>CM063590.1:3302785-4043514 GCA_032356905.1 Salix exigua | reverse complement strand
ATCTGAACCTCGTGATCACGTGGTCACGCAACCCACAACCAAGAATGAGATAAGATCCCGGAAAGCCAAAAGAAGGTCCGATAGGAGTGTGACACAATGGAAACACGCCTCAAGGCACCAGCACTATTGGAATGAGTAGAATGGCGCCCACGAAGCCGATTAATCTTCGATAAGTCGAGTTCGATTCATTCAAGAATCGAAGAATGCAAGAATCTCTCTTACGAAGCGAAGAGTTCAGAATGAAGTTTCATCAATAATGGTTGCTTGAAGTGAGTTACATAAGTTTATATAGTCCTTAAAAGTAACCCTAATGGACCTCTTATGTGGACTTAAATGAGGTCCACTGAAAACAGACCCAAAATGCTAAATTAAAGAGCCCATTACTTAATCCAAGCAAGCCTTGGATCCTATCTGAAAACAAAGTCTTAATTAAGCCCAAACAAGCATTGGGTGTAGCTAACTAACTTAAATAGAGCCTATAAGGTTTATTTATTCTCTTCCATCTAGCCCATCAATCCCATGTTTCCATGTTGTAGTAGGCCTCTTTTGGATCCATTTGGTGTCCTAATTTCATGGCCCAAATAAGGTTGTATTGGACCCCTTTTGCACATGGATAAGATGTACTAAGGTCTCCTTTTGATATTGGTATTTGCAATTCTGCCCGGGTTGAAACCTTCAAGACCAATGCATTCATTGCCTCTTTCAATGCCTTTGTCCTAGACCGCATGATGGGACCATTTGCAACCTGTAATGGGTCGATGTTGGTGTTTTTGGGCTGGTTCGCATCATCCCTCTCTCCTCGAAAGGATTAGACCTCGAATCCATATACGTGATCAAACAATGTAAGATCGGCAACATTAAAGGTAGCACTAACACTATACTCACCTGGAAGATCGATTTTGTATGCGTTCTCATTGATTCTCTCCAAAACCTGAAATGGACCATCACCACGAGGTTGTAATTTTGATTTTCTTTGGTTAGGAAATCGTTCCTTCGCATGTGCACCCAAACCCAATCACGGGTTGGAAAACAACCACTTTACGTCCCTTATTTGCTTTAAAAGCGTAAAGTCTGTTCTTTTTCTCTATTTGCAGTCTAACTCCTTCATGGAGTTGTCTCACCATCTTTGCCTTCTGTTCACCATCTAAACTTACCCTTTCTTCACAAGGTAAAGGAATTAAGTCCATAGGAGTTAGCGGATTAAAACCATAAGCAACCTCAAAAGGAGAAAAACTAGTTGTCGAATGCACAGTTCTATTATAAGCAAACTCAACAAAAGGTAAACATTCTTCCCAACTTTTCAAATTCTTTTGTATTACAACACGCAAAAGTTGAGATAATGCTCTATTGACGTGTTGTCGAAAATAAGAGTTTGGTTCCCAATTTTCCCCACAAGGTCTTCCAAAAGTAACTAAGGAATTTAACATCACGATCGACACAATACTCTTAGGAATGCCATGCAAGCGTACAATCTCCCTAAAGAACAAGTCTGCAATATGAGAGACATCATCTGTTTTATGGCATGCAATGAAATGAGCCATTTTAGAAAACCTATCAACCACAACAAAAATGGAGTCTCTACCTTTTTTGACCTAGGTTAACAACAAAGTCCATAGAGATATCTACCCAAGGTTCGATGAGGCACAGGTAATGGTGTATAGAGACCATGTGGTTGTACTCTAGATTTTGCCTTCCGACAAGCGATGCATTGTTCACAAATTCGTTGCACATCTCTTTTCATTTTTGGCCAATAGAAATGCTCATGCAATACATCCAAGGTTTTCGCAACCCCAAAGTGACCCATTAAACCACCCCCATGTGCTTCACGAACAAACAATTCACGCAAAGTGCTAGCAAGAACACATTCTATTCTCTTTGAACAAATAACCATCCATCGAATAAGACTGACAAGAAGGTGAATTTCCACATGCATTATAAATCTCAACAAAGTCAGAATCATTACCATACAATTCATTCACATATTCAAAGCCTAGCAATCTAGTATTCATGGTGTGTAAAAGAACATACTTGCGAGGCGAGAAAGGGCATCAACTACAATGTTCTCTTTGCCTTGCTTATACTTGATCATGTAAGGAAAAGTTTCAATGAATTCAACCCATTTTGCATGTATCCTACTCAACTTACCTTGTCCTTTCAGATGTTTCAAGGACTCATGATCTGAATGGATGGCGAACTCTTTTGGCCACAAGTAATCTTTGCCATGTTTGAGTGCTCTTACTAAGGCATAGAGTTCTTTGTCGTAAGTGGGATAGTTCAAGGTCGCTCCACTTAACTTCTCACTAAAATATGCAATAGGTCTCAGATCCTGCATCAAAACAGACACCTATTCCCATTCCAGACGCATCACACTCTATTTCAAATGCCTTTGTAAAGTCGAGTAAAGATAAAGCAGTGCAGAACATAATTTTTCTTTCAAAAAACAAAAGCCAATTCTTGTTCCTCCCCCATTTAAACGCATAGTCGACTTTTTGACAACTTCATTCAAGGGTGCAGCTATTGTACTGAAGTCTTTCACAAACGCTTTGTAAAACTTGCTAACCCATGAAAACTCCTTACCTCACTTACCGATTTGGGTGTAGGCCAATCCGGATGGCCTTAACTTTCTCCTCGTCCATCAAGATACCCTTTGCAGTTACCACATAACCAAGAAACACAATTTCTTCCAAGCAAAAGGCACACTTTTTAAGATTAGCATACAATTTCTCACTACGCAACACACTAAGTACATTCCGCAAATGGTCAAAATGCTCTTTTAAGTTCTTGCTATAGATCAAAATGTCATCAAAATACACAACCACAAACTTACCTATGAATGCACGCAACACATGATTCATCAAACGCATAAACGTACTTGGTGCATTTGTAAGTCCAAACGGCATCACTAACCATTCATATAAACCATACTTAGTCTTAAATGCGGTTTTCCACTCATCACCCTCTTTCATCCTAATCTGATGGTACCCACTTTTCAAGTCAATTTTAGAAAAAATGCAAGATCCATGTAACTCATCTAACATGTCATCAAGCCTAGGAATAGGGTGTCTATACTTTACCGTTATGTTGTTGATTGCTCGACAGTCAACACACATCCTCCATGTTCCATCCTTCTTAGGCACAAGTAGCACTGAGTGCGGCACAGGCTCATACTCTCACGAATATAGCCCTTTTCCATTAGTTCATCAACTTGCCTTTGAAGCTCCTTCGTCTCCTCTAGATTGCTTCTATATCTTTGGCCGGTTAGGAATTGAAGCTCAGGTACAAAATCAATCGATGCTCTATCCTCGTAATGGAGGTAATCCACTTGGAGTATCGTCGGGAACACATCATCAAACTCCTGCAACAAAGAAATAGCAGCACTAGGCACAATATGTTCAAGATCATTAGTGTTCAAGTAAGCCTCCTTGTACACAAGTAAAATCATTGGCTTATTAGCGAAATATGCAGAATCTGACCTCACCCTCTCTAGCATAAAAATTAGGTTGTTTCTCTAGTTTTTCCACACAATTGTCATTACTCTTCCGACTTTCTTCTCTCCTCTTGTCTTACCTCCACTCTGGCCGATTTGGGTGTTTTGAGTGGTCGAATGGTCTGATTTGTTGGGAGTGTTGGCCAAACATTTGTTTTTGTTTGGATGGGTGGTTGAAGGGGTTGTAGAGGTTTGTGTTACGGCCGAATCGATGGTTTTCTCTCCCCATGTTCCTCACCTTGATTTTCTCTCCCCATCGCCTCATGCTCTCTTTTTAGCTTTATTTGATCGTCATACACTGTTTGGGTGTAAGAGGTACAAAGTGATGGTTTTACCATCTTTTACAATGGTATACCTATTCTTAACCCCATCATGAGCCGCCTTCCTATCATATTGCCATGGCCTCCCCAACAAGATGTGACTTGCTTGCATTGGTACCACATCGCACGGAACTTCATCAACATACTTCCCAATTGAAAATGGGACCACAACCTGCTTAGTCACTTTCACTTCACCACTATCATTCAGCCATTGCAATCTATATGGTTTCGCATGTTTAACAGTTCTCAAATTCAGTTTACTAACAAGGGTGGTACTGCAAACATTAACACGACTTCCACTATCAATAATTAAACCACACACCTTGCTTTATGCGTAACAGTGGCGTATGGAAGATATTCTCTCTTTGTTGATGAGACTCATCATCCTTGACTTGAACACTGAAGGGTGCGCCTTATAACCAAGGACCCATGAGCCGGTAATGCTAACTCCCCCTCATCAATATCCTCCAATGGTGGCATGCCTTCGCAATCAGATTGGTCACTTTCAGATTCCATATCACCATCATCTCTAATCATCATGATTCTCTTGTTTGGACACTCCGAAGCATAATGCCCATGCCCTTGACACCTAAAACATTTAACATCACGAGTACGTTTAGGTTGAGTTTCAAATTTACCTTTGGTACCAGTAGATGCATCAATCTTAGTCGTTGGTCGATTCGGTTTTAGAAGGAACAAGCGATCTTGGTTGGACGAGTACCCTCTCTCTTGATTCGTTTTCCACGATGATGAAGAACCCGGATTAGATCCTGGCCTAACATGTCCCTTCTCGAGTTGTCTCTCTACCTTCGTAGCCATGTGAACCATGTCCTCTAGCTCCACATAGTGTTGTAGCTCTACCACATTGGCAATGTCCCAATTCAACCCATTATGAAATCTAGCCATGGTGGCTTCTCTATCTTTAACAACAGTGACCCAAATCATTGTTATCTCCATCGCTTTATGATATACATCTACTATCTTGTAGCCTTGATTCGGACCTTGGAGCTTCGGTATAGGTCTCTATAATAGTGGTTTGGCACAAATCGTCTCCTCATTAACGCTTTCATCTCCCCCAATTTTGAGCGGGTCGCTCCCCATTCCTCCTCCCTCTGATCACAATTTGGTCCCACCAAATCATTGCATACTGTTGTAAACTCAATCATCACCAATTTCATTTTTTTGTTCAGAATAGCTATGACAATCAAAAATCCAATCTACTTTCTTCTCCCACTCCAAATAAGCCTCGGGATCATTTTTACCTTCAAAGCTAGGAATTTTCGGTTTGATGTTGTCCCCATCCATATCTTCATAATTCCCATGCCACGGAAATTCACATTCCTCCTAGCTCTGCTCGGTCCAGGCCGACTCCTTGGCCAGCAGATGCAAAATCATAGTCATCTTTGCCCATATCTGCTTTTTCATCAACATCCTCTTCAAAATCAGATCTGTTATTCAGATGCGACCATACGCTATTGTATTTCCTCGGCGATCGACCCACTATTCTGTTGCTTTATTGAATTCACCTCATCTTTCGGATCTTTGAATGCCCTCGATAATTGGAGCGCCACGTCAACATTTTGTGTCCCCGATTCGTTGTTTTCGGACATCCTTTGAATCTGCAAAATTTGGTTAGTAGCAAAACAATATATAGATATAGATATCCTCACAACTCTCATGTATCACACAAAAAACAAAATCAAGGTTTTTGTCTCTAATAAGCTCACTCGCCTTTTACCTTACAACTTGTCTGTCTTTTGGTTCTTTCGAACTAAAATCAACAAATCAAAGTTAGTAGCCTTCATGGCGCACTCTATTTATGATTTTCGGACTCAAGAAGCAATAAAAATACTGAAAACAAAACAAAACAAAACTACGATTACGATTTCATGAGTAGCAAAGCAAATTACATGCAATTGTGGACGATACTGAAGACACGAAATAAAAGAGAAGCAAATACTAGAGAAAACAATTACTTGACTCCTAGATGGGTGACAGTAGAATGAAAGCAGAGAAATGGACAAAATTAAGCAGTAGGGATCATGTTTTGAGACTTGAGCGAGAATGTAACCTCTTACGTAGTTTTTACGTAATAGAATTGAAACCAAGACCAACCAATTTGAAACGACCTCAAAATCAATATTTAGTATTTTAGTACTAAGAAAAACATAACACTCAATTTATAGGCCTTTCTCGTACTTCTAGGTACACAAACCCTTATGTGATGAATCTGCAGTGAAATGAACCTCCAATTGAAACCTCTAGTATACGATATCGAAATAAGCCCCAATCTAATATATAATGCGATATCAAGGTTTACACACCGAATATAAAGTTTCAATGGATTCTAAGGTGGTTTTATATGGGTTCGATGAAGGTAGTGTTTCTGCGAGAAATGAATTTATAAATAACCCCTCAAGAAATCAATATCGAGAATAAGCCCAAATTTGACATATGATACTATCTTATCCCCAATAGACCCAATATGAAATTACACCGATTCCAATATGATTTGCTTGTGTTTCCCAGACTAGTGTTTACTGCGACAAGATTTCAACTATTGCCTCTATCTCTCTTTCTTTTCTTTATTTTTTTTGTTTTTAATATAATGAAACAAAGAGACAGAAAAGATGAAATATAAAATCTTTTTTTTTTAAGATGGCGCTGACGGGAAGAACAAAGAGATGAACACAAACACTGGAAAACTTCAAGGAACACAGACAAAAAAAAAGCACGAAAATAACGAGAATAATATGACCTTGTTTCGAGCCTAGCTCGATACCACCGATCTGAACCTCGTGATCACGTGGTCACGCAACCCACAACCAAGAATGAGATAAGATCCCGGAAAGCCAAAAGAAGGTCCGATAGGAGTGTGACACAATGGAAACTCGCCCCAAGGCACCGAGCACTATTGGAATGAGTAGAATGACGCCTACGAGCTCGATTAATCTTCGATAAGTCGATTCGGTTCATTCAAGAACCGAAGAATGCAAGAATCTCTCTTACACGAACTGAAGAGTTCGAATGAAGTTTCATCAATAATGGTTGTTGAAGTGAGTTACATAAGTTTATATAGTCCTTAAAAGTAACCCTAATGGACCTCTTATGTGGACTTAAATGAGGTCCACTTAAAGCAGACCCAAAATGTTAAATTAAAGAGCCCATTACTAAATCCAACCAAGCCTTGGATCCTATCTGAAAACAAAGTCTTAATTAAGCCCAAACAAGCCTTGGGCTGTAGCTAACTAACTTAAATAGAGCCCATAAGATTTATTTATTCTCTTCCATCCGACCCATCAATCCCATGTTTCCATATTGTAGTAGGACTCTTTTGGATCCTTTTGTTGTCCTAATTTCATGGCCCAAATAAGGTTGTATTGGACCCCTCCTGCACATGGATAAGATGTACTAAGGTCTCCTCTTGATACTCCAACGGTCCTTGCAATCTGCCGGGTTGAAACCTTCAAGACCAATGCATTCATTGCCTCTTTCAATGCCTTTGTCCTAGACCGCGTGATTGGACCATTTGGAACTCGTAATGGGTCGATATTGGTGTTTTTGGGTCTGGTTCGCATCAAGTATTATAGATATTTATATTTGAAGTTACAAGGTTTGACTAAGCATTCTAAGTCTATATTTATATCACAAAGACTGGAAATAAAATGATTCAGGTCAATGTTGTTGAGGATTTTAAGGAAAAAAGATGGTAATCACAAGTTTCAAGCATTAATTATCATAATGCTTATTTGAGGTTAGAGAAAAAGAATGAGGATGAAAGAATTACAAAGAGTTACAACGAAACAAATAAAAAAACATGAAGAATGAAGAGCTTCAATTTAACACCAAAAGGATGAAAAACAAAAGAGAGCATAGATGGTCATCATTCAAAAGTACATGCATAAGTGGATGGCAAGACGTGGGTATTTGATGTTATTATAAATTGTTACTTTCGAACAAAGTTGATATAAATTGTTACTTTCGAACAACGTTGTTGGAGGTGGATTTTGCAAGAAAAGTGTTCCAAAAGCTTTAACCAAAGGCTAGAGAATTTTTCATTATACCTATTAGTGATTCAAGAGGAGTCATCTTAAGAAAAAAGGAATGATTAAATCAACGCAAGGTCAAATTCAGATTTTGGTATGAAATTTACTATTGTTCAATTTTACGCTATTGAACATAATTCCGTAACAAACCATTTGATTGAGTTGAAACTTTACCAGATGATTTCATAGATGTTTTTCTATATTATATTAAACATTTAGATCAATTGGAGTTCGATAATACCTTGTAATATAGGTCAAAACAAGCTATAAAAGTTTCATTATGTACTTTTGACTTATGGACTTCCTATTTAGAAAGAATAATTTTTCTATAAGAATGTGGCAACTCATTTTAGGAATTTTCTAGTTTTACAAGGAAGGTTAAAAGAACATAAAAATGGTTTTGATGTTTTGAGAGGATCCTTTGTAACTTACAATTAGTTATCCTAAATAAAAAAGAACATTAAAGGGTAGACAACTTCAACAATCAATTTTCTAGCTTGTTTTATATATCTAAAGGTGACAATAAATATCATAATATCAAGGAATTTGCAAATTCCAGGCTATTAGAAATGTCAGGGGGGATGACACTATTTCCTTCCGACAAGAATTGCAACACATGAACTTCCTTCATCCAATGCTGATCTATAGAAACCCTTGCATCTTTCTCCTCTAGGGGTTTCGATGGAAGAGAAACTGTCAGTCTCCTTGGCACCAATCTTTCCTTGAGTGTTTACCCATGTTCCTTACCGTACAAAGGAACACAGAAATCTTTCGATAATCACTGCTCTATGATCAGAACATCTCCTTTCGTTTTCTCTCCTGCTATCATTTAAAGATCATGGTGCCTTTAAGCACTGACGTTTTTCTTATTTCTATTTTTTTAGTTTTATCATTTGTGAAGAAAATGACATTTACTCAACTTATCGTTCTGCAAAACCATGTCTCAGTTAAGGTGTTTTTTGTTGGTGGGAGAGGCCACTGGTGGTGACTTTAAAACACTCAAAATAGATAAAACACACAAATTTATTTCAACAAAAATTGCACAGAGGTTTGAACACTGTCAAAAACAACTCTCTTTCTCTCGTGTTTTACTCTCTAATATCTTCCACTTATCTTTTCTCCTTAACTAAGCTTCCTATTTATACAGAAATGAAAGCTAGATATTTTGACGTTAAGATAAGTTTTTTTCGGCAAGTTGGGGGTGGATAGAGGAGGATGAGGTTGCTGGCAACTTGCAGGATATTTTGCTCTTAGTTTATCCCACACATAGATGGTGGATATTTTGCATTGAGTTTATCCTAACAAATTCCCCCTTTAAACTTAATCGGGAGATGTCATGCCAAGCATGAACTTCAGTCTGATAAATATATCTCCCTTCAATGGCTTTGTGAAGATATCTGCAACTTGATCATTTGTTTTGCAAGAGATCAATTCAACTTCTTTGTTCTTCACATGCTCCCGGATAAAGTGATGACGTGTATCGATGTGTTTGCTTCTTTCATGATACACTGGATTCTTTGCTAATGCAATCGCTGATCGATTATCAATATAAATCTCCGTCGGATCTTCTTGAGGAAATCCCAAGTGCTTCAGCATATTCCTTAACCATATTAAATGGCATACAGCTGAGTTGGCAGCAACATACTCAGCTTCACAACTTGATAACGTCACTATCGATTGCTTCTTGGATGACCATGTGAAAGATGTGTCTCCCATAAAAAATACAAACCCTGTTGTACTTTTCCTTTCATCCAAATCTCGACCCCAATCACTATCTGAGTAGCCAATAAGTTTAAAGTTCTTACTTGATGTATAGAACATACCTTCACTTATTGTTCCTTTGATGTAGCGGAGAATTCTCTTAGCAGCACTCAAGTGCGTCTGATCTGGTGTCTCCATATACCTGCTGATAAGTCCTACTCCATATAGTATATCTGGTCTTGTACATGTCAAGTACCTCAAGCTTCCCACCAAGCTTTTAAAGTAAGTAGGATCAACATTTCCTACTTTACTTTTCCTCAATTCCACTCCATTTTCAACTGGAGTTGATACTGGATTGCAGCTTTCCATCTTGAACTTTTCAAGAATTTCTTTGGCGTAGCCACTTTGGGACACAAATATCCCTTCTTCTTTCTGAGTAACTTCTAAGCCCAGAAAATGTGCCATCAGACCAATGTCTGTCATCTCAAACTCCTGTACCATGCTTTTCTTGAAGTTTGTAAACATGGTAGGATTGTTGCCGGTGAATAACAAGTCATCAACATATAAGCAAGCAAATAGTGTGCTCCCATCATCTTCTTTCTTCACATATATGGCGTGTTCATATGGACATTTTTCAAATCCATTTTCTTGAAAATACCTGTCAATTCTGGTATTCCAAGCACGCGGAGCTTGCTTCAAACCATAGAGAGCTTTCTTCAACTTGTATACTTTGCCTTCATCGTCTTCTTCAATGTAGCCAAGTGGTTGTTCAACATAGATCTCTTCTTCTAGGAAGCCATTCAGAAATGCTGACTTCACATCAAGTTGATAGATCTTCCATCTATGTTGAGCTGCAAGTGAGATAATCAGTCTGATTGTCTCTAGACGGGCTACAGGAGCAAATACTTCTCCATAGTCTATGCCTTCTCTCTGTTTGTAGCCTTTTGCCACCAATCTTGCTTTATGTCGTTGTACTTCACCTTTTGCATTCTTCTTGGTCTTGTAGATCCATTTCACACCAATTGCCCTCTTATTTTCTGGCAAGTTGGTTAACTTCCAAGTATCATTCTTCTCAATGGCATGTATCTCTTCATCCATTGCTGTGATCCATTTCTCTTCTTTCATAGCCTCATCAAAGCTAATTGGATCACTATCTGCGAAGAAACAAAATAATGTTGTATCTTCGATTACCTGAGTAGCATCGTACAAATCATCAAGATTTCTCATCCTTCTTGGTTCTTCTGATGAGGATGCTTCTGGTGATGTTGATGATGAGGATGCTTCTGGAGAGTTTCTCCTGTTGAATACAGGAAACGCGTACTGCGAGTCTGTGGCTCCTCTTCTGGTACTCTTGGATCTTCAGCAAGTACTGTTGGTACTTCTTCTTCATCTTCAAGGATCAAATCTGTATTGATCCATTTGGTTTCTTCTTGACCCTCCTTCCATTCCCAGGTTTTATCTTCTTCGAAGATAACATCTCTGCTGTTGATTACTTTCTTTGTGATGGGATTATACAGCTTGTATCCCATTCTTCTATCTCCATATCCCACAAAGATGCATATCTCGCTCTTATCATCGAGCTTTGTTCTTCTTGCATCTGGGATCTTTGCATACGCCACACAACCAAAGACTCGAAGATGAGTCACACTTGGTTTGTGGCCACTCCATGCTTCTTCTGGAGTGATGGCTTGCAGACTTTTTGTTGGGCAGCGGTTCAGTAAGTATACTGCACAAGATACAGCTTCAGCCCAGTATTGTTTGGGCAACTTCTTAGCTTTAAGAAGACTTCTTGCCATATCAAGAATAGTTCTATTCTTCCTTTCTGCTACCCCATTCAACTGTGGTGTATAAGCTGGTGTTGTCTGATGTCTGATGCCTTGTTGTGTACAAAAGGCTTCAAAATCATTCGATGTGAATTCACCACCTTGATCAGATCTAATGGATCTGATGTTATACCCACTCTGTTTCTCCACAATTGCTTTAAAATATTTAAAGCAATTGAATACTTCTGACTTCCTCTTCAGAAAGTATATCCAGGTCTTCCTACTAAAATCATCAGTAAAAGTGAGGAAATACCTGTTATGTCCAGTTGACATAGGCTTTATTGGTCCACAAATATCTGTGTGAACTAACTCCAGTGGGCTCTTCGCATTCTAGTTGACCTCCTTGGCAAAATTCGCTCTGTGGTGTTTGCTGAGGACACAACTCTCACAGACTTCTTCAGGATGATCAATTTGAGGCATACCTTTGACCATCTGCTTACTTGCAAGCATCTTCAGGCTTGTAAAATTCAAATGTCCAAGCCTTAAGTGCCAAAGCCATTCTTCACTGTTGGTGATGGCAGTCAAGCACTTTGCTGCATCATACTGGATGTTTAAAGGGAACATCCTGTTCTTTGACATCTTCACAAAGGCAATCAATCTTCCATTGTTGTCTTTGACAGCAACATTACAATCCTTGATGAAGAGAGTATACCCTTTCTCCAGGAGTTGTCCTATGCTCAGCATGTTGTGTTTGATAGCTGGAATATAGTACACATCAGCAATGTAGCTATCATCTCCATTCTTCAGCTTTATTGAGATGTCGCCTTTCCCTTTAACTGGAACTTTGGAAGTATCTCCAAATGTGACTTGTCCTTGTATTGTTTCATCGAGATCGCTAAAGAGGTCTCGTTGCCCGCACATATGATTGCTAGCTCCAGAGTCAAGATACCATACATGCTCCTCATTTTTGCCTCCTCCTTGTTGGACAAATAATGCAGCTGATCCACTGATGATGGCATCTTCGTCTGCATAGTTAGCTTGCTCATGCAACTCTACTGGAGCTTTATTTCGACATTCAGTGCTATAATGCCCATATTGATTGCATTTATAACACTGAATATTTCTCTTATCACGGTTATTGTAACCGCCTCCTCTTCCTCTGGGAGTCAAAGGTTGTTGCCCTCGTCCTCCTCCTCGGGGCGCGTGGCTGAGAGTGGTGAATAGTGTCAGATGTTCAGAGGGAGAGTGTGGCTCACCCCTAGCTTCGATTGAGATGATTTTTGCACCGACGAGTTCGTATTGAAGAGCTCTTCACTGTGGAATGATCAAAATTTGTTTTTGACAAACTTGAAAAATTCGAAAATATCCCAAAAACTTCTCTGTTTTTGACGAAAGAGGCTCTGATACCAATTGTTGGTGGGAGAGGCCACTGGTGGTGACTTTGAAACACTCAAAATAGATAAAACACACAAATTTATTTCAACAAAAATTGCACAGAGGTTTGAACACTGTCAAAAACAACTCTCTTTCTATCGTGTTTTACTCTCTAATATCTCCCACTTATCTTTTCTCCTTAACTAAGCTTCCTATTTATACAGAAATGAAAGCTAGATATTTTGACTTTAAGATAAGTTTTTCTCGGCAAGTTGGGGGTGGATAGAGGAGGATGAGGTTGCTGGCAACTTGCAGGATATTTTGCTCTGAGTTTATCCCACACATAGATGGTGGATATTTTGCATTGAGTTTATCCTAACATTTTTTTCATGCTCTAGGTGTAAGAAAACTGAAAAAAAGACTAGAGGTGAAATTAATGCATGCGATATGAAAGCCTGCCTTTAAGAAATGGTCGTGGTTTGTGGTTCTTCTACTTAACGTCCTTCACCATACTGCTGGTTGTACCAAGAATTTATCATCTCCAACTTCTGCTCCCTCTAGAGTTTTGTTATTGCCATCTCTGGCATTCTTGCTGCAAAAATACAAGTAACAGTTGGATTAATAAGCCCGCTCCATCTGAAAGCTTCTAATTGCATCGGAGCAACCCACTGCAAATTCTTCCGAAACCGTCTCCACAACCTCAGTTGGATTAATAAGCCCGCTCCATCTCTGGATTCTGTATTTCTTAACCTTCGACTTCCTTTGATGGGACCAAGTCACCATCAACAGCACCGTCACTTTCTTGTACTGGATCACCATCTTCATCGTCCAGCACAACAGAAATGACGATCTTCCCATCATCATAGACAGCACCATCATCTTCTTGTACTGGGTCACCATCTTCATCGTCCAGCACAACAGAAATGAGGGGCTTCCCATCATCATAGACAGCACCATCATCTTCCTTGAAAGGCTCAATAAATTCCCCGCCCTCATCATCAGCACCCTAATCAGCTTCCTTCGAAGATTCACTACTTTGCGCACCGGAGGAGCCAGGGATGAATATGGCCTGTGAGGGGGACCAGGGGTAGATTCTGGTAAATTGTACAACCGCGGTCTTCTACACGGTGAAGGAATCCCTTATGCTGATCAGCAGCTAATGGCTGGGGTAGAAACTAGATTTTGGGTAGAACACATGCTTCAGTCATCTCCTTGTTCCGCCGAGACTTTGGGCCAAGTCCGGCTCCATTGTAAGAAGTGAGGGATAGTGTATTAGTTGTCTAGCCTACTTTATGCTGGTTTTTGGCTTTTGCAAATTGAATTCTACATCTTAGAACCCGGCTTTTGAACTAGTTTCAAATGCTCTCAAACATGGACTGATATGTGTTGATGTCCTTTTAATTTTGTATCCCAATTGTGAGAAACCTGCTGTTGGTTAACTGTTGAGCAAATGCTGTAAATGGAAGTGACTCTTTTCTACGTAATCTATTCTCTAATTCATTACCACACTAAAAGGCTTATAACTCAGGCCATTATAGCCATATGGCGTGTGATATTCTATTTGATTAAACAAAAGCCTTCAATGCAGAGGTAAAAATGAAGGGTGCTAGACTTTAGCCTGAAGAATAAAATTGATGCAAACCAAAGAGCTGGACATATTGATCATACACTCGGGAATGCGTCTGAATTCGCACAAGACTCTGTCACTTCCAAGTGGCCCAATTACAAGACTTAGAGCCAAACGCTTCAAGGAATCACTAAATGGGCTAATCCAAGAGATTTGGGCTGATTCTAAAAAGACCATGGTGGGATCAAATGATAATCAAGGCTTAGTCCACATCATCAAAGCAATTGAAGAGGGTAATAATTATGCAAAAACGTTTCAGCATGATCTGACCATCAAAGGGCATGAATTTTATGACTTTGAAGGTTATTAATTAGAGGAATAAAGTTGGTCTTCAATGGTGATGTTAAATACATTGCATTTAGTCATTTAGCTATTTATGATAGCCTCTAGAAGTCCAAGAGACCTAAAAACTTGGGGACTTGTTTATGTTACTGTTTGAGCTCTTTTAAAGCTTTAGTTATGACTTTTCCTATTCTTGGAGGGTTGTTCCAAGTATAAAAAGGGGTATTTCGAAATTATTAAGTAGATTATGTTTTCAGAGAATTATCATATTTGTGAGGTCTTGTGTTCCTCTTCGTTCTTAAAAGAACTACTAGAACTTATCAAGTTAATCTTGTGGCGTTCAAACAACCAAACTTATCACCTTGATTGTTGAGGGATTTTCAGGTTTTCTAGGTGTGGCGTTTCAATCTTTTGTAGTCTTGGTTTTTCATCTTGTTAGGTGACGGGTCAAGGCTCAACCAATCTTGTCTACACGATCTTGGGGTTCTAAACTATCATTCTTATTGGGTTTCATCACAAATGTTAAACTATCATTCTTATTGGGTTTTATCACAAATGTTGTTGGTGAAGTTCATATCAAAAATTCTATGATCTCTTACTTTGTTTTGCTTGTATATGTTAAGAACATTCATGGCTAGATATTTAAATTACCAATACACTGCCCTATATCGAAGCTTCATTCTCAAACCCAAGTTCTGAAACATATTTGAGTAAAAACAGGCTCAAGCATAGCAATCCAGGTAAACAACATTCTACACAGATGAATATCAAAATCATTTTGTAAACAAGGCACTCTCAGAAGAATACAAACAGGAAAATATAAGCCATATGCACAAAAAAATAACCCACGAGCATTGGAATCTATAACCTAATTGATTCAATTTGTCGCTTTGAACTGTTGATGCTGGCAGCCGCCTGTGGTACAGAAAATTCTGTATACATGTCGGTGAAAAATTCGTCGACAATGTCTTGGTACACCGGACTTTTGAGACGAGAATAGTAGTGGAGTGCCTCTTCTACATCCAAAACATGTTCTGCATTACTCCCATCCATCATTTCCAATTCCTTCATCTTCTGTGCTAAGACATAACCACTTTCATTCATGTTCTTTGAACTTTTTTCTTCTGCTTTTTTCGGCCGACAAATTTTCTTGTTCATCTCTTCCTTTTCTCCTTGTTTCTTCCTCTGTGGACTATTGACAAGGTTCCTGTCAGTTTCATTACTGACATCTTCATCTCTCACAGGCTCTTCTGACCCCATTAAACTACTGCTCTTTCTCTTCATTGCCTTTTCCAGATCACACTCCAATTCGTTGAAAAAGTCTTCATAGTACTGACCTGTCTGATAATTCCTCACATTGCCGCTGCCGCAAGAGAAGGGGTTGAAAGAACTGTGCTTGGTTAGCTTTTGGTACCCACCAAAGAAGATAGACTTAAGGTTTTGGATAGTATTGTGAAAGAGCTTCTTGGTGTTATGAATTGATTCTCTTAGCTGCATTTGCTGCTGCTTTAGATTTTTATTGCAAAGAGAAAGTCTTGTTCTGACTGCAAGAACAGACAAAACTCTATTCCGTTTGGTTTCTTTTCTTCCCTGAATGTTTTTACAAGTACAAATAGGGAGAATAAAGACAGGTGAATGTTCTTTAAGGTTACCAGGAGACAAAGGCAGTGGAGCTGAAGGCGAAGTTACACACAGTGCCTTTTTCCTTTTGTCTCTCCCTTCAAGAAGTAAGTTATCAGAAGCCACGAAAACCATAAGATGATAGATCAGAAGGCTATTTTTGAAGCACGAGACTTAATCTTAAGTAGAAGAGTAGAAATCCAATTTATGGCTTTACCATAAACAAAAAAGATATGCCACTTGAGCAGCAAAAGATGATTAATAAAAATAAAGAGCAAGAGAGGAGGCGACCAAGGAATCCTTCCCTCCCAGTGATCATGAACGCTTTATATATTTTGACTCTTTGTAGTCTAAAGTGCAGTTGTATTTGATTACATGCAAAGCTAAAGGTATTGTGGTTGGTGGGAAAGGTTAATTATTCTTATAATTCATGTAATCAAGCAGTTAGCCATTTATTTTATTTTTTGAATTTTGCACCCTTGAAGCCATTGGTCCACGTTGCTTCGTCGGCAATGAACAAAAGATCTAGAGCTTTCGCCATAAATTCTTGCCTTGCTTCCTGGGTCAGCAATAAGCCTTGCCTTATTTCAAATGTGGGAATGTTTGGATTTCAATCTAGAACACGGGATTTATATTTTATATATGAATAGAAAGAAATGATGCAATCAAATCCCTCATGCTATGCGTATAATCATCCCTCATTGCATTTATGTCTAAGAGACGCGTGGACCCAAATGTGCTGTGAGGTTGGTGCCTAAGGACCAACACCCAGTTAATGGCAAGATAAGGTGCATTTACATCTTCGTGCCAGAGCAGTCACTTTCTCACAATTGCTCAACTTATAATCTTGCCATCACTTGAGCCTCCTGTAATCGCTCTTGTGCATGCAATTACATGGTAATTTGATCCAGATTTCATCGAGGATGTAAATCTAAACTCTCCCCGTATATGGTGAAGTGTTCCATTCATTGATAAGGAGCCCATGGAGCACATTCAATTCAATAAAATACTACTACTCCGTTCATTCACTCATACATAACTCTCGTACAAACAAGAACCATGTGATCGATACCTCAATCCCGGGGCACAACACAAGCCATGAGAGCTGCGTTCTTGCGATGATTTGGTAGGTAAAATACGCATCTGAATTGTCCAGAAAAGATATTCTTAACTTCATGAGATTTCTGCAAGTACATACTAAGTCAATGGGTGGGTCTATCAGCAATCACTTCTCTGTCCTGGTTGACTGAAACTTAATCTGCAAACTTGAAGAAACAATTTTCATTGATCATCAAGAAAAGTCTAGGAACAACATCTTTCCTTGAACAGTTTCTAGTGTTGAGGAATCGTGTTAGCCATGCAATCACACATGGGCAGCAATTTATGCCAGAGACGCATTCACACACCAAAATCAGACAAGTGAACACTACTGTCACGGCACATTTTGGAAATGGAGCTGCCTCCGGCTTTTAACATGCTCTATCAATTCTGTCGATGTACATCTTGTTGAAACTGGAATTGTGATTCGAGGCCTGCAAGCAGCTGACAGGAAGAGAAGAAGCTGAAGAATTAAAGATTTATGATTTAAGCATTGTTGTTTTTGTTTAATTTCATAGTGTATTCACGATGATTAAAATCTTATAGTCAATAAGTCAACGAGTTAGTTAATTTCATTTAAATGTCAATTAGTGGATAAACCGTATATTGTAACCGAATTCAAATTTAAATCTTTGTAATGTTTTTTTTTATACATATAAATAAAGATAATGGGATGGCAGTAACCATATGAAAAATTATGCCAATGTTCATGTTTATTTCAGCTCAAATAACAGAGTTTCAAAGTGCTTCATTTTCTGGAAAATTTCTCATTCCCAGTTCTTGATTGCTACAATAGCGGATCTCAGGATTTTGTCCTTGGTTTCAGTACTGATTTGAACAGTACTTGTTCTTTATGAAAATTATATTTTTTCAATAAATTTCAACATGGTATTTGAGCAAAATTAGGTCTTTGAAAGGGAATTTAGAGAAATACGAGTGAATCCAAAAAAAGTAGAATTGTTCAAGGTTACTTTCCCTTCAAAGGGAAGGGTACAATTTGTTCTACAATCCCAGAAAACTCAATCAAGAAATTAATCTTGTTTTGTTCTGTAAAAGATAAACAATTGTCAGAAATTATCAATTGTTATCTTAGTTCTCAGTTCTGTGAAGTCCTGTCAAAGAAAAAGACTGCAAAGGAAAATTCAAATTGATAGAAATGGATTCATCATCATTTTCGTCAAATTCTCTAATTTTCACAAGATCAAACTATGGGGTTTGGGATGTGAAAATGACAACCTATCTCAGAGCATTTGACCTGTGGGAGATTGTGGAAAACAGCAAGTAGCCGAATCCCTTGACTGCAAATCCAACAATTGCACAGATGAAGTTTTTCAATGAAGATAAAGCAAAGGGATACAAGACACTTACATGCATTCATAATGCAGTAAGTGAGGAAATTTTCACAAGAATAATGTCTTGTGGAACTGCAAAAGAAGCCTGGGACAAGTTGAAAGCTGAGTTTCAAGGTGATGAAAAATCAAAGAGGATGCAGATTTTGAACTTGAAGAGGCAATTTGAAGGATTGAAGATGAAAGACTCTGTTACAATCAAGGAATTCTCGTCAAATGTATCCAAGATAGTAAATCAAATGACTTTACTGGGAAAACAAGTTCAAGAATCAAGGGTGGTTGAAAAAGTACTTGGAAGCCTACCTGAAAAATTCGAGAACAAGATATGTTCTTTGGAAGATTCAAAAGACTTTAATGAATTGAGTCTTCAAGAGTTGATTAATGCTTTGCAAACTGTGGAACAGAGGCAAGCATTCAGGCAAGAAAATTCAAATGAAGAAGCCTATGCTGCAGGGTTTAAAGGAATATCAAAATTTCAAAACAATTCTAGTTGTTCTTTAAAAATCAAGAAAATAGAACAAATTCTGGAAAACAGTGGCAAAACAAAAATTGGCAAAATCATAATAATCATGCCAACAATTTCAATGCAAAGAGAAAGAAAAAGAGAGAGCAATTTCCCACCTGCAAGTACTATCAAAAGACAAACCATCTTGAGTCATGGTGTTGGCTCAAGAATGCTCAATGTTGAAAATGCAAACAATTTAGACATATTCAGAAATTTTGTAAGAACAACACTACACCTAGAAAGCAAGCACATGTTGGAGCCTAAAGATGAACAACTATTCACCACTATGATAGATCACAGCTGCAACAAAATAAAGGTTAATAATCAAAACTGACTTATTGATAGTGGATGTTCAAATCATGTTTGCAAAACTTGGCATTTTTTAAAACCTTGATTTAAACTACAAATTCAAAGTTAAGGTAGCTAATGGATAGTATGTGGGTGTGGAGAGCAAAGGGGAACTTGAAATTGAAACCTTGGCTGGTACACGAAACTTTGAAAATGTGTTCTATGTACCAAAAATTGATCAAAACCTTGTTAGTGTTGGTCAATTACTTGAAGAAAGATATACATTGTTCTTTATAAATGGTATTTGCACAATCAAAGATGAAAAAGGGACTCCTCTATTCACTGCTAAGATGATGAATAGATGTTTTAGTATTGAAAAGCAAGTATCACACATAAGCATGAACATATATACTATTGAAAATTCAGTGTTTTGGCATAAAAGATTAGGGCACTTTAACTATACAACTTTAATGAAAATGGTAGACCTAGATGTGGTAGAAGGATTACCTGAAGTTCATGAACAAAATGATGTGTGTGAAGCATGCCAATTGGGAAAACAAGCTAGGATCAAGTTTAATAAACATGCACTTAGAACAACTACTAAGCTACAAATTGTGCTCACAAATGTATGTGGTCCAATGCACAATGAATCCTTGAATAGTGCAAGGTATCTTTTGTTGTTCATAGATGATTTTAGCAGGTTTTGTTGGGTTTATTTCCTCAAGACCAAGGGAGAAGTGTTTGATGTATTTCTAAGGTTTAAAGGCTACGGTTGAGAAGGAATCAAACTGCACATTAAAAACCTTAAGGTCTGACAATGGGGGGGAATTTACCTCCCATAAGTTTGAAGGATACCTAACTAAATAAGGTATTGAGCATCAATTAATTGTCCCCTACACTCCACAACAGAATGGTGTGAGTGAGAGAAGGAATAGTACTTTAATAGAGATGGCAAGATGCCTTCTCTATGAGAAGAAACTGCCTTTAAAATTCTAGGCAGAGGCTGTGAGCACAGCCTCCTACCTCCTGAATAGAATGATTTCGAGATCATTAGGAGATACAACTCCATTTGAAATGTGGTATGACTACAAACAAAACTTAGATCATTTGAGAGTATTTGGTAGTCCATGCTATGTATTGTAGCTTGAAATTAAAAGAAGAAAACTGGACAAGAAGGTTGAGGTATGAATTTTGATAGGTTATATAGTTCAAGGTCAAAGGGCTATAAAGTTTTTGATGTAAAGACAAACCAAGCAGTAATTGCAAGGAATGTAAAGGTGGCTGAGAGTCAAATATGGAATTGGGAAGCTGAATCAGCTGAAGAAACAAGAAATGACCCCCTAACCGAAATTAAAGAACCAACAGAAATAGATGAAGAGGACTTACTAGTGAGGGGAACTAGGCTGCTAAGTGACATCTAAAACAGATGTAACTTGGCTGAAATTGAACCGGTTGGAGAAGCTATGGATTCTCAAATATGGGTGGCAGCAATGAAGGAGGATGTTGCGATGTCGCGGTCGCACAAATTAATTACCCTAGCTTAAAACACACAAGATAGTATAGAGCAAGCAAGGGGTCGATCCCACGAGGAAGTTTCAAGTCAGATTTTTATGTTGTACGTTATGTGATTGGGGGGATTTGGTTTGTGATTAACTAAAATATGACAGCAATTAAACTATGGCAGCAATTAAACTAGCAAAAAAAATCAATTAAAACCGAAACTTATCAAGAAAACAAACCATGGTCACAAGCATACATCCACCTATGGAAATTAGAACCGATCCTTGAAACAAAAAATGCAGTTTATGTTCTGAAATTTTATCTTTTCTTAACGTGATTAATTAACGGATCCGTCGTATAACTAATCCTAACCAACAAACAATCAAAGTGTCCGCACTAATGATTCAATTTAATGGTAGCTTTAAGAACTAGATAATTTCATCAAATTAACATACAAGTTGTCCGCAACTAGTGTCAATTTATTCAAATGTTCTCCCTAAGTTCAATAATGTAGTTCCGCCACAATTATCAAGCTTAGTTGCTTCACAAGTTCATATATCACAACTCCGGTTTTGATATTAAACTTAGCAATAGATTGTTCACAACAATAACTTAGAGTCCGCTCTAGCAATCATCAACAACAATCATAGGAAATATGCATAGGAAAACAAATATATTCATTCATAACATAAACTGAAAATAGAAGGAAGAATAAATCTCACGGTTCTTGAAATCCGAAGGTGTTTGTGTCCTTGCAACCAAGAAGAAGAATCTAGCCTTGCATGTTTATTGAACAACTAAATAAAAAGATGGAAGAACACATGATTTTTGGGTTTAGAGGATGAAAATTTCGTGTTTCCTCTTGTGGTGGCCGCTACTTCCTTGCTCCTCTTCTACTTTATATATGCTTAGAAACCCTAATGTGTATTTTACCAAATAGTCCTTCCTTAAGTTGGCAGAATTTAGTTGTCCCTTGTAAAATTCATATCTCCCTCATACGACATCGTTTTGAGCTGCAATTTGGAGCGTTTATAGGTCTTTGAGTCCTGAATCCACTCCAATTGAGTTTGCATTAATTGGACTTCTGTAGCTCGAGATATGGAATTTTGAATGGACAAAGGTCAATAGTGGCAGAATGCGAGATTTGACTTTGCAGGATGCGATTTCCATGATCTTTCTCCTTTTATTTTTCTTGCATTACCTTTCCAGAAAGGTATGGATGTTAGCTCTTGAATGTCACTGGAATCACTTCATTTCGATCTCTAGAACTCACGCTCTGCACAAAACATCGACTGAACGTCAAATCTGCCAATTACCTCCAATTTACTCCTTTTTGCATCTTTCATCCAAAAATGCCTTCAAAACATAAAACAAAGAATATCAAGGTATTTTATACACAAAACATATGCAAAACACTATGTAAATATGGATGAAATTATCAAATAATATGGTTGCATCAAATACCCCCACACTTAGCTCTTGCTCGTCCTCGAGAAAGGATAGGTAAAAACAAAAAACAAATTTTAATAAAAACAAATAACCATGACCAATCTCTTAATCTCCCCTCAATATCCAAGAATTCAAGCATTATAAATAAGAATACAATCGAGAAGGATAAAGAATATAAATCTTTATGAATTTGTTTGCATGCAAACTTCAAAACTCAATTACTCTTCGGGATTTAAAAGAAATCTATGTCATGCCAAAGTGATAGGTCCTCTCATTGATATACACTCCAACACTCATGTGTTTAGGGCTTATGTGTTTAAAACTCTCAAATTCAATCAATGAAGATGTTCTACCATAAGCTTGCTCTTCAATCTCATCTCCATTACTAAAATATTACAAACAATGCATGAATCAAAAGGTCTTATTTTCCGGTTGTAATGGGGCTAAGGTTAAGGTGAGGTAAAAGAGAGTACAAGAAAAGGTTTAAACCAAAGAAAGTGGAGCATTATGAAAAAAAAAATAATAATATTTGAACCAAGATATTCCATCAAAACACATCAATTTTCAATCTTCAAGCACCAATTCTTAGCTTCTTTCGATTTCAAGCTCTTTTCTATTTCTTTCTTTTTTTTTTCTTCTTTTCTTTCTTTTTTCTTGTTTTTTTTTTTTTTGTTCTTCACTTTTACCAACTTTGCCCATCTTTTCATCAAGCATCACTTCTTCTTTCTTTTCACATAATTTCCAACCATAATTCCATGAGATATCAAAAGTATATGCTCTACTAATCCTTGGCCAGGGGAAAAGAGGAAATCATATAAAAAGTTTAAGGCTTATATATGAATAAAGCAAAGAAAAGATAAACAAGCTCAAAAGGGGCTCACTAAAGATAATATGCTTTAGGTTGGCTTTTTGGCTCAAGTGGTTAAAATTCCTAATGCCTTTATCATCTTCATGCATCTATGCAATGTGAATGTAATCTCAATAAGATATGAAGCAAGTTCCAGAGATACATATCATTGAAAGAACGAACAATCAAAGAATATAATGTTGAAGGCTCAAAAGCTTACATTGGTATAACACTATAAAGTCAACATGACATATTTTCAGAGTCAATCCCTAAACCAATTAAACATTAAAACTTGCATGCACACTCATTCATTTGATTTATATATTCATCTATCTCACTTAATTCTCATACATAATACTCATATTCTCAAAAACCAATGGGAGTTCAAAAGGATCAATCATAGATTTTTCTTTTCTTTCTTTTCTTTTTTTTTGGGAAAATAAATAAAACAAAAATAAAAAAACTAACATTTTCCCAATACCCCCACACTTAAAACACAACATTGTCCTCAATGTTGAAAATAAAAGAAAAGGAATATAGGAGAATGACAAAAATGAAATAAAATGCAAAAATATAAAAGATAAGGAAAAAGAAAGCAAATCTTTTTTTTTTATGCTGGGTTGCCTCCCAGTAAGCGCTTTTGTTTTATTTCATTGGCTTGACATGTGGCATGCTCATCCTTCATAGATTGGTTCAGCTAACTCTATAGAAGCGGTGATTTCTGTTGTCCAACCTTCATAGAAAGGTTTCAAACGATGCCCATTGACCTTGAGTACTTTGTTGGTTTCTAAACTTGTAATTTCAACTGCACGATAAGGAAAAACATTAGAAACAACAAAGGGTCCAATCCAATGAGAGCGCAATTTTCCAGGAAAAAGTTTCAAACGTGAATGATAAAGAAGGACTTTGTCTCCAACATGAAACTCCTTTCTTGTAAGCATTCGGTCATGAAGATTCTTAGTCTTTTCTTTGTAAATCCTTGCATTCTCGTAAGCATCATTTCGAATCTCTTCCAACTCTTGTAGTTGCAGTTTTCTTGCAATCCCAGCAGCATCATAATCCATGTTACATTGTTTAATGGCCCAAAAAGCTTTGTGTTCAAGCTCCACCGGTAGATGACATGCTTTCCCATAAATCATTCTATAAGGTGACATTCCTATAGGTGATTTATAAGCAGTCCGATAAGCCCAAAGTGCATCTCCAAGACGTAGACTCCAATCTCGCCGATTAGGTTGCACAGTTTTCTCCAAAATGGATTTGATTTCTCGATTTGAAATTTCAGCTTGGCCATTCGTTTGAGGATGATATGCTGTGGAAGTTCGATGAGTCACATGATATTTGCGTAGCAATGCTTCCATGGAACGATTACAAAAATGAGTGCCACGATCGCTAATGATAGCTTTAGGGATTCCAAACCTGTCAAATATGTGAGTCCTGACAAAATCTAAAACAACCTTAGCATCGTTAGTTCGTGTGGCTTTCGCCTCAATCCATTTAGACACATAATCAACAGCAAGAAGAATATAAAGATTGCCAAAAGAAGATGGAAACGGACCCATAAAGTCAATACCCCAAACATCAAAAATTTCACTTACAAGAATATTCGTTAAAGGCATTTGATTCTTATGAGTGATATTACCTGTTCTTTGGCATTTTTCACATGATTTGCAAAAGTGATAAGCATCTTTGTTTTTCACCAACGTGATTCCGGTCTTTTTAGGCACCACATGGATTGGCGCGACCCATTTACTGTCAGTGATGGGGTAAATGACTCCTGCATCTAACAATTTCAAAATTTCAGTTTTCACTACCTCCATCATAAGCGGGTTCAACCTCCTTTGCATTTCCCTTGTTGGTTTTGTGTTGTCCTCCAATAGTATGTGATGCATACATATTGAGGGACTAATGCCCTTGATGTCGGCTAAAGTCCATCCAATGGCCGTCTTGTGATCACACAACAACTTCACAAGTTTTTCCTCTTGCATACTTGTTAAACCTTTTGCTATGATAACAGGAAGTGTATTGTTGTCGCCAATGAATACATACTTCAAATTATCGGGCAAAGGTTTTAATTCTAACTCGGGGGCCTGTAAAATAGATGGCAAAAGCTTTTTATGTGAGAGTACCAAATCAACAAAGACATTACCTTGGGGAACGGTTTGCAAAGCTTGTAAGGCCAATACTGATTCGTGCACGTTTTGGGGAACACACATGTGCCTCTCCATCTCTTCTATCTTGGTGAAATCATAGCCATAGCTCAAAACTATGCTTAATCCGTCTTCGCCATCAAAATCACAAACTCGCTGCACACACTTATCAATTTGATCATAGCATGTGATAGAATAAACATTGCTATAAGGATATTTCATTGCATCATGAAAATTGAATTCAATTTTTTCATCTCCTACCTCCATAGACAAAGTATCCTTACCACAATCAATCTTTGTGTTGGCGGTTTTCAAGAATGGTCTCCCAAACAATATAGGAGTGTTGGTTGATAAATCACAAGAATCATGTTCCATATCAAGTATATAAAAATCACATGGAATAACCAAACTATCAATCTTGACCAGGACATCTTCTATCACACCAAGTGGGTAAACAAAACTACGATCCGCAAGTTGTATTACAATGCTAGTTTTATTCAAAGGCTCAAGACTAAGAGAATCATAAACATGTTTGGGCATAACACTAATGGATGCACCTAAATCGCATAAAGCTCTTTTAAAACTAGCATTACCAATAACACATGGGATAGTAAATGCACTTGGGTCTTTTTGTTTCAAAGGCAGATTCTTTTGAACAACGACAGATACAACTTCACCCATACTTACTGTTTCATGACCTTTCAGTTTGAAAGCTCTCTTGGTAGTACATAACTCCTTCAAGAATTTTGCATACTTGGGAATTTGCTTGATAGCATCAAGCAAAGGAATGTTCAGTTCCACTTTCTTGAAAACCTCTAAGATCTCTTTTTCTTTGTCTTCTTTCTTTGACCTAGAAGAACTCACAGGAAAGGGTGGAAATGTTTTAAAATTGGAATTGCTTGAGTGAAAAGTTACCTTTGGAGTGTTTGTCTTTGTTTCTGTTTGTGGAGGAGGAGAATGTTCTTTCTTTGTACTCAATTCAGTTTCTATCTCTTCTTCCTCCTCCATCTCAATTTGTTTCAACTTTTTCTCTTCAAGTTCTTTCCCACTTCGCAGTATGATAGCACTAACATTCTCTTTTGGATTCAATGCTTGGGAGGGCAATTTTCCATTTATTTGTGCTTCCAATTTCCCTACACTTGAAGCTACTTGCCCCATTTGCTTCTCCAAGTTGTGAATACTTGACCTTGTTTCCTGTTGAAAAGACATGACATTTTGTTGCAAGGTAACAGTATTAGAAGCCAAAGTTTTCATCATCTCACGAAGTTCATCATTGGATGACGACCCCATAACATTGGAGTTTGTGAATGGAGCGGGTTGTCTTGCTTGATAATTTTGTTGGGGCTGAAATCCTTGTGGATGGAACTGTCGACCTGGATTGCCTTGTTAGGATGGGTTGCTATAGCGTAAGTTGGGATGATCTCTCCATCTGGGATTGTACGTGTTGGAAAAGGGATCATATTTATGCTGGAGTTGTCCGTTGAATGCTCCATCAATTGCATGAGCTTGTTCAATGTAATCTTCTTGCATTGTTGGGCACATATCCGAAGCATGTCCTTGTAAGGAGCATATGCTACAAACTTTCACCTGCTGCACATTTCCACAAGCCAAAGAACGCACAAGAGAAGTAAGATCATTAACTTTATTTTCAAGGTTAGAAATACTTACCTCATTTACTCGCTTGTTGGAGAGGTCTCCACGAGTGCCAAACTGCTTTGAATTGGTCGCCATGTTTGAGATCAATTGGCGTGCAACTTCGGGTGTCTTATCCACCAATGCGCCTCCACTTGCAAGCATCAATGATACTACGGTCAGAGAGGCATCAATCCTTCATAGAAATATTGAATGAGCAACTGATCGGGTATTTGATGATGAGGGCATTGAATACATAGTTGCTCAAATCTTTCCCAATACTCGTAAATTGGCTCTCCATGAGATTGTCGAATCCCACATATTTCTTTCCTTATATTGGCAACTCGAGATGCTCGGGAAATACTTCTCCAGAAAATCTTCTTCATAGCATTCCAAGTTCCAATAGATCCTGGGAGAATAGAGAAAAGCCATGTCTTTGCTGCCCCCTTCAAAGAGAAAGGGAAAGCTTTCAACTTAACTTGTTCTTCATCAACTCCATTTGGTTTCATGCCAACACAAACCATATGGAACTCCTTGAGATGAGTATGAGGATCTTCTCCTGCAAGACCATTAAATGTTGGTAACAAATGTATAAAACCAGATTTGAGCTCAAGATTTACATTATTGTCAATGTTTATGCACAATGGTTGATTTTCCACGTTAGGAGCAGCAAGCTCCTTGAGTGTTTGTTGTCGTGCAATAGCCATGGTATTGAGACGAGCTTCCTTTCTCAACCTACGTAAAGTGCTTTCTATTTCAAGATCAATCTGCACTTGAATTTGATTAGTAGAACGGGTCACAGGCATAAACTCTTAAGAAAACTCAAAAGAAAATAACCACACAAGAGATCAAAAACAATGCAAATTGTACAAAACTTTTACGTTAGAAAACTAAAACTGCCTAAAAACACTAGAACAAAGAAGAATTTGGCCTCAATAAGGTGGGGCTAGTGATTTATCACTAGTCTTGTTCAAAACGTCCTTTTCCTTCAGGAAACAAAATATCGATACCAAATTCCACCACAAAATCTGTTTTGAACAGTACCGTGCACAAGTGAACAATACCGTCGCAAGCAAAAATTCTGTTTTTTTTTTTTTTGAATCACAGCAAATAAAAATAACAGTACAAGCACAAAAATCAACTAAAATTACCTCCCCGGCAACGGCGCCAAAATTTGTTGCGATGTCGCGGTCGCACAAATTAATTACCCTAGCTTAAAACACACAAGATAGTATAGAGCAAGCAAGGGGTCGATCCCACGAGGAAGTTTCAAGTCAGATTTTTATGTTGTACGTTATGTGATTGGGGGGATTTGGTTTGTGATTAACTAAACTATGACAGCAATTAAACTATGGCAGCAATTAAACTAGCAAAAAAAATCAATTAAAACCGAAACTTATCAAGAAAACAAACCTTGGTCACAAGCATACATCCACCTACGGAAATTAGAACCGATCCTTGAAACAAAAAATGCAGTTTATGTTCTGAAATTTTATCTTTTCTTAACGTGATTAATTAACGGATCCGCCGTATAACTAATCCTAACCAACAAACAATCAAAGTGTCCGCACTAATGATTCAATTTAATGGTAGCTTTAAGAACTAGATAATTTCATCAAGATTAACATACAAGTTGTCCGCAACTAGTGTCAATTTATTCAAATGTTCTCCCTAAGTTCAATAATGTAGTTCCGCCACAATTATCAAGCTTAGTTGTTTCACAAGTTCATATATCACAACTCCGGTTTTGATATTAAACTTAGCAATAGATTGTTCACAACAATAACTTAGAGTCCGCTCTAGCAATCATCAACAACAATCATAGGAAATATGCATAGGAAAACAAATATATTCATTCATAACATAAACTGAAAATAGAAGGAAGAATAAATCTCACGGTTCTTGAAATCCGAAGGTGTTTGTGTCCTTGCAACCAAGAAGAAGAATCTAGCCTTGCATGTTTATTGAACAACTAAATAAAAAGATGGAAGAACACATGATTTTTGGGTTTAGAGGATGAAAATTTCGTGTTTCCTCTTGTGGTGGCCGTCACTTCCTTGCTCCTCTTCTCCTTTATATAAGCTTAGAAACCCTAATGTCTATTTTACCAAATAGTCCTTCCTTAAGTTGACAGAATTTAGTTGTCCCTTGTAAAATTCATATCGCCATCATATGACATTGTTTGGAGCTGAAATTTGGAGAGTTTATAGATCTTTGAGTCCTGAATCCACACCAATTGAGTTTGCATCACTCAGACTTCTGTAGCTCAAGATATTGAAGTTGGAATGGACAAAGGTCAACACTGGCAGAATGCGAGATTTGACTTTGCAGGATGTGATTTCCATGATCTTTCTCCTTTTATTTTTCTTGAGTTACATTTACAGAAAGGTATGGATGTTAGCTTTTGAATTTCACTGGAATCACTTCATTTCGATCTCTAGAACTCACGCTCTGCACAAAAACGATCGAACGTCAAATCTGCCAATTACCTCCAATTTACTCCTTTTGCATCTTTCATCCAAAAATGCCTTCAAAACATAAAACAAAGAATATCAAGGTATTTTATACACAAAACATATGCAAAACACTATGTAAATATGGATGAAATTATCAAATAATATGGTCGCATCGTAGAAGCTAATGATGATTGAGAAAAATGATACTTGGCAGTTAGTTGACAGACCGAGGCATAGAAAAGTCATTGGGGGTTAAATGGATTTATAAAACAAAACTAAATGTTGATGGTAGTCTCAACAAAAACAAGGCATGACTTGTGGTTAAAGCTTCTGCACAAGAACAAGGAATTGATTACCATGATACCTTTGCCCTGTCTCAAGAATGGCCACAATCAAGTTGTTGCTCATGTTGGCTGCACAAAAGGGCTGGTTGGTTTGGCAAATTGATATCAAATCTGCCTTTTTGAATGAGACACTAAGTGAAGAAATATATATATATTTCTTCACTTAGTGTCTCATATATAACAACTTGAGGGATTTGGTATACCTGCTGAAGAAGGCTTTTATGGCTTAAAACAAGCCCCTAGAGCTTGGTATAGCAAATTAGATGAATACTTTACAAGCTTGGGATTTGAGAAAAGCTTGAATTAAGTCGCTCTATATGTAAAGAAAGTTGATGATGACATTTTGATAATATCAGTCTATGTGGATGATTTGTTGGTTATGGGAGAAAAGGAGCTGCTTGTGGATGAATTTAAGATGAACATGAAGAACAAGTTTGAGATGAATGAGCTTGGATTATTATCATACTTTCTTGGAATGGAAATATCATAATCAAAGGAAGGATGTTTTATATGCCAATAATAATTCACATCAAAAATGCTTAATAAGTTTGCAATGGAAAATTGCAATCCTGTTAGCACACCAATGGTTCTGGGAATGAAATTGACAAAAACTGATGGTGCTTCCTGTGGAGATGGAAGAATGTACAGAATTTTAAGTGGGAGTTTATTGTACTTATCTTCCACTCAACCTGACATTGTGTTTACTGTCAATTACCTCTTAAGATTCATGCAAAATCCCAGACAAATACACTATATTGCAGCAAAAAAGGTGTTAACATACTTAAAAGGTGTAATGGATTTTGGCATGCATTTTTGCAAGATGAACACTGTCAAATTAAAAAGATTCTATGACAGTGACTGGGCAGGTAGTGATTAAGAAATGATGAGCACTTGGGGGTACCGTTTTTCAATGGAAGAATGCATTTTCTGTTGGAATTCTAAGAAGCAATCAGTAGTAGTACACTTTACTACTGAAACAGAATACATTTCTACATTTATGGTTGTAAATCACCTAGTTTGGCTGAGAAAAATCTTAAAGGATTTAAACTGTGATCAAGTGAAACCTACTGAGCTATTCTGTGATATTATGTCTGTAATTTCCATTTCCAAAAACTCTATTTTTCATGATAGAGCAAAACACATGAAAATCAAGTTTCATGTTATTCAACAATTTCAACAGGAAGGTGAATTGGAAATGAAGTATTGTAGCTCCAAAGAACAATTAGCTGATTTATTTACAAAATCTCTAGCAAAGTAAAGGTTTTAATAACTAAGGGAAATGGTGGGGATGCATAGCCTAGGATTCAAGGAGGAGTGTTGAAACTAGAATTATGATTACATGCCTGAAAGCTAAAAGGAAGAGAAGAAGTTGAAGAATTGAAGATTTATGATTTAAGCATTGTTGTTTTTGTTTAATTTTACAGTGTATTCAGGATGATTAAAATCCTATAGTCAATGAGTTAGTTAATTTCAGTTAAATGTCAATTAGTGGATAAGCTAGAAATTGTAAACGCATTCAAATTTAAATGTTTGTAATTTTTTTGATACATATAAAAAAAGATAATGGAATGGCAGTAACCATATGAAAAATTTTGCCCATGTTCACGTTTCTTTCAGCTCAAATTATAGAGTTTCAAAGTTCTTCATTTTCTGGAAAATTTCTCATTCTCGGTTCTTGATCGCTACAATAGCGGTTCTCAAGATTTTGTCCTTGGTTTCAGTACTGATTTGAACAGTACTTGTTCTTTACAAAAATTACATAAATTTCAACACATGTCACAAGTCACGATCAGTACTGGCTATAAAAAAAGGGCATTCAGCATATACTATGCTATCATTGTTAATGTCATCATGAAGAAAAGTGGCCAGGTCATTTGTTTACATTTCCAAAAGGATAAGGAATGTAATCAACAAATTTACGTTGCTTCATTGTTAGAAGAGAATTTGAACAAGCCTAGTAATTTCACGTTGGTTCAAATACAGTGTTTTTTCCACCTTGTTTTGCAAATATTGAAATTGTGTTCCATTAGATTGACATAGTGAAGTCAATTAATCTTTGATAAGTTAGATTAAGTTCGTTTAAGCATTGAAAAATTCAAAAATTACTCTCACACAAGTTAAAAAATACAAGATGAATTGTTATTGATCGAAAAGTACTTTTTGGGATCTACAACAGTTTACTTCTAAAAATATAATCTTGATGAAACTATATAAAGGACTGATTTGAAACATTTGTAAAATTTACTAGAAACTTTGAATTAATAAGCCCAACCTTATATAAACAAACATTGTATTCTTGTTGAAAACAAGGTAGTAATTAAGTGTAAATATGAAGAAAACAATAAATATAACAAATCAACACATACACTAAAGTTTCTGCACCAAGTTAAACAAAATAACTGAAGACAAATACATTACCTAGTTTAAATAATAACATGAAAAAAAATTCATCCTAGAAATTAATTATGTGATCCCACTACAGAAGGAGTTGACATAGGCTTTCAGTCCACTATTTCTACACTATTAACAGGTCAAATACATGTTTAACTTGGCTAGGAAAAAGTTGGAAAAAAAATTCATCCTAGAACAGGAAACAACTCCTGGGCACAACTTTTCAATCTCTTATACGATTTTGTCAATTATATCAAATCCCTTCAAATTCTGATTTGGATTTGACAGAATCAATGTATTGGAATTTGTCCAACGGTTTATCAGTGTTCCTGTGTATTGCTACTCTCTGTGAATAATAGCCTTCCTTTCTTGTGATTAGGATCTCTGTGTATAGAAGTCTACTCCTTAAGTAACGGGTGTCAACTCCATATTAACTGATGCCAGCTCAGCTTGTCAAGGAGGGTTAGTCTCCTTCATATATCCCTGCTCTATTGTGATTAATCAAGAAATTGAAATACAAAAAACAACTCTTTTGAATTTCAACATGGTATTAGAACATGGGACTTAGCGTTCTTCTGTGTTAATTCTATCTAATCTTCTTCAACCTTCAAAATGGTTGAAGATAATCTTTTGTGTCCGAAACCTTGAATTTGTCTACGTTGGATGTAAATCCAATCAAAGATCAAGCTCGAATAAGTTTAATTACTTGTTTTGGCCGAGAGCAATATCTCTTGCTCTAGGAGGAAGATCCAAGTTAGGGGGTTCATAAATGGAAGCATCGAAGTCCATCATGCATGTTGATCATGCAAAACACAAGTTTATTTTATTAATTTATGGTTGTTAAGTTTGCATCATACATTCAACTTATATGATGTTTCAAATAATCCTCAAATAACCCTAATATATTCCTATATGTGGACTGATTTTAGCACACTTACAAAATTAAACCAAGTATAAATATTAATCCAAAAAATAATAAAATCAGAAATTAATATTCTTGTATCAGATTTCTCATCCTAAAAAAAATTCTAAATAAACTAGAAAACCTTATTTGATCCCATCGTCTTAATTAACCCAAGTCAACTTGGGCCAATAAACAAGAGCTAAGCAAAAGTCTTTAATTTGAAATGGACCACATAAAGCTTACAGTTTTCCAAAATCTGAATCCATTTAAGATACCTTTAAACCTCTTAATCATGGAATAAGAAGAGTCATTATCAATAATAGCATAAACCCCCTGGGGGAAAGTTTTAACTCCCAGTCTTCGGGTACCTAATTGATAGGAATACAATTGAAATTGAAAAATATTTCTAGCTATTCAAGGAGCTAGGACCTCCACAATTTAACTTTGTTTTTGTATAAACTAGAATTGATGCATTTTAATTAATTCTTCTACCTTAAATAGGTAATAATACACCTTAAACTTCTTAATTAACTGCCCACTTACCCACTAATATCTTACATAATTAAAATACCAAATTGAATATAATGAATCAAATAATAACAAATAAATAAACCCTTAATACCAATAGTTACATATCAGTCCCCCCCCCCAATTCATGAAATTCCTCCTTGGTCCTCCAACTGTCCTAATTTGCCATTTAGTCCCCTCTTTATACATATTCCTTTATAGCATGGACTAGGGTTAGCTCATAACACAACCTACCTCTTTAGAATAGCTCGTCCACGAGTTGTTGGTATGCTCGTTGCAACTTATCGGCGTCCACCCATGTGGCATCTTCTTGGTGGTTCCCTTCCATTTGACAAGCGAATCCACCCTAGGCCCTATATCTGGTCAACATTCTCTTCCTCTCTCCATTCTTCTTCAACTTTAAACTCCAACCCTTCTAATAGATACAATCTTGGCATGTTACACTTGTGACCTGCATGATACTTCTCATCACATAATTAATACAACCCCCTTTCTCTTCTCTCTTGCATTTTGTTTGGGCTTATTCTTCTAACTAGGTAAAGGTTTCTTCTTCGGAATGCAGGTTTGGTTCTTTGAGGTGTTGGCAACCTAAGGATTGGTTGTGGTTGTGGGTGTGGTAGTCTGATTAAAGAGTTTGGTGTTGGTGTTCCGAGTAGTGTTTTTGGATGTAGAATTGTAAAAGGGTAATTAGTGTTTGGTTGTTTTGATATGGATATTGTTTTCTATTGACTTCTTCCTTGTGCAGGAGTGCCAATCCAAATGCAGCTACGAGTGTAGAGGATTTGAACATGGTGACTGTGATGCGCAGTTCATCTATCAAGCCACTTAAGAAAGTGTTGATGCAAAATTCTTCTCCAAAGCCATTGATCAATAGGATCACCCTCATCGACATGTGGAAAATCTAACATGATGGAGCAAGCCTAAATTCCCCCGTGACCTTCAAACATGGGATTAACATGAACCCTTGTAGTTTGAAAAGTACCCTCACCTGAATTCCTTCAATTTGTCATGTGGACTAGGCTGTCATAGCTAGATGCCATGTTATTAAGTTGTTGTAATCCCCTTTCCATGAACTTCCCCTGTTTAGATCAAAGTTGTCAATACCATTTCAGTTGGTGTTTTGTTTTTTTATTGTTGCGAAATGTTTTAGTTTGCCGTTTCGGGTTGTACTGTCCATATATAATTAATTAATTATATATGTGAAAAAACTTAAAAGGTATAAAAATTAAATATATATATTTTTATTTTTTATAAAATTAAAGTTGATATAATTTTTTTATTTTTATTTTTGTATTTTCAATAAATCTAATATACAATAGTATCTATATAATATATATAATAGTAGTGTGTGTGTAATAGTGGGCGGGATATATATATATATATATAAAAGTGACGGAAGAGGTGAGAATTAATTGTATCCTAGACCGAAACGGAACACAGAGATCACCTGAGAAGAGAGAAAGGATCACCAAATGATATTTAAGCTCACAAAGATACCGTTTATGAAGGTTCACCGAATCCCCAAGCCTTCAAGGATCTCTTTAGAAAAAGTTCATTAAAGATCTTCAACTAGCTACAAGTGTCCTGGTAAGCTTGAAACATACAAAATACATCAAACCAAAAGTTAGGCTTCGTAAAAATTAAAAGGATTTGAAAAAAAAAAATCGTGTACCTCAAATTTAATTACCTGTAATATCTCCTAAAAACACTAAATATTTTTTTTCTTATTTAAAAAAAATATTACTTTGTCCCAGTGAATTTAATTTCCAAGCCCCTAAAATTAAATACCTTTTTCCCTAAAAAAAAATCATTCCTTGCCACTGTTCAAATTAATTGCTTTCTGATTTTTTTTTTTAAAAAATGAAAAATTAAACAGAGAATCAATTACCCTCGTAAAGCCTAATTAATTAATTTGTTTAGCCTTTTCTCCATCTTGTAAGCCGTCCTTTTTTTTAATTCATTCATTAGAAACCAAATCAATTACCCTCGTAAAGCCTTTTCTGAATTCATCAACGACTACAAGACTTCAAATTAATTATCCTCTATAGGAACCTTACGATAGAAAAAAAAAAAAAAAAAAAAAAGGGGCAGTCAATGAAGGAAAACAAATTACCTGATTTTTTTTGTTTAAGCTTTGGTATGCTTTGTTCAAAAAAATTTAATACTACGTGTCGATATTGGTGGGATATATAAAGAGAAAATATCCTTCTTGTGGTAGAAAATAGATTTATCTTTGAAAGTGCTTATCTAAAGTGAACACACTTTTAATCTAAGTCAAATAAATATATAAAAATGTTTTTTTAAATAATATATAATCAAAGATAAATTTACTTATTATACCAAAATATTTGAGTCCATCATGGAAGAAAATGATCAAAGTCTTAATTATCTTCCTAAGCCAAGAAACAAAGGATCAAAGTCCTTTTCTTTATCAAATCAAGTCAAGATATCACACAATTAAGGCTTTCAAGCTCATGAGAGTAGTCTTTACCAAATCAATTTAAATCCTTCAAATCAAATTAATCCAAGATCTCACATGATTAAAGTTTTTGGGCCCGTATGAATATTTTTTCATTCAAAACAAGAACAAGATCTAGACTACTCATACGAGGATTTGTGCACACGAATCAAGAGAATTTCCACTTTTGTTATAATAAATTTAAATCTTTAATTTTGACACTATATTCTTTGGAGTAATTATACTATACGTGAGAATTTTGTATATCCAGTCACTTCTCAAATAAAAATCAACCACACAATTCATTTTTTTTCTTTGAATTCATTGAAGTTAATTTAGTTGGTTGCTGTATTGAGCCTAAAAAAAACAATAGTAAAGACCCATTGCAACTTGGTGGGTGTAAATGGGATCGATAACGGTGGAAAAAGAAGGAAGATTTTGGAGGACAAGGCCAAGGGATTGGAAACAGTGATAGGACCATGGACAAATAAACTTTAGACTAGCAGGCAATGACAAGCACCTAAAAATACCAACTGTTTGGACAGTTTAATTAAAAATGTACATATATATATATATATATATAGTGTTATTAAGGATCAAGTGGAGATCTACAACAGCAGGTTTAAATTTGCCGTGGTTTTAAGTGATTTGTGAATAACAACTTATAGATCAAATTTTGTCTTTACTTTCAAAAGGGAAAAAAACGTAAACCTAAAAACGTGGGCTTCATCAGTGGATTAAAAACTATCAATAAGGGAATAAGGAAATCAATTAGTATTGACATTATGCATTTGAATCGTTATTTGCACGCAGTAGAATCGACAATTCATATACGAATCATGAGGGTCAATATCATAAAAAAATTAAATTATCACTATTTATAATATGTACCTGATAAAAATTCTTTTAATTTTAATCTCACGTTACTTGAATTGTCCATGATCTCCAAGGATTGGAGTTAATATATCTGATGTTGGCAGAAATCGTAATTTGTTTTTTCAAAAATGAGTACTGGTCTTGATTCTTGGTAACAATTAAGCATTGTTATTTAAAAAAAAATAACGCTGACAAGGATTTGAAGAGGTTCCTCTTCGTGTGATGACAACATAAAAACTCGTAAAACTAAACGTCTACAACCTAATCAATGAGCAAAAACAGCAAATAAATGTGGCATGATGACACCCAACATTGCTGCGTTGAGGCTGCACCGCTGCCGAAAAGAGGCAAATAAGGAAAGCCAGGTCCTGAAGGCGTCCCAAAATTTGGGAAGGCTCGTGGAAGACGCACGTTTGGAAACCCTGATGGTGGTGGCTGAAAATTAGGTTGACATCTGGGCTCTTTGTGTAGAAGGGGGGCATGGAACATCTGGGCTCCAGAAGATGAAGTGCCAGCAGAGATTGCAACCCTGAGTCCCGCTCGGCAATGACCAGGAAAACCACAGGAGAAGTACGTACGATTTTGCGAGTCAACGCATGAAAACAGATCATTTGTTCATGTTGTTCGGGCATCGGGTCATTTACTCTGATACCATTGTTGAAAAAATAGATGCATTAAGCGGAATTTCAGATCATATCTAAACATCTAATCGTAGAATCTTCAAGCATAATTGATAGATCAAAGTATTGTTCATGGAAAATACCTGTTGATGCGTGAACCGAGTCAGATATGGTGGTATCTAAAAGGATGAGAGCCCCATGTGTTGCTCCTCTATTTAGTCCACACGAGCCCGAATAGATCTCTTGTCTTCGACTGCTAGGACGAATGGACAAAAGGGAGCAATCAAAATTGCCTTGGTTGAAAAAATAAAAATGGTGGTCTCTCCTTGTACCACTCTGATTTTTGAGAGCAGCCAAGAAAAAAAAGAAACCTCTCCTATTCATAACTTCTTTCATTTCTTTTATTAGCCTTTCCTTATACGTTACATGGAAAGATTTTCTCTCATACCATGATTTTCAAAAATCATTTATTTATTCCATCTTCATTGATGGAGACGTTTTTCCTTTTATGGCACATCAATATATAGAAAGTGTCATTTCCTTTTCCAACGTATGGTTTTAAGAGCAATAAATAGAAATGAAGACTTTGTCCTTTTATCAAATAAAAAGTTGTATGAATAACTCCATAATTAATCATATCTAATATGAATAAATAATATTTATTTTATTTCAGAAATAAATAATATTCTTTATCATTAATAATATCTAATATGTATTAATAATTAACCATTTTTCTTTCGTTGATCTATTCCGTAATCTCTAAGTGTGTGACCTCATAGGACCCAATTATAATAGCTATAGGTTTAACCCTATTAATCGTAGTTGGCTTCTAGCAAAGCACTACGACTCCCAAAATAATCAGATTAAATTATCTCCGTTAATTGTCCTATCCAAGTTTAGTCATTGCACATTAATTTAAAGGACACAACTCCTTCAGTTCGGGCATCGGGTCTTAGTTTCAAGTTTCAATTTCATTTTTTCATTCATAAATCTCAATTTTACATTTCTTAACTCCTCAACTCGCATTTTTAATTACCATGACTACTGCTATAGAGTAGTACTTGGCTTCAGCACTGCTTCGTGAAACATTGCCTTGTTTCTTTTTCCTCTAGGAAATAGGTGCATTACCAAGCATAACACAGTATCTCGTGAGTGATCTATGTGTATCCTTACATCTCCCCCGATCTGCATCACAATAGGTTGTGAGTTCTGCCTTTCATGTTGCTGGTAGGAATATCCTTTGGCCTAGAGTCTGCTTTATATATCAAAGCATTTAGTATGTTGCACCAAGATATGCTCGTCATGGCTTGTCCATGAATAGACTGAGAATATGAACTACATATACCAAATCCGGTCTTGTAATAATCAAGTATATTAAATGATCTGCCAACCTTTGATACTACAAAGGCTAAGGCAACAACTCTCCATCAGCTCGAGTTAAGGATAAATTCTAATCAACTAGGTACGATGATGGTTTGGCTACAAGAAAGCCATTATCTTCAAGTACTTCCAATGCATATTTGCTTTGATAGAGTGTTATGTCGTGTTTTGAATGTGCCACTTCAATTCCGAGAAAATACTTGAGCTTCCCCAAGTCCTTGAGTTTGAATTTGTTGGATAGAAACGCTTTGGGAACATTTATATCCTCCAAGTCATTCCCAGCTACAATTACATCATCAACATATACAAGTAGCACCGTAAATTTGCCAGATCATGCTTGAACGAATAATGAGTAGTCTGCCCATGATTTCTAAAACCTGTCGCTTTCAATGTTGTGGAAAGCTTCATGAACCATTGTTAGCTTGCTTGTTTTATGCCATATAGACTTTAATGTAATTTACAAACTCGATTCTCCCCTTTTCGTCCAAAACCAGGTGGAAGTTTCATGTAGACTTCCTCGGAAAGGTCATCATGCAAGAACGTGTTATTGACATCTAGTTGATGTCAATGCCAACTTCGTATTGCAGCAAGGCTCAAGAGGACACTGACGGTGGTTAGTTTTGCAATGGGTGCAAAAGTCTCTTTATAATTTACCCCTTCAACTTGACTATGCCCCTTTTACGATAAGTCGTGCCTTGTAACACTTAACCATCCCGTTTGGCTTAAGTTTAATCTTGTACATGCATTTGCAGCCTATGGGATGTTTATGTGTAGACAAAGGAACTAAGCTCCATGTGTTATTGCTTTAGAAAGCTTTGATCTCTTATTGTATGGCAATGCGCCATTCAAGTATCTGATCTGCCTATGCAAAAGAACTCAATTCTTTGTGGATGGTAAGTTGAGCAGTAAAGGCTCAATAATTTGGTGATAAACGATCATAACACAAAACATTGGTTAAGAAATGGGAGGTCCCTGCTTTCGGTGAAGATGACGAGGAAATCGAGAGGGAAGAGTTGTGTCATATTAGGTTTCAATGAGCTTAATGAAATCAATAAGTAATTGCATATCTTATGATTTGTGAATCATTAAATAAACCCAAGTACTACGAGTAAAATCATCAATTATAGTAAAGAAAATATTATGCCCTAAAAAGTGATGGTTCATGATAATCTCCCTGGATGTCTATATGAATTAATTTAAAAGGAAATTGACTCAAAACAAAACTTAAAGGAATAGGTGTTCTAGTATGTTTGGCCAAAGGACAAATAAAAAATGTGTTTATGTCACATGACTTGTTAGAAACAAAAGAAAACAATTGTGATACTCTATTGGATGGATACCCCAACTCTGATGCCAGAGATTGTGAGATGTATTGGTCACTGAATTGCATGTCACTTGCTTTGCTTGGTCAAGGCAGTATAATCCTTCCCTCTCAAGGCCCATCCCAATCATCTTCCTTGATCGTAGGTCCTGAATAAAACAAGCATTTTTTAGAAAGATAGATATACAAAGAGAGTCATGTGTTAACTTGTTAAGGGATATAAGGCTCAAGTAAAACATGGGAACATATAACAAATTGTGAAGGATAAGCTAAGGTTTAAAAATCATATGTCCAACATGAATTACTTTTGTTGTGGTTCCATCTGGTAATTTAACATACCGATTTGAGATAGGATGCATGGCAGTAAGTAATTGTGGGAGTACATGCAATATAATTACTTGCGCCATTATCGAATATCTAGGTGTCAGTCATATTGTGTGAATTAAAATACATGGCTTTACCTGAGAGATCCTGATGGTAAGAGGTGTTACCAATGTGGTTGGTGGAGGCAGCGACATTCTTACTCAGCATCTCAATTATTTGATGGAATACTTCTTTAGAAAAAGGGAAGATAGGAGCCCCAGTTGTTCCTTCAAGCCCCGATATCACATTATTGTTTAGAGACACATTAGCTCACTTGCGCTTACGACAATGTTCGTAGTCATGCACTTTCCAATTGCAATAAGAAAATTTGAGATGTGCTCGAGAATTTTGAGATGTGTGATACTTTTTATTGCATTTGGTGCACCTTTTTTCATCCTTAATGATGGTTTCTCTCTCCATAATGTTCTTCATGGCAAACACAACCCTTTCTAACTGCACCATAAATTTGTTGCCAAGAGTAGTTGTTGCCTGTTTCTCATGGCGTAAAGCCATGGCATAAGCTTTGTACACAACCCTATCATAAATTTATTGGTAAGGGATTGATAGCCACTATGTTACTACGAAGAGTGTCATACCCTTCATTTAGTCCCATAAGGAACTTCATGTCTTTTGATTCTTGATGTACTCCACCATCTTAACTCCTCTTTCACACATTTAAGACTCCATCTCATATAGAACATCTTTTTCATCCCAGAAGCTTTTTAGCTTTGTGAACCTTGTAGATAAGCATGGATTCCATTCTCAACATTGAAGAGTTGAACGGTATTGGTTTGACCAAACCTTTCCCAAAGATTTGTCCAAACATCACGAGATGTCTTGCAGTTCTTGACACTACCGGAAATAGGTTTTGACATGGAGGCTATGAGTCATGTCTTGACAAGTGTATCAAGTGCCATGTTCATTGACTAAGTCCACTAAGAAAATTATCCTCCATTAAGGGTTGTGTAACAAGAACAACTTTGGGTTGATCCGAATGATGTAAGTAAAGAGCATGGTTAGAGTTCTCCCATGGTTCGTGTACTCTCGAAGAGGAATCAATTTTGGATTTCACCTCTGTATCGCTACCGTCTGCTAGGAGATTTGCTCAGAGTTCTAGGTTTTAGGCCTAGGGTCGAATTGTTGCTCTGATACCATAAACAAGTTTATATTTAATATTGCTTCTCTCTTCACTTACGGTTATGCCATATTGCATAATATATATACATGAGTAACCCTAAAAATATTAGGAAGACAAAGGCTATAATCAAGGCTGATTAATGCCTAGATAACTGCATGCTAATTATACAATGCATATCTTCTATACAATGTATTAATAACCTTTAACATTTATCTTCTTGATCTTTGCCTTCAATAACCACTAACTTGAGGTAGAAACCCACTGGTTATAATTGACTCCAATGGTCCAGCCATCTGATTCACCAACATTGTAGCCAACACCACAACAAACTTCATGACTGTCATTATCAGAACAACTATATTTGCTTGCCATGACTAAAAAACTACAGTGAATAGAGAGAATAGTCCTAGAGCGAAAGAGTGAATTGAAAGAGTAGAGAAATTATGTGATAGAAAAAGTCACTAACCAACCCTTTCTATAAAAGAGTTTTCCCCTCCCGAACCAGGAAATAGAGACTTTTTTAGTTTTTTTCTTTGTTTCATGTTTTCTTGTTTAGCATTAAAGAAATAATTAAGTCCCAGGAGAGTCTGACATGATGGCAAAAGACTTGAGATTTGCACAGCAGGTCTTGAGTTCGAGTTAGGGTGTGCACCTCTTAAAGTATGATTTTCAGGGTGAGTTTCTCAAATCCAAAAACAAAAAATTTAAAGAAATAATTAAACTAAATAGTTCCTATAATGGAAATAAAATTTCCTATAGCATTACACTAAAAAACACTATATGCACAACTCAGTCCACCATTGTTAAGAGAAGTTATGACTTGTCCAACATGTAGGCATTAGCAAGGGGCTAAATCATTTCATTATGGAATTAATATTTTTGTTCAAATCAATAAGCACAGCAGCAGATTCAACACTGCCTCGCAACCAGTAAATGTGTTACTTATCCATTTTCTAAAAAGAAAATATAGAAGACTAAATGTTTTTTGGGTAAAATGTAAGTATATTAAAAAGAACAAAACCGAGAAACCTCAGAGAGAACAGCAAACAGAGCAAAAAACGAAAAGGGAACATGCTCCCTTAACGCAAAACAAAGGGCCTAGGAAAGCAACAATACAGCAATGCCCCCCTAAGAAGCCCACCCCAAACATGGACCAACCCAATAACAAAAGCTTGGAGACAACCCATTTTACAAGCCCAAACTCAACCCAAATAGCAAAGCCTAAAAAAGAGCTAAAAAAGGTATGCCCACAAAGCAAATTAGCAAAGGGAGTCCACGAAAGACAGCAAATCCAGCAAATTCTCGCCCAAGGAAATGAGCAAACGACGCCTTGCCCAACTCGAAGGGAAAGCAGAAGATTACAAAGCTCCAAAAGCACAATTTAAATTCAAATTCAAGTCATCCCACGTGGTGCCTGCCAAGCCAACTAGCTACTCCCAAACGAAAGAAAATTAGCCACATGCCACAACATCTCCGCCCAAAAGAGTAGAAAATGGAAAGGCAGCCCCCAATTGAGTTGACAACACACTCAAACGCCAGCCACCTTTCTACAAGTCCAAGAGAGATGTCTGCAACACACACACAACCAACAGCAGCACCGAGAAGGAACTTTGACTTTGCCGCCTACAACACGCTACACACCTGCATTGCAATATAAGAGGAAACTGAGGCAAAAAACTTCAACACGCCAGCCACCTTTGCAGTTAATCAAATGGAGACAGTCCAAAAGAAGAAAGCTAGCTGACAGCCATCCCCCCAAGACAGCCAGCTGGAAAGCACAGTTGACTCAGCAAAATGACGGGACAACACACAATCAGTCCACAAAGTCTAGCAAACCGAAGATATCTTCCTCAAAGTGAACCGAGCATTAAATCCAAGTCGGATCAAGACCGTCACCCAAAATTCAGATTGTGGTGGTCCTTTTCTTGGAAATGGAAGATGGTATAGAATAATACCTGGTATTTATGAAAAAATTTGCACACCGATGATTGTTTCGAATGGAATATGCGATTATTACGCTCCTTCCAAATTAAGTATACTGTAATACCTAAAGAAATCTGCCTTAACCTGGTCTCCATGTTATGGCCCCCCGTGTTGAGCTCACGAAGCGCGCTACTTAAAGACATCATCTGCTGATTAATCCTCAGCCAGGCCTTGATAAAATTCCAAAGTTGCGCTGACCAATTACATTCAAAAAATAGGGGCCGATGTGATTCATTATCCTGAGAGCAAAGGAGACAAATAGGATCTGGGGACATGAATTGAAGACAGTCTTTTGTTCGGAGCTTTCCCAAGACAGCTAGCCAGAGAATAAAATTATATTGTGGCATAGACCAAGTATCCCAAACAACCCGAAGCCAATTAACCTCATCCCCGCGAAGCCTGAAATAATCATAGGCATTCTAGGAGAATTTATCATTGTTATCCCAGCTTCTGACCAAGCTAATGGTAGCACCCTGATTGCCACACGCATCCAGAATATTATTTTTTAGGAGCAATATGGCTTTCCAAAGCGGAGAAGTTTTTTGCGCCTGCGCATCCCATATAGAAGAGGAAATAAGGTAAGCATGATGCACCCATTGAATCCAGATGGAGTCCGCTTTGAGGTGAATATTCCAGATATGACTAGCTAAGACAAATTTGTTTCTGGCTTTCAACTCCAAAAGCCCCAACCCCCCTTCTTTCTTCGGAAGACAAACTTGCTTCCAAGCCACCAAAGCAGTTTTTTTCCCTCTGCTCCCCGACCACAAGAAACTCCTGCAAATACTGATAATACGAGATAATACAACCCTCGGGATAGGAAAAATGCCAAACTAAAATTGAACTATCCCATTCAGCACGGATCACAGTAGCTCCAACCTCCCCGTATAAGTAAGGAATTTACTCATCCAACCCTGAATAGCAAACTCCAGCTTTTGTAAAAGAGGAGAGAATTGGCTTGTCAAAAGCCGATGAGGACTAAGCGGCACACCCCAAGTAGGTAAAAGGAAAAGCCCTTTCAACAAAACCGGTCAGCTGGAGGATATCAGTTTTCATGGTCGGCTTTACTCCTCCAAAATAGATGGAAGATTTGGAGGGGTTAAGATCAAGACCCGGCACATTACCAAAGGATCGGAGATAGAAGACTAAATGTTTGATTGATAGGGTGATTAAATATTTAATATCTTCATTTCTTTTTATTAACTTGGTGTCGTCTCTACCATTGCTCTAAATTAAATAATAAAACAGTCAAAAAACCATCAAAGCAACAACAAACAAAGAGAAAGAAATCAAATTATGGGATCCATTTATAACGGGGAAGACAGTTTTTGTTTGAGCTATCTACAAAACAAATCATTGCATGAATTTCCTTAACTTTTAGTTGAAGTAAGATAATGGTACAAGATGAATACAAATATCCTTCAACTTTCCATGATTAATAAGCATAAACATGTACAAGTCTGTCTGGCTCCAATGTAATTGGTTGGTCCAAAGATGATGGTCGATGGTACAACTTCCTACTTCAATGCAATCCTTTGTGTTTGAAGTTAAAGCTAACAGTTTTATTGTTAGGGACATTAAGGAATTCAATCGAAGAAATAAAAAAAACTACAATGCAATGAAAATATCTGATAATTTGCAGAAAATTGAACTTTTCCATTTTGTTACCATTGAAAAATAAGATATTACCATCCCAGAAGATGCCATTGGTAGTGGTGAACTAATTAGCAAGGATCTAAAGGCACTAATGTCCTCCAATGTAATTCCATTAACCTTTAGAAAGTTACATAGGTTAGCTTACAAACACCAACAAAGATTCATTGATGAGAACCACCTAGCACCAAGTGTAATCATGCAAATAACTCATTGGAGGTACTAAGTAGACCTATTATAAAAGCTAGGGTAAAGAGATTTAAAGAAGAATTGAATGAGCTAGTTGCCTAGTTCATAGCACACGAAGTAAGATGGATCTAGAGAGACAAAAGATGCCTATAAAGCTTAAAGGATGTTGCACCCTCGATTGAGCATGATGTCGTAGCGAACCTCCCTAGGAGGAGGGATTCATGTCGGGTTTTTTCTTTGTTTTTATGAAAAGACAGTCGTCATCCAGTATTATGATTACTAGAAAACCTAATTGGTCATTTGGAAATTTTAAAAGCAAAGGACTGGTAGCGTAAAGGAGAGGAAGAGAAGGAAATACAATATTAAAAAGTTGATTCAAGGCTTATTTATTGCCTTCCATATAGCCATTTAATCATCAAAACTAAAAGAGAGATAGTTGTCCATGTTTTTAGGATGTAGTAGGATTCTTATTTCAAACTTGTATTATCTTCATTGTGTTTTGTCCTCACCTCACAAGAAAATAAAAAAATAATAATCCTAATATTAAAAGGAAATAATTAACATTCTCAAATATAATAGCAAGTCCAATTTAACCAGGAATCCACAAAACACAAAAACATTATAAACATAAGGTTGTTGAAATTTTCAAAATTGGCAACCTTATTGCCAATACCTCATGGGTCAAATAAAGTTGGATTAAACCTATCTTGCATATGGATAATATGTAATAATGATTCATTTTGATTCTCTAATGAACATTTAAAATTTCATTTTGCCTAAAATTTTCTAAACCAATACATTCAATGCCTTTGTCTTAGACCGAATCATTGACTCATTTGGAACAAGTAATGAGTGATGGGAATCTCTTGCACACGCTATCAAGCACATCATATTTAATAGGAGTGTGACACAAAGATAACTTGTATAGGCACAAACACTATTGAATTTGAACCCCTACCTAACGAATAACAATTCATAAAAGATAAATATGGATTGATGACACAAAGTCACCTGAATATCTATAAGTCATTTTCAGCTCATTAAAAAATCAAGGACAAGAGACTTGTCACCCTTACAAGCACACAAAGTTGTAGTCATAATTTGAATATCATTAAGCAAAACAATCGTTTGAAACTTAGGTGTGTTTTTAACCTAAACCAAAACCTACAATACCCAATCATGAAAGATATGGGCTTGTATATAACCACTTACAATTAGACTAAAATCCCTAAGTATCTAAGCTTAATTGATGTTTATTAACCCTAAAACACAATATGAGTTACAATAAAAAAGTTTAAGTTGTAGCCATATAAAAGAAAAGATAGAGAAAATTTATTTTTATCTTGGATGTTGGTGACTTTAAAGTTTCCTTCCTAGATTAGGTGACTTCTTCTTTTGAAAGCTAATTATCTTCCCTTCTTTAGAAATTAATCTAGATATGGACTCCATTTCATATTAGAAAAATAAGCCCAAATCAAGGTTGACATAGGGCCTAACACATTAACCCTTTACAGAACTTAAATTGAACCCTTCTTGGACTTAGATTAGATGAATTAAAGGGTGTCGTTTGTTGTTACTCATTTTTAAGTCCACGTGTTGGAGATTGTGTGCATCTCTTTTAACCAAATGCAAGAGTAGAGCTCATGGTTAATATACGAGTAATAAAAGTATAGAATAAAAAAAAATAGACCCTGTCTTTGTTGCCTTTTGCTTTTCTAACCCATCTCCTTTGCTACCTAAATCATTAGGATTCTTATATAAATAGGATTCTTCATAATACTAAATTCATTATTTCCTTATGTAGTCTTTTAGGTTGGATAAATTTCTTATAATTTACACTGATTTTGTTGTTGTTGCAAATTTGTTCTAATACCAAATTGTTTTTCTTCGAACTTAGATTTTGAATCTCACTTAATTTCATACAATATTTGATAATCCCAACTTTATTCTATCATTGATGACATGTTAAAGAATTCATCCGAACCTTTAATGGGTCTTAGAAGCGCTTTTTTTATGGTAAATTGTTAATCAAATGCAAATGCTTAACATTGTCAATTTCCGAATCAAATCAGGAGATCCTTGTGGCCAAGTAGACTACAGACTGATTATGTTCTCTAAAACGTTTTTTCTCACTTTGAATCCTTCATGAAAATTAATGTCATGTACGTACAGATGAATTGGAGTTTTTGAGTCGCCTGATTTCAATACCAGAAATCTGGGAAATTCCCATTTGGATATCTAGTGTAAAAGGAGAGAATTCTATAACAAAAAAATTTTTGACCAAAGTTAGCAGGTCTTATTCGAGAGACACGATTTAATGTTTCAAGGATTTATCAAGATAATCAAAGACCAATTTTAAATTTCACAAAATCTAATTAGTCTCGTTGAAAAAAAACAAGGGGGGTTGGTTCAGAAAAACCTCACGATGATTTTTACTGCTTGACTATCGTGCAAGATTATATGTTATTTCTTTTCACAAAAACCAACAATGTTTTCTTTAAAAGGTTTAAGGTTGGGTAACCCCTCATAATTTGCACTAAAAAATATTTTGCTACTATCATGATCTTGTTCTTTAAAACAATTTTTGACCAAACAAATTGCGGCCCGATTTTATTCTTCACAACAATTTTTCTCACTTTAGATCGTTCATGAAAATTATAGTCTTGTACATATATATAAATTTAGGTTTTTGAATCTCCTGATTTTGGTATTAGAAGCTCAAGATATTTTGGTTTAAATAACTAATTATACTTCAAGAATGATTCTAACCATAGTTTATAGGTTTTATTCAAGAGACTTGATTTAATGTTTCAAGGATATATTGGGACACTCAAAGACCAATTACAAATTCATACAACTTGGCTTTCCCCAACCTGCCTTACGTGAAGCTTTACTCTTATATAGAAAAATGTTGACATATAATGTCATACTTTGTATGCTTTATATATTTTGATGATAACAATAAAAAGAAAATGGGCTAATAATATGCTTGGATGAGATTAAGCTATAAACAGGTTTTATACAAAGAATACATCAACAAGCATAACGGAGTACACGAAGAAATCACTCCAAGAAGTCCAAGATGCAAGCAAGTGAAGACTTAGAATAAGTGTTCATTTTAGTGCTTTATGTAAATCTCAATTTCTATCTTGATAGCACAAATTAAAATGAACTCACACACTTCACAGTGCATGCATTAAAAGGATTTGATGATTAAAAGGTTTAAGTCATAATCAATCGGTTCAAGAAATTCAGAAAAAATAATTTGTCAAAATAGATTTCCGCATGAACCGGTCGACCGCTTGAGGTATCCGTTGTGAACCAGTCGACCGCTTGGAAGACAAATTGTTTTATCCGTTGTGAACCGGTCGACCGCTTGGTTTTGTCCGTTGTGAACCGGTCGACCGCTTGATATGACAGTTGCACTCTAACGGCTATAAACGGCTAGTTTCTAACGGCTATAAACGGCTAGTTTCCAACGGCTATAAACGGCTAGTTTCTCTTTGAAACTTATAAATAGGCCTCTTAATTGCAAAACGATTTAGAAAGAACTTTCATATCATATATTGAGGCAATTACAAGTGCATAAACACCTTCATATCATCAATCCTCATTAATACTCATATTTGTGTTTAAATCTTCATATCTTAACACAAAGAGTATTTCTCATTCTCACTACACTTAAACACCTTCAAATATCCTAAGTGCTATTAAGTGAGAGAAAGAGATCATAGATCTTCATTTGTAATATCCACACTATTAAGAGTGTATTGTTGTTTTACAAAAACAACCATTGTGAAACTCTTGAGAGTTGAGTATAAAACTCTTGGTATTGGTGAGGGAACATCACCAAGGAAAAATCTTGAAGAGGGTACATCTTTAAGTGGGAAAAGGAAAATCTTGAAGAGGGGACATCTTCAAGTGGAAAAGAAAAATCTTAAAGAGGGCATATCTTCAAGTGGTGTAAAGTCTTGGTGTGGATTCATCAAGCGGAAATTGTAATCTTGTTACTTGGTTTAGTAAGAGAGTACAATACTCAAGTACGGGTTGGTACTTGAGTCGTGGACGTAGGCTTGCCGAACCACGTTAAAAACCCGAGTTAGCAATCTCTCTCCCTTATCTCTTTACTTTAAAATAATTAATTTTAAGATTGCATTATTTATTGTATTTGCACTAATTCCGCCTTTAGGTGCATAGTTGCTTTAATCCGTGAATTCTAACAAAAAATACCTTAGAATCTTCTGGTAAATATTCAGATTGATCGGATAGTTTGATCTAGAGTTATATTCAGTAGCATAAAACTAGACAAAAAATGTTTTTCACCAAAATTCAAATCTAATCTTGTTTGGGGTGTATCTAACCTAATTTAACTTGAGTTAACATGTTAAAATAGATGACTCTAGTAATGAAACTAAGTTAACCTCGTAAAAATCAGATCAAATAAATCATGAAACTCAATTCTCAATCAACCTAATATTAAATAATAATTTTTTTAAAAAGCACAATTTGTTTTTCCAAGTCAATGGGATAACTAAGAAAAGATATTGGGTTGTGAGGTCAAGATAGCCTAATAAAAATAAAACAAAATAAATCATGAAATTTAATAAAAATAAAACAAAATAAATCATGAAATCTAACTCCCTCATTATTAAGGGATGAAATCAATTAAAACTAAACTAAACTTAATTGTAAAAAAATATAATATAAAATGATAAAAAGTATTAATTAAAAAAAACCGAGTCAATTAGAATAATCTGTAAAAACCAAGATTTGTATAATGAAAGTAAAATACTTAATAAAGGATAATTTTTATATTAAATAATGAAATTAAAAAATATTAAATGAAAAAAATCAAGGAATTTATTTATTTATTTTAAGAGAAAAAAATAAGATTTCTCTACTTTTATTTGTTTTTTGTTTTTAATAATTAATATCAATGTGGATGGCAGAGAGCGACTGGTCAGCCAAGCCACCCTGCTGCACTTCTCGTGTGATTTCTTTTTCTAGTGGAGCAACTGTAAATAGTTTGAACTTTGAACCACTCCCTTCTCGGAAATAGAGCTATAGTGAAGAGCAGAGATGGCTTATAGAGGGAGAGGGAGAGGGCGATTTGGAGGCGGTGGTGGTTTTAGCTATGCAAGGCAAGAGCCCTTTGATTTATTCCCTGTATGTCAGTCTTCTCTTTATTTTATTTTTGTTATTTATTCTTTGCTATTAACTCTTTTGACATAATTTTTCAGTGTAAACTGAGTCGGTTTTGTTTGAATCATGTAATTTCTTTTTTAATTTATAGGTTTTGAAAGTCGTGAACTTTTGAATTATGGTTGCAATGATTCTTTTATGGGATTTGTAAAATAGATTAAAGCCAGGCCAACGAGGAATTTGGAAGTACTGGGTTCACTTTTTGCGGGGTTAAAACTTTTCTTGGAAGCTCTTTAGGGAAAAAAACCATTTATATGATTCAGCGTTTCTTGAAGGAGATGAATGGTCGAGGTGGTGTATTTCTACCGAGACGAAATGAACTTGTCTTTTGTGAATATTGCGATTTTAAAAAAAAAAAAAAATATCGTTGTACATGTTTTGGTTTGTAAGGCATCTATCTTGTGTTTCTATCTTCCAGTGTTTGTAGTTTCAAAGCAAAATGCATTGATTGCTATTATTGGATGTAGAAATGCAAAGGGGTGTCTTACTTTATGTTGTTTTCCCTGAAAAAGAGAATTTTGCTATTCCAGGAAATTGAATTACCTGATCCCAAAAATGTGAAGGAAGAAAGGGCATTAGTTGTTTGGAATTCAAGGCTGACAAACTATTTCAAATCCTCTCCTTGTTATCTTGAGGAGATTGTTTCAAAGGGTAAGCATGGAACTCTTAGACCTCTTTTTTAGTATCTTGTTTACCAAATAAGTAGATCAATCAAAGTAATAAGAGATTTTTCTTTTTTGCTTGAGGTTATGGGTTTTGACAAGATATAACTGGTGTTATGATTCTTATTCACATCTTTTGTTGACTATTTGCTGTAAATTGTGTATGGTTTATCTTTTAGTCAGTAGATATGAAGTTTCATATTTTCTCCTTTCTTTCAAATGTTTAAACTTCAATTAGGCAGAAGAAGAAATGCATGCCCACACACGCAATAATTCCTAGGAGGTTGCTGAGTGGTTGACAACTCTGGTTTGTAAAACCAGTGTAGTTTTCAAAGAACATTTAGGATTCAATTTCCTCTCCCTTTTTCTCGATGAATGAATTAATTCTTTACATCTTTGTTCTAACCAATTTCGATTATGAGAACAGATCTATTACATGTCCCAAAATTGGATGCTAAAATTACTTCTGGTTCTAGATTCACTATTATCATAATTATACACAACAAGGTTAGGATATCAAACAAGAACCTGATTTAGTTAACTAGTTTGGACACTGTTCGATTTCTTTCATCTTTGACACCATCATATTACCTCTTTTTCTTTAGTTCTATCCAATTAGCATTGATTTCATGGCAGCTTTTCCCTGGAATATCACGGTTGTGGTACATTGAGATTGATCAATCAAATTCATGACCAATTATTTTTATGGGGCACCTGACTGGCTAATAGTTCAGGTACAAAGTGCTAAAAATCCACTATAATCAAGCCTATACCTGCAAGGTTGTCACATAGCATATTGAAAATAAGTTATGCTGAAAAAAATTTCAAACCCAGTTAGAGCAGAATATGCCTAATATTAATGATTAGTTTACTCTTAAAAAAAAGATCTACAGCTTTACATTTGTATGAAATTGGATAAAGAAAGACAGTAGAAAAAAAAAAACTTCTTTCTGGTCCCATCTCAGTTGTTTAATCTCAATTGTTGCATGTATCAGACAAGAATGTTTAACTTTATGCATCACTTTTATTACAGAGTATTTAGCAATGCAGTCATAATTTTATCCCTCTATTTCCCTTGTGCACACCAAAGGGGTAGTGTTTTTCTGCTAACAATGTTCCAAGACATCAAGTGGCCTCGTCTATGATGCTTTACAAATTTTCATTTCCTCTGAATGTGATATCAGAGATCCAGAGCATGGACATAGAAAGATTTTCAGACAGGGGAAAGCGAAGGATCACATCAGAACATGATTCACTCGACCAATTCTTACAGCTCACGTCTAAAAATTTTCCTAAAGAACTGATTGGAGGTTTGCCATCTGAAATTACAAGATATGAGAGCAATGCTTGTATTATGCTTGTTTATAAGCTTCCCCCTCTTTGTTCAATGGTGCTTTTAATCATGCTAAAAGGTTCTTTATGCAACAATAATCAGGTTTAAATAGGAAGCGACCAAACAAAAAAGTGAAGTGGACAGCAGGTGAGATGTGATTTGGTCTTACTTTATTTACTCTCATAGTTGTCTGTGGATGTTGTCTTAATCTAAACTCCTTTTCCAATGGGAAAAACTTCAAAGTCTAGATTCATCTCATGCACTCAAGGCTTGCTTATAAATCTATTAGAAAGATGGGTAGAGGATCTGATCCCTTAGGCAGATAAGGCCCCTTTCCTGATGGATTTCTCGGGAGGATCCTTTATACTGTAGCTACAATAAGTGAGATTGACATCAGCATTTTTTTTCTATGAGCAACATTATTGTGTATCTCACTTATGTCATATATATACTGGATCTATATTGACTAATAATTACTTCAGTTGGGGAATAAGGCATAGTTAGCAGCAGACTATTCTTTCATTCTTATAGAAACAGTATTTCTTATTTTTCTCTGTTTCGAATATATCTGGATCTTGTTAGCTGTTATGAAGACAGCTTCTTTTGAAGCACTTGGATTGTTCTTGTTTCATCTTTATGATTCAATAGATTCCTTGACAATATGCGTTTATGATATATCTACATGCGTCAAGTAGACAGCATTGCTGTCGTAACGGGGCCTTATTTGCGTTCAACCATGTAAAGCGTTACACTTTTGGAAAACTTTCTCGGTCCTTGGATTGTGTTCGACCATGGTCAGGAGATGGATAATAATAAGTTGCTCCACAATTGTACGGTTCATCCTATTATTTCATACAAGCTTTGAAAATATTTTTTTTTGTTTTAAGGAAAATATGTCACCAGTTAATTAATTTGTTAGTGGCTGAAGTTGGGTTTTCTTGGCTTTATGTATCGTTTGAGCCTGACTTTATATATGTAGGAATTCTAATGAATGATATAAACATCTAAATATAATTTATTAAATTTGATCACACCTGCTGCTTGTCATAATTTGAACTTTTTTCCTTGGCTAGTGATTTTGAAGTCTTGCCTGTGCTTTGCACAATCTGATTGGGTAATTAATGATTTGCTACCTAGTCAGTGTGTGACATCTATTCTTTAGAATTACCCACACCTAGCACTTCTTACAGCTAGAAGAGTCGTAGAGTATCTATTTAAACTGATATTGTTGTTTGTATGATAGACCTGTTGAAGTTAGATATTTGAAATGCTTTTGGTCCTCAAATCTTTATTCAAACTGATTTGGATGCTTGTGTTACAGATTTGAGGAAGTTGGATGATTATGAGAAGCGTGAATTGATATATGAGGTAAAAACCATGAATCACCTGCCAACCTGCTTACTACATGATTTGGTCATTGATGATTGCAATTAATACTTTTGACAATGTGCATGAAGTCCTTATAGAATTAATTTCTCTTTTTTTTTAATCCTCCTCTTTGTTTTTTGAGTTAAAATCTAAAGTTTTTATACCTCATGCTATTGTTTGCCTTTATGTGGTAATTTGTTGGTCAATTGGTTATACTTTATTGCATTTAGGGCCAAACTGAGAAGGGTCAAATGGAAAAGAAAGAAGAGGAAGAAGAAGATGAAGATCAAGAACTCGAAGAACCTGATGATGAATATGATGATGGAGATTATAATCAGGTTCCCTCAGCAAACACAGAATCCTGTGTATTTCTATTGATCTTGCATCAGCATCATTCTTGCTGTTGAGTAGCTTTGATGATTCACAATTGTTGCATTCTTTATCAGCCTTAGCTATCCCCATGATGTAATAACATCTCATTTCTATTCCATATAGGCAACTTATTATGCTATCACCATGGTCAAGAAATGGATGCTAAATGGTACTAGAAAAAATGACTCTGTTTGAACATTTTTTTTTATGGAAGGTGTTCCATTCCAGCCTGTAAATTAATTCCATTGAGAGGATTCTCTTACGAAGACTTTATCCGTTATTTTCAAGTTAAATGATAGATCATCTAAAGAATATATATGGATAATCCCTATATATGGCTCATCATAAGGGAGTCTCCAGCTAGTGTGTTGCATCTCTCTTTTGACAAAATAACTTAACATTGGAATTTTGGAGATTTAAGTTTTCCTAATCAGCTTCTACAAATAGGTGGCCTCATTCTTCGTGTAGATAGCGCTCTAGCATCTTTAATGAATTTGTTTATCCCCAGCAGATGTAGCATGCCATTGGTTGGACATTTGCAACCTCCCAGTTGCCTGCAGGAACTCCAATTAATGAGCATTGAAAAATATAATCTTTAAGTTGCTAATTAGGACAACTAAAGTTCACACATTAACTATCTAAAGTTGAGCATATATTATGAGATGGGAAATGTTACGATTCTGCGTGGCTCCTAGTTTAACATGAAATAATGTAACGAGATATGTTGGCCTGTACATCTGTATGAGCTTCTTGATGTTTGCTAGAGGTTTTTTTTTTCACATGTGACAATATACATACCTAACATGTGCATTCTTAGAAGGCTTTATGATAAACTTATATGGTGGCAAGTAAATGTTTTGACAAAGTGTTCTTAATCCACTCTATGATCTCTCAGAACATTGATTTTGATGACGATGAGGACGATTATAACATGGAAGATGACAATGCTGGTATGCCACTTTTCTCAATCTTGAATTCAGTTGATGGTACTCAAACTCTTTTTTGTCTTGGGCAGATGCTAAAACTTTGTAATCTTGCAGATGAGGCTATATATTAGTTGCCTTTCCGAGAACATTCATGTGTCTTTCTCTGATAAGCACTTCGCAAGTTCAGTAAACTGGACCCTATTTGCAATGGTCGGTGTCAAGTGCACTTGGGAATTTTCAGGCTTCATAAACATGCAGCAAGGCGCTGCTTGGTGGTCGGTCATTCCCTTTTTTGTAATATTGACTATCATGCAATCTTTTCTTGATTGAAAGATGCTGCAGAAATTGATGTGATCTCAAGTAAGTGGATATATGGGTCTACATTTTATTGACGTGAGAATGAAGATCCACCTAGCTTGATACACAAGAATTTTGAGCATGTGAAGTTTGATTTGGTTTCAAGTATCCAAAGGAGAAAGCTCTGTTCATCCTTGTGACATGAGATATATTTAGAATTTGTTTTAGTTACGTTGTGATGTATATTTATTCCTTTCTAAACTTAGTCATGGACTGAGTAATCCCTGGAAATCATCTTGACTCGATCAGGATCATAAATTAAATTAGCTGAAAAGCATATGACACCCATGTGAGGTGAAACCTGTTTTTCCCTTTTTGACGTTACAATTTTACGAGTTTTCCCCCGTTTGGGGGAAAAACCATTTCTCAAAATAGCACTGCTATTGCGGCCGCACAGCGTCTTTTGTTTCTTCACATCAAATCAGTCATTCACGCGCGCGCTCGTGAGGAATGTAACAGTATCAAAGACGGAAATGATGATGCCCTCCTCCATGGAACAACGCAGGCATCTGCAATCTCTTTTATATGCAACTTGATATGTTTTACTAGACCTGGAAGCTGCCACGTGGAGCGCTGAGCTGGCTGGTGAAGAATATACCACCACGTGTCATCATATGGTGTTATTTTCCAAAAAATAAATAATAAGAAAAGGCGAGTGAAGGAGAACGTGAGGGGCACTCATTGCACCATGTAGAAATGGAGGGAGGAGATTCAATCAGAAAGCAAGGCCCACATCATCGAACATCTCTCTCTCTCTCTCGCTTTCAAAGCACTATAAATACCTTCCTTCTTTGAACCATAAACTTTCAAAATAGCAGAGAAGCTAAAACAGAAGGGAGAGAAAATCGAAAGGAAAAACAAAAGAAAGAAGAAATAAGCGGTTGTTGTTTGTTGATCGAAAATGTCGTGGCAAACATACGTTGATGATCACTTGATGTGCGACATCGAGGGTAACCGTTTGACGGCTGCCGCCATCATCGGCCAAGATGGCAGTGTGTGGGCTCAGAGCGCCACTTTCCCTCAGGTGGTCTTTTCTTGATCTGTTATGTGTTGTTAAATTCTGTTGTCTCTCTCAATACAATTTAGATTTAGATTTTATTGTATCTGATTCATTACTCGTGTTTAGTCACAATTATTTCCTTCCATTGCTTCTCGTTTGGGGTTGTCATTGGTTTTTGTGTTTGATTTAGCTAGGAATGATGGATTATTGAAGGATCTGGCCTTTTCTAGTTTTTCATTTTTGAGAGATTTAGTTTAGTTTTTTTTAATCCATTTTTGTTGCAAATTGCAGTCAATTATTGAAATGTGATGCTTTTGTTGCCATCAATATTAATAATAAACTTTCTTTCTATGTTGTTCTCGGTTTTCTTGATTCGAGATAACAGAATCGGTTAATTGTTGAAAGATGGATTTTATTATTATCACTATTATTATTTACTTATTTATTATTTTTGTAAAATGCTGCATTTTGCAATCTGTTTGTGTTTGACTCTGACTTTTAAGATAATGGAAGCGCCCCATGAGCTGTAGGATATGGTTTATGATGATATTGTTTATATGGTATGCACGTTGTCAGAGTTAAAATGGATTGTGGACCTGGTTTTGCTTTTCATATCATTTTTAAAAGGATGATTTGAATCCTTGTTCTTATTTGTTCTGTATGAACATTCGCATGCAGTGAGATCGTTAGATGATATGCTATGTGGTGTCTCTCTGTTTATTTTCTTCTATGATTTTTCTGAGCTTGTATTTAAATGGTATGCGATTGGACCTGCAAAACACATTTTGTTATCATTTTATTAATAGTTTAACCATTGTTTGTAATGTGAATACAGTTTCGATTGTGCTATTCTTTTGAATTTTGTCACTGTTTCTTCTGTTGTTGAATGCCCCTTTCTTGCTGGATATGGTTGCAACTAGTTGATAAGTTGGAGTGTGTCGTCAATTTTCCTTTCCTGTTTCATGTATCATTGACCTAATTCCATCGCTGGTTGTTTACAGTTTAAGCCTGAGGAGATTTCTTCCATCATGAAAGATTTTGATGAACCTGGATCTCTAGCCCCAACTGGGTTGTACCTTGGTGGCACAAAATACATGGTGATCCAGGGAGAGCCCGGAGCTGTGATTCGTGGAAAGAAGGTACGACATTATTTCTCATTTCTAATGATAGGTTCCCATTCACCATGAGATAATTCAGTGACTGATATTATTTTTGTGAATGATAGGTTCTCATTTCTAATACTTGTTGTGATTTTGGCACGATTCAAATTGTTGCCTAGATTTATCCATTTGAAGTCGTGACAATTGGGTAGTCATTTAATGGTTGACATGGTTTAGGGTCAGTTTTACAAGGATGCTTAAAGTTGTGGAATATTATTGTGTAACACATGACAAATAGAGTAATGCTGGTGTGCCAAAGTAAAAGCCTTTTACTTTGAATCTATAATCGCATTTAATATTTAAAATAATCCGTTCAGACGTTTGATAAAAGACAAATTTATGCTTGTTGCTTTATTATGATTAATGTGCTTATAGGGTTTGATCTTTACATTTTCCATGTTCTTAACTCAAGGATCCATTCCATAAAGACTGTTATTAATGCTGTTCTGCCATTGATGATGTTAAGAACTTTCCCTCCTATAACTCATTATCTTGGAATTCATTACTTCAACTCCTTGAATGAATAATACTAAATCTAATAGAATTTAATGTTTTGACTACCTATGCAAGTCCTTGTTACTTCGGTCGTGTTTTTCTTTTGCTATCGTTCAAAATTCTAGAAATATTGAAGGCTAACCTATTCTGGTTTAGCTGTGGTTTGCAGAAACCATTTTATAAGGACAAATTGCTTCCAGATTCTTGGATGTTGTTAAACATGTGCTTTGATCAGGGAAAGTAACTTTATCTTTCGCATCTCAACGTTGTTTCAGGGTTCTGGTGGCATCACTGTGAAGAAAACTGCCCAAGCTCTTATTTTTGGTATTTATGAGGAGCCATTGACTCCAGGACAGTGTAACATGATAGTTGAGAGGTTGGGTGATTACCTCCTTGATCAGGGCCTGTAGGTCCCATCTCAAGATTGTAGTTTAACAATGATGCGTTTTGGTTTGGGCTTGCATGTGGCCATAAACTACCATTAATGATTTTACTGCGAAATAATGGTTTGGGGACGGTGACAGTGATTTATATTTTTTATCTTAAGGTCATAGATCTTTCTTGATTCCTTCCTTGTTTTCTTAAAATATATGCTAAGCTTGAATCAAGTTTGCCATCACTAAAGTTTGAATACCAGTTGGATTTGTTTTGTATAAGATAATTGTTTTTTTCTTATATATATTCAAAGAATTTTGGTATTGATATGCTCATAAACGACTGTGAGTCATGTAGTGTTGCGAGTTATATTATTTCTTTTTTATATAAAAAAAATATTCAAGTTTCTATCTTGTTTTATAGTAATAAAAATTTAATTATGGATTTATGAACTTAAAATATGATGTATTCTGGATGAAATTTAATTTATATGTATATATATTGGATAATATTTATTTTAAATTTGTCTAATAATATATGAAATCATGTCGCATGGGTTAATTTCTTAAACTAACAAGTCAGGTCATGAGATAAACATAATCATGTGGGAAGCAAATATAAAAACAAAATTGCATGGGTAAATGATAAAATTTAAAATTTAAAAGGAAAATAACATGAGCTAACTTATTAAATTTACGACCTGGGTCATAAGAACACAATAAAAAAATATTTAAAAATACAAAGCTATATTTTCAACATGTCCAATGTTGAAACCAATAAAACAAAACCTAAATCCATGAGAGGATAACTTCACATAACGAAAATGAGAAAAAAAAATTATAAACAATCTAATATTGACAAAACAAACTAAATAAAGAAGAAGATTGAGTTGTTGAAGGGTGAAATTGAAGAACAAAATCAATTAAAAATGATAAAAAAAATAGATTGAATCAAATCAAGTTAATTTGCTAAAGTTGTGACTAAGTTATGAGATGAGATAACTCAAAAGAACATGTCAAACTCATGATTTAAATCATGATAATAGGATAACCAATAATAATAATAAAATATAAAAGAAGCACAATTCCCACCAACATATATTCAGGGATGATTTGAAAAAACAATTGATTAGTAAAAGCAACCTAAAAAAATAATTTTAGTTTATTTGGGTTCACCTCTTATAACTTTAACTTGGATTATGGTATTGATATATAGTCACTTAAAGAAATTTAAATAACAAACATGAAATCTCTCTTCTAATTAGGATTGTCAATTTTGTTCCATTTCATTTGGAAAGGCCGGTATATTTTGTTCCAATTCAGAAAACAAAACAAACTGAAATAATTTTATTTCGCTCACACTCTTGGCCTATTTCGGAAATTCCACCTAAATTCTGCTCAGAACCATCCGGTTTCATTTCCCACAATTCCGTTCCGGCCATATAGTATTTTTTAAAACTAATAAATAGTTTTACGATATCAATCATATCTTTTAATCCGACTGTTAGATTGAAATGAAATTTTACGAGGAGTATCTTGATATATTTATTATATTATGTTAAAATTTTAGAGCAATCAGAGAATTTAACGATCTTGCGAGATTGATGATGACATTCTAGTAATATTATACAAGTTCATAATTTTATTCAGCAAAATCATTTTATTGTCTTGTTTTAGATTAAAATTTTTCTCAATTTCATTATTCAACAACGAACTTATTACAAATTAACTTTGTAATGTGTTTTGATTTTCTTTATTTAAGGTTATCATGGTCTTATAACACAAATCACATATTTAAAAGGTTAACCTAGGTTCACCTAAGTTAATTCAATATATCATTGTTTCAATATTTTCTTACGATGTAAACTTAATTTTTTTTTGTTAAACTATATTCTTATCAATTTTTCAACAATCTTTGAACTCATCAAGGCGGTCGAGTTATAATAGTTCAGCTCTTGTGTTTTTTTACTAATGTTTGAAATTTGAATTGCACAATTCTAAATAATTTTATTTTTGAATTTGAACTAAATTTTTTTTTGAATTGATATATTTAATCATATATATATATATATAATATAAAAAAATACAACCCCAAAACTGATCGCTTAAACATCCAGCACCAAAATATTCTGTACACATTGAAAAAACAAAACATCAACTAAAATGAAATTGACAACCAATATCATGAGATAGAAAAATGACGAAACAAAAGGAGAAAAATATACAAAGCTCGATTTATAAAATTAAAAACTAAAAACATAAAATACAATTCTAATAAATAGTGTTTAATAGGCATGGCTACGACCATTAGTATTTTGATAATATCTACATAGTTGGATGCATGTCCAACTCAAAATTTTCTAACGTTAAAAAAAGATGCCCATGCGTTGTTAGCGTATTTTAAGGAACAAGAAAAAAAATCATAACTTGACATATTAAAAAGATAATTGGAAAAAAAATAATGATTTTAATCCCTACTAATCAAAATGGAGAAGAATTAAATAAAAAAATCAATGAAATTTTTTTTTAGAGAGACAAAGCACTAGCAAAATCGGGAGATGCCACCAAAAGTCACGAATAGGATCAAGGGAGCAAGATAAATCCCAAGACAAAACACAAAAAAGTGAATTTTAATTTTAAAAAGAATTGAATTTCGAAGGATGAAGTAAAATAATGTAAAAAACTGACTTAAAAAAAAACTTGAAGCCGCCTTAATAAATCCCCTACCTAGATCATTATATCCAGATTATTTTCTAAAGAAAGGGGATTTTTAGCATTCAAAAGAAGAAGTCTCCTAGTCTACAAAAGAAATTAATGAGCTGCCAAATTTGTTTCCGAAGCAAAGGTGATTATTTAATGATTCTCCTAATCAAGAAAGAAAACCTAAAAGTAAGCAACATTAAATACCAAATAAAACTTTTTTTATTTTATGGCTACAACTTATTGTTTTAGTTATTTTAAATTTGTATTTTTTGTTTTAGAGTTGATAAACATTCAATTGGGCTTAAATACATAGGGATTTGGGTCTGATTGTAGCTGGGTTTTTTTTATACAAATCCATATTTTTTGGTATTCTAGGGTGTAGATTAAGTTATAAACACATATTTAGTAAATTAAGTTTTAAATTATATTTTTTTAAGTGATATTTAGATTACGACCACAAATTTGTGTACTTGTGACAATGATGTTTCTCTCTTCCTTAATTCTCAAGGACTGAAATTTTTTTGTCAAGGTTCAACAAACTTCGTGGCCTCAATCCATATTTCTCTTTCATGGATTGCTACTCATTGGATGAGGATTTGAATCCAATATGATTGGTGTCTGGTACAAGTTATCTTTGTGTCACACTCTTATCAAACTTGATTTACTTGACATTCCAAGAATTTGTGTCTTTACTTGTGGGTTGCTTCGTCGTGTATTCAAGAGATTTGTATCACCTAGTCAGGGTTTTTTTTATAAGGTAAGTACATTATTAAAAGAAATCATAACAACAAATGAAAAAAAAACAAGAATCTCCCTATGTGGGTTCTAAACCCAGCTAACTAAAGGGTAGGCAAACAAACTCACTTACCCTAAGAACAACAAACAAGAAAATTGGTAATAATCTTTGAGAACAAAGAGAATTCAAATAAAAAATCATGTTAGAAAATCCCTAAGAAATACAAAGCATTCTATTAGAAACCAAAGGAGCCATATTATGAAGACAATTAACTTTTAAAACAATATCCTTATAAACCATTGAGCTATTATAACGAGCTTTACCATGAAATCTTGCATTCCTTTCCTTCCAAATATAATTAATGACATTAGTTATTGTCGTAACCCAATTTTTGGGTTAGGACAATACTATTTTTGGGTTACTACCCCAAATAAAATAAAATGACAAAAATAAATTAAAAGGAGCCGGCATGGGTAGAAAAAATTAATGTGGAAATTTTGGTTGTTTTCGTGACTCCACTCGATACTCTTTGGTTCTAAAAATAGAGAAAAATACAGATTTAAAGCAAAAATAATTTATTGTTGGATGGATCTGTGTAAACATTAAGTTAAACAACATAATAATATTTTTATGGGTTAATTTGATTTAATCGTCGACAAATTTAAAGTTTAATTATGATCGGGTTTTAATTTAAGGTTTAATTGAAGGATTCAATTAAGTGCAAGGACTTAATTATACTTTAAATTGATCAAATTAATTTTATTAAGGGCTTAGCTAATGAGAAATCAATTTCTTGAATTTAATTTGGGCTCAATTGATGAGAATGGAATTTTCAGACACCTATTTGAATTTTTAAGTCAATTATGCAAAATCAGGGACCGAATTGAACGAATTGAGAATCTAATGGTTAATTGAGAGTTAAATCGTGCAAATTGGAAACCAGAGACCAAAATAAAAAAAGGTGCGCACATTTAAGGTTGTTGTTTGAAATTTTGAGGGGGATACAACAATATAAAAATTAAAAGTTTAAAACTAATTGAGGTGCGATTGAACCACTTAAACATTAAGGGACCAAATTGTATTTTTCTCACACAAATTGTGCATGTCCTTGCACTATTCCGACACTTGAACAGTGCAGGAACAACCCTGCAATATTAAAGCACAGCGCTGCAGCCTTAACCTTTGCAAATTCAAAGGCAAAGGCATCAACCTCATGCAACATGCATGAGAGCTGCCTCTGCCACTATAAATGGGAGGAGCTTTCATGCAAAAAAAGGGCGGAGAAACAAAGGGAAGAGAAGAGGAAAAAGGAGGAATTGGTAGGAAATTCGGCAAACAAAAGTAAGAAAAACAAAGAGAAAAACCGTGAAATAGAGAAAATTGGCAAGAGAAAAATCGCGTAAATTGCATAAAAAAAAAGAGAATACTAAGGAAAATTCACGTGAAAAATTATTTAATCTTCATCCCCTCGTTTTGGGCTCTCTATCTCCCCTTCATTTCTCTTGGTTTAGCTCACTCTCTCTAAAAATTTGTAGCCATTATTCTCTATCTCGCCCTCTCGGTCAGCAACGTTAGCACCGGATTAGACCCCCAACACCATCATCTCCACCTCCACACCAGCAGCCCATCCACCTCCTCCAGCGAGGTAGTAGAGAAACAACCGCAATTGACAACAACAAATCATGTCAGCTTCTGAAGCTCCGTTCGGCCACCAAAGGCCACTGTTGACGACGCCACCATGACAGGAATCATCACCTCAACCTCCTCTACCCAACGGTACTAACAGGTACATGTTTCGTTACACTCAAAAATCTATTATTCATTATCTCTCTCGCTCCTGCATGTGAGTAGTGGGACGCAATTTGCATCCCACTATTCACGTGGGCTGAGCTGAGATGCCCGGCCCAATCGCTAAGGGAGCTTGGCTTCTAGCCTAGGCTAGGCAAGAGTGGGCTATCAGCCCATTGATTTATTTATTTATATTTTATATAAAAATACAAAAATTTCATAAAAAAAACACAAAAATGTTTTGTTTTCGTGCATACGGCTGAATTTCAAGATTTTTCAAGTATATTTTTTCGTAAAAAAAATATATTGCATCTTTCTCATGTTTTAAAATAAAGAAGGTTTGTAATTGAGGTGTAAAATTACATTGTAAAGTACACTCATACAAATAATAGTTTTTGAAAATGCAGTGTAAATATATTGTTTTAATTTAGAAAAAAACAATAAAATAACAATGCAACTTACCTTAGGTAGGGAGCACTAGGGGTGATGTGTCTGCCCCTTGCATAACAAGTCCTCTTACCCAAGACTCTCATAGACCAAAAGGTTCCTAATGATCTTAGTAGTAGGTGGTGACTCCCTAATTATAGTCTTAAATTTTACGGCTATAAACAACCTCATTTTCGCCGCGCGCCATTGTCTCCTAAATACCAGGAGATGGCGGGGCGCGAAGCGCGAAAAAAATCGTCATCGCGACAGTTATCATCAATCATAGATGCAAGAGAGCAATTTCGACTGAAACTAAATCACCAATAAATGGTGTTAACCTAAAAGCAACATTGAAATGGAATGAAGAATTTGGAGCATAGATCATACCATATGCGATGAGAAAAATAACAGTCAAAGAATAAGTGATCAACATCCCTATCACCTCCCTAAGAGTTTCAAATACTATAAATAAACAATATACCCCTAGAAGTATTTTTCCAGCACATAATTTTACGTCTCCCATAATCCAAACAAAAAAAAGATAGGAGTGCATCGAATAATCTCAATCTACTAAGTAGATTTAGTAAGAAGCCAACCCACTCCTTGCCTGCAATAAGATGACTCATATTGTCATCCTTGCCTAAGCCAGAGTAAATACTAATCTTATCCTAAAAAACTTCACCAAGAGTTCATTCTCAAGAAAAAACTTATTAGACTCAAACGGGGACTACAATGGATATTTTGGAGTTGTGAAGGGATGATAAAAAAATGGTCATTTTTTCGTTTCAAACATTTTCATTTAGGATCAACAAACTTTATTTTTCCATGCAAAATCACTTCACATTATTTGCTTAGCTTTATATTATGGGTCATTTTATAGGTTTGGTCTTTAAGTATAAAATCACCTTTGACTGAGATTACTTTAACTCTCGAAACTCTTTTGAAGTGATTTTGCTTAGCTTTATATTATGGGTCATTTTATAGGTTTGGTCTTTAAGTATAAAATCACCTTTGACTGAGATTACTTTAACTCTCGAAACTCTTTTGGTAAAACAAACACCTATTTGGCTTTTGGTTTTATATTAAAACTCTAGTTTTCAAAAAATCTTGATGGAAACAGGCCAAATAATTCTTGGGAAAACTTCAAATATATTGATAGATTAGGCATAGTATTTTTTTACAAAATTGGAGTTTATAGGTCTAGGTAAATCCTCTTCGTCCATATTTTTTTATAATTAAGACGCTTCTAGAAAAAAACCTTTTTTCACCATATAAGCTCCCTCATAGTTTGACACCTATTTACATAATCTTCTCACAATGCTAGTGAGATATTCTTTAACACTTGATCTCCTTCTATAAACATCAATAGTTTGACCTTTTTGTTGTATGCTTTTGCCATCTTGCATTGGAACAACTAGTTAGGACAAATAACAGCCAATCTTTTTTTACTAATCATGTTTAACCGTTAAAATTTTAGTCTTGCTAATTCTGACACATCTTGTTTGACATATTTTAGGATCCATAGTTATGAGATATTTTTCTTTAAAGGCATAATTACCACCATTACATGTACCAAAGAATATAAGGATGCATTTGTGGGATTTATAATTGTGATGCGATACAAATTAAATGTGTACGAGAGAATCTTGTGTCAATTCTTGTAGGTAAAGAGCTTTATTCATCTTCTTAATGATCTTTTCAATGAGTTGACTACTTTATATGCTACATGGGAGTTGAGCTCTACCCATTCAATGAAGTAGTAGATAGCCATCAAAATATATTTGTACTTCTTACTTGTTTTTGGATTGATTGATATTATGGAATCTAAACCCCGCATATCAAAATATTAGATGTGCATTTATTTTATCATTATATATTTGAATCTTGTGGCATTTTGTAATGTGATTGGCACAATATGTTTTCCTAGTCAGCCATATATACTTAGATCGTTATATTTTTCTTTACTATCATATAGCCAATGGCACAGGTGTCACATATCTTCCATTAATGGACCTCCTTTAAGAACTGCTTTATTTTATATTCATTTAGACACTTGAGTAGAGTCCCATAAAATGGCCTTTTCCCATCCAAGTAAAAATTCATGTCATTTTCGTTAAAGACATTTCATTTATCTTAAAAACCCCGTGAGGGTATTCTCGGTGCTAGAGAAACCTGATGTCATTATACCATGATTTCCCACCTAGTGATTCTTTAATTTTGTAATAATGAGCTTGAAGGTTTTAGAATTTGATATGTATTGGTTTGATCCTGCCCCTAGTAACAATTTATCATCAAAGTTAGGGTTGTTAAGGCATTAATAAGAAGATTCTTATCTCTGCTTGTACAGTAAATTTTATCTTTATGAATTCATAAATTCATTGGCTAGCTTAAAACAATAGTTTGATATGGCTTCTACTTCCCATTTTTTATTTCCAATCCCTTTTTACAAGTATAGTGAATATTATCTTTAGAAAATCCCTACAGAATTCAAGTTTTTTTTTTTAACTTTGAGTTCTAAAGTTGCTTCAATACCACTAACTAATGAAGGTTTCATACATGATCATGTTATTGATGCATTTAAACTAAAACCTCATTAAAACAAGGTATGATAAAATCCAGACATGGTCAAATTTAGATTTTGATATAAAGTTTCATATTATCTAGTTTTATAGTATTGAGCATATCTTCGTATCTGACCATTTTATTGATCTAAAATGTTACAAAACACATCTAGAGTTATGTTTCTATGTACGGGTGAAATTTCAAATTAATCGGAGTTCTGAAACACCTTGCAATATAGGTCATAACAACTTCTATGAGTTTTGCTATCATCAATGTGTTTTGGGCAACAAAAAAAGCTTATTTGGAATGTATGCATAAATGTTGGGTCTTATCTTGTTGATTTGAATAGTTATGGGTTCAGGCCATATAGGATTCAAAGTTGGCTTGAGTTAATTAAGATGTTGGGACCGATCAGACCTCCTAGTCTTTTTAGGGCTTCTTAGAGATGACAAATCTCATACTAGCATATCTAAGATATTAATTAAAAGATTTATTCTTTTTATTATTTTATTAATATTTTTTGGATTATTATTACATAATTTGATCAATTTTGTAAGTGGGCGCAAATCAGCCCACATATGGGGTTCCATTAGAGTTATTTGAAATATTATAAAAGTTAATTGTATGCTGCAAACCTAGCAATCATGGATTAATGAAATAAACTTGTATTTTGCATAACGCATCATGTTTTTTTTGTTGGGAAAAATATCAAATCTAACTTATCAAGGTATAACTGATATTGTCGCATCATTCAATTCAATTCCAATAGTGTTGGTGCTTTGGTACATGTTTCCATTACATCACACTTCTCAAACTTGGGTTTTGGCTTTCTTAAGGAATTATAATCTTCGTTGAAGGTTGCTTGACCATGTGATCAAAAGATTCATATCAGAGTTATTTGAAATATTAAAGTTTGTGTCATTTTATTTGTTTCACATCAGTTTTTCATCATTGGTCTTTTTGTTGGTTTTTGTATTTGTTTTTGTTGATTTTGTTTTTTTCCTAGTATATTATCATCATATTTGAGATATTTGGTTGTTGTTTAAGTCTTTTTCATAATTTTCATATCCTTTTGTTTCGAATAGTTCTGGTCCTTACAAAAGTCAAACTTGTAATTTCGAGTCTAAATCAATGTTTTTCCTACTGTAAACTCTATTCTTGTGTCTTCATTTTTTTTCTCCTATTTGATTCATGTTTTTAGCAATGGTAGGGGAACATAGGAAGATTCAAGCTCAAGAATGTGAAAAACTAAGTAATGGTTTGAGGATTTTAAAATGAGAAGTTGACAACAGTAAAAGAGTATTATATGAACTTCAATATGGGAAAAGGAAGTACAATGCCATGACAATGAAAGATGAAGAAGAGACATTATAGTTAGTACGATGTTCTTATTTGAATTTATCAATCACTAATGATCTTATCAAAGATTCAAGGGAGAATCTTCTTGACGAGGGAGGGAATGATATGTTCCAAACATGGTTAGTTTTGTACTTTGAGGGAAAGTTTCATTCTGTCCAATTTTCCAAGGCCTTCTTGAACTTCAATTCATCATAAATTTCATCCCCATATAAAAACATAGCTTTAGAATCGTTTGATAAAGTTTATGAGTTTTGTTATTTAATTCCTTTTGGGCAACAAAGAAAGCTTATATGGATTATGTATAGAGTCTTATTTGGTTCTTATTATTGAATGTGTTTGGACCACATGGGATCCAAAGGTGGCTTGGGTTAAATAAGATGGGATTAGATCAGGTTTCCTGGTCTATATGGGACTTCATGATAGTGTACGATGACAAATACAAAAGATGGAGTAATATGCATTCAAAGATAATACATGCAAGGAAAAATTTCCTAAACATAGGAGATCTAAGTTGATATCAATAGGAGAAGATCCATTCCAAATCATTCAAATAATTAATAACAAAACTTATTAAGTAGATATATCAATTGAGTATATTGATGATGTTACTTTTAATGTTTCCAATCTATCTTTGTTTGATGTTGATGATGATTAAAGGTCAAATCAGTTTGAGGAGAGAAGGGATTATACGATTAAAAGTATACCAATTGATTTCTTAGAATTTTCTTAAGGGGCCAATTATAAGATCTAGGACAAAGAACTCAAATATGCATTAATGAGTTTATCGATAGTATTCGGATTTAGATGAATTTCAAGGAGGCTACATGTTTAATAAATGATTATTAAACCTTATTCAATCTAATCTATGTACAAGAGGGGTCTAGTCCATCTACCTATGAGTTGATTAATTTTGACAATTAAAAACTTATTTTTTCTAATGAATAGTTTCATGCTAACAAACATTATTTTGTTTTTGATTGTTGGATCAAGATGAAATTGTACTAGAAGAATCCAAAGATCTTATTTTAATTTGAGTTAAAATACCAGGTCAATTAAATATCGAGAAGGCCTTGCAATAAAATCTAGAGAATAATTTTCTAGTTCATTTAATATTCTTTTTATGTTTTATTTAGAACTCTTTTATTATTTTTCTAGAATTTTTATGATTTGATAAAGTTTTTTTTAACTTGTATAATTGAAATTTCTTAAATATGTGGTCAAACAACCTACACTCGAAGACACCAATTCCTAGAAAGTGAAATAAATTAGGTTTGATAAGAATTTGACACAAAGATAACTTGTATATGTTAAAACTCATAATATTTAAGGATGTGGACTTATATAAGGCCATTTACAATGAGACCCAAATCCCTAAATATCTAAGCTCGAATGGTGTTTATTAATCATAAAATATAAAATATGAATTTAAAATAAAAACTTTAAGTTACAACCATATAAAAATAAAATACTACATTATTGACTTTTAGGTTTTCTTCATGCATTAGAGAACTTGTTTTGAATGCTACAAATCATCTCTTCTTCAGAAAGTAATCTAAGAATTTCCTTATTTCCTTAGAAGAATAATTTATTGACTTGGACTCCATGTCATATTAGAAAAAATAAGCTCAAATCAAGGTGGAGTTGGGGCCTAGCACATTAATTGATGTAATCCGTCCTAGAAACACCAACAAGGACTTATAACATGTTCAGGAGCTTGATTCGTGGTTTTTAAGGGCCATTGAAGTATTAAGAGGAGACTTTAGTACATCTTCCCTATGTGAAAGAGTGGTCTAATCCAACTTTATTTGGGCAATGAAGTGAGGACAGTAAAGGAGCTAAAAGAATCCTACTACAACTTGGAAACATGAGATTAATGGGTTTTATTTATTTTTGTTAGCTACACCTCAAGGCTTGTTTAGGCTTACTTAAGACTTTGATTTCAACTAGGATCCAAGGCTTGCTTGGATTAAGGCATGGCTTTTCAATATAGAATTTTAGGTCAGTCTTAAGAAGACCTCTTTTAAGTCCAAATAAGAGGTCTATTAGGATTAATTTTTTAAAAGACTATTTACACTCATGTTAGCTAAATTTTTGAAGCCATTGATTAATTATAATTATGAACTTTTCAATTTATGTGTGAGAGTGCGTCTCGTATTCTTTAGTTCTTGAACGAACTGAATCCGACTTATCGAAGATTAACTAGCTTCGTGACGTCATTCTACTCATTCCAATAGTGATGGTGCCTTGGAGCAAGTTTCCAATGTTTTACACTCCTATTAGACCTATTTCGACTTTTCTGGGATTAAATCACTTCTTGATTGTGGGTCGCGTGATCACGAGGTTCGCATCATGAACCTTCTTTAAAGCTTGAATGCAACCCTTCTTAGACTTGGATTAGATGAAATAGAGGCAACTTTTTAAGCTCTATAGTCATCCTTTGTCCCTCTAGGTCTCTCTTACTATATGTATGTTGAACTAGCCCATTCAATACCTCTTTAATTCTCTTTACTTTAGTTATTGTAATAAGCCCACTTGGCACCACCAATGAGTAATTAATGTAATTACACTTAGTGTTGAGCTTATATTCATCAATGTTATTAGGAAAAGAATGAGTCCGGGTTATTAATCCAAGTTTGTTACGGACAATAGAAGTCAATTAGAAGAAGACTTTTATGCAAATCAAGAATCACAAACATGTATATAAAAGGGAAAATAAAAGGGAAAAATAGAGAGTGAGATTGTAATTCAGTTTTGGCAATTTCCAAGACTATATCAAATTCAAGATCGTATTATGGTGTCAGAACCTTAATACACAAACCCAAAATTAACGACACCAACAAACACCATCAACATCTACCTCTTAGCCATGATTTCATAAACAAACCAAGAATTAGGGAAATCGACAACCAAACCCAGAATCAACAAAACAAATAAATACAATCAAATCGAACCACCATCTTCTAAATTTCACAAACCCAGAATTGCGTATCGAAAACAACATCAAAATCACAAACAAACTCAAAATCACAAATGATGCGAACCCTAGAGGAATTTAATGGTATTCGCGACCCCAGGATCAATCTAACCCAAGTTTGATGAGAATTGAATGAGTTTATCACAATGGAAGACTTGCTAGAAGGCAACAAGACTATAATCCAACTCAATCACAATGCCTACACTTGGAGACGAGCAAAGGAATTATAATTTCACAAAAAAGAATGGTCAATTCTCTGAAGAGTTGAAAGTTCAATCAAGAACCAAGATGAAGAAATCAAAGACGGCTACAATGATGGAAAATATTGTTCAAAAAAGTTTGCTAACATTATTCCTAAGAACATTTATATTCCAAGGCAAAACCCTAGTTCCCCTAATGGGTCTCACATAAGCCCAAATTAAATAATAATCAAACCAAGATAAAACTAACCCAAACTAATTAAAATAAAATAAAATAAACAAGTCTAAAAACCAAAAAAAAATGTCTCCTCTTAAAATAATTAAAATTTGATAGCCCAACTAATTAAATAAGACAAGTTCTTTGTTTCCACATTTTATCAGGCAACAACAAGACTCAACTTAAAATTGATGGTTCTCTCTTGTCTTAAATAATTTTAAGGCTTTCCATATACCATTGGAAAGGTATGAAAGTCTAGTTTCCATCACAACTAAGAATCATATCAAAATGAGATCTATAGCTCTAGTTACAACTAAAAGAGTAACCAAAGGTCAAACTGTTTGAATCTAGTCTTCTTCTTCCAATCCTTGTGTAATGGTCTTGGTTTCACCAACAAGCCCTTTTTGAACATGAATGAGATTAATCAAGGCTTGATCTTTATTATTACAAATCCTCTTGAAGTCCACCTTCGCCCATGTATCTTGAAATAGTCCATTGAAAGCTTCTTTGAACTTCTTAGCCTTAAGCCTAGTAATTGGACCAGCTGGAATCTAACCTTTAATGGATCCTTTGATGGTTGAATTGCATCAACAAGCAAACCCAAAATTGAACCATGGTCGAAAGCAACATTGCTACCAAAGAACAAAGAATAACAATCTCACCTTATGACATAACCTCCCTTGACAACCCTAGGTCTACAATTACTTAGGTATAATTGAAAGGAGACAACTATGCAAAATAGGCACGATCAATTAGAACTGCAATCCCAAGAATTGTGGAAAGATTTGGAAGACAACTTCTTCATCACCAATAAACCATGAATTCAATAATTAATTTTTGCATAGGCAGAATGTAAACAAAAAGGGATGACAATCATAGATTACTACGGCAAACTTAAAGCAATTTGGGATGAATTGGGCAATTTTGAACAAATACCCGTATACAAATGCGGAAAGTGTACTTGTAACCTTGGGGCAGTCTTGGAGAAGAAGAGAGAAGAAGAAAAATTGCATTTGTTCTTGACGGGTCTCAATAAAAACATCTACGGGATGGTGAGGTCTAACATCTTGGCTTAAGACCCACTGTCAGGACTCAACAAAGCATACTCAATTCTGATTCAAGAAGAACGAGTGAAGACAATCACACAGAAAGGGATGAACAAAGAGAAATCATGGCCAAGAACTCGACTCTATAGGAGAGACAAAACCAATATGGTTTACTCGTACTGCAAGAAGAAGGGTCACAAAGCAGGGACTTGCTTCGAGTTACAAGGATATCTAGAATGGTGGGGAGACTGACCTAGAAGTGATGGATGAAGTTGGTTTGGTCATGGAAGAGGATTGATGACTAGAAGGAGAGGTTGTCAGAGTTACAAGGGGAGGACAAGGGCCAACACAGCCCAGGTTGGGTTAGTGAGTCGTGCTAGAGTAGGCGTCACCATCGCTCCCTGGACTGAGCACAGAGTAGTGGATGTCACTGTTAGAGCCCAAACAAATGCATGAGACAATGATGGGTGAGATTGTGGGCAAGCATTGGATTTTAGATACCAACGTCTCAAATCACATTATCGATTATGTTGGAGAACTTGATGAATTAAAGGAAATTGTTAAGTGCTCTATGGGATTGCTAGATGGGAGTAGTATTGTAGCTACAAAAGAGGGAATAGTTCCCTCGAAACAAATTTAAGCCATAACAATGTCCCTATACATGTCAGGACTCACATGCAAATTAATTTTTGTATCACAATTGATTGACTAATATGACTATCTTGACCTATTTGCTAAAGGTTTATGTGTTATACAGGACCATAAATTAAGGAGGTTAATTGGTACGGGTGAAGGACGAGATGGACACAACTACTTTAAAGGGATACCACGAGCACAAGCATTACAAGTCAATGGTATAACAACCCTTGATCTTTGTCATAAGCGACTAGGCCATCCGTCTATGCGAATAACACAATTGGTTCCTAAAGTTGAAAATCACAGTGACAACTTGAATAAAATTTGTGATATTTGTCAAAAGGAAAAACACAAAAGAAATAAGTTTCGTATTAGTAGTGATAAAATTGTCGTTATTTTTGAACTTATCCATTGTGATTTATGGGGACCATACAGAATAGTATCCTCTTATGGTGCTTCATATTTTTTTTAAAATAGTAGATAATTTTTCCCATGTTGTATGGATTTATTTGCTTATTATAAGAAACTTCTACAATGATTACAAGGTTTTTCTCGATGGTTGTCAGACAATTTGATCAGCGAGTCAAAATTTTACATGTTTGAAACAATACTTTCTTGATCAAGGGATTATTTATCAAACATCCTGTATAGTGACACCACAACAAAATGGAAGGGTAGGACGAAAGCTTCGGCATATTGTAAACGTCACTCAAGCATTGCGGTTTCAAGGTTCACTAGCGATTAAATTTTAGGGGGAATGTATTTTAATGGCAGGCTACTTGATACATAAAACTCCCTCTTTAATCCTAAATGGGAAAACTCCTTACCAAGTACTCTATAACATTAAGTCAATTACAAAAACTTATGTATATTGGCTCCCTATGTTATGTGCATACAAAACCTGGGGATAAAATGACTAGTAGAAGTTGTCGATGTGTATTTGTGGATTAACCTTATGAGTAAAAGGGGTGGTGCCTATATGACTTGGAGAAACAAGTTTTCTTTATCTCTCGGGATGTCGTGTTCTCCGAAGGCATCTTTCCATTTGCCAAAAAATGACATGGTTGATGGGCTTTCTATTGACAAAGAATGCCATGATTCCTTTGTAGATTCAAATGCTCTTATATCAAGTATAAGAGATATTGATCTCTCAATATAAACAGATATTATTCAGTCCACTTATATAAAGTCTAGACACTGATCATAGAGAAATATTGGGTAGGTGTCATTGTCAACAACAAACCTCAATCTGACTACTTGACTATATTACTCACACCATCCAAAAAATGAGTCCATCTATCTCTTCACCGCTTGTACCACATCATTCCTTAAATACACCATATCCACTCTCAAATTATGTAAACTATGATAAATTTTCGGTTCCACATCGAGACTTTCTTGCAACATTAACAGCTATACTAGAATTTATGTCCTATTCTGAAGCAATGAAACACACAAGGGTTGGCAAGACGCCATGCAATAAGAAATTACAGCTCTTGAAAATAATAACACATGGGTTATCAAAGTTTACTAGATGACAAAAAGGTATTAGGATGCAAATGGGTATACAAAATCAAATACAACTTTGATGGTACTATTGAGCAACTAAAAACTCGCCTAGTTGTTCTTGGGAATCATCAAGCTGAAGGCATTGATTATACAGAGACTTTCACTCCTATTGCCAAAATGGTTACCGTACGGGTCTTTCTTGCCCTTGTTATTGCCAGGAATTGGCCAATCCATCAAATGGACATCCACAAACGCATTCCTATATGGTGATCTCTTCGAGGAAGTCTACATGAAATTTCCACCCAGTTTTCGCATAAGGACATCCTAGAAAGTCTGCAAGCTTTGAAAGTCCTTGTATGGGTTAAAGCAAGCACCCAAATTTTGGTTTACAAAACTTTCAATGACCTTGAAGAAATATGGTTTTATACTATCTTATTCTTATTATTCCTTATTTATTCTAAGACGAGGAACTATTCAGTTGAGCATTCCTATTTATGTTAATGATCTCATCATTACTAGAAGCCACTTCGCTAACATAAAAGACATTTAACGAATATCTAAGTGCATGCTTTCACATGAAAGATCTTTACCCAGATGTTGGTTTACAAAACTTTCAACGACCTTGAAGATATATGGTTTTATACTATCTTATTCTAATTATTCCTTATTTATTCTAAGATGAGGAACTATTCAGCTGAGCATTCCTATTTATGTTGATGATCTCATTATTACTAGTAGCCACTCTGCTAACATAAAGACATTCAAGGAATATCTAAGCGCATGCTTTCATATGAAAGATCTTGGTCCTCTGAAATACTTCTTAGGTATAGAAGCGACACACAGGCCAGGAGGATTTCTGCTGTGCCAACGAAAATACGCACTTGATATAATTTTTGAGTCCAGGTTATTAGGAGCTCGACCTGCCATAATTCTAATGGAACCTTATCATCGACTTGCTTTATCAGTGAGTGCAGAACTTAAAAACCCGAAACAATTTGGTCGTTTAGTGGGACGATTGATTTACCTGTGCTTTACTCAACCAAAATTGTCTTAGTGTTCATGTCTTATCTCAATTCATGCAATGTCCACGAGATAAACACATGGTGGTTGCTTTACATGCAGTTCGATATCTTAAAAGTAACCTGATCAAGGAATACATCTTAGACACAAATGTTCTACAACTTCATGACTGGTGTGACGCCAATTGGGTTAGGTGCCCTCTGACTCACTGCTCTCTTATTGAATGGATTATATTCTTAGGGGACTCTTCGGTGTCTAGGAAAACAAAAAACAACATATTGTTTCTCACTCTTCTGCTGAGGCAGGATATAGATCCATGGCCAGGACTACATATGAGTTGACGTGGATCAAAACTCTTTTATCAAGTCTAGGAGTTACCCATAATTGCCCTATGTCTCTTCATTGTGATGGCTAGGCGACCCTCCACATTTCTTAAAATCATGTTTCCACGAGCGCACCAAACGTATTGAGGTCAATTGTCATTTTATTCGTGATGTCATTGTCGTAAGTGATATAACTCCTTTGTTCGTCTCCTCGTCCACACAACTGGCTGACATTTTCATAAAGACATTGGAAAAACAACAATACGAGTATCTATTGTGCAAGTTGGGCATTCGAGATCTCCATGCTCCAACTTGAAGGAGGGTATTAGGAAAAGAATGAGTCTGGGTTATCAGTCCAAGTTTTTCATGGACAATAAAAGTCAATTATAAGAAGACTTCTATGTAAATCAAGAATCACAAACATATATATAAAAGGGAAAATAAGAGGAAAAAATAGTGAATGAGATTGTAATTCAGTTCTTGTAATTTGCAAGATTATATCAAATACAAGGTCGTATTAATTGTATTTAAGATTTTTAAAAGGAAAACTTTGATCTCAACAATTATTATTGTATATATGAGTATTTGCTCATATTTTTTATTTTTTCATTGAAATATTCTGATTTATTAAAGAAATAACCAAACTTTATAACGTCTTTCATATTACTTATTCACATATCTTTATATGCTTTGAGCAATGATTTTTTTTTACCCATAATCGTGGTTTCTCACTATAAGTTATTGTTGTATCAAATTCAAAAGCTTGAAGTTTACTTTCTTGGGAAAAAAATAATTATTAGTATTTGGATTTTTATATCCGTGAGATTTAAATAATATGTAGTTTAATATATATTATAATTTGATATTATAATCATTTTTTATTAGAAAATATATTAATAATGATTGGACACATTTTTTGTATTAAAAAAATTAATTTGACTTATAGCGTAATGCTACAAATGATCTAGTTTGGACCCATATTTGATGTTGATTGAAATGAAACTCAAATTTGAACTCAAATTTGAATCCAAGAAAAAAAATCATTCTTAGTGCCTGTTTGGCATGGCAGCCAAACCGACAATTTGATGTTTTTTCTCTTTTTTTTCATTTTAAAAATCAATGGTTTGGTGTTTTAGATCATTTTGATGTGCTGAAGTAAAAAATGATTTTTAAAAAATAAAAAAATTATTTTGACACATTTCGGCACGAAAAATATTTTCAACAGCTACCGCAAAAGGTTAAAAGCAAAAAGAACAGATAAAAAATATTTGAGAGTACAGTAGTAATTATATTTTAAAATAATATTTTTCAAAAAAATATTTTTAATATTATATCAAAACAATCTAAAATTATTTAAAAAAAATAACATTGTTTGGGCTATGTTTCCGAACAACACCTTAGCTTCTAATTCCTATAAATGAATCCCTTACAATTCACGATGCTGAAAGTTTTCCTTCTTCTCAAGCAAACTTGAAAATAAAAGAAAATTTTGAAAAAAGTAAACAGCATCAAAAACCCATCAACCATGTTGACAGGTATTATGCTCAAGAAACCCATTATTGCGAAGCATCCAACTTTTTATTTTTTTTATTTTTTTTGGAGGGTTTATGAATTTCATGAAGTGGGTTATCGCTGAATATCGTGTTTTGTTGATGAAAGATTTGTAAAATTTGCTGTCATTTATTTTCTGGGTCGTTTCGCCATTGTATTTTAATCGTGACTTTATTTGTCTTATGATATTTGTGTAGAGAGGAAACAAAGAATATCTACGATAGCTATAAATTGATTAAAGCAGTCAAGCAAATTTTTTTAAGTTATGAGAATCTTGACGCTCTTTTTAATAATTGATTATTTTCTGGGTTATATAGGTAATTAGTGATTAGGGTTTGTTGTGGAAAGGTGCAAGAAAACTGGTTGTAGGAATGATGAAAAAGTTGAGCTTCTAGCTAGAAGAAGCTTATAGAAATTCGGATTTTTAAAGAACAGAAAATGCAAGGAGAGGACCCATTTAGCAAACTTCAAGAAGCTTGAGAATTGAGATTAAGACTTAGTCGAAATGGTTTTGTGGAGAAACCATATGGGGTTCCAGGTTTTGAATGTTATAATGGTTACAATGTGCATCTTGTTTTCCTGTATTTTTTAATTCATCTGAATGTCTCAAGTTCAGTGCCAAATCTGATCTGTACCTTTTTAGCTATCATTTTAAATTGTTTTTCAATGAATTGGATCAGTGAGTGTAAAATGGCTAAAGGAGGTGTTTCCAAAAGTGGAAATTGACACAAGCCAGCCCCCTTTTGTTTTCAAATGCCAGCTGTATGATTTGACTGGAGTGCCCCCCGAGAGGCAGAAGATCATGGTTAAGGGTGGTTTGTTGAAGGTAAATAGATGTTCTTCTGAATGTACCAGAATATGTTAATTAATTGCTTGCTGTGGTCTATGTGGTTCATGATATTTTAATGGTCACTTTGTACGTGTAATTAGGAATCTGTTGGCTTTTGATAAACTTGAAACAGTGCTTTAATTTCAATGATTGAAAATGCAGGATGATGCTGATTGGGCAACGTTAGGAGTGAAGGAGGCAAGGGTCTTTATGACTATATTGCAATTACGCAACTCTTATTCTTGGGTGACATGATGTAAATAATGATGTATCTCCTCAAACATTGTTCTAGGGACAAAAAATGATGATGGTGGGCACTGCTGATGAGATTGTGAAGGTCCCAGAGAAAGGCCCTATTTTTATGGAAGATCTTCCAGAAGAAGAACAAGTGGCTGCTGTGGTATTTTCTTCAACCCTCATCTTCTCCACACGACTTGTGGATCCATGGCATGCCACTTCACAATACAACCTGCTAATTGATGTTGAAAGTTGACATATCAGAATTTATGTACTGCTGACAAATGAAATTTATCAACTCACTTTTTAAGGCATTACTAATTTTTCTCTTTTGTTTCATTTCATTTATTTATTTATTGTGGGTGACTTAAGGGAGGTTGATGAAACAACTCCAAATGATTAGACTCTGAAGTCAATATGAGCTTTTCATACAAGTGGTTGGTTATAGAGATACTGCACATACTAATTAAGCACAGATGTTTCATTATTTTCTCCTATTGTTTCTACATTCTCCTTGTTCTCTTCTTGTATTCTGTGGTCTCAAACAAGCTCCTATATTGTAAGGATCCACTGTACCGTGACATGAACCTGACTACATTTCCTTTTAATGGCCAGAATAGGATTCATAACCTATGTGGAATATGCCTGTTAACTCATTCATCATTGGCTCATGCACACACATAATCCTTTTAGGAAGGCCGTGGCTCTTATTGTGATTAGCATGTCCATTTTCACTGTCATTGCCTCTGTGTTTGCAAGTTCCATTTTCATCCTGATGGATAGAGCATTGAACTTATGATCCTTGTTTATGCATCCTGTATAAACCTTTGAGTGACTATCAGTTTGAATGCCATTGTCCTGGTTGAATGGAAAAGTGAAACACTGAATCATGCAATGACCAGTGAATAAGTATTCGATAATCAGCCTTTTCTAGATTCTTTGCTGTAAATGCTATGTATACTTAGAATAGCTGGTACTTGTATATTTATTTTCTTTCTTCCCTCTTTTTAATGCCACCAAATATTTCTCATTGATTCTTATATGGTGTGCATTATTTTTCTATATGTGACCTTTTATCTTTGAAGTTGTGCAGTTTAAAAGTAGCGCTTTCCATTTCACAGACTTCAAGTTTAATGTGAAAAATTGCTGTTATTATTTTAATGATATTTTTTCACGTAACATCTTGTTTCACTCTAATGCTAGTATTTTGCTAAATTTGTTTTTGCTGATAGGGTCACACTGCTGGCCTCTTCAATCTAGGGAACACTTGCTACATGAACTCAACAGTACAATGCTTGCATTCTGTTCCAGAGTTGAAGTCTGCTTTATTCAAGTGAATTCTCTTGCTTTTTCAATGTCTTCTATCTAGTTCCAAGTTGCAGATCAAAATTGCATGCTTTGTTATGGCTGAAATACTGTAACCAATGTGAAATTTGGTCAGCTATCCATCTCAAAAAAGCAATGATCTGGATCATACATCTCATATGCTGACAGCTGCAACTCGAGAACTATTTAATGAGCTCGATAAAAGTGTCAAGCCTGTGGCACCTATGCAGTTCTGGATGGTTTGTTCTCTGCTCCTGCATTTCTTGATGTGTTTTCTATTTGAGAATTTTTTAGCAATATAAGTGTGATGAACTCCTACTAATAAATGTTGCATGATCCTTCTCAAACACATTATCATGTAACAAGTTCTCATATATGTGAAGTCTTACTAATTTGAGCTGAAGATATGGATTCCACATACTAGCATGTTGTAGCAGCAAAGAACACTGATTTATGGATGTTAATGTTGATCTTATTGATAAGGACTTTCACATTAGCCATTCCATGCTTAATATCATGCAAAAATCTTCCTCTTTGGTGAATTCTGTAAAATGCTTTTACACTGTATTGGCATACAAAACTAAATGCCTAAACTGTTGTTATTTCTTACACATTATTGTCATAATTAGGTTTTAAGTTGAACCTATATTTGAATTTTTGGCATACCTTAATTAACAATAGTTTGCAGTTTGATTGTTTGGAAATATGGGAAATTGGAATACAATGTCTTACTCTTGCCATTTACTTTTGCAGGTATTGCGCAAAAAGTATCCACAATTTGGCCAGTTGCACAATGGAATCTACATGCAGCAGGTTTTTTAAAAAAACCAATATGCCTGTCATAGCAGTTGTGTTATTATAATATGTTGTAATATTGGTCTTTACTTTGTGAGATGTACAGGATGCCGAAGAATGTTGGACACAGCTTTTATACACCCTCTCACAGTCACTTAGATCACCGAGTCCCAGGTAGTTTGGTTTGTGTTTATGCACAAGTCTTAGTTGATTCAGCTTCATAGATCATGGAAGCATGCATTGCTATATAATTGATGTCCTCGAAACTCTTACCCTGTTGCTATTTGGAGTATGGAAACGGAGATGGTTTTTGCTCAAGTATAACTTATTGGTTTAGATATTATTGGTTATTCAGAATGTTAGCTTCCTGCCACTGATATTCAACTTATTGATTTGATCTTCTGATTTTGCAGTCAAAACCCAGATACAACTAAGGCACTTTTTGGAATTGAACTTGTAAGCAGGTGGATATCTTGAACTTTTTTTTTCCTAGCAGGTGGATTGTAGCTAATGTTACATGAAGCAAAAAAATTAGTATTAGAATTTGTAATCTTCTATTTACTGTTGGATTGCCTCTGATGCTTTTTAAATGATTATGAGTTTTTCCATTTTGCTAAGGACTACAACCTTTGACAAATTCTGTATGTAATGTTGGGTTGCTAGAGTACATTGCCAAGAAAGTGGTGAAGAAAGCTTAGAGAGAGAATCGGTATACTCACTGAAATGCCACATATCTCAAGAGGTGAACCATCTGCATGAAGGACTTAAGCATGTAAGATTCACTAATTATTCTGTTATCAGGATTCCATTCTTTTCCTTTTACTTGATTTTAGTGTTTTGAATGCTTTATGCATTCCTTTGCAATAGTCTAGTTTGTGCTTGCACTGGACTAGATCTTGATGATCATTTCTCTTTTGGATGCTTTTGCAAAATGAATTTGTTTCATTTCTCTGTATCTCAATTTAACAGACCCAAATGCAAGTGTAGAGCCATCCCCCAAAACTTTAAGCAACTCTTTTTACCCCTGACCACATGAATGAGAAGAAATTTGGGTCTGAGTTAAATACAGTATCTTATCCTATCTAAATTGAATAAACTGTAGCAGCCAGTTGCATTTGTTCATAATGGCACAAAAACTTATAATTTAATATTACTATTCTTCAAAAATATTTTTCAAAGATAAAACAATCCTGTCTTTGGAAGAATACTTATATAGTCGTACAAAATGAGCAGCAAAAATATACATGTGATGGTGCTTGAAATTTTAAATTACTGATATCTTAATCCTGTAATTCAAGCAAAATTTCTGGCTCCATCCATGCTACTTGTCTTTACCATCTATAACATTACTTTGTTAAGGAACTGTTATAATATTAAATGGTAATTGTCCATGTGTTGGAAGGTATGACTATAGAAGGTTCTGCTTGCTGATAAATAACAACAGTACTTCTCAAGTTTAGGCCATTACCTTTTCAGTTCTCTCTTGCATAATTTCTGCATGCCAATCTTGTGCTCCCTAACTAAGGTTGTCTTCCATAGATGATTTATAACATTTTAATTCTAGTCTCCAACCATGGGAAATATAATACAACAACAACCAAGCCTCATTCCCAAACTAGTTGGGTTGGCTATCTGGTTTTTCTTGTGTGCTATTCTGCATGATCATACACCAAATTGGCCACAAAAGTTCCATAGCCATTGTTTGTGCTTGCGATTGTAGATGTATAACCATTTTGTTGAGGATTTTTTCATGATTATGATGGCTGGCTTATCATTTGAAAGTCAAAATAATTGGATTTTTGTAGACGATGCAGCCATTTGGAAGCACTAGACTCTTGATAATTGTGGTCTTCATAAAATCTAAAATAATTGGTAGAACTCTTATAATGGCCATCTAACAATTCTTACAATGGTCTATTATTTATATAAATAAAAAAAATGGAAATGCTTTTTATCATCCTGAGGCTAAAGATCCCAAAGCTAGTAGTAAACTTATAAATGCAGCTTATATAGCTGATTTCCCTGGTTCTTTTTATAAAATTCACTTTCTGTTCTGAGACAATTTCACCACTTGGCCGGCTGTATTATATGGCATCACTAGATTCACTACCTGTTACTTTCTACTCTGCAATGTATAAATAATTTATTTTGTTACATTGTGCATGCTTTGAAATTACAAAAAAAAAAAAATGCTATCATTAATCTTACTGTTTCCAGGGTTTGAAATCTGAATTGGAGAAGGCTTCTCCTTCCTTGGGCCGTGGTGCAATTTACCTGAAAGAGTCCTGTATTAATGCCTTGCCAAGGTAAAACATGCCATTTTGGCTTTTTCTACACTCTGATTTCCCTTTTTATTTTATTTTTTGAATGTACAACCATTTGAATCTCACAGGATCCAAGTAATTTGGGGATCTTCCTACTCATTGCTTGACATCTGTGAGGATTTGAAATGTTAATTTACTATATTTCTCTATCAATGTGGATCCCTTTTTTCCCCTGCTAGTACTCTATATTTCCAGTTTTAAAATTTTCCTCTTAAAAGAATGGATTTCTGACTGCTCTTATTTGATTTCTAGGTACCTAACTGTTCAGTTTGTGCGTTTTTTCTGGAAGAGGGAATCGAATCAAAAGGCTAAGATTTTACGGGTAATAGTGGTTTGTTTCCTTCCTTCTGTTACCCCTGAGAAGTGACTTCAAAAGTTCTGTTCTGTTTCTGTGGTTGTGAAGCTTGTTTAATTTAAGGGATTGAATGCTCTGCTTGCCCAAAAAGAATAGTAAAAGCTGTAGTTTTTAATATTCATGTTGATTTATCCTTTTTTAAAATAATTCTTTTATAGAAAGTGGATTACCCATTGGAATTGGATGTATACAATTTTTGCTCAGATGATCTCCGCAAAAATTTAGAAGCACCTCGCCAGGTATATTTTAGCCTTTTGTTTTGGTGGAGTTCAGTAAGTATCTAGGGTGCATAAATTTAGGTGAAGGTTATGATTGCTCTTAACATCTCATAGTACAGATTTTAAGAGATGAGGAGGGTAAAAAGGTTGGTTTGAAAGCCAAGGTGAAGAGCTCTAGTTCAAAGGACAATGATGCCAAGATGACTGACGTGGAGGTTAGTAGATGCTTGAGATTTGGAAGCATATACGAATAGATAAGCCTGACGAATATGCTTGGTATATCTTACCCTTTTTTCCCTGTTCAGGGACCATCAAATGAGAGTGTAAAACCGTCAAATTCTACTTTTGGAGAAGGTAAAATCTTGTAAATTTCTCTTGCTCATGATTGAAGCTTCTCTTGGTATTTTTATTTTTTTAATTGAGGATCTCCTGTATATGCTTTGTGTTTGATTTCCAAGGGACTGTTCTTGCAGTTCATATTGATAATGTGTGTAACTGTTATCTTTGGGTGCGCTTCCTGGATTTTGTGAAAGACTTTGGGCCCAGTGATGCCATATTGTGCATATTAAGAGGATATGATATGAACTTCACCAACAATTGTGATGAAACCCAATAAGAATGATGATTTAGAACCTCAAGATCGTGTAGACAAGATTGGTCGAGCCTTGACCCATCACCTAACAAGATGAAAACCAAGACTACGAAAGAATGAAACGCCACACCTAGAAAACCTGAGAATCTCTCAACAATCAAGGTGATAAGTTTGGTTGTTTGAACGCCACAAGATTAACTTGATAAGTTATATGAGATCTTTTAAGAACAAAGAGGAACACAAGACCTCACAAATATGATAATTCTCTTAAAACATAATCTATTTATTTATTTCGAAATACCCATTTATATACTTGGAACAACCCTCCAAGAATAGGAAAGGTCATAACTAAAGCTTTAAAAGAGCTCAAACAATAACATAAACAGGTCCTCATGTTTTTAGGTCTCTTGGACTTTTAGAGGCTACAATAAATAGCTTAATGACTAAATTCAATGTATTTAACATAACCATTCAAGATCAAATTCATTCCTCTATTTAATACCCTTGGAACTCATCAAATTCATGCCTTTTGATGGTCAGATCGTGCTGAAACATTTTTGCATAATTATTACCCTCTTCAATTGCTTGGATGATATGGACTAAGCCTTGATTATTAGTTAATCCCATCTTGGTCTTTTTAGAATCAGCCCAAATCTCTTGGATTAACCCATTTAGTGCATCCTTGAAACATTTGGCTCTAAGTCTTGTAATTGGGCCACTTGGAAGTGACAGAGAGTCTTGAACAAATTCAGATGCATTCCCGAGTGTATGATCATCATGTCCAGCTCCTTGATTTGCATCAGGATATAGTAGCCTTCATTGTATTTGATTTTTAAAAAAATTAATTCTTCCAGTACTGCATTTTTTAGGAGATGCTAAATATGCAGAAAACTGATTATATTCATTAAATTAAGGTATAAATGACATATTTTTCATTTGCCATTCTCCTCGCTCATAGCTTTCTTTCCTGGGGAATGCACAGTTTCAAGCTCTGATACTTGAGGTTCCACTGCTGGTACCTTCATGAAAGTTCATGCTCTTTGATCTTGCTTTGTGCCCCAGGTAGTCCTTCAGACAGAGAATCACATTTAACTGGAATATATGATTTGGTTGCTGTGCTTACCCATAAGGGAAGGAGTGCTGATTCAGGGCATTATGTTGCTTGGGTCAAGCAAGAAAGTGGTAAGTTCTCTGGCAAGTTTGTCAGTGTATATGGATCAAACCCAGTTTTCCAATGATGCATACTCAATGTTCATCCCAGGGAAATGGATTGAGTATGATGATGATAATCCTATTCCACAACGAGAGGAAGATATAACTAAGCTCTCTGGAGGAGGTAAGCTAGCCTGAATGAAATAACAAAACTTATTTTGTGGGAAAATTTGCCATGCTTATTTTCCTTGTCACATTCCCGTTAGCAACTACCATTCCTTTCATAAGGAAAAAACCGTTTTTATTATTCTCTTTTTAAGTATTTCTATCCTTTGATCTTTAGGTGATTGGCATATGGCATACATTTGTATGTACAAGGCACGAGCTTCCCCAGTTTAATTTTTCTTATCCCATCATCTATAGAAAAATCACCACAGGATTTCTTTGTAGATCCAGATTTTGAATTGGACAACAGAGTTTTACAGCATTGGATTTGTTGTACTTTAGAAGTTGTCTTAAGCATTTGTTATGCGCCTGCAATAATTAATTGGCTGTGAATTTTCTTATAATGAGCTCTTTTCAGTTGAATCTCATGTAAGTGCCAGGTAACTTGTGAAATGACAAGGGAATTTTTATTGTTTGGCATAGGCACGTTGTCTACGATATTTCAAACTTGTAGTTGTCGAGAACATTATGCAATGAAAAATGGATGGGTAGGCTTGGGACAGAATGTAATTGATGGAAGTTGGTGATGAGGGTTATTAATGAAGTCTCTGGTTTTGACATATTATATGAAACTTGTGACGGGTGCGTATTCAGTTCCTAGTTTTTAATTTGACATAGGTTATAGTACCCAATTAATTAAATGAGAAACCAATTTTTATTTTTGAAGTACTATGAGCACATTATTGAGATAATCAAACTGCTTTCATTACTGTATTTGTTTATTTAGTTTTAAGATGGCAATTAAATTGATTTTTTGTTGTTGTTGCGTGCAAGCTATGCATGATTTTTTAGCTGCACTTAACAAGTTCAATTAAAACATTGTTTTTTTGTGATTTCTATGAATTCCAAGGATGTAGTCAAACTTAGCCTGATTTGTTTTCTTCCGAACGTATAATGCGCTTGAATATTTGGAAAATATTATTTTAACACATCTTCGAATAATAAAAAAGACTTAAAAAATAATCGATATAATAATATTGAGCTAAAAATCCCAACAATTTTCATCAAGCAAAGTGCCCTGCCGATATTTCAAAGGTCTATTAAACAGCTTCTGTGTGTATTTGTCAACTACACTCACAAAACATAAGAACAACCATTGACCTCACATACGACAAAAAAGGATTGTTCCTTGTACATTTAAGGCCTGTTTGGAAGTGCGATTGTGGTAATTTTTTAAAATATTTATTATGTTGAAATGCATCAAAATAATATTTTTTTATTTTTTAAAAATTATTTTTGAAATTAACACATAAACATGATCTAAAAACACAAAAACATATTTATTTAAAATAAAAATAAAATAAAAAAATTTCAAATTTTAGCTAAAAGTCGTTGGGATTGTAATGTCAAACGGGCACTTAGATGTTTTAAATTCTGTAGTGTTTTGAATTAATATTTGAATCACATGTTGTACAAGACTCCCAAATAAAATGTTGAAATGCCCCAGAACTAAAATGTATCATTCCAAAAACATAACATCAACGGGGATGTAATTAATAATTTCTAAATTAACAATAAATTTAAGACTTCAAATAAAACTTTACAATATAAGAAAAAAAACTCTAACTTATGTGAGTGAGATTAGATTCATGCCAATATAAGTGTGTCATCTTTATTGTAACATGCCTTCATGTTTTGATTATCAAATTTTATGGTGAATTTAGGGATGATTGATGCATGACTACATAATATCACTAAACCAATTCATGAGCATCATCTATATGGTTGAGTTTTTAATTGGGAAAAAAAGCATTACAAATAAGAAAATTGATAACATATTCAGGCCATGTTACTACAACTAATTTTTAAAACATTAGGTTAAATGATTCGTTATAACTTATTTACCTATAGTATAGATAGCCATTTCATTTGATCGGATATTGTGATGCAGACCAGGCAAGGTGACCAATTACACGACGATCTGTAATAGGATATTATACCTTTCTTGGAAAATCACTTGTGTCTTGGAAAAGTAGAAAGTAGACAAAAATATAAAGATCATTAGAGGAAGCGGAATATAACTCCATGGCTGCAGGTGCTTGTGAGCTCACCTGATTGAGATATTTATTGAAAGAATTGAGAGTGCCACACCTTGGACCAGCAAAGTTGTTATGTGATAATCAGGTGGCTTTACACATTGCAGCAAATCTGGTCTATCGTGAACGAACAAAACATATTGAACTAGATTGTCATACAATTAAAGAAAGAATTCAAAGAGAAGTCAAGACAACGTATGTTCAAACTGGAAAGCAAATTGCATATTTTTTCACAAAACCATTGAGATTGCCAACATTTCATATACATCTCAGCAAGTTGGGTGTCATAGACATTCCTACTCCAACTTGAAGGGGAAAGTTAAAAGGAAATGAATCCCATTAAGGAGAAAATTGTGGATCGTGATCAATGCACCAGATCAGCTTAGCATGATCTTAAGATCATTTTAATGTATAGTTAAAATTTCTAGAGTAGTTCAGATTTGTTTCTATATAATGGCTAGCTATTTTGTACAAACACATATACTGCAATATACAAATTTCTTATCATGCCTTATGAAAGGCCAATAATAACAATATCAAGCATAAAGATAGAAATTGCTCTTAAAAATTGAGTACAAATGTCAATCAATTGTAATGCCTAACATGAATAAATTTCCTCTAGCACCACCATAGATAGATGATGCAAAGTATAAAGTTCAAGATATATTGATCTGAGTTAAATTAGGAATTGAATATATACAAATGGAAATCTACCAGAAGATTATAATAAAAATCTATAATTACTAATTCATATTTATTAGCATTGGTTTGCTTAGGATTATGATGATATGCATAGGTTCAATGTGAATTTGAGAAATTATACATTACTAATCATGGTTGGTTTTCAGTTGTTAGAGTATAGAAGAATATTCTAGAATAGTGTAATGTGTATAAATAGAGAAGTGCACACACAACAAAGGTATGCAAAACAGAATTCAATACAATACAATTTTAAATTTCAGTTTCCCTCTCTTTTCTCTCTTCTCCCTCTTCCCTTCTCTAAACTAATTCTTCTTTCAATTCTACAAACTCTCTCAATCCTAACATGGTATCAGAGCAGTTTTATGCTAGCGCATGATTTCATCCAATCTTCCGCAAGTTGATCCTTCAATGGATCATTTAAAAAAAAAGCAGCAGCAAAGCAAACACCATCATGCATCATAAAGAGGATTGCACAATTAAGTTGCAGAGCAAACACATAACTTCTTGGTCCTATAAGTTTACCTTAATACAGTCTTCTGCTTCTGCAAATTTGATGTTTCTGTAAAGCTCGATCAGCTCTTTGACCACTCTTCCTCTCTCCAGTGTCTCCAATCCTTAAATCAAGCATTTAGTGTTTAAAAAGTCTACCGCAACACACACAAAAAAAAAAATCATAATCTAGTCTCAGTAATACTCTCAACTCTTTAGTCTTTGTGCAATAAAAAACTGGATTCAAATTTTGCACAACAAAGGTGAAGCTCAAACAGAGCAATAAAAAAAACAAGAAGAAGAAGATTAAACAGAGCAGCAGTAGAGTGAAAAAAAAGAGCAATCGAGGGAGAGGAGAATTAATTTACCAGAGGTGTGGGCAGTCTTCGGTCCTGGAATCGCTGGCACGGTATTTGGCGTGAGATGGTGGTTCTGGATCAACGCTGTTGTGAGTGGAGATTGAAGCTCTGGCTGCATCCACGTCCAAACCCTTGACCTCAGCATTGCTCTCAGCATTCTTGAGCAAATCCATGATGAACCTGGCAGACTTGGCAGACAAGTGTCCTTGTCTTGCAAGACTTGGTAGGATTATCAGGCTCTCTAGAGTACTTCACCATGGTGGCTTATGAGCCTTCACCTTCTGCTTGTCGAAGCTGTAGCAATACAGCAATATTCGTTTGGTTTTAGTCTAATTTTATATCTCAAGAATTAGAAGAAAAAAAAAAGGTCAAAGATCTCATCTACTCTTGGGGCTTTCGCCGTGAGCTGAATGCTGAGTGGAGAAAGCTGAAGTCGTGCAAGGTGGAGCTGGAACAGGGAAAGGATACAAACGATTTGGCAGAGAAGAGCAACCTCTTCCAAGATCTTCTTGTTGGTGTCAAAATCCAAGGTCATTTTAGAGTAGTACCTCTCAATGACCTGGCGTGAAGACTTCTTCACTGTCTTGGTACGAACACGACCCATATTGGCAAATAAGTTGTTGTGGCTTCAAGATTCAAGGAGAGCACCGGTGATGAAAACACGACCCATATTGGCAAATAAGTTGCTGCTGCGGCGTGATGGGAAGTTGTGAAAACCTAGATTTTGTGTGTGATGGTGTTGTTTGTGTTTTGTGTGCCGTTTTATGTCTCTCATCCTACCGTTTTGATAAAGATTAAAAAAAAAAGAGATTAAGAAAAACTTAATCCAATGAAGAAGAAGAAGTAGAACATGAATTCTTATACAGATTAAGAAAATCATCAACAAATAAAAAAATTCAGAAAAAACTGAAAAAGACAAATGAAATTCAAACTCATTCTATCACCTCTCTTACCTCCCATTTCTTTTTTTTCTTTTCTTTTTTTTTCTCATCCCTCTCTTCTCAAAGTCTTACAGAGACAAATGAAATTCACGTCAAGAAATAGACCAATGAAATTCCTTCTCTTCTCTCGTTTACATATTGTTTGTCAAAAGAATTAAGTACTCTTGTATTTCATTTTCATTGTTGCAATCTCATGCTTGGTTTATCAAAGCATGAGATTGAGGGGGGATGTTAGAGTATAGAAGAATATTCTAGAATAGTGTAATGTGTATAAATAGAGAAGTGCACACACAACAAAGGTATGCAAAACAGAATTCAATACAATACAATTTTAAATTTCAATTTCCCTCTCTTTTCTCTCTTCTCCCTCTTCCCTTCTCTAAACTAATTCTTCTATCAATTCTGCAAACTCTCTCAATCCTTACATCAGTCATACAAGCAACCTATAAGCAGAACGGATCTAGATATGATTGATCATATCAAGGAGAAAATATATAGGTTGATAAAGTTGGTTTTATTAGGCTATCAAGATATGCTAAAAGGATTTTTAACATCATGCAAGTCCTAAAAAAATTACAAACTAAGAGTTTGTACAGATTTCAAAAACTTAATCTTGCAATTACAAATATTAAATATCCATCATTAACAGCTGACATGTTTATCGATTCAAAGTGGTAATGTGATTCTCAATTTCATTTCATTATAAATTAATATATTTTAAAGATTGCTTTCAAAGTGCTAAATAATCAAGAATGTATGATTGAGTAGTAAAGCTATGTGGATTAAAGGATATTGACATCACGTACTAAATATCCATGAATTTGATCTTTCATAATGTCATAACCTAATTTTGATCCCTCTCAAAAAAATATTTCAACAAAAAAAAAAGGAGTAATGCTAACTAATTATGAATATATGAATGAGTGGTAATGCTATATGGATTAAAAGATATTGACATTACTTACTAAATATCCATGAATTTGATCTTTCATAATGTTAAAACCTAATTTTGATCCCTCTCAAAAACATATTTCAACAAAAAAAAGTAGAAAACAAAATAAAGAAATTTCAAGAACATGTATATACTAAAAATAAAAATAAATGTAAATAAAGGTCAAATTGAGAAGAAATTGACAAAAGGTTAAAATTTGATGAATAACTTAAAATTAATAATGCAAGGACTACCATTTATAAGTATTAAGAAAAAAAAATTAAAATTTGGTCAAAGTAAAAAAAAAATGTAAGATAAAGTGTAAGTTCAAAAAGAAACTGAAATTAAGGCACCAATGTACAAATATGAAAAATCCACTAAATCAAATGGTGTGTTTTAGGTATACTAATGTAAATCATTATTTAATTAAGAAAAACACAGTGCAATAAAATGATATTATTTGGTACAAGAGACTGGAAATAGTCCTCCATCTTACATGCTTATTGTAACAACCCCAAAAATCTTGAAACAAAACACATTTAAATATGAAATTACTAGGAATGTTTTTTATTAGTATTCCTTTTAGCTTGTAGAATGACCTTTTAAATCCTCTTAATACTCTACCATACTCTCTACTGAAATCTTAGTAGAGTTTCCTCCATAGCAAAACATCTTAAGTTATCAGCTTTAATATTTCCATACATAAAATGCAATTCCTTGATTCAATCATCCTAGATCATTATCCACATTAACCATATTCAAGTAAGTTTCATCTCATCCAATAAGACACATCATTAGTTATATAATGCATAAATTATAAAGTATAATAGTTCACATCAAATTTGGCATACATGAATAAAATAAATAAATATTAATAAACATTTATTTATATATCTACAACTAAATTAGGAATTAATATTTTCATGTTTAGAAAAAAAAGTATTTTAATATGAACCCAACTGTTATCAGTAGCTTTCATTCCATTATATAGCTAACTGAGTTTCCTAATACATTTTGATGTAAATAACCCATTGCATTATTATTCAAATTCATTACCATATACTATTTTCAAGTTTATGTCGATACCAATAAACCTTATTGGTATCATTAAACTAATCAAGTTTAAGAAATATTGATACTAAGCAACTTATATGTATCATTAAGCTTTTTGAACCTGATATAGCTAATCAAGTTTACTTTTAACCTTTTGATTTCATAAATTTAATGTTGATGTCAATAAAACCTTAATGATATCATTATCCTTCATTTCAGGAACAAATAATCATGTTTTTAACCAATATATTTCTATCCAATTAGATGTCAATATCAAGTTACTTTCAACTTTTAATTTATCAAGTTAACGTTCATTTGGATATTCTATCTTAACCTATTTTGATTATTTCTAGTTCAATTGGATATTCTATCTTAAACTATTTTAAAACAACATAAACCAATGTTTTAAATCTTTAAAACTCATTTGAATCTATTTAATATCTCTTAATATATTTTTTAGATAACCCATTTTATTCTTAGATTAAATTTAAATTTTCATAAATATTAAAAAAATAATGTCGATGATCTACACTTATTGATAAGGATCAACCCAATACCACGTGTAATCATGAAAATAACTTATTGGTGGTGTCAAGTGGGTCTATTACAAGAGCTAAGGCAAAAAGACTTAAAAGAGCTTTAAATGGGCTAGTTCATACCACATAGAGTAAGATGGACCTAGAGGGACAAAAAAAACCTATGGATCTTAAATGATAGCCTCTAATTCATATAATCCAAGACCAAGAATGGAGGATTTTTAGCAAACAAAATAAGAAGTTTCATAGTTTAGGAAAGAAACCTAAAAGTCAACAACAATCAAAACCAAATAAATCTACTTTATCTTATTTTTATATAGCTACAACTTAAAAAAAATTATTTTTAATTTGTATTTTTTTTTGTTAATAAACATCAATTGGGTTTAGATACTTAGGGATTTAAGTTTGATTATAAATGGGATTTATACAAACCCACATCTTTGGGTATCGTAGGGTTTACCTAAGGTTAAAAACACATTTTTAACCTTAGTTTCATATCAAGTTTATCTTCATGATATTCAGATTATGATTGCAAGTTTATAAGCTTATGAGGGTGAGGGTGATAATTCTATCTTCCTTGGTTCTCTAAATGATTGAAAATGACTTATCGAGGTTCAACTGATTTCGTGACGTCAATCCATACTTCAAGTTCATGAATTGCTATTTGTTCGGTGAGGGTTCGAATCCAATAGTGCTAGTGTCTAGGTATAAGTTATCCTTGTGTCACACTCTTACCAAACCTGGTTTACTTGGCTTTCCTAGAATTGGTGTTTTTGCATGTGGGTTGCTTAACCACGTGTCCAAGAGGTACGCATCTACACTTATTCTACAAAAGTTTCTTTTGTTTCTTATTTTCCCATGTCTTTTTGCTCGAATTTGGCCGTAATTATTTCTTACTCATGCCTTCTAATAATGATAAAAAGAAAACACAACATTATTTCCCCTACATGTTTATTTTATTCTTAACAAAATAATACATAATTTGACCTTATGAAACAATTTTAAAACTAGGATAGAAAGGCCAACCTAAACAATTTTAAAACTATGGTGATTGAGGTTGGCCCAACGAAACCAATAGACATGATTATTCCAATAAGAAATTGATGTGATCCTAACATCAAAAGAACTATTGGAGGATTGGTCTAGTTACTAGGCTCAGGGTTAAGAAGTTCAAAGAAGTCTTCAATGGACTTCTTCAAGATACATGGTATAAGATGGACTTCAAGAGGATTTCCAATAATACAGAGCAAGCCTTGATTAATCTGATTCATGTTTAAGAGGGGCTTGTTGGTGGAACCAAGACCATCACGCAAGGATTTGGAGAAAAAAGACAATATTTAGATAATTTGATCTTTCATTACTCTTTTGGTCATAAATGAAGATACAAATAGAATCTTGTTTTTATTCCTATTTTTATGTAAACTATATTTTCATACCTTTTCAACGATATATGACTCGCTTTCTAAATCATTAAGACGAGAGAGAATCATCCATTTGAAGTTGGGCTTTGTTGTTGCCAAACAGACTAAAAAAAATACAAAAATATTTTTAATTAGTTCGACTATCAAACTTTATTTATTTGAGAGGAGACATTTTGTTTGGGTTTTAGCCTTACTCATTTTGTTTATTTTAATTAGTTTTTTCTAGTTTTATCTTGGTTTGATTATTATTTTAATTGGGTTTATATGGGATCCATTAGGGAAACTAGGGTTTTGGCTTAGGGTTTAAATAATCTTTAGAAAATTAATTTCAGCACACTTTTGATGAATTTTCAACATTGTAGTCGACTTTTGGTTGTTTTAATCTTGGTTCTTGATTGAACTTTTCAACTATTCAAAGAATTTGTCATTTTTTGTTGTGAATTTATACTTATTTTGCTCATCTCCAAGTGTAGGTGTTGTGATCTAGTTGGTTTATAGTCTTGTTACCTTGGAGCAAGTCTTTCATTGTGATAAGCTTATTCAATTATCAACAACTTGGGTTAGATTGATCTTGGGGTCACGAATTCCATTAAATTCAGTTAGGGTTCACATTAGTTGGTATTAGAGCAAATCTAATCACAGGTTATATCCTTCAATTTTAGTCCTTATTATTTCTTGTTTTTATTCTTAATAGTTTCGGCCACCTATATAAAAAAAAAGGGATCTTACTTCTTATTGATTTGTTGAACATTTAATAATAAGTTAGTGTTATTTTCATGTTTTCTTGACCAAATTCGATATTCTAAGTTATTGAATTGCTTTGTCCTTACCAAAACAAACACACACACATATCCTGATCTTGCAATATTGATTGCTTCCATATAAGAAAAAAGAGAAAGAAAATCACTATTTGAATTTTGGCTAAATACATGCTAAAAGAAACATTGATCATTGGGAAATTCATTAATCTTGACTCGTGAATCTTTTTGCTGTCTTGACTCGTTAATTACTAATTGTTTAGCTCTTTTCTAATTCTCTTTTGCTTCGTGTCTTCAAATCATCATATTATTTGTACAAATTTGCATTGCTTCTTGTAAATTTATCATTGTAGTTTTGTTTTGTTAGTTTTGTAAATTTCTTGCTTCTTAGGTATATATCAAATTTATAATTTCACTGCATAGTTGGTTAAATTTTTTTTTCTAAATAGGTTCTAAGTGCTTTCAAAAACTAAAGAAAGGCAATTTGATTGGAAAGAGACGTAGGGAGCATATTAGAGTGAAAAGCCTATAAATTTGTGCGGAACTTGAGTGTGTAAGGTATTATTATTATTATTTGCTAATGATTTTGTGTTGGTATAAAAAAGAAAAAAAAAGATAATGTCTTCTAGTAGTGTGTCACTGAAGAGGAATGGCACGCCGAAGGATGGGCTATCTAAAATGAAAAAATAGATGGTGTTCATGTTTGGAGAGATGATGGGTGTGTTTAAAGATAGGTTTGAAAAATTAGAGTCTAAGGTCCATAGTGGGCTTGGTAAAAAGGGTAAAGAAGCTAGGAAGGGGGAGAGCGTTCCTCGAACCTCTACAGATTAAGTCGAGGATGATCTTAACCGTGGTAGTGGGTTTAGTACACATAGGGAAGAGAGGTATAAGAAATGGCCAAGGAGGGGATATATTCGGCGGCCACTTAGGGATTTTGTGCATAGAGGGGATTTTGATGATTGGGGGATATAGACCGAAATTTAGGTAGTATTAAGATAAAAATTCCAACCTTTAAGAGAAAAACTGACCCTGAAGCTTAGATTGGGGGAAAAGGTTATAGATGATTTTTGACATCCATAGATATTGTAAAGAAAAGAAGGTTAAGTTAGTTGTAATAGAGTTTACTAATTATGTCATGATTTAATGGGAGAGACTAGTAGTAGAAAGAAGAAGGAATAAAGAAAGATTTGTTAGCAAATGAGAGTGGTTGAAGACAATAGTGAAGAAGAGGTATGTTCTTAGACACTATTATAGGGATTTGTTTAATCTCTTACAAATGATTACATAAGGTAGTAAGAGTGTGGAGGAGTATCATAAACAATTAGAGGTGGATATGATTAGAGCTAATGTTAATGAGAATGAGGAATTTACTATGTCTAGGTTTTTGAATTGCTTGAATAGAGACATAACTAATGTTGTGAAGTTGCAGTCATATGTTGATTTGAAGAAGTTAATACATTTAGCCATTAAAGTTGAAGGATAGTTGAAAAGGAGGTGTAATACATGATATGGAGTTTATATAGGGTCTTTTTCGAGTTGAGAAATGAGTTATAAGAGAGAGGGTAGTGCACGTTTGAAGCCATTGGTAACTTCCAAAAATGTTGAAACTCCTCCATGAAAAAGTAGGTTTTGACCAATGATAAAAAAATTAAGGGAGAATCCCAACCGAAATGTAATTATGATATAAAATGTTTTAAGTTGAAGGGATTGGAAAATTATACTTCCAAATGTGTAAATCGTCAAGTTATGATTAAAGTGATAATGGAGAGATTGTCTACCATTAAGGAGTCTGATTGTCATTGCATGCCACTACTTAAGGATACTAGTGATTTAAAGTATGTTGTTGGTGATAAAGTTTTGGTGATTAGGAGGTCACTCAGTGTTTAGATTAAGGAGGAGGATATGGAGCAACAAAGAGAGAACATCCATACTAGATGCCTAATAATGATAAGGTATGTAGTGTGATCACTGATAGTGATAGTTATGCTAATGTTACTTTGATGAAAAAGTTGGGATTGAATATCATAAAGCATGAAAAGCTTATCAACTTTAATGGTTTAATCAATATGGTGTTGTTAGGATGAATGGAAGGTGATGATTTTGTTTTTAGTAGGCAAATATAAAGATGAAGTGTTATGTGATGTTGTGCCTATGCATGCTACTCGTCTATTACTAGGGAGACATTGGAAATTTAATAGAATAGCCAAGCATGATGGGTTTAAGAACAAGTATTCATTGGACAAAGATGGAGAAATTTATATACTTGTCGCCCTCTCACCAAAGCAAGTGTATAAAGATCAAATCCAATTGAAAAAGGGCTACGAGGAAGAGCAGCATGTTTTGGCCAAAGTGGATGAGCAAAAAGATTATGCCAAAATGGAAAAGAAAATTGAACAACATGGTGATGATGTAAGGAAGAAAGAAAAGAAAGTGAGCCACGTGTTGAAAACAAAAAGGAATAAAGTTTTGGCCCATAGGACATCAGGGGAGGGTCACGACCATGAACAAAAAAAAAATCAAAAGAATGTCGAGAGTGGAGAGAAGAAAGAAAAAGTGAGAAATAAAGAGTGTAGAAAAAAAAGGGAAACACCTTAATTTTTTTAAACAATTTAATAATCTTATACATGTCTACCTTTGTAACTTGCCTATTATTTTACTTGTGTATAAAGAGGTATTTTTTAACTCATGTGATTTAGATTCTCATGTTCCTAGTGTTTTTAATGTTTTTTTGCAGGGATTTGAGGATGTTTTTCCAGATGATATTCCTAATGGTTTGTCGCCATTAAAAGTATTAAGCATAAAGTCGACTTTGTTCCAAGAGCATCTATACCAAATAGGCTGAATTATAGGAGCAATTCTAAAGAAACTAAGGAGCTTCAAAGGCAAGTGGAGGAATTGATGTCAAAGGATACATTCGAGAGAGCATGAGTCTTTGTTCCAAAAAAAGACAAAACTTGCAAATATGTGTGGATTGTCGAGCTATCAATAACATCATTATAACATATCGACATCCCATTCGTAGATTAGATGATATGTTGGATGAATTACATGATTCTAATTTTTTTCAAAAATCAACTTGAAAAGTGGTTATCATGAAATTAGGATGAGAAAAGAGGACAAATTGAAAAATCATTGTAAGACTAATTATGGTTTGTATGAGTGGTTGGTTGTGCCTTTTGGACTATGTTATGTTGATTTGATGAGCTATTTAGTTACCCAACAACTCTTTCTAGGTTTGTCTGAATCCAGAAAAGATTAATTACAAGCTGATATTAAATATTATTTTTAGAACACTTCTTATTTGTGAAATTTTATGTAGATCAGCAGTTAAGATGTGTGTACCACAAAATAAATTTCATTTCATTCTCACTTTCTGTCATTCTTATTCTTGTGGTGGACATTTTGAAAGAAAAAGAACAGCCCTCAGGATAGTTGAAAGCATAGTTGTCAGTTTTGCTTTGTTTTGGCCGAAACAACCAAAACATTTCGTACCGGTAAAAAAAAGACAAAACGGTGTCGTTTTCACATTTGTTTAAATTTTGATCCGTTCTGGATTTTTCGGCCAAATACCGGCTGAAATATAAAGGTATTGCTTCGTCTATGCTATTTCGGCTAAAAAAATCATCTTCCGTCTGACTTGACTTTATTGCTTTTCATCTCCCGCCGCCTAGCAATTTATTGTTGCTTTTCATCTCCCGTTAGAAAAATTGTTTGTTTATATATATATAAGAACCAAATCAAAACAATAAAAACTAAAAATATATATTATAAAAAAAAAATTATTGCATCAACTTTGATTTTATAAAAAATAAAAATTATATTTAATTTTTTTTCCATTTAATTTTTTCATAAATATAATTAATTAATTATGAACAATACAACTCTGAAACAATACACCAAAATGCTCTGAAACCAAAACATTTTGTACCAATAGAAAAAACAAAATGCTAACCGAAATAAAACTGACAGCTATGATTGAAAGTGATCTTTATTGGCCTTTCATTTTTAATAATATATCATTTTTACAAATCATGTAAAAATTATCAAAGAACACATAATATCACTCATAAAAATCAAATATCTTTAAGTATTCTTGTAAATGAAATTTTGTCTATATATTTTGAGTTCATTTCCCTCTTCATTTGATAATCTTTATGTCCTTATTGTTGTTGATTGTGTCCAAATGAATTGAAATCAAAGTAATGATTCTAAAATTGTTTTATATTTTGTCAAAACTCGTATATTGGACATGTTAGGAATCACCTAATGCTACATTCCCGATCATTGGATTTTCATTTTTGCAAAGCATTGTTATGCATATATCAAGAATCATCGGACTTTTACAGCCTACAATCCTCAAACAGCAATTCTAATAAATTTTCAAATAGTATATCACAAGTGAGCAGAGTTTTCATTGGCGTAAAACTAAACACAGAAAAAACACTACTAAGAACAGCATGCAGCTGTGCTCTTGATATGCAAATCTGAAGGCCGTAGCATGAAGTAGTGCAGACAAAACTCTGGCGGACCTGTATGACTTCATTTATCCCATTCTAAATCAGGCATTTTCGGATCCACTTTTGACAGCTTTGATGCTAAGGTTCCAGGCAGCGGCGTTGTCAACCGATCCCAACCCATGATGTGGGGCAATGCAAACTGCACATGAAACAACCAAGGAAGATCACACAAGAAAACAAAACAAAACAAAGACATAAGTGAAATATCAGGCAATAGTCAATGGAAATATACAAGGACGTTTGTACATCGATGCATGACTAACCCTTCAATTTAAACAATTAAAAAGAAATTATGCCGTCATATAGTTAACTGAGATATTAGGTCTAAGAAAATCAACAGAAAGAATCAACAAGAAACATGATTGTTTTGAGGATTAATTCATGGTGCACTAACTTGTCTGCCAACACGTTTCTCACAGCTTAATGCTGTCAGCATTTTCAATTTCCATCAGAGCGCACATTATTTCCTCAAAGGCAGCTATCATCCTTTTTTCTTTAGTTGACCAAAAAAATATCATACAATCCTTTTTTCTTATGGTTTCTTTCTCATCAATGAGCGTGGGACCAGGAAGCCATTTAGACACGTCATTTGCAACTGATTTGCCAAATATTCAACACTCGGTAATATGTGGGCACCATGTCAAAAGAATGATCCAGAGATGCATCTATATCTCTGGTAAGGGATTTTTATCTTTATATAATGGGCATGTCCCCACACTTGCAGCAACATTAGAAAAGGTGAGCTTCTTCTACTTGTGATTTTGACGGTATCCAGCAACTCACAAGAAAAGCAGAAAAAAAATGCACAGCAGTGATTAGGAATAGGAAAAACGAAAATTCATGGTAAATTGTCCTCGGTCATCTATAAAACCAGGCTGCGGTTAACAGTGACAAGAAAACTCTTTTCCAGCTCCACCCAAGGTGAAAAATAAAGATGATAATTGTTATATAACAAGCAAGCAAAGAAATGTCTGCCCCGGATGTTAGTGCCCTCGATTTTGGAAAAGAAGAAAGATTCTTCTACTAGTACATATCTTCATAAAAAACACAACCCGACTCTTTCTTTGCATTCCAAATTTTCCTCTCAAACTACCAGTCAGATAGCAAAGTTTCTAATTTCTTCAGATTTTTTATAATCTAATTTTTGATAGTTATAAATTCATACCAATAGTCAAAGATAGCCATTTTCTAGTATATTTTCCTCTTCTGCCTTTTGTTTTCCTAAGATGAAATCCAGCTAAATGGTGGAAGCAGAAAGTAAGGAAAAGAGCCAATTGTCATACACTGCAAGCTGTCTTCAGAACTGTAAATTCAGCAGTGGTGACAGGAACAGTAAATCGTTCAGCAGTTTTCAGGATGTTGTTGGCAACACCTGCAAACAGTAATTGCATATGATATGATGTTAGGCGGGAATTCTACCCAAATAAACTGTAACTCAAAGCAACAAATTAAGAAGCCACATGATTACAAGGAACAATCTAAGCCAAGTTATCGTGATGAGTAAGCACAAAAAAACTAGTGTTGGCGATAATTTTCAAATCTAAAAGTCTAAAACCAACTGATGCAGCAGAAGATGCATGGGCTATTCTGAAAAAAAGGTAGGTTAGAAACTCATCATTTAGCATCAAAGCATGTTCTAGCCCTCCTTTTCCCATTACACATTTGATGCCTAGATTAATCTCCATTCAAGATCCTAGAATTCATATCTAGGCTACCTATACAAATCAAACCTATTCTAGACAGCTTCAGTCCCGAGATTCGATCAGTTTATTGTGTTGTTTTATTGTTGTGACTACTGCAAATTCAATCGCTTTTACTATATTTTTGTTCAAGATTTTGATCTTAAAGTAAAGACAAAGGGGTGGAATCAAATGATTGTCTAAGGAGCTGACTCCAACGTTCTTGTAAGGAGAGTGGTGGACAACAGAAGAATGGTAGAGTTGACAAGATTTTTGGATTATAGAGGCCACTTGAGCCTTAAAGTACAGTGAATGTTCTCTCCTAGTAAGGTAAGGTTGATCATAATCTTGAGGATTCTCATTTTTAGTTTGAGAATTTTTAATGCAGCTTGACAGACCTAATATTAGTAGATTTGAGCCACAACTTGAACAAAGCATCGAGGTTGAACTTCTAGAAGCCCAAATGATTTTGTCAATTGATTGGTTAAACACTGTGAAAAGAGTTTTTTACTACTGTGATGTAGTTGATGAAAGAAAAGTTGAGCTTATGGTTATCCACCTCTATGAAAGTGCTTCAGATTTGTGGGAACATTTGCAAGTCTCTCATCAAGGAGCGGTGAGCAAGAATTGGAAGAAGATGAACATAAAGTTGTGGGCAATTTCTTCCTTTTAATCACAGCTAGACTCTCTACAAGAGTGCTTGACATCAAGCAAGTAGGAAGAATGGAAGAGTATACCAATTTATTCTATCAACTCATTTCAAGAGTTGATTTGAATGAAAATAATCAACAAACGATTGTCAGTTATCTGAGTGCATTAAAACCCCTAATTCAAAATGTGCTTGTCTCAAGACATATAATAAAGTTTTGTTCATCAAACAAAATAGAGGTATTTACGATCTATACAACAAGCAAGCTTTTTTCAGATCTGGATAACAAGATTTTGATCATTCCAAGACACAAATCACCTCCAACTTTGAAAAAGGACTGAATTCAAGAGTTGAATAGCAAATTCAAATGTTGTATACAGTAGTTAAACAACATCAAAACAATAAATCTGATGATGTAATGCAATTCCAAAAAGGTATTGCAATTGCTTCAAATGGGGAATCAGGTCACAAGTCTTCCGATTGTGGAAAGAGGGCTATAGAATTCAAGCAAGTGGAAGAAACTGAAGTCAAAGATGCTACTCAAATCTATGACCAACCAATCAATGATGAGCTTAGAGGTATTCATAAGGGGAAGAAGGCATAATGTTGATGATGAGAAAAAGACTTCTTACTTGAGGTAATAATGATGAAGATTAGTTGAGATCCACATGTTTCGTTTGTAGTAAGGTTTGTAACATATTAATTGATAAAAAAGAAAGTTGCAAGAATGTTGTTTAACAAAAAAGTAGTTAACAGCTTAAAATTGCCAGCTAGCAACTAGCCACATCCATACAAATTGACTTGGTTGGGACATGAAGTGAAGTTGACCAAGTGATGTTTGGTGTTTGGTGTCCTTTTCAATTGGAAAGAAACAAGTGGATGAAGTATGGTGTGATGACAAGCTTATAGATGCATGACATACTTCTTTGGTGTTCTTGGCAAAGCTCAGACCTACACTCTTGGCAAGGAAAATCAACATCCTGTTTCCCAAGAAGGAAAAGGTGAACCACACTCTAATGACTTCACTACTGGAGGACAGCAAGTGCTATTATATTCTAGCCCTAATTCCCAAGGTTATGGTGGTTGAAATTACTAGTAGTGAAAACAGCCCAAGAGTTGCTTTGGGTGGATGAAGTGTTTAAAGATGTATTTCCACTTGACTTGCCCCTAAAATTATCTTCGACTAGAGAGATTAAACATGCCATTGATTTGGTACTAGGTGAAACTCTCCCCAACAAAGCAGTCTATACGAAGGCTCCTAATAAAAGCTAGAGAAGCAAGTGTAAGAGGTTAATGAAGAGCATATAAAAACTAACACTAGTTATTGTGTTGTTCTTGCTCTCTTGATTCAAAAAACAATATGATGGTTTGTGATGTGCGTGTTGAAAATAAAGTCATCAACAAGATTATAATCAAATATTATTTTTCAATTCAAGGTTAGATGGCAAGTTAGATGTTTGGCAAGCCCTAAAATCTTGTTCAAAATTAATCAATGAAATGGTTATCATCTAATCATAATTCAGTATAAATGAAATAAAACTTTCAAAACACATCATGGGTTGTTTGAATGGCTTTAGCTTCTCCAAGAGCTTCTCCAAGCATCAATGTCGACTTTATTTTCAAACAAGTTTTATGACAAAAAAAAAAAAGCATTGGCTTTATCATCAAAAAAAGTTATTCTTGTTTTTGAGATTTCCATGGAACTTTTCTTGCCTCATTATCTCAAAAAATTGATACAATTGGTGCAACTTTTCTTGCCTTAAAAAATTGTTATAAATGGTGCATATGATTGTCTAAACAATAATTCTGTATAAATTGCTCAATGTATTAGACACAAAAAGCATTGTAAGTCATTCAAACTTCATATGATGTGTTTTGAAATTTGTCTTTCATTCATCCCTAATCAAATTATGATTAGATGATAAATCAATTTTGAAGAAGATTGTAGAGCCCGAGACAAATTAACATATCAACCTTGGAATGAAAAATAGTATTTGACAATAATCTAGTTGATGACTCTACTATCAATGCACATACATCAAAAGGAACAACACAAAAACTAGTCATTGATTCATTACACGGTGCTTAAGACATGTCAATTGGGAAATGTCCACATTCAAAATGTATGGTCCAAAAATGAAACTCAATTAAGTAGTAGCCTGTGATATTGCCAATCTCAGTTAATTTCAAAGAGACCACTGCATTCAGCAAAGTTTGAGAGAGCAGCCACTACAATCAAATGCTAGTGAATCCCTTAAAGTCTTACAATACTTCATCAAGTAGTTTAAAATTACCACAAGTAGCTTTAAAAAAAAAAACTTCTAGGTGTCTGAATTAAGAATAGAATTTTATTATTTTGAATAAATTCAAAGATTTCATAACTTAGTACAAGATTTAATGCAAAAGCAGAGTTGACATTGGCATAATCTCTGTTAGTCTTTGTTCCAAGCTTCTTCTCATACATTATAGTCATCTTGGCCAATTTGCTTCTAATTTGAGATCTCATATTATGAGCAACAAGGTTCACAAATGAGACAAAAATTCGCAGCATGAAATAGTTACATACAAATTTCCTAGTTGAAACAAATTATGCATAGGACTAAATAAGCAAAGGATCTTTAACATGATTGTTAGTAATTGCAATGATGTTCATTTGAGAACATGGTGGAAAAAAGTAGTCAATAAAGAGAATTTCAAAGAAAATAGTTTTCATCCATCCTTTTATTTAAATCGATTTTAGCCTTATTTAACAGAAATAAAATGGTGGCATCGATGATTCTCAGATAAGAGAAACTAGGAATCACTTCTGTGTAACTGTAGTATATATTTTGAATGGTAGACTAACTAGGTTAGCTCACAAGTCAGTTGGCATCAGCTCAAAAAAGGGGGAATCTCTAAGGCATATGGATTTCCTTGATATAACAGTAACCATTCAACTATGAATAAATAATTTATGTAGTTCTATACATGCACAAAATATTTTAGTTCGTCCATTAAAATATCTTTTTTGGGTTTTAAACATTGAAGGACATCCCAAATAATCTACAATGAACGCAAGGAGATTAAAAATTTCAAATCAAACAAGATCATGAGCACGATCAAAAGCTTACTTAATGAAATGAAATAGCCACTACCATCTGAATGTGGCTTAATTGACAAGTTCTTTCTCACTTGGCCAGCATTGCTGTGGAAAAAATTAGCTGCTTAGAAATGGATGGTATCACAACAGAAACGAAAGCATAACTGTCTTAAGAAACAGAGCATGATCTTGAACTAATTGTACAGATTGCCCAAACACATATGTGAATATGGTGATGCAGAAAATTAACCTTGACAGCATTGAGGGATCATGGAAGAATTCACAAGAATCTTTGGGACCCATGCTTAATAAAGATCCCACTTCCGTTGCTGATAGTGCAAACTTCTACAAAATATCAACAGAACCTGTCACTAAGCTTCATAGTGCTTGCAGAGATGCGAATGAAGGGGGAGGGATTTCTACGTCATCTCCTGATGAGTCAATGGTTTAAAGGTTTCATAATCTAAAACTAGACTCTTTACTAAGTTCAAATCTGGTATGAGTGGTTTGTTTTTTAATAGAATTTGATGAAAGAAAGATGAATAGGGAGGTCAAGCCTGTCATGTGGTGAAAAGATCATGGCATGGGAATCATTTATGAGTAAGGTGGTAGTGATGGAAAGTTAAGAAAATGTTACCTGTCTCTTTTCATGGTCATACTTACGCTCACCTATAGCAGGCAAGAAAGTTAACATCATAGAACCACGACGGTCCACTCTAAGATTCCCGGACTGTTAAGAAAGAAGAAAGATGAGGAGCAACCCTACATGAGCTAGACAGAAGTATATGAGCAACATAAGGTTATACTTACACCAAACTTAGAGAAAGTTGGAAGAACAGGTTCAACAGAGAGCGCAGCTTTACCCTTGAAAACAGAATAAGGAGCGAATACACGATCTGCAAACTTTTCAGTTTTAGTTGCATAACAAGACATGGTATCCAAACTTGCAAGAAACCTGGGAAACCATTTGCATGGATGCCTCGGTACCTTGAATAGAACTCTTCCCTCCAGTAGAAATGCCAGCCTGGAAAGTTAAAGCATGCAATGCTGAATCTCTAACATCAGTAGCTTTCCCAAGTGCATTCCTGTTTAGACAATAATAATCACCATGTGCAGAAACCAATAGAAACGATAATGAAATGAACTCAAAGAGTTTGAAACAGCTCCAAAATACAATCAGATTCATGTATAATTTAAAAAACATGTTCTGTTTCGAGGGTATGTAGTTAGTATCAAATTGAATAAAATATATATATTAAAGAAACAAAACCTAAACATTTCAAAAGTTAGAAACAACTTCTGTGTATGAAGCAGCATTACCAGCAAGAGTAGAATTTCTTCAAGGTGTAATAATAATGGGAAAACGAGGAAATAGATTCCATCCTACAGAATTTCTACTAAGAAGATCGTCCAGGCAAGCAACGCTTTCTGGTAGATGGGAGAATCCAATTTATTTTTATTCTTTCTTTTTTTTGAAAAAAAATCAAGAAATGAAGAGTATGAGTAAAAGTAAGATTTATGATAAACCAAACCCAAAGTCCACCACAAAGAAAGATTGAAACCTAACTAGGCATTCCATTTAAAAACAGCCGTAAAAAGCATTGAGTAAAGTGTAATTCAATCTCTCACATTTCAATCTAAAACTGATCATTTTTCTTTTTAAATTTGCGTGACAAAAGCAGGGACGAAAGCATTTTATGAGGGATGGAGAGGAAGATTAGAATGGAGCTAGCTAAATAGGGTTTTATTATTTTCAGTTAAAATAATAATAATACCTGTTGGAATTCAGAAATCTCGATAGTTTCATCATCTTTGAAGCAGAGAGGGAGACGGGAGGATTTTGAAGATTGTGCGTTAGGGCTATAGAGTGAGCCTGGGGAAAAGAAAGAGAGAAGGATCTGTAGCAGATGGGCCGCGCGGTCTGTTTCCAGGAACTTTTTTTAAATTAGTAATCACGAGTAGATTAGCCAGATTTTTTATCTATATAGAAAATTAATTAATTTTATAAATATTGTATTTTAATATTTACTTAGTACAATTGTAATTAATAAAATCTGTTAAAAATATTTTTTTTCAACCAAAATGCAATTGAATATTGTTATTGTTAAAAAACTTTTAATAAAATTTGTTAGAAAATTTGTTAAGAAGGTGAAATGATTTATAAAAAATTTGTTGTCACGGATACTCTGGTTTAAAAAAAAAACCGGTTAAAAGAGAAGAACTGACTTGGACACTGAAAAATCAAAAATACATGTGAAAAAAATGTTACCGTTTCTTAAAGGGAAAAAAAGGTCTAAAATATAAATTTAAATTCAAAGCCAAATTTTTTTATAAGATTTATTCATCATATTATTATATTAAATATATTTAAGAATACCGATATTAATTTTTTTGCAAGAAATCGTATGTCATTTTTTCTCTCTCTCAATATATTTTTAGGCGATAATATTAAATAAATACTAAACACATATATTTAGTCTCACATACTATATAGTGTGATCGAAATGAGAAGTGATTTTTATATTTTTTTTAATTGTAGATAACCTAGGTAAATTTGTAAAAAAAAAATGAGTTGCTTTTTCCCCCAGTAATATTAGATCTGACACATCATAAATAAAAATGTTGCAATTTTTTTAAAAAAGAAATTTTTTTTGCATTCTATAATTACTTATTTGTTGTCTAAAAGGAACAGTGTAGTCGAAACGGAATGTGTCTTGTATATTTTTTAATTGTAGATAATCTAGGCAAATTTGTTTATCTTTTTTTTTTTGAGTTGTATTTTTTCCCGGGTAATATTAGATCTTAAATCTTAAATTTTTTTTCTTTCAAGAAATAAACTTCAACAACATAGCTCAAAATGAAAATTCAAAACCAATTTTTTTTTATTTATAAGATTTATTCATTATGTTATTATATTAAATGTATTTAAGAATGTTGATATCAATTTTTTTGTTGCAAAAATTTTGAGGTCATTTTTTTTTATCTTTTTTATATATTTGTAGGCGATAATATGCAATAAATATTAAAACATATAATAATGACTTGTTTGTCGTTAATCGAGGTAAAAGTGACTTATATCGTTTTTTAATTGTAGATAACCTAGGTAAATTTGTCTATTTTTTGTTCTTGAGTTGTCTTTTATCCCCAGTAATATTAGATACAAAATGACTATTGCTATTATTGTAAAAACTATTAAACTTATAAAATTTTAACGAAAGAAAAAACATTCAAAAACATTAACAAAAGAGTAAGCAAGAAAAAGAATATATTATTATTATTATTATTATTGTTGTTGTTGTTGTTGTGAATAAAGAAAACAAATAAATAAAAGAGAAAAAAATTCATAATAACTTTAACAAAAGAAAAAAAAATCATAATTATCACGGGGAACAATTCATCTAACTTGAAAATAATAACAATTAAACCAATCACAAAAATAAAAGAAAGAGCACATAAAAAAAATATAATAGATGATCAAAGAAAAAAACATTTATTAGCTGAAAAAATCATTTAATGTGAAAAAATTTAAGAAATATATTGTCGCACGTCGCCGCGCGGCGTCCCGGGAGGGATCATGGCTCTCGCAGTGGATTTTGAGGAGTCGCCACCTTGCTGTTGAGGGTCGCTAGGAATACCCGATTTATACTGGTATTGCTCAGAGATTCGAGGGCAAGGGACTGATTGCGCAAAAGGAAGGTATTAGCACCCCTTCTACGCCTTACCTGAAGTAAGCTGCATTGTATATCTTGATGTGATTTTGAAAATTTCAAACATGTATTTACTCACAAAAAATGTTACAATAAGAAATCGATCACAGTTTAGAAAAATCCTGTGAATTTTATTGATTATTATTCGTCGATTTTGGATACTAATCCCTTAGATTTTATTTATCCAAAAGTGAGTAATAGTATATTATTCCGTCGAATATTTTGGATACCGATTTGTTTATCCAAACACCGAACAGTTAATAATAGCATATTGTTCCTCGCATATTTTGGATTTTTAATCCTTAAGATTTATTTATCCGAGTACCGACAATAATAATAAATTTCAATTTTTGAAACATTGAACATATGCAAAGAAAACATATTTTTTTATTTTTTTTTATCAAAACAAACATAAAACATAAAATTCAATGAACACAAACAAAACACAATACACATTCTTTTTTTCTTTTTCATTATATTTTTACAAATGAAATAGATGTCACACACACATTGTATTTTTCATTTTTTCATTACATTTCACAACTAATAGTTAAAATACAATAAATTCAAATAAAAACATAAACATAAGGAAAATTACAAGAGAAATCCCGTAACAGTGTCATCAGCGGAGAGAGCAGTGGTGGCGCGTCTGCTCACGCACCACCACCACTAGCGGCGCGTGGAAACACACAGCAAACACAAAAAAAAAACAAATCAACTTTATTCTCTTCAAATCTCATATCTGCTCTCGGTTTCTTCTTCATGGGGTGACTGAGTCGTCCATGGTGGCCGATCGGAAAGAAATGGAGATGGAGAAGTCGGCGGCGTAGAGGAGCTGACCTCCGACGACTGAAGCAGAGAGCTGACGGGGAGGAAGCACCGTGGAGGGTGGAGAGAGGAAGACCTGCAAACACAAGCAACAACACACAAAACGCAACAACAAGCAATGTTTCGATTTCAGTTTCAGTTTCGGTTTAAGATCTCAGATCTGTTCGTCTCCCCTCGGATCTCGGGTTCTTCCCCTTTTCAAATGATGGTTGTATGGATGTCGATCTGTTGGCTAGGGGCTGCTATCATGGATGACAGAGGGAAACCACTTGGAGCGCGGTGGTCGGCGCTGTTGTTGCCGAAAGAGAAGATGAAGATATGATGGCTGAGGAGAGGGCTGATGATCGGGGAACAGATCTGTTAAATGGGCTGCTTTGGTGGAGGTTTTATGGGTGATGAGAGAGGAGCGACGGGGCTGTTGGCCGAAGGAGAGGACAGGGAGGGAGTGTTCGTGGGTCTGTGTGGGCGACCGACCGGGAAGAGGTTGGACGGGGAGCTGGTCTGTGAAGTGGACTGGAGAGTGAGAGGTGGTCGCCGACGAGGAGGATGGAAATGGGAAAGTCTGAGGTTGATCGGCCGATATGGGGCTGCAACTGCCACCCTTGGGGTCTGGCGGCTGCACCCCTTACGATGAGAAATTAGGGCTCCTTTTTTTGAATGGTTTTTTTCTTTCTCTTTTGGGCTAATTTTCGGGGGTAATTGTTGGTTCCTCCCTTGTTTAGGGCATTTTTCCTTCTATTTATAGAGGGAAATTTGCCCACATTTTGCATTTAAATCCTTGTTTCTGAATTTTTATGATTTAATCCCTAATTTCATGCAATTGGATTGAAAAATGTAATTCGGTCCTCGAAAACTCCAAATTTCTCAATTGAACCCAAATTAAACTCAAGTATTTTATTCTTTATCAATTAAGCCCTTAATTAATTTGACAAGACCAATTTAAAGTATAATTAAGTCCTTGCACTTAATTAAATCCTTCAATTGGACCCTAAATTAATTCTCAAATATAATTACATTTTTAAATTGGTTGACGATAAAATCAAATCAACCCGTAAAAATATAATTATATTGCTTGACTTAATTTTTTACACAGATTTATCCAATGATATATTGTTTTTCCTTAAATCTGTATTTTTCTCTATTTTTTGGGACAAAAGAGATACAATTAGACTCTCGAAAACAACCAAAATTTGCACATTGATTTTTCTAACAACCCTGACCTCTTTTATTTTATTTTTGTTATTTTTGGTATATTTTGGGGAGTCACCCAAAAATCGGGTGATGACATATATGTTGGACGTTGCGGGCTCAATAAACAATTTTTATAGGATTTGCTAGATAAAAATAAAAATATAATATTTATTTATGAGAAATTTAATATAATAAAAGAGCTTAACACCCCTGGTATAACAATAGCACAATTAAAGTGTGAAAATCTAAAATTATCATTGCTCTTACTATTAAAATAATGAAAATTATGAAATTATCATAAGAAAATCAAATATAAAGGGATTAAAATCAAAAATTAAAAGTTGAAGGACTAACATGCAAATCAGATTTATTAACATTTTAAATTGGAGGACAAATATGCAAAAATTGAAACTTCTGTACCGAATATATTTATCCTTTTCAACCGAATCCCGAAATTAAAAGATGGAGGACCGAAGTGAAACATTAACATTTAATTCATTGCAATTGAAGGACTTAATCGAACAAAATCAAAACTTCGATAACTGAAATTAGGCCCATATACGCAATTAAAAGTCTAGGGACCGAAATGCAAGAATCAAAAACCCGGGGGGCTCTCCTGCACTTTTACGTGCAGGAGAGAGAGAAACGGAACAACCAGATTAAACGGTCACCGTCGCATCCACTGACACCGTGTGGAAAAACGCGCCGCACCGGGAGGAAGACCAAGAAGAGGCGCACCGTATGAGACGCCGGCAGCCCATTTACGGCTACCGTAGAACACCGCACGCGCCGCTTGAACGGGGCGTGAGGGAGGACACCGTCGGGCACGTGAAACGCACGCACCTGACATATTTCGGAAAATATATAAATAATAACGGTCAGTTACCATTCTATCCCTGCCCTTAATTAATCGATTTTGTCATATTAGGGGCTAGAATCGTCTTTATCCATGTATAAAATATTAAAAAAAGGTGTGGCGAACCGGACCGGTCCGTACGCGTGCAATTACGCCCGCACCCCTCAGCCAACACATTATTTACTCCTCAGCCTGAACACGTTTTTGTCCTATTACCAAGGCTAGAGTCGACATACACTGTTCATAGAAGAAGAAAAAAGCAGACGAACAGCCGCGACGCACAGCCGAAAAATGGCAGTCCACAGTGCAAATGTCTCTAGTGCTACAGTACCGACCCCGAGCTCTTTTAGCTCTTTTGTTAATTGGAATAAGTATTAATAAAGATAGGTTAACTATATAAACTCGTATGTCGGTTTTTTTTTATTTACCTTAATTTTTAAAAAACATATATACTTTAGAATTTAGATTTTAACAATATAATAACACTTCAATTATTCACAAAGAGAAAAAGGAAATGAATTCTTGATAAAATTATATTATAATTAATTACTAAAGAGTTTTTATATTAAATATTATAATTTAACCATCAAGTTAAAATAAAATAAAAATCACACTATCGTAATCATTTTTATTCTCCATTTCTCACTTATGTTGTGGTTAAAATAAACTGGTTAATCATAATTAAAAGAATTCATCAATTTCAAATTTAAATATTCATCAATCTCTCACCGATGTATAATCTCACATTCTCTATCTCTTTTATAATAAATAAATCAAAACAATTATACAAAAAGCTTAGCTTGTTTCCACAAAAATATATCGAAAACCAAGTAACTTTAAGTTATTCAAATCCAATACAATTATCAAAATCAAGCGAGCAAGTTCAAAAGAGAAAGGCAACATATGATGATAAGACTTTATATGAGATCTCCTATTATTATTATTTTGATTTTTTATTCATATGATGATATAAATAAAAGAAAATAATAGTTTTGTTAAAGAGAGTCCAGAAACCAATTATGGATATTTAGGTTGAGATATAATCATTATTATAAAGATTGCATCTTTGATAATGGACATTTTCTAGAGCACCACAACTTAATGGAGTTTCAAAAAGGAAAAATTATACTATATTAGATACGATACAATCCATGATAACATATATAGACCTTTTATTTTATTTTATTTTTGTTGATATTAGTTGCAAATTGTTGTTTAACTTTTCAATAGGCTCCATCACAAATTATATGAGATATGGAAATGTAAGAAACCAAACCTATTATACTAAAAAAAGACTTAGAGATGTAACACTTATGTGAAACATATAATAATGAAAAGTTATGAGTTAAGTTAGATAATTATAAGTTTATAGGATATCTAAAAGAATATGTTGGATATTACTTTTACCATCCCTTTGAGAAAAAGATAAACTAAAATATGTTATCTTTTTTAGGAAAGAATTTGTTTTTCAAATGAGTAGTAAAAGATAAATAGAACTTAATGAAGTTCAAGAACCACAACGTAGACATCTAAATGGTACAAAAACTTAAGGCTGTAACATTTGATGTTCAACCCTAAATTAAAAAAAAAAAATCAAGAACTAATGGATCTAGTAAGACAATGTCATATACCATTGAGATATCAACTTTTTTGTAAAAGTTGAAGATAACGAGTTGCTTATACTCAATGAACCTGCCAATTATATAGAAGTATTGTCTAACATTGATTGTGATAAATAACTTGAACCATTGAATTTAAAATAGATTTCATGTACACCAACCAAATATGGATTTTGATGGATCCACCTAAAGGGATAAAAATCATTAGATGTAAATGGATCTTTAAGAGAAAGATTTGTAGAAATGATAATGTACACACACATAAATATATACTAGTTACCAAAGATTACAAACAAAGAGAAAGGGTTGACTTCGATGAAACCTTCTCAACAATAATTATATTAAAATCCATAAGGATTTTGCTTACTATAATTGCATATCATTGTTATATGTTTTGGAAAATGAATGTCAAATATGACTCAACTTAGAGGTTTTAATTCTAATAAATTTACCAACAAAGTATACAATTAACAAAAATCTATTTATAAACTTAAACAAGTTTCAAGGAGTTGGAATATCATTTTTGAAGAGATAAACAAACAATTTGATTTCCTAAATAGTATGAATTAACCTTGTGTTTCAAAAAAGTTTTGTGGGAAAGAAGTTTTATATTTAATATCATATATACATGACATATCATTAATTAAAAAAACATTCATTTACTCCAATTAGCAAGGATTTAGTTGTTCAAGAATTTTCTCATTAAGGATATGAGAGAAACAACTTGTATATTGAGAATAGAGATATAGAGAGAGATATTTAGAAGGTTGTTTTAATTGTCTAAGTCCATATAAATAGACAAGATTGTTAAAATAATTTAGCATGGAAGAGTTCAATAAAGGATACTCACCTATTTTGTAAGGAATATGTCTCTCCAAAAATATGTCATAATACATAGATTAAAAGAGAAAAGATGAAAAGGATTTCTTATGTTTCAAATATATGATTCATTATATATATATATATATATATATATATATATACACATACATACAAGACCAAATGTATTTTATGCTTTGAGCATAATAAATAAATATTAACCTAATGCAAGTGAGAGTTATTGAAAGATAGTTAAAAAAAATTTAAGTGCTTAAAAGAACTAAAAATATCCTAATAGTACATGAAGGACAGGAATTAACGTTCATGGTTTTTCAGTTACTAGTTTTCAATAAGATATTGATAATAATAAATCTCAATCATATATGTTCTACTCTAAATTATTGTATTATAAGTTAGAAGAGTTCCAAAAAAAAGACCTTGATTCATTCAATTACTAAAATTGAATACATCTTTGTGAATGAGACGATAAAAAGTTTATTTGAATTAAAAGGTATATCATGGAACTAGATGTGGTTACTATCATTGTTAATCCAGTAATCATATATTGTGATAAAAATGAAGCCTCGTAAGCAATTGAACTGAGGTCTTATAAAAAATCCAATTACATAAAATCTTAGAGAAGAAAAAAAGAGTGAATGCCTACTAAAGAAAATGTAACATTTTTTTATAATGCATTATCCCAACAAAAACATGATCCAACACGTGGAGAAAAATATAAATATAAAACGCATGCCCAGTAAGAAGTCTCAGGTTTTATTAAACTTGAAGAACTAGAAAACGATCATCCATAACATTGAACATTAAGGTTTAGGTGATTGTTTAGAAGTGTTATTCAGATTGTTTTTAAAAATATTTTTCATTTAAAAATGCATCAAAATAATATATTTTTTTATTTTAAAAAATCATGTTTAATATCAACACATGAAAATGATGTAAAAACACTAAAAACTTTTAATTTAAAATAATAAAAAATCAATTTTTTTTCAAAATCGTTTTTGAACCGCCTCAAACTTGCATAATTAAACAAGTGATAATACTCTTTTATGGTGGTTGGTGATAATTGCACAGTGGGAAAGCTTATCTTCCTTAGATCAAGAAACCCTCTTCTATTCCTTTTTGTATTTGGTCCTATAGACAAGTCAGTAAAAAATGCTATCAATATATACACTTTGCTATCCCGAACCTTTTTGGTAGACAAACAAGTCATAATAACCTGCACACTTCATCTTTTGTGTGCTAGAACAATCTTGAGTGTTAATGGAAGGGAGAAAAACAAATAGTTCCCTGTAACTGGTGAGATGGTATATGATCATCCAACTCTTTCTGTGATTGCAAACTTTTGTTTTCATTGTTAATTAAGAGAAAACTGTGTCTTTACTGACTGTATATATCCATTTTGCTTGTTATAATACTAGAGGGTGTTGGTTGTCAATGCTCTAAAATTAAGAAAAGAATTAGATTTTTTTATGCGAGAGAACCCTATCCTTTGAAAGCACACTTTATGGAAATTTGTGGGCTTAGGTGATTAGGTAAGGGAATAAAAACCTCGGGTGTCCCAGATTTTTATAAGAAATACACGTCTTGTCTCGAACTCAAAATCTACCGTGAAGATTAAAAACCCTTTATTATCATGTCACGCATTCAAGTTTAGAATTAAGATTCTCATGTTTATGTTGCAATGACTTACTTCATAACTTTTGTTTTCGTGTATCGATGAATAGCTAGCCATGCTCGCAAAGCAATGTGTGGATGACGACCCTGTCCTATGGTCAAACATGAAGCAAGTTGTGATTTCCTTGTCACAAATAGTTTTTTCCTCCATTGAGGGGAAGCATTCTTGCCGGGAACAGTCAAGTATCAAGTGGCCTTGTTCGAGGAAGATAGAAATGGAGTCCTTTCACATCCCTTTTTTTGGCTAACCAGAACTTGTTTACAAATCATCTAGGAAGCATCAAGTTGTCACAAATCTTTTGGCCTAGCTTAATTCACCGAGAATTAGGAGTAGGAGAATTCCCATTACAATTCCAAAATGAGATTCAACATTTTCTAATGTTAAATTAACTAAAGAGTTATGATGATCTATTTTAGCTCAAAAAATGCACCAGTTCATTTTATAAGAATTGCAGGTTAACGAGGCAGATTGAATGATCTCCGACCATGAAAAATTGCAAAGTAAAGAAAAAATGTTCTCCTTTGAATGATTTTATCAAAGGAAAAAAGTTGTCTTTCCCTACAATTATGTGTTTTTTGTATTCTCTTTTAAATATTAATTGTATTTTTATGTATAAAATTAATTAAATCTAAATATTATATGATTGTATTTTGTATTAATTTGTAGTTATTTTGTCAAAATGTGTACCACAAAGAATGAAAAAAATACAATGTTAAGCACTTCACATGTACTCAACTCATGTCTCACATGCTACTTGAGATTTAGTTGGAGATGAACTTTAAGGAAACAAACAGTCTTCCACCTTTAAAACATAATTTTTTTTTGTTATGGTGGCTATATAAATTAGTCAAAAGTTGAACGTTCAATGGCAGTAGACTAAACATATCAAAAATCATATCAAAATTGTGAAAAAAAGAATGGAGAATAATAGCCAAACTTAAAAATAAAAATGGATGTAATGAGGATGATTATTTAAAAACAATTATGGTTTCTAAAGATGTGTGTCACGAAGAAGTAAATGCATGATAAAACATTATATTTTTCTATTATTTACCTTTACTTTTGTTTTCAAAACTTAATACAAGAAACTAAAAAATTGCATATTGTAAATTTTTGAACAAACACATCTACTCATGACAAGTACCTTAATACAAGCTTAATATGTAAGACATGACAACTTGAGATTATACCAAATCATATTCTAATATTAAATTGGAAGAAAACACCAAAGAGCAATTTATTTCAATTGAAAATGATGGTTAACATGAAGTAATTTCAAAAGGAAAAGAGACATCTTCCTTTAATGCACTAAAGAGGAGATATAAAAAGTGAATTTTTATATATAAAGATGGTTGAAAACTTGTCTGGAAGATTCAAGATGTACTGTTTGACTTTGTGTTTCTAAAATATTTCTGAAAAAAATATATTTTATTTTTATTTTTATTTAAATTATTTGTTTTGGCGATTTTAGATCATTTTTATGTGATGATGATGTTAAAAATGATTTTTTAAAAATATTATTTGATACATTTCTAAATGAAAAATATTTTTAAAAACGACATGAACTACACTCACAAACAAACAAACACATAACATGCTGACTTTAAAGTTGATATAAGTATTTATGGCAAAGGGATGAAGGATTTGACGAGATTACTCTAGAAGATGACATGACTCAATATGAAATGTTGATATAAGTATTTATGGCAAAAATCTAATCTGGGACCAACAATAGTGTGGGTTTGATTGCTAAAACAAGGAAAAGAAAATCTATGTTTGTTATGTGGTTTAGTATGTTTATGAGCTGTATACCCGCGCGATGCGACGCGTTTTTTTTATCTATGTAGAAATTTGATTGCTTTTATATGTATTGTATTTTATTATTTTGATATTTAGTTAGTATAATTATATTTAAGAACACTGATATGAATTTTTGTCATTCGAAAAATCAAAAGTCATTTTTCCTCTCTCTCAATATATTTTTAGGCGATAATATTCAATAAATATCACACATATTAGAAATAAACATATTGTGATTTGTTTTTAAAACATAAACTTGCTTTTTTTTGTGCTATAATTATTTATTCGCCGTCTAAAAAGAACACTCTAATGGAAACTAGAAGTGACTTGTATATTTTTTAATTTGACTTGTAGATAATGCAGGTAAAATTGTCAACATATTTTTTTTAGATGTTTTTTCCCCCGTAAATATTAGATCTAAAATATTAAAAATTAAAATATTAGAAATTCTTGTAAAGAAATAAACTTAAATAAAAGAGCACAAAATTAAATTTTGAAGCGAATTTTTTTAAATAAGATTTATTAATGATATCATTATATTAAATATATTTAAGAAAACATGATATGAATTTCTGTCCTTCAAAAAATCCTAGGTCATTTTTCCTCTCTCTCAATAAATTTTTAGGCGATAATATTCAAATAAATATTCAAACATATAATTAGTTTTACATATTCTAATTTGACATAAATATACAAATATATAATCAATTTGACATAATTTTCATAATATATTTAATTTAAAGGATAATCTTAGGCTATTTTGTTCTCTCTCTCTATATATTCTTAGGCAATAATATTCAATAAATATTAGCACATATAATTGGGTTCACATATTTTAATTTGATATAAATACACAAATATATAATTAAAAAGTCAAAACACTGTAAATTTATTTCAAGAAATAAACTTAAACAAAAGAGCACAAAATTTAATTTTGAAGCCAATATTTTTTTAATTTTATAAGATTTATTCATCTTATTATTATATTAAATATAGTTAAGAATACTCATATGAATTTCTGTCCTTAAAAAAATCCTAGGTCATTTTTCCTCTCCCTCTATATATTTTTCTTGAGTTCCATTTTCTCCCTAGCAATATTAGATCTGACACATTAAAAATAAAAATATTTAATTTTTTTCCAGAAATGAACTTAATTTTTTTACGTGTTATAATGACTTATTTGTCGTCTAAAAAGAACATGAATCGAAACAGGAAGTTACCCGTATATTTTTCAATTTTAGATAACATAAGAAAATTCAATATATTATCAATTTAAATAAAAGGATTCAATTGAAGAAATTGAAACTTCTGTACTGTATTTATTGAATAATTTAAATTGAATCCGAAAATTAAAAGAAGGAGGACTGAACTGAAACATTGACATCCAATCAATTCCAATCGGAGGACCCAATCGAACTAAATCAAAACTTATAGAACCAAAATCAGGACAAAAAACAAAATCAAAAGTCAAGGGACTGAAGTAAAAAGTAGAACAAAATGGGGGACTCTCCAGCACTTTTACGTGCAGGAGAGAGAGAGAAACGTGGCTGGCGGCTTTAACCGGTCCTCGGCGCGTCAACGAACATTTTGATGGTACACGCGTCACCGCGAGAGGAAGACCACGTCCAGAAGAACCACTCTAGACATCGGAATCTCATCTCCGTCCACCGTATGACGCCGCATGTGCCACCTAAACAGGGCGTGGGGCGTGAAACAGGTAGGCGCGTGTTACACACACCCTAACAATAATCGGGAAAAAAATAAAAAAGTTAGTCAATTACCAGACAACCCCTGGATCGAAATCAATGTTTTTGTCTTATGCGGGGCTATAACCGTAATTAGCCATTTTAAATATATTAAAAAAACAAAAACTGCGGCGGACTGGACCGGCTAGGTCCACTTCGTACGCGTGCAATTACATGAATGACCCTAACCCTCAACCTTTTTTACCCTCATCCCGATCTCTATTTTGTCTTATTACCGGGGCTAAAATTGTCGAAACACTGTTCATTGAAGAGAAAAAAAGACAAACGAACAACCGTGACGCACGACCGAAAAATGACCAATCCACAATGCATTTTTCTGTATGGCTACAGTACTGAGGCCGAGCTCTTTTAGCTCCTTTGTTAATGTTTGTTACCTCGAACTACTATGATGTATGAGCACAACATCAAAGCTTAATATTTATGCGTATTAAAGGAATAATTGCCCATACCTCCTTGAAAATAAAATTCTTTTATCCAAAACCTACCCACATATTTTTGTACACATGTTTTCCTGCAAAAAGTCTTAGTATCAAAATAAACCCAAATATCTTACTTAATACCATTAACTAATTTGGTTTTGATAATATTAAAAAAAATTAGTTGTTAAAAATGAAAAATGAAAATTAATAGATTTAATTTTAAAAATATTTAAGAAAGTTTTAAATCTATTATATTTTATTTAAACTTATTATGCATTTTATAAAATAATTTATAATAAGAAAAAAAATCTTTTTTACCATTACACTTTTTATATCTTACTAGACAATGCCTCCGCGCTTCGCCGCGGGCGGCACAATATTTTTTTCAATGTAAAAAATATTAATTGTGTGTATTTCTTATTATAATATAAATTTAGCTAAAATAATAAATATGTGCAGAATTCATGTCAAGTGCAAGTTTTTTTTTATAAAAATATATGAATTTATAATCGATATAAATTTATTAGTTTAATAGCTTGAAACGAAATAACCAGCATAAATTTAACATCATCATTAAAAAAGCAAGAAAACTCGGATATCTGAATTATTAATTTCACTGTATTAAGATTAGTTCATTTTATAATCCAATTTAAATTAAACAAAAATAAAATATAAATTGTGAAAATACATACAATAATCAAATAAAAAAATAAGTTGTTAATTTTCTAGCAACAAAAAGACGAAAACATAGATTGAAAATTCATCCTGACGTTATTGCCATTATCATTGCTATTAAAGCTAAAATTATTACTAACATTACTGCCAAAACAATTAAAATAATTAAATTTCCATGAAAAAAACAAAAGATTTTTATAAAAAAACAATAACTAAAATTATCATTATTATTGCATAAATAATAAAATCATAAAAATCATATAATCTAAAGAACAAATAAAGAAACAAAAAACAAAAAAATGAATAAAGGGAAAAATAGAGTAATATTACTTTTAAAATGATCATCGATATAAATTAAAATTTCAGGAAAATCTTTAAAAAAATCAAAAGATTTTTATAAAAAAAATAATCACTAAAATTATCATTATTATTGGTTCGGAGATTAGTGAACAAAAAAACGTATAAGGAAAAAAAATAAAAAATAATAATAAATTGGTTCGGAGATTAGTCATCGTGTGTTAGCACTGGCCTGAACACCCCGATTATCAAAAAATAGATTTGGTCCGAGGAGTAGTGGTGGTGCACTTGAGCTGGGCCGGAGATTGTGGTTATAAAAAAAACATATAAGTGAAAAAAAGAGTTTAGGTGGCTGAGAGACCATGTGTACAAAAAAATGTATAAGCGAAAAAAAAAAAAAAAATATAAGCGTGAAAGCACTGTAGCAATCCATATTGTTTTTTTTAAAAATTCGGCCTAAGAATTAGTCGTGGTGTACTTAAGCTGGTCGGAGATCCCGGTTATAAAAAAATATATAAGTGAATAAAAAAATTATAAAAAAGAAAAAAAATGTACCAGTGGGAAAGCATTTTTAAAAAAAATATGGGTCCGGGGATTGTCGTGGTATGCATAGGTTGGCATGAACACCCTGGTTATCAAAAAAATTTAGATATGGAGATTAATCGTGGTGCATTTAAGCGAGCTTGGACACCCTGATTATTAAAAAACAAAAAACCAAAAAAATATATAAGAAAAAAAAATGTAATAAGAAAAAATGAAAAAAAAATAATAAGTAAAAAATACAAAAAAATACAAAAAAAGAAGAAGCAAAAATGGAGGAAAAAAAAGAAGAAAAAGAATAATTAGGAAAAAAAAAGAAGAAAGAGAATAATTAGGAAAAAAGAAGAAGAAAAAAAACAAAAAAAAGTAGAAAAAAGAGAAAAAAAACGCAAGTAGAAAAACAAAAGTAAAAAAAAAAACTTACTATTACAATCCACAATGTATTGTATCTTTGTGCACAGTGCACTGTATACAGTAAAACAGGCACATAATTGTTTTATTGTAATCCGTATATAGTTGTATTTAATATTTTATATATGTTAGATAAATTTGAAAAAAATATATTAAAATATTAATTAGCTGTTTTCAGTTAATATAATATAACCTATCCAAATACTAGAATATATTTTTTAACTTATTTTTTATACATTCCCAAATATAAAAAATTACTATATTTGTCATCGAAATCATTCTATGAAAAACCGAATTCCCAGCAAACAAACCACCTCTGATAAAATCCATAGAAAGTTAAGTGCACAGGGACGTACCGTTAAACCCTTTTAAACGAAACGGTATACATATACCTCTTTTCTTTTCTGTTAGCTCCCCAAACCCTAAAATTCTCTCTACTCACAAAAAATGACAGAGCCAGAGCCGAGTGAGCCGAGTCAGCTGACTCAGCACATTGAATCTTTTGTCGACTCATCTCGCTCCTCTACCCAGCAGGTCGAGGCCTACTCTAATCATAGAAACAAGAGCTCCTAAGTTTTGAACTTTTTTACCTCTTCAATTTCGATTTATTAGCCTTTTAAACTCTTCAATTGGCTGCTCGGTATATTCACAGGAAGCTTAATTACGCAATTATTGTTGAATATTTAAAACAAAAATGTAAAAAACAAAAAAAAAACAGATGTCTCCAAATTTATTATAATTTTGGTTTTGTTTGTAATGCTTATAATTAATAATTTGTGTCTTAAGTACAGGCTGCAAGTTTGGATACAATAGTTTCCCTCGTGAAGATTGATGTAGTAACTATATCATCACTGGTATTGTTCACTTTTTTCTTCTTAGTTATGGTTGTTTTTTCAGCGAATTACTGTATTGATGCTTGTGTTATGCTTAGGTTAGGGAGATGGAGATGTATCTGACTACAACAGATAACATAATCCGTGCACGAGGTACGTTTTGTTACTGTAATACTATACGCTTGCTCATGTTGATGTATGATGAGAAATCAATCCTTTCTGAAAAAAATGGTTCTTGAGCAAATTATACGGTACATGGGTAAAATACAGGGACAGTATTTCCATTTTGGAGCATGTTTGCGGCATTAGGGGGTAAACTTTTTCTGATTGTTTTTCAAGCATGCTAGAAAAAATTCTGTTATCCTCGTTTTTTTTTTGAAACCTTATTCTCCGAGAAGCTCTTGGAATAACAATTGTACTGTTTCAGGCATCCTTCTGCTTGGAGAAGCACTTAAATGTCTTTCATCAAAGCCGCTGGATGCTGCTACTATTCATAGCTTGATGTCTTTCTTCAAAGAGCGACTGGTGTGTTTTTCATTTTGCAATGCATATACATGTACATGGGAGACGCTGCTTTATAGAATAATTTAACTTTGTGTTGTTTAGGTGTTTCTGTAGTTAATGGCTTATCTGCTGCTTTTGTTTCTTTTTACCCTGTAAAATTAGCTGCACATTTCTGATACTATGCTTGAAGAAATTTTTTCTTGGTTTCACTCTATTGTATGAAGTCTTGTCTGTTGTAATTTTAATCTCATTTCACTTGACTGGTGATCTGGGAATCCCAATAGAGTACGTGAGATGGTGCACATTTAAAGTAGAAGTCAAATGAAGTATTTCGAAGGTTTGCTTATTTTGGAAACATTCTTACCTACGTTACCATGTGACTGGGTCCGTGTTCCTCTTATAAAGTTGGACAGGTTTTCTTGGACCCTTTTTTCTATGTTTAGATTCTCCTTCCTGATGGGACTTAGTTTCACTTTGAAGCCTTTCTTTGAGTTTTTTTGTGGCAAGGATGGAGTCATTCACGTGAAAGATGTCTTCAAGCATAGATGCTGGGTTGATGGTGCAGTATAAAATCCTTTTAGTTAGTTTCTGTTTTTTTAGGACTATTTGTTCATACTGGTGTTACAGATTACAATTCTAGAGAGAGATCAATCACCATTTCCTTACAAGTATTCAATAATGGTTCAGATATGAATAGAAAGAATAGATCCAGTTTGGTATATACTCCGATATTCACTCAAAAGTTGGGATTGTAAGAACCATGCTTTCTCAGAAAAGGGGAAGCTTGAAAAGGCATGGCTAGAAGGAAATCTGGGCAGTCCACAACTTTGAGCTTTTAAGCTAGGAGTTTTCCCTTCCTTCTTTGAGTAAGGGGGATTGAATTTCCTTCTGGCTGAAGGTAAAGTGGCATTTGAGTTGAGATACTAATGGAAGAGTACTGTAGGTAATTCTACTACACTTCTTTAAAATAGCTTTATTTCGATAGATAGGGTGAATGCTAGAGTCCTCCCTATGTCACTGGCTTTTGGTTGTAGACTACACTTAATAGGATTTTCTAAATTGTAGTGTTTACTAGGTCTTTAGGAGGTTTTGAGATGTTGAATTGGTGGTTTATTTTTGCTTACTATGTTCCTCGTCATATATTTAGGGACTGTTAACGCATTCTTCAATTATGGCCTCACTTTTCATTCCATCCATGAAGTCTAGATTAGACTTTGAAACTTATTTGATGGTCCATGTTCACACTCATTACTTTGAGTGCTGATTAGTGTGGGTTTCAACAATCCAATCCGTTTCATTCTCTTTTTTTGGCCAGGTAGTGGTTAGCTATCTTCGTTATTATATTGCATTAAAATTATTTAGATGATATTATCCTTGTATCAGGCAGATTGGAGAGCTTTACGTGGTGCGCTTGTTGGTTGTTTGGCATTAGTGAGGAGGAAAAGTGGTGGTATGGTCAGTAGCAGTGATGCTAAAGGAGTTGTAGAGTCTTTTTTGCAAAACTTGCAGGTTCAGTCTTTAGGACAACATGACAGGAAGGTGGGATTGTCTACACTTGTAACTCTAATTCCAACTCTTCCAGAAGTCACAATAGCTCTGTGCCTGGATTAACTTTGCACCCTGGTTTTTTTCTCCCACTTTTTTTGTGATTTCATGGTGAAATTCCAACTTTAGAACTTACCTATAAATTCTTCTTGCAGATTTGCTTTGAACTTATGGAATGTCTGCTAAAATGCTATCCTAGTGTCGTTGCTTCTATGGTATCATCTCATCATTCTCACTTTCCCTTAACTCATACTTTCAAGTTTCAAGTGAATGACTCTTTGTATCTTAATTGTGCAATAAAAAGAAAGTGTTATAGGGGAGCTGCCAAGTTTTTTCTCCCAACATTGTTATTTACTAGGTTGTTGCCTGGTGGAATGGTAACATGCTGGGAAAATGTCTAATTTAGGTTTTTGTCCCGTGTCTAGTTTCATGAACGAGTTGAAGAGTAGGATTGTCTCCCATTTCCCCTCTTGTGACCTATTTTGGTGTAGTTGTAACTGGGCAATACTTTATTCTATGATGTAGGAAAAGCTTACCACGGGTTTTGTTGTGTTCAAAATTATTTTTAGCAAGCAACACAAGGTTATTCGGGATAGTTTACCATGATGAAACATAACCATGGAATCATTTGCTTGCTTAACTCAAGTTAGTTACCCATGTGAAATTCATATTTATCTGAAACTTTGGGTATATTGTCAATTAAAATATGATTGGTAGAGTAATCCTCATATTATCCTAAATGTTAGCTCACCTGAGTTGTTTCGAGCTCTATCAAAATCTTTTGAGTTTCTGGTTATTAGCCATCTTTATGCAATTACAAAAATCTTATGTTAATTTTGATATCATCAACTTTGTGGATAAGTGTTGAGGGATAGATCTCTATAAATTCTATTCTTAGAATTCGACTGTTACCACCTATGAACCTTTTATACCATCGAGAATGCACACGCTCCTAACAATACCTACAACACATACAAAAATCACCCGGTTCACTCGATGTTTTTTTCTCTCACAATATCTTGTACTTTTCATGTTTTTGATATGATCACTTTGTTGACTGTGGTTCTAGGGTGATGATCTTATTTATGGAATCTGTGAAGCTATTGATGGAGAAAAGGATCCTCAATGCCTAATGCTAGCATTTCACATCATAGAGGTTCTAGTGCAAGTATTTCCTGAGCCTTGTGGTCCCATAGAAAGTTTTGCTAGCGATCTTTTTGGCATTTTGAGCAGTTACTTTCCCATTCATTTTACACATGTAAGCTTCATTTACCGATCACTCTTTTGTATGGACCAATTGTCTGGATATTATTGTTTTTCACTTATCTAGTTTTTTTTCTTCTTGTCGCACATACCTTGTTAAGAGTCTCAGATTTTGCTTTGTGTCTACATGTAATTGTATATACGTGATATTCAAGGAGCATTTTTGAACCTTCCCTTTTAAATGACAATTGATACATGTCTTGGGCTTATTTGTTGTTTTACTTGGATGTTGTAAACTCATTTTTTGTTTTCTTAGGGTTGCTTAAGTGACTGCTTGAAGCATAGGCGTTTAACATCTAGTTATATTCTCTGGTCTATTTTCTACCTTGACAACTTTTTTATTTTTTATGACAGACTCTTTATTTTGAGAGGGTTCAAAGGCCTCATGTGTTAGATTTGTAGATTGCCTTCATTTTTTCTTATGTTGCCATACTTGTTCTCTTAGTGCTGGATGAGATGCCTGTAATAGTTATTGCCTTATTGGATATTATATTAGTTTTTGGCTCAGCTAAATGTTAGTGTTTATGAGTACCATTTTACTTGTAGTCAATCAAACATTTGCCAATAAGGTTATGTTGATGTATAAGATCATAGTTCTAAATCTTATAACGATGCTAAGCATGGTTTTATATGGATATGATAGCTAATTCACGGTGTTTTCATCAGTGCCCAATGCTGGAGATACTTTTTTTTTTTTAAATACAGTTGTGATTGCTTTCTCATCTGGTACCCACAGAACAATGAGAATATCTAATAGCTTCAGCAGTTTCACCTACTATTTCATATCAACACTTTGAATTATGCTAAAGTGGAACATGTATTTCTACATGTCTTTACGAATTTGATGCTCAAGTTTTCAAAACAGAAAAAAATCTCTTGTTAATAATAAATCTATTTGGATAGGATTTTGATGCTTAAGCTTTCAGATGCTGACAAAGCACTACCATGGTAAAATTTTCTAAGTGCATTCTACTGCTGTATATTTTGTTGGCAGGAGGTTGTGCTCTGTTAGGGAGGACTACTCCTGCTTGCCACTGAACAATAAATTTGTTTTTAAAAATAGAAGAGATTTGCTATACAGTGAGAAGGGAAACTAGGAGCAGGGAATTCAGTCAACTTGCATGGTGTTTTAATCCTTTGGAATCAAGTCGTGAAAACTTTTGGAAGCTGGAAATGCTTGAAACACTTGACAATTGATTGCCAGATATTTAACTTTCACTATTGGTTCAATTGCAGTTATGGCAGAAGCTAAGTTAAACGATGAAACTTATCAGATGCTTAAAATGAAAACATCAATTTGAGCCATACTACTGTGTTAAGGTCTGTTGTCCATCAAGCTTTGGGATACTTTGAAGTGGAATTAGTTTCTGGAAATTTGTGGAGAACAGTAGGCTTGATGATACTGTGCTCGATATAAATCCATAAGCATAACCAGAGGGTAAGGAAGTACTGTAGCCCATGGGGTTCATTTTATTGCGGGCACTGGCATGGGTTAGCAGATAAAGCAATCAGTGGCCTATTCATGATAATTACAGATTTGAGCCAATGTTAGGTGCGTTGGAGGAGGCTTCCTGAGTGTAAATTTATTTGGAAAAAAAAGCAACTTCACTTTTGGATTTTTTTGGTGTTTTGGAACCTTATGAGCCTTGATGCAGAATCTTAAGCTGTATTATTAATTTCCCTTTCCTGTTGCTCTACTTGTGAATGTGACATGAATTTACTCTTATTTTGTTACTCTTTCTTTATATTAATATGGTCCAGCATTTATTGATTTCTGATATGGATTCTTTTATTTCTTTGCATTTCCAGCCAAAAGCGGAGGAGGATGTTGAGGTGAAAAGGGATGATCTTTCAAAGGCATTAATGGTATCTACTACTGTCCTGTTAAAACTTTGTGGTCTGTAGTAGAGTTTTTCTCTCAAAATTTTCTTTGCTATATTGCTCTGGAAGTAAATCTTGTATTTTATTGGCTGCTAAGTAAAACTAGTTTTGTTATTTTCTGCTAAATCTCTATCATCTCTTCTATAGTTGCTAATGATATAGGTGCTTTAGGGTGGACTAGGTATGCGTGAGAGGTTGTTTAGGGGATTTAATGAGTGCTTTAAAATTATAATGAGTGCTTTAAAATTACTTTTGTTGGAATCACACCTTAAGGATAGAAAAAACAAAGCTTCACACCTGGGGTTCTTAGCAGTCACTAAGGAAAGATTGAGCTGCACAATCAAAAGTAAATTGCTGAAATTTTACTCTTTAACTTAAATTAAGAAATTGAACATCACATAACCTTTATGCTGAGTTGCTAGTCCTCCAAGTCCAACAAGACACTTATTTTCCTGGTTAAGAAAAAACCTAATAAAGCTATTTACTTTTAGAACTAGTAAAATACTGAATGTAAAATGAAACCTGTACTTGAATAATTGTCCAGATTTTCCAGAAAATCTGAAATTACATAAATACCATTGATTACAAGTACACATTAATTTTGCTTCTTTTGCTGTCTGTGTCACACTGCGGACTTCTATTTCTTGGCCTTTGGTAGGAGTCTCCTTAGCAGTTGGATAGCAGGATCAGAAGCCCTAATGTCGTTGCTTTTAGCTTCTTATTCAACCGAGGATTTCTCCTTCCCTAATTGTGTATACAATCTCTTCAGGTTCTTAAAAGATGTAGCAGGACAAATTCCTGTTCATAGAAATTTCAGGGAGTAGTGGAAATGTTTATTTTGTTCTCTAGTTTTGGAAGGATAGTTATATGCTAGATGCATGTCCAAGACAAGGTTTGTGGAAATTGTATTGCCAATGTTGTAAAGTGCATGTGTTTATGAGGGCTATCTTAAAACTAACAACATACAAGCTTTCATGCTCAAATAATGCAAATATTACCTGTCCTATGGAAGTTATTTATACAATGAAGAGAACAAAAATATCAAATGGTGGGGGTCATAGTTAATGCTTTTGGCTGTTGGACTATTGCTGAAAGGGGTTTGTCGAATTGAAAAAGGGAAATAAAACCATATTCTGGATTGGAGCTGAATTCCTTCCATTTGCAATATATTTTTTCTGTTAACAAGGTGAAACCTAGTGATTTATTCCTTGGAAGTGTTGTTTAAACAGACGTAATTTGCCACTTGAAACTTTTAATTGATTGAGAGAGCTTCCACAAACTAATGTGGTAAAAGTTTGCAAATAATTCCACCCTACTCTGCTATGATGTTTCAGTAGGTTTATTGCCTTGTTTTTATTTTAAATATTTTATGATCTGCCAGAGATCTTGTTGAAAGTGCGACCTATATTGACTATATTTTCTACTCCTTTTCTTACAGCTTGCATTCTCATCCTCACCTCTTTTTGAGCCATATGTCATTCCATTGCTTCTTGAGAAACTTTCTTCCTCCCTCTCATCTGCAAAGGCCAGTTCTGTTTAATTTCAGCTATATTTTATTAATTGATGATAATGCAGATAGCCTTACTCGTATTCAAGTTGAACATGATTTTGGACTGACTGCTTTGTTAAAACACACGATTTTCCATTTCTGTTTTTCCTTTTCAATTCAAAACTAGAAAATGTTTTCATTTGTTATTTTTTTTATTATGGTAAATATTAAACAGCAGGCACACAGTTGCTTCATAATGTGGAGGTTTCTTTGGAAAAAAAATAAATATAAATGAAAGTCTTGTTGATATTTCTTTGTTTTACATGTGGTAAACGTGGACAAATAAGGTTGATTTTTGTGAGGAAAATGTTGAAAACAACTTTGATAGTGCTCTCCTAAACCCAAGATAAACTTGGAAAACTGCAAATCAATATTTGGAGTTTTGTGTTTTGAAATAATATATGAATAATGAACACCAGTTCTTACTTCTCCATAACTTTCCAACAATGTTCTTGTTTCTGACCTGTAGAATGCATAAATATGTATTCTGTTTGTGTTTCCAGGTTGATTCCTTAAAGTACCTTAGCTATTGCACATCAAAGTATGGAGCAGAAAGAATTGCAAAACATGCTGGAGCTATTTGGTGTTCACTGAAAGATGCAATATTTACTTCAGGACAGCCACTTGTGTTATCCTTTACCCCAGAATCACTAGGTGGTCTAGGCTGTCAGGAGAATGAAATAGCAGCTGAAGCACTGACTCTACTGGAAAAGGTTGTTATCCAAAATAATGATTTGTTCTCAAGTATGATTGTTGGTGATGAAGAAATAAATATGGTTTTGAATTCCATCTCTGGCTACCAGAGTTACAATGAAATTCCCTCGCAAAGCACACAGAAAATGTATTCAGTCGGTCGTATCCTTTATGTTTCTGTGAAGGCATCTGTTACTTCCTGCAATAGAATTTTTCAAAATTTCTTCCCCTGCCTGATGGAGAGCATGGGGCTTTCGGTTGTAAATGGATCTAGGACTAACTCTTTTAATGATGACTGCATAATCTGCAAAAGACCTAATCACGGATCTCTTTATCTCTGTGTTGAACTTCTTGGAGCATGCAGAGATTTGGCCATCAGTTCCGGTGATCTTGTATCACAATGTGTTTCTGCAGATGAGACATGGTGCTGCTTGCTTCAGAAATATTCTACCTCTTTAAGCAAGATTTTTAGTTCAATACTGGCAACAAGTACAGACAAACCTTCTCATGATGCAGATGTGTATCTTGGAGGTAAATGCTTTGGTTTGCAGTGCTATCAAGGTGGTCATTGTTCCCATTCCTATTTCTATTTTAAATTGCAAGTTTTTGGATATTATTAATAAGCTTGCCATGGGTTGTCTACAACTCAAGCAATTGATTCTAGGTTCAGAACTAATGAAGATCTAACATTTAGGTTATCTAGATCTGGGTACAAGGAGTTGGACCTGAGAGTTCTAATTTAAATTATATTTGATCCCAAAATATTCCACATCACTGACTTGTTTTAGTGTCTAAACACATTCTGTACCATGGGTGCGATCAAAAGTGTGAACTTTGAGATTTATTTTGTAAGAGATGTTTCCCTTTGGATTTTATAAAAATCACGAAGAAAGGAACCCTTTCTGTCCGTGAACAAGAGAAAGTAGTTTCTTATAAAGGCTATATATAATGTAACTTATTTTCCTAATTGACTTTGATATCCAAACAGAGTTTTAGAGTAGGAAGTTTTTACCCACTCTTGGGTCTTCCTGATGCACCTGGACATGCATCACGTGTTCATTATGCCACCACCATCAATAGCCTGCCATTTTCAGGAAGGAAAACACGCTTGTAGTACCTTTGCTAGAAACAAAATGAAAAAAATGCCTTTTCTTTTGGGTTTTATAAGATGTAAATGTGGACATATTATAACTCCTGGAAACAGATGCAGCGGTATTACAAGTATGAGGAATACAAGTCATATGTTGCTAAAAATAAATCACCATAAAGTTTTAAGAAAAAATAGTTGTTTTCAGTCTTTGCCTCCTATTAGATGTTGTAATATAACTCTGATATGTGTTGCCAAATGAAGTACCAATCAGCCGTTTCCTTCCATTAGTTACTGTTTTGACTCTAAGCATAATTTCTTGACAAGTTACAGGAACTAAAACATAAAAAAATCTGATTGCATGCTTTTCTATTGATGTGCAGTGAAGGGATTGCAAATTCTAGCAACATTCCCTGGAGGCTATTTACTAGTATCAAAATCCACGTGTGAAAGTATTTTGATGACCTTTGTATCTATTATCACCGTTGATTTCAACAAGACATTGTTGTGGAAACTGTCAGTGAAGGCATTGGTTCAGATTGGCTTGCTTATTAATGGTAGTAACCAATCTGAGAAGTCAATGAGCTATATGGATATTGTTGTTCAGAAGATTGTTTCAATGATATCATCTGATAATCATGATATTCCATTTCAACTCAAACTGGAAGCCATCTCTGACATTGGCACAAGTGGGCTGAAATATATGCTGAAAATTGTTACTGGAGTGCAAGAAGTTATATGTGCCAATCTAGCTGAGGTTTATGTACGTATGCTCAACAATCTCTAATCACTTATTAAGAGCTCAGGGAATGTACCCATTGAAAGAACATGATTCATGGACACCCACGCACCATCTTATTTTTTTTTCTTTTCATGTGTGCTTAAATGTTGAAAAAAAAAATCTCATCTAAATTCAGTGAGTGATGTCCATGGATTCCATTACAATTGTCCGTACTCTAGCACTGGGGACATTTCATGAGGTTCTGTTGGTTTTAGTTTTTTCCTCCCTACAATCTGATTTTCATGTCTGGACCTATAGATCTGACCAGTTTCTGTTGTGCTTCCATAGGTTCGAGGAAATGTGAAATCAGCAAAGGTCATAATTCATCTTTTGGAATGCTATTCAAATGTGTTGCTTCCATGGTACTGCATCTCTACCTTGACCATCCCCATCCTTTTTTGCTAAATTCATTATCTGTGTTTGTATCCTCTCAAACGACAATCTGTTACAAGTATACCTAGTTGTCACGTGTCAATACTGGGATGGCCCATTACATTGCACATGTGTGCATGGAAGTTTACAAATGAAAGATATTATAAGCATTTAAATAAGTACTTTTTCTCTTTTTGTATCAATCAATTCATTGTATTAGGAGGTTTATTTGCTTTTTCACACCAGAGGCACCTTTGATGTAACGACGTGAGTTAATTACTTTCAATTAGCTACCCTTTCCTTTTTGTGTGCTAAAAGCTTATTGCAAAGATGTTTCCCCTTTAGACTTTGTTTCTCTTTTTTAGGGGTGTGCTGCAAAGGGGTTTGGTTAGCAATGTGGTGGGGGTTGGGGGGTTATTTGCTGTTTCTTTTTCTGTTGATGTAGATTTTGTTTTGAAATGGTCTCAGGATTCAGAAATATGAAGTTTTTGAGGACGTCTTGTTCCAATTTGTTGTCAGCATATGGAACCAAATAGAAAATTGCATGGCCTTTCCTGTTGGGATCTGTGAAAAAGTGAGTATTACTGCTACTTCCAGGAATGTTATTTTCCATTTTAACATGTAGTGGCTTGCATTAGATTTAACTGTAACATATATTATTTTTGACATCAGGAGCTTCTTGATGCAACAATGAAGGTGATGAAGCTTGCTGTTGCTAGTTGTTCAGTGGAAAGCCAGAACATAATAGTTGATAAAGCTTATACTGTACTTTTATCCAGCACTTTCTTATCAATGAAGGATTCCTTGTCCTCACTTCAAGCTCAACTAGAAGAGCTAGAAGATACTCAAGAGATGGTCAAATTTTCCAGTAGAGATGAGTGGATTCATTCATTATTTACATCAGTAATTATAGCACTTCATCCTCAAACACGCATTCCAAATATAAGAAGAGTACTGCATTTTCTCATGATTGTGCTCCTTAAGGGCTATGTTATGGCTGCTCAGGCGCTGGGTTCTCTAGTTAACAAATTGGATCTAAAGACTAGTGGAACAGAGTATTCAGGTGGTTGTACCTTTGAAGAAGCAATGGATATAATCTTTGGTAAAAATTTAAGCTCTTCTGATCATGGTACTGCTGAGAGATCTTGTATCACAGGTGATTGGAGTGAGACAGGTCTCACAAACTTATGCCTTGGTGCTGCGAACAGTGGTTTGCTTAAAATTCATTCCTTTGTTGGGCTGGCATGGATCGGGAAAGGTTTGCTTATGCGTGGACACGAAAAGGTTAAAGACATAACTATGGTTTTTTTGGAGGGCCTGCTATCAAATGGCAGAATGGGTGCCTCGCCTTTGGAAGAAAATAATTGCAACTGGGATATGCGTCTGTCTGCAATGAAATGTTCAGCAGATGCATTTCAGGTTCTTTTGAGTGATTCTGAGCTTTGCTTAAACCGCAAATTTCATGCAATAATACGACCACTTTATAAGCAACGATTTTTCTCCACCATGATGCCCATCCTGCAGTCTTTGATAATTCAGTCTGATTCATTACTCACAAGGTACACTTCTCGAAACTAATTGCAGATTGCTTGTTTCCCTCACTTCTCTTGTTGATTCTGTACTAACAAAAATGGTTTGAATATCATTCTTGCTATTCACTTTCTCAATATATAGGGTAGAATACCTTATACATTGATTACAATATCTTTTATATATGTTAAGCTATATCTTTGCTATCTTCTATATATGCTAAGCTATATCTTTGCTTAATTGCCTACTCTAATTGAGTATATTTGCCAATCTCCCATTATCTGCAGCATGCTTTCCTTTCTTATCTTATTGTCATCCCCCCTGATATCTTTACTAAGACACTTACTAGACAGAGACATCAATATCTAGTTGACAAATTGATGTTGCTTGTACTAACAAAAATGGTTTGATCATTCTTGCTATTTACTTTCTCAATATATAGGGCAAAATACCTTACACATTAAATACAATATCTTTTATATATGTTAAGCTATATTTTTGCTATCTTCTATATATGCTAAGCTATATATTTGCTTTAATTGCCTACTCTAATTGAGTATATTTTCCAATCTCCCATTATCTGCAACATGCTTTCCTTTCTTGACTTATCTTATTGTCATCCCCCCTCAAATTGATGCTGGTATGTCCAACAACATCAATTTGTCAACTAGAAAATGATGTATCTGTCGAGTAAGTGTCTTAGTAAAGATATCAACAACTTGAAGGTTGCTGGTTACATGTAGAGAGATCAATTTGTCTTCAAAGGCATCTTGAATGAAGTGGCAGTCCACTTCAATATCCTCAGTTCTTTCATGGAAAATAGGATGCATGGCACTTGTATTGTCCCCATAAAGAGTAGTAGTTGTAGCTTGTGAAAAACCAAGATCTGAAAGAAGCCCATGTAGCCAAACTACTTCTGAGCAGGCTTGAGACATAGCCCTGTATTCAGCCTCAGTGGATGACTTCGAAACCCTATCCTGTTTCTTGCTTTTCCATGAAACGAGTGCTAGCCCAAGGAACATACACCATCCAGTAGTTGATCTTTTAGTGTCTGAACAACCAGCATAATTAGCAACACAAAAGGCATGTAGATCAGGAGAAGTACCAGTAGGATAGCATAACCCTCTTTGTAAAGTGCCATTTACATACCGAATGATCCTTTTAACAACCACCAAGTGAAGATGTCTAGGAGAATCCATAAACTGACTCACCTGTTGGACTGTATACGAAATAATAGGCCTAGTATTTGTTAGATAGATCAGACTCCTCACAAGTGTTCTAAACACTGTCGGATTAGGTAGTAGTTCTCCCTCATCCTTGTGAAGCTTGACATTGATTTCCATTGGAGTATCCATTGATGGTAAATCCTTGAGTCCAGCAACACCCACCAATCCATGGCATATTTGTGCTGGGATAAAAATAATCCATGCGTATCAGCCTGAATTTCTAGACCAAGAAAATAGGCTAGATTACCAAGGTCCTTCATGTGAAAGGGTTGTTGCAAGTGCTGCTTTAGGTGCTGTATTAGGCTTAAATCAGTGTCAGTGATGATTATATCATCAACATATGCTAGGACAAACACAACACCATTGGCAGTAGTACGCAGGAATAAGGAGGCATCATACTTGCTTTTTATAAACTCAAAATCAATAAGAGTAGAAGCAAATTTGGCATACCAGGCACAGGGCGCTTGTTTAAGTCCATACAATTGACTTTCGTAACTTCACGCAACAGTAGTAGGCCTAGAAAACAGATCAGCAGGAGGTTGCATATAGATATCTTCAGCTAGATCCCCATGAAGAAAGACATTCTTCACATCCAATTGGTGTAAACACCATTGCTGTGAGGCTGTAATGGCCCAATTAAGTCGTATTGTTGTCATTTTGATTATTGGTGCAAAGGTCTCTTCATAGTTAATACCATATTGTTGTTGGTGATTCCCAAGAGCTATCAACCTAGTCTTATGTCTATCCAAGCTGCCATCAACTCTGACCTTTACTAAATATACCCATCGACAACCCATAGGTGTGACACTTGCAGGGCACTCAACAATATCTCAAGTATGATTAGTGTCCAAGGCATGAGGTTCTTCCTTCAAAGCTAGTTGCCAACAAGGTTCCCTAATTGCCTGTGAATAACTGGTAGGTACTGCAGTAGCATGCAGTGAAGCAGAGAGAGCAAACTGGGAGTTTTGAGTTTTAGAGGGGTCAAACCCATACCTGTCAGGAGGGATAGAAACTTGAGTAGATATCCTTATAGAAGGAATTACAATAGGTAAGTCATTTACCTCACTCGCTGTAGAATTCCTGGGATCTGATGCCAGGATAGTAGCAAAAGGGGGCTGCACATGTGGTTGTCTACGTCTATATACTAGTAATGGCTTTGAAGATACATGTGGTAGGTTATTTTTGAAGACACAAAATTATCAATAGCAGCAGAGTGTAGGGTTTCATCTTCACTACTTGTGTTAAGATTAGGAAATGAAGGTAGCAGGGCAAGTGTGTTGGATGATGTTGAGGACAACATAGGATAGAAACATTGATTTTCAAGAAATACAACATTTCTAGAAATATGAATGCGATTGGTACGAGGATCAAAGCACAAATAACCTTTTTGATTGACACTATTCCTAGAAATGCACATCTCATGGATTGGGCAGTAAGCTTGTTCACGTAAGGTGGAGGCAGATGTATGAAACATACACACCCAAAGGTGTGTAGATTCTCATATGTGGGCTGGCAGTGATGAAGTCTAAAATATGGAGTCTAGACCTAATTTTTGTGAAGGAAGTCTATTGATTAAGTATGTGGCATTAGCATGGGCTTCTACCCAGAACTTTTGGTGATATTGAAGTGTCAATAAGTAGGGTTCTCACAACATCTAAGAGGTGTCGATTCTTACATTCCGCTACTCGATTTTGGTGTGGAGTATAGGGACATGATCTATGATTAATGATACTTTTGTTGCAAGAATGATTGGAATTCATTTGACATATACTCTCCCCTAGACTCTAATCTAAGAATTTTGACAGTGGTCTGAAATTGGGTGTGGATCAGTTTTAGGAAGAGTTTGAACATAGCAAATACTTTTGATTTCTTTCTTAGGAAGTAAACCCATGCATATCTACTGTAATCATCTACAAAAGTTACAAGATATTTGTAACCTTCATGAGATAAAACTGGACTTATTCCCCATACATCACTATGTATAACATTAAATGGTTTTACTCTCCTACTACCTTCAGAAGGAAAGGGTAATATTTTACTTTTGCCTAGCTTGCAAGTAGTATAGTAAAAAAAATAGATTAGAAGAGAAAAACATCTTATTTTTTATTAGCCCAAATTTCAAAAGATGTGACAAAACTATATGATTTGGATGCCCAAGACATCTATGCCACATTTCTTTTGATACTTTTGGAATAGTACAAAGAAGAGAAACAATAGGAAAGGAAACTAAGCTGTGTGGAACAACAAATTGTAAGAGAAATAGACGTCCATGCTTAGACCCCTTCGTTATCAGTTATCCTGTCATTTGATCCTGCACAATACAACCTTGTTTAGAAAAATGAACCTTACAATCATTGTCTACAAGTTGCTCCACAGAGGCCAGATTAACAGGCAGTTTTGGAGAGACCAAAACATCCTTTAGAGAGGGTTTATCACCAATAGCCATAATAGGAAGAATACTCCCATTAGCTGTTTGAATCTTTGAAGTTCCATAGTATTTTCTAAGATTTCTTAGACCTTTCAAAGAGTTTGTCATATGATTAGAAGCCACCAAAGTCTAATATCCAAGAAGAAAGTGCAGAGGCATCATTACCTTGTAGGCCAAGTGTGGTGAATGCACTTACAATCATTTCTTGCACCATTTCTCTGGTTAAGGTTATCTCTGTAGAAGACACATTACTGGTGACCACAGTGTTGGCTGTGTGCTGATTCTTGTTGAATCTTGAAGGTGGTCGAATGGGACACTCCTTTATAATGTGTCCAAGTTGTTTGCAATAATTGCAGACTTTGTTTGGACAGTGTGGTGCAATGTGTCCATACCTCTTGTAGCTGTAACACTAAATCTTCTTCATCTTAGACCCTCTTCCCCAGTTATAGGCTGCATAAGCCACAAGAGCAACTTTTGTTTGTTCCATGGTCTTCTGAGCATGAAGACGTTCTTCACGCAAGAGTTCTCCAAAACAAGCATCTAGAGATGGAACTGGATCTCTATTCACTAAAGAGGCACAAACATATTCAAATTCAGGCCTTAATTTCATCAGAAATTGATTTCTCTGGCTAACTTTATGAAACTGTTGAATTGCTAGAATCCCTTCTCTCGACATCTTGGCTGTAACTAGATCAGAATAGTCATTCCAGAGTGTTAGGAATTCAGCATAATACTCCTGGATTGATAGATCTCCTTGAGTGTAGTTTCCCATGCTCATTTCAAGTTGAAATCTTTGAGTATTGTTATCTTGGTTATAAACTTGTGCAAGATGATTCCACATAGCCTTTGCTGACCTATGAGGTCTCTAAGACATGATTAAATGAGGTTCCATAGAACCTAGAATCCAGGACATGATTTGTGCATCCTTTGCTGCCCATACAGCCTTTGCACTAGTTGATTTTTTAACATCCTTTTCACTGTCTGATTCTTCAGCATCTAAGGCTTCCTTCTCACTGTCATCTACATGACTCCACAACACCTTTCCCTTTAGAAAAATCTCCATTTGAAATGTCCAGGCAACATAATTTTTGCCAGTAAATCTGACACAAACATTATCTGCCTTCTCCATCAAGCTAAGACTCTTAAACTCTAGAGTTTCTAAGAGGGTTTCTAGGAAATCTGGGAATTCTATGAAAGAGGCTCTGATACTATAACAGAAATGGTTTGAATATCATTCTTGCTATTTACTTTTTCAATATATAGGGAAGAATACCTCATACATTAATTACAATATCTTCTATATATGTGAAGCTATATCTTTGCTATCTTCTATATATGCTAAGCTATATTGCTTTAATTGCCTACTCTAATTGAGTATATTTGCCTATCTCCCATTATCTGCAGCATGCTTTCCTTTCTTAACTTATCTTACTGTCATGTACTCCTAAAGATGTGGATGGATTGTGCTAAACAACTAAACAGCAGAACCCACTTTAACATGCTTTTGGTTTCATTATGTTGTTCTATAAGTATTGATTTATTGATCCGTTTCATCAAAAAGTTAAGGATAAATGCTATATCATTCCAGAAAAAATGGTGTCAAGGATTGGTCACTAATTTTTACCTTTTGTTTCACTTTAAGAGTCTTGAGTAACACTTCTAGTTTTACATTTGCATTCAATCGTCTATTATGTGATTCATATGATAATTTGCTTGCAGACATCCAAATGCATGGCTAGTCAAATTGATCCAGGAACTTTTGCAATTTCTTTCTTATGCTTTTTGGATTTTTTATTATTATCTATGCATATGTTTAAAGGCTGTCATGACTTGGTTAGAATTTAGTCTGTTTTATGCCAGAAATAATACTGTGCTGTTAAAGCATACTTGTTTTTCCTGTGTTGTCCATTTGTTATGGTTATTTATTAGAAATATTGAGAAAAGAAAGACTAGTCATGCTTCATTAATGGGAAATGAAAAAGGATTAGTCCTGTTACTGGGAGGCCCAGAAGTTGCAAGGATAAGATGTGAGCAGTTTCAAATTGTAACATCTCACACACCCTGATGAAAATTATCTGCTATAGTAAGCCAAATAAAACCTGTGTCCTTGCTTGAGCATGCATGAGTTGAAGCACAAGTTAGTATTGAAGATGAATCCTAAGTGACATGGTTGATGTAATAGCATGCTGGTCCGAAATAGATGCGTTATGATCAGTTGGGCAGTATCTTGATTCCTTAAGTTCAGATCTTGGAGAACTATCTATAGACCAAGTTCATGTGGGATGTTGATCCATTTCTTGACTGATAATGCAAGTTCTATGATTTCAGATCTATGTTATCTATAGACCAAGTTCATGTGGGATGTCGATCCATTTCTTGACTGATAATGCAAGTTCTATGATTTCAGATCTATGTTGTATCGGGCATTTGCAAATGTTGTAACCAGCATCCCATTGATTGTTATCTTGAATGATGCAAGAAAGGTTAGTTTGATATCTTAGTCTTCCAGTGGTGCACATCTAGCAAGCATGCGTACTAGTCAACTGAAGTACTCCATTTTCCAGCTAATTCCAATGGTGCTGGATAGCTTAAAGTTGTTGAGCAAGGATGTTTTGGATAAAGATATAATGTACAACCTTCTGCTAGTCCTGTCAGGCATATTGACAGATAAAAATGGTAAGATATGTCAACATAATTATATTTAATTTTAAAGGGGTTTATCATATTTCCAACCCTTCTTTGATAAAGGAAATAATTGAAGTGAGACTTTCTGACCTTAACTGCTTTGTGGTTTTTCATATCAACGTATGTGTACCTCATTCAAAATTCTAACTATTCTTTACAGATCTTTAATTCTTAAAATTTCTTCTTGGGCATTGTGAGTGATCTGTCTGTCTAGTTGTTACTGCATTAAGATTGTACATGTCATGGTGGTTGTGGGGCAGTGGGACTGGTACTTTGGTGAATATTTCTTCTTTTATGTTTGTGACCTTTGGTGAAGTATATAAGAAGTGTTTCACTATTCTTTGCCATTGCTTTTCGTTTTTCCCCGGGTCATGTTGCAATTATTGCTGTGCTGGGATTTTGGAGCAAGAGAGATTTGATAAATGCTTAGGCCTGTAGTTGGTTGTGTTTCCTGTAAATTACTTAAACATTGATTCTTGTCTTTCCTCTCCATATTAATGTATTAAATAGTTCAAATCTGGAACTTTACGTTCTTTATATGTACTTACATGGGTACATACATAAATATCAACAGGCCTGCTTTTATCGAAGTCATTTTACTTGCAAGGATTATCTGGATACTAGTCACATGCAAGCTTCTGAGAGTCAATTGTTTAGCAGATATTAATTCATGTTTAAGCTCCCAAAGCATTTACATTAAGGGCCTTTATTGTTAAGCATTCGGAGCTGTTCTAGAGCCACTTTGCAAAATTACAGAGTCAATCCTTGTTATTGCAGATTGTCTTTAAACCAAAACTGTTATCCCAACAAATGGAAAATGCAAGTTGTCTCCTTTTATGCACAAATTGTGAAATAGGGAACTAACTATCTGTTAAGGTTATATTCTCTTATAAGCTTGAACGTGCAGGACAAGAAGCTGTAATAGAGAATGCTCATATTATCATCAATTGCCTCATTGGGTTCTCGACGTACCCTCATACCATGGTAACAGCTTTTCTCAAAAGAAATTATAATTTTCTGCTAGTTTGTGCCCTAATGTTCATTTTTGGATGTGAATTCAAATTAAAAGTTAAATTTCCGTTTACTTTAACTCCTAGTCTTCTTGTTTATTTCATGCCTTCATCATAAATTTTTGATCCTTGCTATCAAAACCCACAATTAAGATACTGAGATTCTTGTGCTAACATTCTCAGCTTGTCCGAGAGACAACAATTCAATGTCTTGTTGCCATGTCACAGTTGCCTCACGCTAGGATTTACCCCATGCGAATCCAGGTTTTTTAAACAAATTTAGTACGTTTATTTCTATTTTTCATCCTTGAGCTTCCCATTCAACTTAGTGGATGGATTCATCAGCTGATTTGATCCTAGCAGGGGAGCAAGTCATTATAATTCTGACATTGACCTCTTTGCAGTATACCAATTTTTGTAGAGGCTTTCGCATTGCAGCTTCTTTCTCCTTTGTTCATGCCTGAATTTCTAAATTTGTTTCCTCATAATTTTCAGGTTTTGCAAGCTGTATCAAAAGCTCTTGATGATCCAAAGAGGGCTGTTCGTCAAGAAGCTGTTAGGTGTCGGCAAGCGTGGTCAGAGATTTAGATATATACTTCTGTAGGGTTGAACGAGTATCAACATGTTTACGTTCTTGTTTGCTCAAGTCGATTTCAAAGTGGAAATTAATTACATTAAACCTCTGTCAACATAGGGCATCACATGCATAAACATTTCGTATCCTCCCAAAGCTTCCTAGGCAAAATGAATCTGGTGACATGATTGTTTTTATTGTCATCTCTTTGTAAATATCTTGCATACTGAAAAAAATGTTTGATATATTTTCCCCAATTATGATGGATATGGAAATTGAACCCCCCCACCCACCCACACACACAATAGCTACTTTGCCGCAATCAAAATCACATTTTTTTAGTGTAAAAAATATTAATTATGTGAGATTTGTTTTATACTATAAATTTGGGTAAAATGATAAATTATATATAATTCATATGGAATGCGAAATCTTATAAAAAAACAAGAATATTCAGATACCTGAATTATTGAATTAATTGTATTAAAATTAATTCAATGTATAATTTAATTTAAATTAAACAATAAATAAAATATAAATTATGAAAATGCTTGCAATAATTAAATAATAAATAAGTAGTCAATTTTCTATCTTAAAAAAAGCATTACATTACCATCATTATTATCATGAATATAAAAGTTAAAATTCTTATCAATATTATCGTCCAAACAATTAGAATTATTAAATTGCCTCAGAATAAAAAATATTTTTACAAAAAAAACAATAAAAAAATAATCACTAAAATTATTATTGCACAAACAATGAAATTATAAAATTATCTGATCTGAAAATCATATAAAAATAACAGAAAAAAAGATTAAATGAAAAAATAGTGATATATTAATTTTAAAATGATCACCAACAAAAATTAAAATTTCAGGACTAAACTGAATAAAAATTAAAATTAAAAACTAAAACATAGATGCATTAATGCAAGTAAGAAATAAATATTGTCCAAGAAGGATAAAAAACCCAAAGGAATCAATATCAAATAAAAAATTCAACGAATAGGGGTCGGAAAAATTAAATATATGATTAATTCCAGTCGAAGGATAAAATTGTAATAAATAAAAAACCTTGGGGCCGGAACAATTAAATGGTTTTTTTATAAGAAAAAATTGTAATGTAATTTTGTTAAAAAATTAAAAGAATAAGTAAAAAGCTAAAAAGTAGCATAAATGACCAATTTGAATTACATGACAAAATTAAAACAATTAAAACTTGCATACTAAAAAATAAAGGAACCAAAAACAAACCAACAATTAAAAGAATAAAGACTAAAATGAAAACTAATATATTTAATCAATTTCAATTGTAGAGCATAGTTAAAAACAACTAGAATAAAAAATTTCATTGACTATAATAAAACAATCACAAACATAAAGACTTCCATATATTTTCCGGTTATAGGAGAGAGAAAAGGGAGAAAACCAAAAATCAACGCTTCCCCAAATATTGTAAAACGACACAGCTTACAATGAGAGGTAGAAGATAGGGTGGTGCACCTGATAACAAGACACTTTCAACATCCAAAATACTCTTCACATGCCTTCTAAAAGACGTGTGAATGTGAAAGACTGGTGGTGTGTTCTGACAACGCACCTGCAGTGTTTCTGCAGAGTACTTATATAGGTATGTTCAATGCACATTTCATATAACAGGCACCTATATATTAGTCTCAGTTATACAAGTTATCCTTCATACATATCTTATGGGAATAATTGTTTTCTTTTATAAAGAATAATACATAATATGTACTAGTCTTAATAATTCCGACTAATGTTCACTCGTAATAGAATAACTAGGAATATTTTTTATGCAATAGGAATACTATATTTATAACGACTTCATGATTTTCTTTGCAAACCATTTATATCCTAAGAGCTTTATTTTTACTCTAGATTTATTAATCAATTATTTTATTTAAAATAAATATGTTTACGTGAACAATACCTATGTCACATGTAACCAACTAATCAACTCCAATGCATATACACGAACACTTGAAACCTCAGAACCTCAGAAAGGGTAATAAATTGCAAGAACATCTAGTAAAGAAATTACATGAGCTCTAAGGGTTAGCGTGTTTGTTGGGAGCTTAATTAAAGGGACTATGCAACTCTCCTGGACGAAAATATAAAATTGCAGGACTTTGAATATGGTTCTAATACAAGTTAAATTCATGATGTATAATTGAATCATAGTATAGTTCTTAACTTGAGATGCCAACGTAGGACGATCCATGCTCAGGCAGGACAAGTTACACGACAGCTGGCAAATTTGAACAATAATAAACAGGTAATATGTCGCCTCTACACCTTCAACTATTTTATACTTGTACAATTAGAAAGAATAACAGAATATATTTCAAACCCGACCATTGTTATCCTATGTGAAATATATCCAACGAAACCTGACACTAACCAGAACCCAAGGGATCAATATGATTGTACAGGGGAGATTCAAAAGAGAAAGGCTCCCATCTCTTCAATTCAAACTGCTTAGCTTAGATGGAACTAGCTTTGCCATCACTTAAATCAGATCCACCAGCTGGAGGAGCACTTGCATGAAATGCTGACTGCCTTGATGGCTCCCCAGTCAGTTTCAGAGAGAGTGGTGAGGGCTCCCTGCGGTGTCTATCGGTCTTCTCTCCTAGATGGAGATGTGACATGCCGACCAGTTCATCTACAATGAAAGGCTCCTTTGGAATGATTGGAACTGGCTTCAGGACCTCATGATGCGGAGCCGCCACACTCTTACCTTCTTCAAACGAAGTCGTGTTTGGAGGCCAATATGGATAGGGAACTGGTACATAAGCTGGGAAAAATCCCGGAACGGCTGTGAATTCACTCGAACACAGGCCAAATTCACCTGAACTAGGAACGATTGGTTTGATTTCACTAAGCCCCGTCATGATTTTGTCAGGTTCCTTGACTAGCTCTTGAGATGCGATATCCATGGGTTCAAATTCTGGCTTCAGAGAGAGACTCAAAGAAGGTAGGGAATCTGCATTGCCAGAATCTCCTGCCTGAGAAGAGGATGGCAACTCTTGCTCTTCTGGCACTGCTTGTGGATCTGTGGCCTGAGAAACATTTAACAAAATAAGGTATAAATTCCCCTTTCAGAGTATCAAGGTAAATTAGAAATGAATGGAGCAACTCATCATCTAGCCATAGTATTAGCTGACAGGGCACAAGTTCCTTTCAACAGACTGCAAATATAAGGGTGAGTGAGAATAAAGGTAAATTTTTATTAAAAATTCTGCAGCATCACTGTCATACCAAACGAAGAAGTGCCTTTCATCATATCCATTGACTTCCAGCATTACAATGTAATTAATCTTCTGGATGCATGTGACATAAAAAAGATATCGGGAACATCCTCATCCCCAAAAGCATGCAAATATAAGTCTGTCCACACAGATACAAATGTTCTGATTATAAAAATGTAAAATGACCATAAAGGAAGAAAGGCAGACCATTTCTGGAACCATATCGAAAAGGCTGGACCGTCTCTTTCTCCGAGTGGCATTGCTCTGCCGGATAAAAAATTTCTGAGCATGGCTTGCCACCTGGGTGGGAGTCCTGGATACCACAAAGTTTCGAGCTATTCCACGCCAATCTCCTTTCCCCAATTTTTGAAGACCAATTAAGAACAGCCGATGCTCGTCTTCAGTCCATGGGACACCTAAAAATCAAGGACATAAAACGTGCAAGCCACACTGCTTCAGTAAACTACTTCATCCATCCCATTATTACTAGCCCTTTCGCAGTTTTTTAGTTGTCCCATTTTAAGTGGCCATTTTAAAAGTCCAAATTTTATAATCAAATGTCCTATTGTGTCATCAGTACCTTTTAAATTTACAATACAAGAATGCAAGAGTAGTGTAGGCAACAGAGGGTAGAAAAATAATAACATACTAAAATCAATGCTTTAATAATATGAAGACTTTGACCACTCCAGACAGCAGGTAATTTTCTAAAATTAAAGTTGAAAAATCTATGCCTTTTCATCCACTATAATAATCAGAAAAGTGCACATTATATAATCTGACTTGACAAAACAAGTCAATTTTATGAAATACAGCTCTAGTTATATCAGAAGAGGTGTAGGCAAGAAACACGGATGACAGATGACTCGGGAATTATTAATTGGGAAACTGCAGAAGCTGAGGTAAAGTGATGTATGAGCTTTAAGATAATCAATTTAGTGGCGCACTCAATGACTGGGTGATGGCCATGATACCACCAATACTAAAACTTGAAAGCCAGGAGGAGGTATGGTCAGAGCCATGGTGCTCACATTGATTAGGGGCCATTCATCAAACGCAAGACATGAAAAAGAAAATGATTGACTGCTATTACCTTAAAACACAGCTGAACCAATCAAATAGTTATCTTATTTGACAAGATAATATTGTTGGAGGGAAAGTCTGCCAATCCAATAGTGAGTTTTACATGCTCACAACACATGTTATATCATGCAAAAGATATGAGAAAAAGTAAAAATGTTGAAATCACAATTTTAATTGTTGAAGGTGCGAGTCACACCCACATCCTTAACACTTTTAGAAAAGGGAACCAATTTTCAAGGAAAGCAACAACCTCAACCATCAATTATAACTGGACAGTCAAAACATTCACAGCACATGCTTAAACCAGAATTGCATTTTCAAAATAAGTTTATTAAAACTATTAAACAGTAAGTTCATTTCTTATTAACTTTAAACTTCAAACACATCTTCAAAACTTAAGAACAACAATTAGAGAGAGAATTCTTCGAAAGAAAAGAACACCAAAACTTAATAAATTCACAGAAAATCCAAAAGCTAGAAAATTGGGTTTAACACAAATATCTAACTTGTGTGATTCTTGTGGTGAGATAAAAATACACATACATTTTGTTATTAGCACATCATACAAATCTCAGATAATAAAATTGTCTAAAATAAGCATATAAATGAAGCAACAGTCCCGAGTTTGTCTAAAATAAGCATAGAATTTAATGGCAAATAAACCAAATACAGTAAGACAACTAAGTTAGTCATCTTGCACAATAAACCTTTAAAATTAAGCCAATTTTTTCAACTTTTAAAAAGTTTCAAGATTAATAAAGACAGAAATAAATTGACAAAACAATACAAATGCTTTTCTGAAAAAATTGAAGCATTTAAAAAAAAAATAAAAGGAAAATTAGGACACTACTACTTGGTAGAGGATCAAATAAACAAAGCTCCCCTCAAATTCCCTGTCTTACCTAGCCTACCCAACATTCTACTTTGATTCCAGACTTTTTGGAGCCTACCCAACATTCTACTTCGATTCCAGGCTTTTTGGCAACTACTAATTAATCATACAAAACTTAGTTGACAAACACAAATGCAAATATTAGTTGAAGACTTGTGCAACCAAACCTAAGGAATAAGAATCAAGAAACAAGAAAGACATAATTTTTGGAAGAATGAATCATGTAGAAACTCTAATTTTTAGTTTTATTACTGAATAACTCTCTTTTAATCAAAACTGAAAATCACAATTCTTTTAGGTTGTTTATATACTAGAGAAAAAAACTAAATTAACTGCGAAAATATGACTTTTGAACTCGATTTGAGGGCTTTATTGACCTCAGATGGCTATGAAAACTATAACCTCATATCAAACAGGGCTTATAGATTGTTCTAGCAAAATTTTATATAATAAAATCTCTTTAATTGAAAGTTACATTTGTTATAGAAACACTATGAGTTTGGCCAAAATATCAGTCTTTCAATATTGGAAAGAACTTATCCTCGAGTTCAGGTCATTCATCAAACATAGGTACAAATGTTTCACCATAAAGCATCACGTCTACAAATTATGGTTCGTGAATAAATCGTGTTTCTGTTTTTTTATAATCATTAGAAGAATATGATTGGGAACTCTTCAAACAATGGTCCCTAGAAAAAGAGTTATTTAAATATCCTTCCCCGGTTGTTTACAATGATCCTAGCAACTGAAGAGTACCACCATTAAAAGCTATGTTAATGCCTTTATGCTCAGTTGACCTTTGTGCTGCTACTATGTAGTTAGCAAACTCAAATAAACTAGCTCAAGAATTAGTCTTCATAACACTCTCAATCTCCACAAAATAATTACTAGTCCTTGATGGTTTGTACCACACAGATCTCTTTCTCATATTATTTTCATTCTCCACACACACTTCTTTTATCCTTGCTTGATTTAGTCTCTAACAATTGCTCCCTTACTTCTAGATACCAACTAAATGCTTCGTATATCATGTACTATGTTCTTATCATATTGTCAAGGTTTGTCTAACAGTAGTTGAAACACATCCATAGATACGACATAACGATAAACAATATTATAATATTTCTTACTACCTATGGAAAATGAAGCAAAACAGCGTTTATCCATAATGACCTTGTCTCTATTCAACTAGTTCAGTTTATAAGGTTTAGGCTAATTGTCTGATTTAAGCATTGTCTCTGCTAATACCATATTCTCGCAGCTTCTACTATCTATGATCAAGTTACACACCTTATCTTTAATGGTGCATGTCAAATGAAAGATCCTGGTGCACAACAAATCCTCACTGGAATCATCCTAGAGGCCAACATGCTCTTTTGAATCACAAAAGTAGCACTGCCATTTTCATACAACACTCACCCGCTACCATCTAATTCATCATAAGCATGTTCATCTTTGGGTTTTTCAATCAAAAGGTTCTTTCCCAAACTACTCTCCGACTTTCAACACTCAATGAAGCGATGCACTCCTGGTCACCACACCTGTAACACCTAAATCTAAAATCGTAATCATACCTAGAACCCTAACATATGGTTTGCTGAGTGGTTGTTCCCTAATCATTGGATGCACTCCTCGGGATTCTGTTCAGGTCTCAATTGGCTACCCTAGTAACTTGTTTTTTCTCCAAAGCTCTGATAACGTCCACAATGGTTGTGAACATAGGAAGTCCTGATGGACTGCTAATATGATCCAACTGTTGAATTGAAACGAATTGAAAACAATGCCCGAGTTTGATCGAAATCTTTTGACTGCTAACCAACAAACCAACAAAACTTAATAGCACTCACGAGCCAAAGAATAATTAAAAAAAGAGAGAGGATAGAGTACAAAGATAGATATTACAATTGGTTATAGGATCTTCAATATCAAATCGCCTACGTCATCCCGGAACCATATCTAACAAACATCCTCAAAATAAATTAATATTTGATTCATGAACACAAATACATTTATGTATATAATAAATAAATTAAATAGAAAAAGAAAGAAACGAAACCTTTTTTTCTGTCTCCGCGTTGATTGGTAGAGCAGCTAGCATGGGCAGCCGGGTCATCAGACAAATAGCCGTCAGGTACATGAGCCGAATCACGGATATGATCAGATATTGGAGAGTCAGGATTAGGCGAAGCGGCAGCTGATGAAGACGAATGGTAGTGCGCCGACAAGTTTCCCATACTCGCACTCTTTTTAATGATTGACCCATCGGTCAGCCTCACACCGAAGAGCTTCACTCCAGATAAAGGAGATGAGGACGAAGACGCCAGAGAGGAGCGCGTGGGACAGGTTCGAGAGTTGTGGCCATTGTTGCTGCAATGCGAACAACGCCGAGTCATGGTAACTCTCTCGGCGCCAACACCTACTAAAGCTGAGTCTGATAATCAAAAACAAAATGAACGCGTAGTTTATTTATATAGAAGGGGAGAGAGAGAGAGAGAGAGAGGGGAGAAGATCGTGGAGAAGGGAGGGATTTATTTCCCCTGTTTGGGTAAGGGACGGAGAGAGAGATAAGGGTGTTTTAGGGATTATATCATTAAGGGGATTGATTAGAGGAAAGCGGGGGATCGCTCGTTGAGGTATCTGCTCAATTGTCAGTCTTGTCCTCCTCACGGGGATAGGATCATGTTCTATCCTCTCTTTTTTTCTTATTAAAAAATGGACTTGCATGGTTAAAGGCGGTATAATGAAGAGCCCCAGTGTACAAAGATAAGCCACGTGGATTCAAGTGGAGCCCACCTTCGTTTTTCCTGGGGACGTCAAATAAAGTTGTGTAAGCACCCTGTAGTTAATCCTTTTTTTACCTCCGTGATATTACACCTGCTGCCAGCTGGCTCCTAGGGGATAATATTTTATATTATTTTTATCTATATAAAAGAATCTCGAAATCGAGTCCGCTTATTTCCGTGTTTTTTGAAGTTTTCTTCTTTCGGCCGTTTGTCAATACAGTATCATTTTGAGAAGGTTTTTGTTTTTTTTTTATTTTAAATTAAATTTTTTTAATACATTTATAAACAAAAAAAACATTTCAATTGCCACTTCAACCACATTACCATGAACTCACTAGTGGCCGGTATTAAACAACTTGCTTCTAGATTAAAAAATCATTAAGATCTTAATTTATTTTACAGAGCTTAAATTATTATTATTATTATTATTATTATTATTATACCAACAATTAATTACCTTCTTTTATTAAGAAAGTGGCCAGTATCTAAATTATGAGACTTTTTTTTTAATGTCAGGAAACTCTGTTCCTCAGAAAGCGCACTTTGTGAATCTAGGCAAGCGAGTAAAACCATAGTTGTTCCAGGCTCTTACAAGAGATGTATGTGTAATGAGCAATTACCCACACAATATTTGAGGAATAGAAGAACACACACTGCTCATTCAATCAGTAATGACCCCATATATAGGTCCTTACATTTTGGAATACAGACAAAGACAAAGTCTGTTGAAAACAAAAATGAAAAAGAAAAATAAAAAACAAACCATACTAAAGAGATGCTAACAGACTCAGTAGACGACAAAATTGTTAGCTAGACTGCCAGCTAGCCTAAAAAACATTGAATAATAGTGTGCTAAACAATATTCAATTACCCAATTCCTCAACATTCCCTTCATTAAGCTAAATTGCAGTAATGCAATTAGCTTAAGCTAAACTTGAACATATACCAAGCCTATCACGCAGATCCAAGAATGCTTCCAATTTGATGGGCTTAGTCATAATATCAGCAAGTTGATCTTGTGTGGGACAATGTATTAGTTCAATAGTTCCTTCCTTAGTCAGATCATGCAGGAAATGGAGCTTAACATCGAAATGTTTACTCCTCCCATGCATGACTAGATTTTTTTGAAAGCTTTATGGTCGAGCTATTATCACAAAAGATAGTCGTGCATTTGCTTTGAATGTGTCCCAATTTCTCAAGAATTCATCGTAACCAAATTCCTTGACATGCACTGAAAGCTACAGCAATGAACTCTGCCTATGTGGTGGATAAACTCACAACTGGTTGTTTTTTCGAAGACCATGAGACTACACTAGTTCCTAGCATGAAAATGTACCTAGAAGTACTTTTCCTATCATCAATGTCCCCTGCATAATCACTATCAGCAAACCCTATTAATGTCTCTTCTTTTCCCCTTTTATAAGCAATTCCTAGCTCAACTGTCCCCTTCAAGTATCTCAATATCCTTTTTGCAACCTGTAAGTGCAATTTTGTAGGTCTCTCCATATACCTACTAATCAGACAAACAGAATACATTAAATTTGGTCTCGTAGCAATTAAATACATGAGACTGCCTACCATTTGCTTGAAAGTTGTTGTGTTTACAACCATTCCCTTTTCATCCCTTGACAATTTACATCCTAGAACAATTGGATTGCTCACTGGCTTGCTATTCATCATTCTAAACCTTTCTAGTATTTAATACGCATACCTCTTCTGAGTGATAAAAGTCCCATGCTGGTTTTGTATGACTTCCACAACAAAAAAATGCTTCATTTTCCCGAGATCAGACATAGCAAACTCATTCTTCATTGACTTCTTAAATCTTGAAAACATGTCTTCATTATTTCCTGTAAAGATTAGATCATCAACATAAAGGCTGACTATGAGAATGTTACCTCCATCTTCAGTCTTCACAAAAAGAGTGAGTTCACAGTAACATTTTTCAAAGCCCTCTTTATTAAAATACCCTTCAATTCTGCTGTACCAAGCTCTAGGAGCTTGTTTGAGTCCATACAATGCTCTTTTGAGTTTGTAGACCTTGTGTTCTTCTCCCTTTACCTCAAATCCTTATGGTTGATCAACAAACACAGCTTCTTTTAGTTCTCCATGCAGAAATGCACTGTTTACATCGAGTTGAAACACACACCAACCCTTTTGTGCCGTAAGAGCAAGAACCACCCTAAGGTATCCCATCTCGCTACTAGAGCAAAAACCTCATTGTAATCAATGCCATACTGCTGTGAGTAACCTTTTGCTACAAGCCGAGCTTTAAACTTATCCACCTCACCCTTCTCATTTAGCTTGGTTTTATACACCCATTTCCCCCCTATTTTCTATGCCCTCTCTGGTAAGGTTGTCGATTCCCATGTGTCATTTTCTGTGATGGCTTTGATTTCCAGCCTCATAGCTTCTCTCCAATTCTGACCTTTGACAACTTCTTCAAACACAACTGGGTCTTCAAAGGTAGCAAACATTGCTAGATTTCTATCTTCTTCCAATGCTAGATTTCTATCTTCTTCCAGTAACTCCTCCCTTAGCACATAATCTTGCATCCACATAGGCTCTTTTCTGTTTCTTCCTCTGGGTTGAATTGCTGAACTTTCTGCTTCTCCAAATCTAGTGTTTACATGTCTTGCAGATGGTGACCCCTCTGCTTCATTATTTTCTCTTGTTTTAGAATCATCTTCAGTCCTAACAGTCTGCCTGACATCCTGCTCTTCAGTGTTTTCACTCATATCAAAATTATCTTGAATCCTGACAGCCTGCTCATCACCCCATTCTGACCTATTAGTTTCCTCATCACCCCATTCTAACACATCAGTTTCCAGCCCAGTATTGTTATCTTCCCACTCCCAATTCTCATGTTCAGCAAATAGTACATCTCTACTTGTTATCACCCTTTTTGAGATTGGATTGTACAACCTATAGGCCTTAGATTCCTCACTCACACCCAAGAAAATGCATTTTTCACTCTTATCATCTAACTCTGTCCTGCAATTATCTGAAACATGGGCATAAACAACACATCCAAAAACTCTAAAGTAATGTACTGAGGGTTTTATTGCCACTTCAGGCTTCTTCAGGTGTAATTTCCTTTAGAGCCGTGGTTGGACATCGATTCAGAATATGAGTGGCCCAGTTAACAACCTCAGACTAGAATTCCCTAAGAATTTGTTTTCTTGACAGCATACTACGTACCATATTCATGACAGTATGATTTTTCCTCTCGGCCACCCCGTTTTGCTAGGGTGTATAAGAGGCAGTAAGCTGCCTTGCTATGCCATTTTCACTATAAAATTGATTAAATTCTATTGAGGTGAACTCCCCACCTCTATTAGTACGTAGGCAACAAATAAGATGACTGGTTTCCTTTTCTACCAGCGATTTAAATTTCTTAAACACATCAAATGCCTCAGATTTTTCTAACAGGAAATAAACCCAGGTTTTTCTACTATAATCATCGATGAAGTTGATTAAATACCTCGTGTGGTTGTGTGATTCAGGCTTGATAGGCCCGCAGATGTTTGCATGGATTAACTGGAGTTACTGAGAGGCTCTCCACAAGCTCTTCTTGGGTATTGCTTCTCTATGCTGCTTCCCAACCATACAGTCCGAACACACCTTTGATGAAGCTTCAAGGATTGGTAATCTCCTCACCATTTTTTTGTAGAACAAGGGTCGTAGTCCTTTTAGGCTGAGATGCCAAAGCGACAGTGCCATAAGTGTGTACTGTCATTAATCACAGTTTGAAGACATACAAAAGATTGATGAATTACTGAAGCCATGACAGTAAGCATTCTATTTGATGACATCTTGGATTGCATATTAATCCTCTCCTAGGATGATAAATCTTGCATATCCCATTCTTGATAAAAAAAAACAAGACCTTTTTCCAGCAACTGTCCCACACTTAACAGATTATTTCTTAACTCAGGTGCAAAATAAACTTCAGTAATCACTGAGTTATGCCATCAACTTGGAGTCTGATATTGCCCTTCCCCATTACCATCATTTTCGAATTGTCTCCAAGCTTTACTGTCTGCCTGAACTCTTCATTGAAGTCTGAAAAAAAAACTTATGTTTCCACATATATGGTAGTTGCATCCTGAGTCCAAAAACCACAGACTCTCTCCTATTGTTGATTCATCCATATTAATCATTAATACCATCTTCACATCTTCAGTAACCCTATTATCTCTTACTGTCGATTCTTCCATGTTTATGAAGGACATTAGTAGCATCTCCTCTTTTTCAGCAAACTCAGTGTAGTTTGCAGCATTTCTCATTTGAGGGCATTCAAATTGGTAGCGACCCAATTTATGACAGTTAAAGCATTCCACAAGTGCTTTATTTAGAGGCTGTTATTCTAGCTGCGACCCCTTCCTCTAAAAGCTCCTCGAGCTCTTCTCTTCCATCTATCCTGTATACACCCCTTGCTCTAACTCTCTCAGTGTTGGTGATGTTCAGAACATGTTCTTCATCCTTTTTCCCAATCATCCTTTGTTCGTGGACCAATAGACTACTCTGGAGCTCATCCACAGACATAGTTGAGATATTATTGGATTCCTCAATTGAACACACCACATAATTGATTTTGAGTGTCATTGACCTCAAAATGTTTTCAATAATCACACTTTGCTCAAGTTTTTCTCCATGTGATTTCATCTTGTTTGCTATAACCATTGTCCTGGCAAAATACTCATTAACCTTTTCCCCTTCTCTCATGCCCAGAAGCTCGAACTCTCTTTTCAATGCGTGAAGCTGGGCTCGTTTCACTTATGTGGAACCCTGATACTTCAAGCTCATTGAATCCCAAATGTTTTTGGTCGTCTCCTTATTGAGAATGGTCTCAATAATATTCCTATCTAGAGCTTGGAATAGATAGTTTTTGACCTTCAAATCCTTAAGTTTCAAGTCTACAATCACCTTGCACTGTGCTTCTGTTTCTTCTCCTATTACCGTTGGTATTCCTTTCTTAATCAAGTCCCAATACTCCTTGGACCTGAGAAAATTCTCCATAAGCACAGCCCAATGGTCATAATAACCATAGAACCTTGGAATCGCCGGTTGAACAAAGCTGTTGTCCTTCGATGACATGATGTTCTACTCTCTCTGTGTTTCACTCGTGTTTTTCTTCAATTCTCACTCGTGTTTCACTCGTCTTTCACTCTCCCTGTGTTTCACTCTCCTCTCAATTAACCCCAAATTTCAACCCAAGAGCTGATCACTCGCGAGACCCAGCTTTGATACCAATTGTAATGAGCAATTACCCACACAATATTTGAGGAATAGAAGAACACACACTGCTCATTCAATCAGTAATGACCCCATATACAGGTCCTTACATTTTGGAATACAGACAAAGACAAAGTCTGTTGAAAACAGAAATGAAAAAGAAAAATGAAAAGCAAACCATACTAAAGAGATGCTAACAGACTCAGTAGATGACAAAATTGTTAGTTAGACTGCCAGCTAGACCCAACAAGAAATGCCAGCTAGGCTTAACAACATTGAATATTGTTCTACTAAACAATATTCAATTACCCAATTCCTCAACAGTATGTATTGATCTTGAACTCGAGACCTGCAGTGCAGATCGTAAACTCTTTGTCATCATGTCAAGCTACTTGAAGACTTAGATTATAATACTAATCTTATAAAAAACAAGTTTATGAATTGATGCCCTTATTAGAGGTTTACTTTTTTCCATCAAGAGTTGTGATTAAATTTTCGAGCATATATTATTCTCTTCCTAAACATAGTACAGAAAAAATAATATTATGGGTCACTAGTTTCTTTCAAAGCTTGTTTGGTACATCTTAGAGAAGAAACTAAGAGCACCACAATTTTTTATAGATCTAAGATACCTTGCATATCCACACAATAATTTTTTTTTAAAAAAAATGATAGGGTATCATATGATATAATGGTAGTATTTTTTTATTTAATGTTTTTATTAAAAAAATATTAGATTAATATATATATATATATATATATATATAAAGCTTAACATATTAATATTAAAAACAAAAAATATTATTATTTTAATAATTTTTAATTAAAAAAAACATTACCGTATTCCTGATCACACTACTAGCAATCCATTTCATGATTCAGCGGATAGATAATTACTAGAATCAAAGGCTAACCAATATGATAATAGAACCTTATCTTGAAGACAGGAATGAAATATGATTTTGTACGGAAAAATGATTGCATTAGATTGGGTACTTTTCTTTCCATGTGACAGTTGTGCTTCTAAGGATAAAGAGATAATTAAGAGTGTGATTGAGATTTCTTACTTTTGGTTTTAAATATTTTTTTTTTATATATTTTATGTTTTGATTTTAAATATAATTTTTTTTAAAAAAAAATATATTATTTTATATTTCAAGCGAAAAACACTCTTTTTGGGTTAATCCTCAAATTCATTTTTTTCATTCTAAAATAAAAAGAAAAAAATAATACCAAAAGGACTAATATGATGAAAAAATCAAGCTAGAAATTTAGACCAAGGATACCCCTTTGTGCTTAGAAATTTAGATTCAAGGTCAAAATAAATATGCAATATAATTAAGTTCATGTGCATAATTAGATTTTAAATAAGTCAAATTGATTTAATCATAGACCAAATTAAAAATTTAATTATATCTAAAAATTAATTGGGTTCAATTAAAGGATCTAATTACATGCAAGAACTTAATTATAATTCAAATTGGTCAAACTAATTTTATTAGGGACTTGAGTGGTAAAAAAGCTAAGTTTGGGAGCCCAATTTGAGTTCAATTGATAAGATTAGAATTATAGAAGACTAAATTTATTTTTTACCTAGTCAATTCATTGAGATCAAGAACAAAATTGTAAGAAAATATAAAATTAAGGGTCAATTAGGGGTCAAACTAAAGAAAATCAATATTAGATATTATTTTGCAAAAGATGTTGAACTATAGTTACCTAATTGATTGAAATCAAAGGTGAAATCTAGGGCCGATGTTGATAAGCAAGGCAACACTTTATGAAATTAAAAGTTTGAAGCCAAATAGAAGTGTAACTAAAAGAAATAAGAAAAAAAAAACTAAATTGAACTTAAGTAAAAAAACCCTTAAATTAAGAGTCAAAATAACATCATTTTGAATGAAAAAGAGGAGTGGACAACGTTTCATCTAGTCCATTAAATGAACGAGACAACATGTCATCTAGTTACTGTTCATTGTGTTTTTCTTCTCCGAAAAAAATATTTAAGGGACTACTTTTCCCGATGCATTTATTGTTTTGTCTGTTCACTAAATTTAACAAAACATACACAAACGAGGTGATACCGTCCTAAAGAGGCCAACTTAAACAATATTTAAATGCAAAATCTTAACAATTCATGATGACCACTTTGAATCAGCACTTACAGTCCTTTCAGGTTGAATTAAGGGCCAAGATTTATCCCTAATAAAAATAAAATGTTTCTCTTCCAACCCCTATAAATAAGGAAGATTCCATGCATTGAGGAAGGAAAAAAGGGTAAAGTTTATGAAAAATATAATTTTCTCCTTAGGTTTTTTTGTTTGTTGCCATTCTCTATAACCAACCACCTAAAATTGCTTGCTCCTTCCACCAATAGCCATGAAAATCCTTCGCGATCTCATATTTGAACTCTTCATAAGCAAACAGGCAACCATGAAATTTTTTTTCCTATGATAATTTCCAACAATCAAAGCCAACCCTCATTCCCAATAACAATTATATCATCCCCTCAGTAGAACCATAGTCGTTGCATGCAATGCAAGATTTAATTAGTATGATCACTATGCTAGATTAACGACCATGCATTGATGGGCTAGACTTGTTTTAGTCCATTCCAAATGGCAAGACTAGGTTCATCCCTTAAAAAACATTTGTTGGGACTTATTTAGCTCGATTAAAATAGGCATTAGCTTGAAGCATATGCTCACATGGTTGGGTTAGGTCTAACCTAAATTTTTTTATATATAAAAAGAGGTCAATTCATTTAGGTTATCAATCAACTTGACCTGACTTGGTTGGGTCCAACCCATATAGCAAGGTTGAGCCAAACCTAAATAATAAAAAATATAATAATTAAAAAATATTAAAATATCCAAAGGTCATTTTTATATATTTTCTCGCATGTTATTCTACCAATTTTTTCAATATTAGGTCATATATTTACATTGTAAAATGTGAATCTAATATAAAATACTTGTTTTTCTCTAAAATAGTTTTTTAAAAGACAAATAAGTTTTTGTTTTTGTGCATACAGTCATATCCTAAAAGTTTGCAAGCATATATTTGTAAAACGAAAAATAATATTTTTCTCATGTTTTAAAATGTAAAATAGATATTGTAATCAACTTATAATTATTTATTAGGGTTTGAACAAAATATCAAAAAAAAATCATCAATGCAAGATGCATAATGACTCTACAACTCTCAAAATTGACATGAACTTGACAATGGTAGCCATTTCTATTTCTCTACAAGATCAGGTTCATGTCAATAACTTTGCAATTCTCAAAATTTGGTTGCTTTACAGGAAAGGACAAAGCCTCACTGCACAAGAAAGGACAAAATACATTATTTTTTAATTCTCTTACTTGGATTGTTTCCAATGATTGATATGATTTATTTTTCCTTCTTTTCCCTTTACATATTCATGGGCACATAGCTCATTAGTTTCCTTGGACATGATTGCTTGAGGTTTTCAAAGAGCTATGAAAAAAAATCGTAGAGTTCAAAAAAAGTTGATGTTTGTCAAAGGATGAATGGAGTGTATTGGAAAAAAAATTAAAAAGAAAAAAAGTAAAGCCCTTGGTGCTTAGAATTAGATGTAAATGAATGAAAGGTATTATAGTAATTGTATAAACTCTGTAAATATAAATAGAAAAGAAAAAAAGATAAAGAAAGAAGAAGAAGAAGAAGAGGAAAGAGGGAAGGAGAAAAGAAAAAGAAAAAAAAAGAGGATACATAAATGTTGAGGTAATGTTTATGTTTTAATACGTATAAATGTTGATATTAGTTAAAAAAAAATGCATAGCTTGATTTAAAAATACATAGGATTATGAGTTGAATTCTTTTTAAGAGATCTTACTTCTTTTGAGTTATTTTTTAGATACCTCGATATTTTACCTGCGAGACATCAATAGGATTTCATCGACATCTGCTTTTGAATTATGTTTGCTTTTGAGTTAGGTGATGGATAATATTTAATATGCTTAAGAAATATTATAGATATTTGAATTGCTAGTAAGAGTTGGATTATGTTTCTTAATAATATACGGTGATTACTATTTTTGTTACAATAAAAGCATAATCAATTATTGAATATATATTCTTGATATGAGCCAATATATGCTTGTGAATTGATAGCTTCTCATTTGATTGATGTCATGAGTTGAGCCTTAAGATATGAATATGTTTGTCTGATTATGATATGAACCTATGACATGTCTGTCAGAATACTCATGCTAACAAGATAATGTTAGTCTTTGTGCACATTGTATCTAAAACTCTAGTTGGTCGGGGGAGTCACCAACTTATGTGGATTGATCATCCTACAGCACGGAGCCTCATGCTCATTGCGTTAATTTTGTTATCAACTTTGCGTTGAACTCTAAAGTTGAAATATAGGTTTGTATATAAGTTAGGTTCGTATTGGTGTTGGAACCTTGGAGGGGGAGTATGCTCATGTGCTGGTCATGGATTCAATAATCAGCTGGTCGTGGCAATGAAAGAAAAGATTATGTATTCAACCATGAAATATTTTCAGCTTTATAACAACTGATGCGACCATATTATTTGATAATTTCATCCATATTTACATAGTGTTTTGCATATGTTTTGTGTATAAAATGCCTTGATATTCTTTGTTTTATGTTTTGAAGGCATTTTTGGATGAAAGATGCAAAAAGGAGTAAATTGAAGGTAATTGGCAGATTTGACATTCAGTCGATGTTTTGTGCAGAGCGTGAGTTCTAGAGATCTAAATGAAGTGATTCCAGTGACATTCAAAATCTAACATCCATACCTTTCTGGAAATGTAATGCAAGAAAAATAAAAAGAGAAAAATCATGGAAATCGCATCCTGCAAAGTCAAATCTTGCATTCTGCCAATGTTGACCTTTGTCCATTACAACTTCAATATCTCGAGCTAAAGAAGTCCAATTGATGCAAACTCAATTTGATTGGATTCAGGACTCAAAGACCTATAAATTCTCCAAATGTCAGCTCAAAAAGATGTTGTATGAAGGAGATATGAAATTTACAAGGGACAACTAAATTCTATCAACTTAAGTAAGGACTATTTGGTAAAATAGACATTAGGGTTTCTAAGCATATATAAAGGAGAAGAGGAGCAAGGAAGTGGCGGCCACCACAAGAGAAAACCCAAAATCTTCATCCTCCAAACCCAAAATCATGTGTTCTTCCATCTTTTTATATAGTTATTCAATAAACATGCAAGGCTAGACTCTTTTTCTTGGTTGCAAGAACACAAACACCTTCGGATTTCAAGAACCGTGAGATTTATTCTTCCTTCTATTTTCAGTTTATGTTATGAATGAATATATTTGTTTTCCTATGCATATTTCCTATGATTGTTGTTGATGATTGCTAGAGCGGACTCCAAGTTATTGTTGTGAACAATCTATTGCTAAGTTTAATATCAAAACCGGAGTTGTGATATATGAACTTGTGAAGCAACTAAGCTTGATAATTGTGGCGGAACTACAATAAATTGACACAAGTTGCAGACAACTTGTATGCTAATCTTGATGAAATTATCTAGTTCTTAAAGCTACCATTAAATTGAATCATTAGTGCGGACACTTTGATTGTTTGTTGGTTAGGATTAGTTATACGGCGGATTCGTTAATTAATCACGTTAAGAAAAGATAAAATTTCAGAACATAAACTGCATTTTTTGTTTCAAGGATCGGTTCTAATTTCCGTAGGTGGATGTATGCTTGTGACCAAGATTTGTTTTCTTGATAAGTTTCGGTTTTAATTGATTTTATTTGCTGCTGCCATATTTTAGATAATCACAAACCAAACCCCCCCAATCACATAACGTACAACATAAAAATTTGACTTGAAACTTCCTCGTGGGATCGACCCCTTGCTTGCTCTTTACTATCTTGTGTGTTTTAAGCTAGGGTAATTAATTTGTGTGACCGCGACATCGCAACAACAACATGTGACATAAACTTATAGTTTAGGTACATCACCGAAAAGAATAGCCAAAACATTGAACATAATGGTGAATCGAAGAATCCCTGTGGATCCAATCTAACCCAGTTTTTCTTGGAGTCTACATTGTTAGAAAAGAAACAAATATTCCTAAAGCACAAACTGTTATTGTTTAGATTAGTGACAAGAATTGTGAAAAAATCCAAAAAAAATATTGTTCAAATCATAGAAAAATATGCTCTATTTTTCAAAAACTTGAGATTTACGGCAACAAAAAATAAACAACTTTCAATGTAATTCTTAGAGCAAAATTACTTAAAGTTACTGCCATATCTTGGATTTATTTATAGAAGAAAATTGAATACAAGAATAGGAATTCTAGTCTATTACAACTTCTTCAACCAAACTAGGAAAATTAAAAATTCTTTAATAGGAAATAGCTAACATACTGTGATCAACAAATTTGATCTTTATTGAAACATAAACTTAAAAGTTAAACACTCCTAATGATCTTCAAATCTTCAATTGTAGTCTTGGAATCAAAATCTGCTTCAATCTTCAACACTCCTCCTTGGTTCCAGAGTTGCACATTCCAACCTTCTCTCTAAGATCTTCAAATCTCTCTTTAGCTAGGGATTTGGTGAACAAATCATCTAGTTGTTCATTTGTAGGACAATACTTCATTTCCAGTTCTCCTTCTTGTTGAAACTGTCAAATTGCATAAAATTTATTTTCATGTGCTTGGTTCTATTATGAAAAACAAAGTTCTTGGATATTGCTGTTGCAGCCATGTTGTCACACCATAACTTTGTAGGTTTAGCTTGATCGAAGCTTAGTTCTCCCAATATTTTCCTCAACCAAACCAGCTGATTTGCTGCCACATATACAACAATGTACCTAGGCTCAGCAATGGAATGAACCACCAATGTCTGCTTCTTGAAATTCCAACAAAATATGGTTCCTCCCATTGAAAAACAGAATTCTGAAGTGCTTGTCACCTCTTCATCACTTCCTGCCCAATCAGTATCTACCAGTCAAATCAATAATATTTGATTTAACAAAGTTCATACCAAATTCTAGTGTCATTTTCAAGTATCGCAGGACCTTCTTTGCAACAACAAAATGAATTTGACTAGGACTTTGCATGAACCTTAATAGATAATTGATAGTGAACACTGTATTTGGATATGTTGCTATTAAGTAAAACAAACTTACAATCAAACTCCTATAAATTCTCCCATAAGCTTGAACAACACCATCATTCTTTGACAATTTATGTCTTACTACCATAAGTGTGCTGACAAGTTTGCAATTTTCCATTGCAAACTTGCTCATTAGCTTCATGGTGAAGCTCTTTTGACATAGAAAACCACCTTGATTAGTTTGAGTAATATGCATGCCAAGAAAATATGACAGCAACCCAAGTGCATTCATCTTGAACTTGCTCTTCATGTTAAATTTAAATTCCTTTACCAATTTTTCTTGATTTCCTGTAATCAACAAGTCATCAACATACACTAACACAATCAAGATATGTTCAACAACCCTCTTTACATATAATGTAGGCCCATTCATGCTTCTTTCGAACCCCAAAGTCAACAAATACTCATCCAATCTGTTGTACCAAGCTTTAGGAGATTGTTTCACTCCATATAAGACTTTCTCTTGAAGATACACTTTGTTGGTTATGATATATACTTTGAATCCTTCAGGTTGCTCAATGTATATTTTTTCATTGAGTGTTTCGTTTAAAAATGCATATTTCACTTCCAATTGCCACACAAGCCAACCTGTTTGTGTAGCTAAAATCAATAGTAACTTCATAGTATCAAGCCTTGATACTGGAGCAAATGTGTCATTATAGTCAATATGTGGTTCTTGAGAGTAACCCTCACCACTAGCCTTACTTTGTGTTTGTTTACACTCCCATATGCATTTAACTTGGCTTTGAAGATCCATTTTACCCCACTGACATTCTTATGAGTAGGCCTATTAACTAACTTCCAGGTTTCATTCTTTTCAATCATCATCAACCCCTCTTTCTTTGCTACCATCCATACATGTGAATTCATGGCTTCTTCCACATCAATCACTCTGCTTCAGCAAGGTTACACCTACTGTAGACATCACTTAACAAACTTGTCCCTCTCACAGGTATGTCATTAATCTCTTCATATTTTGGAATTTCAATTTCATACTGAATTTCAGGTTTTGGTTCTTTGCTCATTGCAACATCCCAATCTCATATACTATTCTCTACAACCCTTACATCTCTACCTATTAAATCTTTATTAGTTTTCAAATCAAAAACCTTGTATCCACTGGATTTAAAGCTATATCCAATTAAAATCCCTACCTCAGCCTTTTGATCCAGTTTCTTCCTTTAAATGTCAAGTTGCAAGACATAACAAGGAGTCCCAAAAACTCTTAAATGTTCAAGATTGGGTTTGAAACCATACCAGCATTCAAAAGGTATTTTATCCCCTAGAATCCTTGTCACCATCTTATTCAAAAGATAGGCAGCAGTGTTGACAACCTCAACCCAAAATTTCAAAGGTAACATCTTCTCATAGATTAGGCATTTGCCATCTCCATCAAGGTTCGATTTCTCCTTTCACTGACCCCATTTTGCCGAAGGTTGTAGGGGATTGTCAATTGGTGTTTAATTCCTTCTTTTGTCAAGTGTTCTTTAAGTTTTCGAGAGGTGAATTCTCCTCCATTATCAAACCTCAAAATCTTCAATTTACAGTCTGTTTCCTTTTCCACTGTAGTTTAAACCTCACAAACTTTTCAAACACTTCAGTTTATATTTTTGAGAAAATACACCCAACAAAATCTACTATAATCATCAACAAACAAAAAATATCTAGCAGCATTCAAAGATTCATTGTGCATTAGACCACACAAATTTGTGTGTATCAGTTGGAGTTTTTTTTTTTTATAAAGGTACTTTTGTTAAAAGCACTCTTTGTTTGTTTTCCCAATAGACATGATTCACATACATCACCATGTTCTTGAATTGTTGGCAGACCTAAGGCTATTTGCATATCAACCATCTTCTTTAAGGTTGCATAATTGAAATGCCCCAACCTTTATGCCATAGTATAGAATTTGTGTAGACATTAGTGCTCATGCTCATATAAGCTTATTTCCAATTAAGATTGAAGTTACGATTCATCATTCTCGTTGAAAGTAGTAGATTGTCTTGACAATCTCTATTTTTGCATGTCTTTGTTAAAAGACAATGAATAATCTTCTTGAAGTAATTGTCCAACACTTACTAAATTCTGTTTAATTTTAGGCACAAATAACACATCTTTTAGAATTCTTGTACCTTCCATACTAAATTCTGTTTAATTTTAGGCATAAATATTTCCCCTACCTTCTACTTTAACATATTCACCATAAGCAATATTTACATTGGACATATAGTTTCTATCCAAGTTTTTAAATATGTTTAAATCTGCTGACATGTGATTTGTACATCCACTATCTATAAGCCAAGTAGAAGTTTTTACCTCAATTATGACACATTCTTGTTCAACCATAGCCATGAATAACTGCTCTTCTTTATTTTATGAGGTTTCAACAACATACACTTGCCCTGCAGCTCCTAGATTCTTGCAAAATTTCTAGAGATGACCAAATTGTTTACAATTTCGGCATTGTATGTTTTTTAGCTAACACTATGCATCAACATGGTTGGTTTTCTGACAATATTTGCAAGGATGGAAATTATCTTCCTCATAAGTTGAAATTGCTTTGGCTGTGATGCAAGTTCTTTTACTGCCAGTTCTTACCAGTGTCTTTTCTCCCATCATGGCTTCTTTTGTAGAGATTCCTTGGTTTAGTTTTGCGTCTAAACCCAACCATAAATGCTTATTCACTAGTTCCTTCCTGCTTATAAGCTTGCCTTTGTTCTACTGGTTGTAAGGTATTTACAAGGTCTTGCAAGCTCATATATGCAAAGTCTCTTGAATCTTCCAAATAGCAAATTTTGTGTTCAAATTTTTCTAGTAAACTCACCAATACCTTTTCTTTTATCCTTGAATCTTGAAAGTCTTCTCCTAACAATCTCATTTGATTCACTAGTTTCGAGATGCTGGAGGAAAACTCCTTGATAGTTTCATTGTCCCTCATCTTTAATCCTTCGAATCATCTCCTTAAATTCAACAATTGCATCTTCTTGGATTTCTCATTACCCTGGAATTCTGCCTTCAGCTTATCCCAAGCTTCTTTTGTAGATTTGCATGCAATAATTCTCATGAATATCTCTTTATTTACAGCAATGTGTATGCATGCAAGTGCTTTGAAACCTTTTGCCTTTTCTTCATTGAAGAATTTGATTTGTGCAATCGTAGGATTATTTCCAAGAGGATTTGGTTGTTTGTTACTTTCTACTATCTCCTATAGATCAAATTCCTTGAGACATGTCTCCATCTTCATAACTCAAATTCTAAAATTCTGACTAGTAAACACTGATGTTTTTATGGAAAAAGATGCAAAATCCATTCTGAAAAATTCAACTGTGTTTGTTGAAAAAATAGCTAACGATTGCTGCTATGATGCCTCTCTGCAATTGTTCTTAAGAATGTTCGGGATTTGAGAAGAGTAATTGATCCTTTTAATTAATTATGTAAAGATTTATTAGCTGAAGAAAAAATTGCATAAAAACTCTCGTGTTTCACTCTTCTTCCCTTCAAAGTTGTTACTGTGAGAAATCTCACTTTAATTCTTTCGTGTTTCACTCAATCCCTTCAAAGATGAAAGTATGCTCTGTTAACAATTTATTAAAAATGAAACAAATATTCCCGAAGCACAAACTATTACTATTCAGATTAGTAACAGGAATTGTGCAAAATTCTAGGAAAACAAATACTGTTCAGATCAAAGAAAAATATGCTATGTTTTCCAGAAACTTGAGATTCATGGCAACCAAAAATAAACAACTTTTAATGTAATTTTTAGAGCATAATACTTAAAGTTACTACCATTTCTTAGATTTATTTATTGAAGAGAATTGCTTCTTAAATAGAAAATAGCTAACATATTTTGATCAACAAGTTTAATCTTTATTGAAACATAAATTTAAAAGCTAAACACTCCTAATGATCTTCAAATCTTCAATTGTAGGCATGGAATCAAAATCTTCTTCAATCTTCAGCATACATCACCAACATTCTTTTTTTTTTTTGTTAAATTTTGAATCTTAAAACATGAGCATGCGTTCTCATTAGTGAAGTGGAAAACTGAAGTTAAAAAATGAAGAATACTTTTCATGGGTGAACATTAACCTCAAAATAACTTTGTTATCTCAAGTTTTCCCTTCCTGCACATCCAGTGTTAAACTATTAATAGATGGGATCACTCTACCTTTTAATGATTCAATATCTTCACACATACACACACACATAAACTTCTCAAAGTATCTGTCAGCAACTTGACGTACAAATCTTGCTTCTCACTACCTAGATAAGCCTCGATCTCCTCCTACCTTGTCTGGAAGTTCAGGGTCCTTATGCAGAAGGCAAACAAAAATGCAAAGAAGACTGTAAAGCCAACTAGCACCACAGCAACCGGCCCCATGAAATCCGGGTCATACCCAAAATGGTCTTGTATATAAAACTTTATTTGAGGATTATAATCATAACCAGGAACTTTAATGGTGTCCTGCACATCACCGTACTGGGACACGATCAATCCATAAACTGTCCACGCTACAGGGCAAATCCAATAGTACCAGACCCACCACCTGGGGATTCTCTGAGATTTCAAACGGAAAGTGTGTTGTCACACGAAGATAATTAAAGCTCAAGCTGAAAAATGATAGGAAGATAAAAGAAATTTAACATACCGGTCTTGGTATAAAGAAGCCAGAGAAAAGATTGAAGAGAGAATAGAATGTTGCTGCAAAGATGGCTGCCATTTGGTGGTTTGGGGTGACGGAAACAGCCATCATTCCATAGTATGTGAAGTAAAGGAAGGAGAAGAAATTGATGAAGAAGAACCAGAAGAATTTGGATGCAGTCCATTCAAAGGCCACCATGGCATATACAATAACTGTATAATAAGTAGTTTGAACAAATACGTACGGTATTTCACAAACAACCTGCATGCATGTCACGTGTGCATGTATGTTCATACAATACAGAACTCGGTCAGTTAACTCCATATATATACGTATGTATGTACAAATGCTTTAAGGATACAAGATCGACTCACCTGTGCAATGGCATAAGGTAATGCAGAATACATTCCGGCTGCCTTTTCCCGGTAAAACACCGTTCTTTCCACCGCGACCACTGGCTGCACTGTTTGGCAGTTGTTAATACCAACAAACAGGACAGAAGAATACATGGCACCGATAATCATCGACAGATCACTTGAGCTCTCCCTGAATGTTCACGCAGCATAAACAATTTTTAATTTGGCCAACTGATGATCGAGAATATGTTTCTTAGCAGGAGTAGGTGCTAGACATCTGACCTTTTAGTCCCAGTATTCCAGAATATGCTGCCAACCATAAGAGCACAAACCAAGGTAAAGATGCCTCTAACAAGGTTATAATCAGGAGTTCTCCAGTATGTCCACCACTGCTTCCAGAGGCAAGATTTGAACTGTCCCCAGATCGACTCCGAATACTGAGTGGCAAAATAAAGGTCTTTTGCTCCTGGATTTTGTGTGCTCAACTCCTTCACCAAAGCCTTGTTTCTCCTGCTCATATGGGAAAAGGGATTGATTTTAAACCTTATAATTTAGCATTAAAAATAAGCAAATAATTCTCATATACTTGACACTTGACGTACTGATACAAAGATGAACATTTGTAGTGTTCCGCAAAGTCCATTCCTAGCCGGACCTCAGTTGAAACTGAACTCACTTCTAGCATCCATGTTGCCGGATTATACTTTTCTTTTATTTTTGGGACTCCATGAATGGTCTGTAAGATGCCATGAACCGTGATTTCAGACTATGAAAAATGTTTTTAATGAATTATTAGATCGATAAAATCTTAGGGAGATTAAATTACCTCAAAGTACTCAATGATCTTGTGAGAATTTCGACCCAATGTTCCAGAGTATATTACTTGTCCTCCCCTCTTCATTAATAACAATTCATCAAAGGCTTCAAAGATGTCAATGCTAGGTTGATGAATCGTACAGACAACAGTTCTTCCAGTATCCACGGTGTTTCTCACAGTTCTCATGACAATGGCGGCTGCCCTTGCATCAAGACCCGAAGTTGGCTCATCCATGAAAATGATGGAGGGATTCGCAACCAGCTCCACTGCTATTGTCTCTGTTCTGTGGACAACCCTGTAATTCCTGGAAGCCCAACGATAGCGTCCTTGAGATTATATAGCTCTCTACCAATTCCGTCACTTCATCCACAAAAATCTGTAAAGATTTAATTTAGCTCGTAAACTATCACCTCAGATTTTAATTAAGATTAGCTGAAGTCCGAAACAGTCACAAAATTACCATCTTTTCTTTTTTACCGACTTCTTTAGGGAGACGAAGGAATGCGGAATAAATCAATGATTCCTTAACAGTTACTTGAGGAGAGTGGATATCATTCTGCTCGCAATATCCAGAAATTCTTGCAAACGTTTCCTGCTTCTTGGGGAACCCGGAAATTCTAATATCACCGTCAATGTATCCACCAGTCTTTCTTCCGGACAGAACATCCATCAGTGTGGTCTTTCCAGCTCCACTGACTCCCATTAATGCCGTGAGGACTCCAGGCCTAAAAGCTCCTGTTACTTCTCGAAGTAGCTGCAACCGATCCCCTGAAACTCCTTGCTCCGTCATTTCCTGTTTTCATTCATTAAAATTGGTTAGCGAAGAAGTTTACGAATACCAGCTACCCTCGTTTCAGAAGCCCATGATTCTAGTTAGCAGTGTCTTTTTGCAAGATTTTCGGTTGAAAAGTAGCACTTCCAGGAGATGAAAGGAGCATTTAATAAATTGATGTCTGGGGCAGAGTGAAAGTAGAAGTTATAGATTCTTACAGGAGGCATGTCCACAAAATAATTCACATCCTCGAAGGACATGGAAAGAGGAGTGAAAGGAACAACCATTCCTCTCTTAGGAGCAACTCCATTTGCTGCTTCGAGTGTTTTATCAGAAGTTTTAACAAGTCCATTGGGATTGGATGGGCTGCTCATTCTCAAGATATCCATTTTTCCTGATATATTGCAAGTCCATGTAAGGAATTCAAGTATTTTATGCAGAGCATTAAGTTCTGACAAACAACTAGATTGAAATATGGAATCCTTTTTTTTTAGGTTCCTTACTCGTACTGTTTCCATCGGAAGAGGCTTCTGACTGCGGTGGTGAACCTTTCTTTGACTGGGTTCCTTCGTTTGTTGTCTCCTCGGAGATTATGGCCTGTGGCTTTCCAGGAGCTATTGTGCCAGACAGAAACATGGAGAAGATTAGCTACCTTAAAGAAGAGTCTTAAAACATTTACTTTGGAAGAAGGTAATATTATGACTTACAGCTGAAGTATTCGAGAGAAAAGGTGAAGAGAACATTGAATAGAACAGCAAAACCTAGAATAGCAGCTGTGCCTATCCAATACCAGTTCTTGTCAGTAGAAACTTTCAAGCTATAGAGCACTGCTGTGCCTAACCTGGTAGCGTTATCTGAAGCCTGAAATGCAATCAAAATATACTTCTTAAACTCGCTTTTATTTGTAGTAAAACTAGTTTAAATCGTAACTCTAATATATATTTGATTCATAATCTGAAACGGTTGATGTGTGGATAGAATTATGTGTCTTACCAGTTTGTTCATCCACCTGGGAGCAAACATTTCGTTCACAGCTATGGCTTTGTATGCGTATGACAAAGGTGAAAGCCAGTAGCCCCATTCCCACCAATTTGGAATGGTACCTGTCACCATTAATGTAGCAACTCTTAATTAATGTATTGGAAGCCAACAACTGCGGAGAATTCTGAGACGGGGACTAATATTTGAGTACAGTAAAATTATATTTCAGGTTTTTGTTTGATTGTAACCTTGAGGTAAGATGAAACCTCCAAGCAAGAAAACAAGGAGCAGAGTGAGAGCCCCGCCTGTGTTAGCAATGATCATGGTTCTGCAGACCCCAGCAATAAGCCTGAAGAGGCCCGCAGCCATCTGTTGAATGAGAAATACCAGTAGCAGTTGCTTGAAAAACCTGCAGAACACGCAGGAAGATATCACTCAAATGATCATGCAATGAAAAATCATCCATAATTTACAAGTTTTGGTATGATGGCTTCGATCGATGGTCACCTGCTAGCTTCAGGTGCAAAACCAATGGAGTAATACGTGATTGACACCCAAACAACAGACTCGATTATTGACGTTGGCAGCTGCAGCAAGAAAGTTGGCAAGGTGAAAGTCCAGGCAGGATGGAATTGTAGTTCTCTTTGCTTGTAAAATACAGGAAGCCTCTTGATCACAAGTGTGAGCTCAGCTAAACCGTTGAAAATGTTGATGATGATGGTAAACAGAAGAGCACCAACGAAAACTGTTCCATCTTCTTCATTTCTTGTATGCATTCTAGACTTTATAAACAACGTTGACACTATAATTGCCATGATAATAATTTGGAACGTCTTGGCTACGTAAACAAATGCATTTCGCCGAACTAACATCCATTCTCTATCCCAACATGCCTTGAGCAGTTCCATTGTCGGAACTGAATATTTAGAGAATGACAGTGCTGCTTTGTGGCCTCGGGACTTGTCGAATGGCACGGAAAGCTCATTTTCAATTCTCATGCCCACATGGAACCTCCTGAACCTCTCAGCAAATTCCGGGACTGTTATGAATCTATATGGCTTTCTTCTATCAACCCAGTATTGCTCTTGGTCTTTGCTTGAGGTAACCTGCAGGCACAAATCGTTGATCAAACCACAAGAAATCTGTCTACGCCGGTTGAAATTGGCTGAAGTTCACCCATTGGGATAGGTCAGCCTCGCTAGGTGGATTCTTACCTCTTGTAAGAAATCAGCGGTGCCCTTTCTCTCAGGGCAGCGGAACCCACAACTCTCGAAGAAAGCAAGAATATGCTCTCGTGGGCCCTGGTAAACGATCTTGCCTTCAGATAAAAAGATTATATCATCAAAGAGATCAAACGTCTCAGGAGCAGGCTGGAGTAGAGACACCATGACTGTAGCCTCGGTGGGGTGCACAATATGCTGCAAGCACTTCACAATTTGGTATGTTGTGGAGCTATCCAGACCGGTCGATATCTCATCCATGAATAGTGTTTTTGTGGGCCCAACGATCATCTCTCCTGATCCCACCAAGAACAGGCATCAGATACTAGTAGCATCAATAAATCTATAAGCAAAAGTTCTTAGAGTCCTTCAAATTGTTATGCGAAATGTGTCATTTTCCAAACATACATCCACTTGCTTCGCTCATAGCATACAAGTGATCGTCATGCCGTGCCACCATCAAAATTATTATTATATTATACATTAAACATATATCTAAAACAAAACTGGAAAAGTAACAATAAAATATTGTTCATCGTGACTCATTGTCACTATTCATATACAATTTTACCCGATATTTTGTGGGTGTATGTCCTTCTTTTTTTCCGGTTTGGAACAGTGTATTAAAGAAATTAGCCCTCGAAAAAGACAAAAAAAGTCGTCGGTTTCAGGAGCTCCGAGGTAATTGGCCATTCCGGCCCGGTTCGGCCGGACGGTTTTTTTTTAATATTTCTTTAAACAGTGCATTGACCGTTTTAACCCTCGAAAACGACAAAATAACACACAAGGTGGTAGGGGTGAAACGGTAATTAGTCATTTTTTAATTATTTTTCGCCCCGGGTTACTGTTGGCACGTCCCAACACGCACCGTCCATTTTCACGCGCACGCGTGTTTTAGGTGGCTCATGTCACGTCATACGGCGTCCAAAAATGATTAACCGGTGTCTAGAACGATGTTTCTCCATAGTTTCTTCCACATGGGGCGGCGCGTGTGTACATGTGATGCCCAGGTACGTGTCAATGGGCGTTTGAATTTTCCCCCCTCATTTCTCTCTCCTCCTGCGTAAGATGACGTCAGCGAAACAATGTTTTTGGCAAAGTTCATTCCAGTCCCTGAACGTTATCATTTGTTTTTCTGGCCCTTATTGCAATTATATAAGTTTTGATTTGTTTCAATTTCATCCTTCAATTGAAATCGATTATGTGTTGGAGTTCTAGTTCGGTCCTCATGCTTGCTGGAATTCTAAATATTTTTGATATCAAAGTTTTGATTAATTGCAATTTTATCCTTCCATGCAAATTTATTATAAAATCCTTAATATTTTAGGTATCAAAAGTTTATTTTTTTTGCATTCGAGAAATCCTATCCCTTTAAACAGTTAAACATTATGAATTCAGTGAAATCCTGACTATTCTATACACAGAAAATAAAAAATGTCAAACATGCTACATATATCTTAAACTCTATTTTTTTTTGTCATGAGGGCATATTTTTGGAGACACACATGCACTCGTGATATACCATATATGTCAAGATTCCTTCTAATAATTATCTATTCCTCGACTTTAACAAGGGCGAATCATTTTTGTAAGAGAAACACAAAAGGAATTGGTCAAATATGAAATATCAAGATAATTTGATATTTGTTTTAATATGAATATGAAGCTAATTGGATATTTGTTTTTAATTCAAGGGTAAAAACCAACTGGTATTGAAGAGTATAATCAGAAAAATAATAAAACAATGCATCTCAGAGATCATAGGATATATATTCATATAAAAAATGAGTGGATATTTCAAAATGAGAATATAATTTGTATGGATGAAATTAAGGAACAATTCTTAAAAATAATAATTCTAGGTTGTTAAGAATATAGTCGTTGTAAAGTAGCCGTTAAAATATAGTCGTTAATATGACCGTTATAATATAGTCGTTGTAAAGTAGTCTTTTTATTTTTATAACTACTATATAAGTTCATTCTCATTTGTAATGAAAATATAATCTGGAAATATACAAATTCATACTTTTAACATGGTATCAGAGCGAATCTTGAATTTTTTTTTATCTTGAAACGTATTTTTTTTCTCACTAATCTCAATTTTTTTTTTGAACCATATTTGTTCATCTCGAAATTAATCCCAGAAAACCATACACCCTTCACAAAGCTCTAAATGGAGAAAGTCTTTGTCTCTCTTGAAAACAAGGAACTCATCATGGAAGAACGAAACCTCACTCCAAAGCTTACAAAAACATGATCGGTGTTAGACGTGTTTCGTGGAGGATTATTTCCTAGATCAAGCAGAAAGAGGGGAGTCGTGGTAACGAAGACCACGTGTTTGTGACTCGTGACTATAGGACTATGATTGAGACTGAATTGTCTTCAATTTGTGACGGGATCTTGAAGGTGCTCGACTCAAAGGTGATTCCAGTGGCTAAGGTTGGTAATTCGAAGTGTTTCTCTTTGAAAATGAAGAGAGATTATCACAAGTATTTGGATGAGTTCAAAACTGGTGGGCGGTTATGTACTCATTTCGGTAAATCGGGTCATTCAAAACAGAAATGCTATGAAATTATTTGTTATCCTCACTAGTGGAATTTTTAGAATAAACCTCGTAAAAATATTGAAACAAATATGGTAAATTTTACGGAAGCAGAACAAGGACAACCTAAGGAGAACGTTGTTCATCCAGGTATCATTGGTAAAACTTCTATAGCCTCTGTTATTTCTAAGAATAGTTCTTATATTATTGATACAGGTGCATCCGATCATATGACTAAAGACCCTGGTAACTTAAATTCCTCAAAACCTTGTTATCGGTCAATTATGTGTACCGCTAATTGTAGTACTTCTCCAATTACCGAAGAAGGATCTGTGATTTTGAAGGATTCTCTCACCCTGGATACCGTTCTTATTGTTCCATCTCTTGCGTATAACCTTCTGTCACTTAGTCAAATTATTGCTACTCTTAAGTGCACGGTAATGTTTTGGCCTTAATTTTATGTTTTTCAGGACATTTTAACCCGGAAGATTCTTGGTTATGGTGTTAGACATGACAACCTGTATTTCTTGGAATTAATAGAAAACAGGGGATCAATGTGGGTCACACACATCAGACCAGAAGTAAGGATCAAGCTTACACTCTCATCTGGTTGTGACATCGGCGACTCAGACATCTTTTCTTTGGGTACCTTAAGATGATACAACCACATTTATTTTCAAGTTTAAGTATTTTGGATTTTTAGTGTGAAAATTGTGAACTATAGAAAAACCACCGTATTTCTTATTTGCCGAGTTTGCATAAAAGTGTAAAACCATTTGCAATCATTCATTTGGATGTTTGGGGTCCTGCAAAGGTTTTTTCGTTTTCTAATGCCCGTTATGTTGTTACATTTATTGATGAATGTACTCAGATGACTTGGATATCTCTTCTTCGGAATAAAAGTGAGGTTGGTACAGTTTTTCAGGAATTTCACACAATGGTGCGAACCCAATACCAATGACACATCTGTACACTTCAATCAGATAATGGTACGGAGTTCATGGATAAAGTGTTAGGTAATTTTTTAAATCATTATGGAATTCAACATCAGACCTCCTGCATGTATACTCCACAACAAAATGAATTAGCAGAGAGGAAGAATAGGCAAATTATGCAAGTTGTTCGTGCTTCACTATTTTGCATGAATATGCCAAAATACTATTGGGATGAGGTGGTAAAATCAGCTACTTACTTAATAAATCAAGCACCATCACGTGCAATTGACTTTCAATCTCCTCAACAGAAATTGGAATCTCTTCTCTCTGTTCCTAATTTACCAAATATGGAACCACGGGTGTTTGGCTTTACGGTATATGTCCACTTCCCGAAAGTCCTGCGAAGCAAACTTGATCCTTGTGCAAAGCAATGCGTTTTTGTAGGTTACTCGGCGTTTCAAAAAGGATATCGGTGTTATGATACTCACCATCGAAAGCTACATGTAACCTTGGATGCATTCTTTCGAGAATTTGAACCCTACTATCTAGGGGTAGTTCCCGGGTCTTCTCTTTAGGGGGAGAGAAACAATGAAGAGAATGACAATCTATTTGAATTAGAGGAAAATGGAAGAATAGTTGAGAGTGGTTCTGAGGAAACAAAGAAAACTGATGAATCTTCTCACGATAGTGAATATTTGGAAGTTTATGTCGATCAAGATCTCCCAAGCAACAACCCCCCTTTGTCTACACCATTAATTGAAGATTCAATCGAGAATATCTCTCCTCAATTCCCTCAAGTATCTCTAAATCCTATTTCAAATAAGATAAATGAAATCCCTATCTTAGAATATAATATGATCATCTACCTATAGAGATTGAATAGGGGAGTTCCGAGGAAATAATATGAACTTGATCCAAATGTCAAGACTAAATACCCAATCAGTAATTATATGTCTTCTCATAGGTTGTCTAAATCGTATGCATTCTCTATTAATCAATTATCCACTATATTTGTTCCTAGTAATATACAGGATGCACTAGCATATCCAAAATAGACTAAGGCGATGAACGAAGAAATGAAAGCACTTCAGAGGAATAACACTTGAGAAACTTGTCCATTACCAAAAGAGAATAAGACAATTGGGTGCAAATGGTGTTCACTATAAAACTCAAGGTGGATGGCAGTATTGATATGTACAAAGCAAGGCTAGTTGCAAAGGGGTATACACAGAAGTATGGGGTAGATTATCAAGAGACTTTTACCCCAGTTTCAAAAATCAATACTATTCGCATCCTCATATTTTTAGCAGTTAATCGAGATTAGGTCCTGCAGCAATTTGATGTCAAGAATGCTTTCCTAAATGGAGACCTTGAAGAAGAAGTCTATATGGATTTGCCACTAGGAGCTAAACAAAAACCCTTGTGTAGAAATGAAGTTTGCAAACTAAAGAAGGCATTATACGGTCTTAAACGGTCACCCCGGGCTTGGTTCGGAAGGTTCTCGTCTATGATGAAGGAATTTGGCTATAAACAAAGTAATTCAGATCATACTTTGTTTATAAAACACAAAGAAAGGAAGGTAACAACACTAATAGTATATGTGGATGATATGGTCTTAACAAGAGATGATTAAGAAGAAAGAAAGGCATTACAACAGTTTTTGGCATCAAAATTTGAAATGAAAGATCTCGGACAACTGAAGTACTTCTTAGGGATTGAGGTCTCAATGTCAAAGATAGGGATATGTCTATCACAACGAAACTATGTGTTAGATTTATTGGCTGAAACTGGAATGCTTGCATGCAAATCGGTAGATACACCTATGGAAATGAATCACAAATTGGAATCAAACACTAGTGGACAAAGGATGTTATCAACGGTTAGTTGGAAAACTAATATACTTATCACATACTAGGCCAGACATAACATATACAGTGAGTGTGGTAAGTCAGTTCATGCATTCACTAGGAGAAGAACATACAGAAGCAGTATATCATATTTTAAGGTATCTGAAGATTGCACCAGGAAGAAGACTACTGTTTTCAAAAAAGGATATTCACGAGATTGAAGGGTATATAGATTCAGATTGGGCAGGAAACCAGACTGATAGGAGATCGACATCAGGTTACTTTACATTTGTAGAAGGCAACCTGCTTTATTGTCACATGGAGAAGTAAGAAGTAGAAAGTAGTCGCTAGATCAAGTGCAGAAGCATAATTTTGAGGTATGACTCACGGTGTGTGTGAATTATTATGGGTAAAACATGTATTGCAGGATTTGGAAATCGATTATGAGATGTCTATGAACTTACACTGTGATAATAAAGCAGCTATTGAGATTGCCCGAAATCCGGTACAACATGATTGTACGAAACATGTCGAAGTAGACCAACATTTCATCAAAGAAAATCTTGATAAGAAGATTATACAATTTCTGTTTGTTCGGTCCGAAGATCAGTTAGCAAATATCCTCACAAAGACAGTTTTAGGAAGAGTTTTTTATAACGCTATTAGCAAGATGGGCATGATAAATATCTACGCTCCATCTTGAGGGGGAGTGTTAAGAATATAGCCGTTGTAAAGTAGCCGTTAATATGGCCATTAGAATACAACCATTGTAAAGTAGTTTTTTTAGTTTTGTAACTACTATATAAGTTTATTCTCAATTGTAATGAAAATATACTCTAGAAATATACAAATTCATACTTTTAACACAGGTAAATAATGAGTAAAAACAATCAAACCTGTTGTCACTCGCTTTTTCTGTCCTCCTGATATTCCTCGTATCATTTCATCTCCAACAACGGTGTCTTTGCATATATCTAGTCCTAATATCTGTCCCATCCAAACAATAAAAATAAAGAATAAATTAGTCCATTATTTTAAGAAAGTCCTGCATCAAGATAAGAAGATAGTTATTAGAGAGCAACAATTGTGTTTTTTCAAAGAAAATAGGATGACATGCTTAGTTGGTAGATCTAGTAAGTATTTCCTTATAAAAAACAAATGAAGGTTGGTTATAAGGCAATCAATGGAGTAGGCTATTTGAAATTTCACTTGAGAGAGTTTTAAGTGAGATAATTTTTTGATATAATATCATAGTTTTGTTGATTTAGTGTTTACGAGTTCAAATTTCACAATGTTTATTTTATTTGATAGAAATTAAACACAAGGTAGTGTAAAATTATGCAAGTTCCAATCCCAAAAAGTTTTTACTTGAGGAAGAATGTAAGAGAATAATATAAATCATATTCTAAGCCTTCATTTAATAATTTGAGTTTTTAAATGAAATGATTTGTTAAGGATAAAAAGGAATATTTCAAAAGAGATTTTGTGGGTGTCAAATTTGAGATCGTCAGAAACTTGATCATGAGTCGGGAAGACAAATTGGAACACAAACAATCATTTTGATTCCAACTATCTAAAGAGCAATATTAATATATATGTCATGGCTAGCTAGGGTAATTCTGTTGAGCCTACTTTGAGTGTGTAGTCAGTGATAAAACTGCTCTCAACTCCTTCCATTGCTGTTGCCTGAAAAAAATAGATGAAATTGATGTAATTTCAGGACTGTGAATGGTGGAAACGTGCTCTTTCTTTGCAGCAAGTAAAATATTAGTACGTGGACTTTACCTTCATGAAAAGATCCACCTCTGCCTCTGGAAATATTCCAGCATCCTTTTCTCTTCTTGCTAGTTCACTTAGGAGGTCTATGGATATAAGAATGACATAATTAATTTAATTAAACTACTTTTTTTAATTAACCAAAGTAAATATTGAAAGTTTTGGTTTACTCAGATGTATGATTAGTTATTAATTACCATATCGTGTCCCGACCCCCTGACACCTTGCTGAGAAATCCAAGGTTTCTCTCACAGTCATTTCTCCTATGTGGACATCGTTTTGGCTGATATATGCTGATGATTTCTGTGGCACAAATTCATCTAGTCGATATCCATTGTATGTTATATCTCCTTTAACCTACTTAAACAATAATTGATATCCATAATTATTAAAAACCTGTATAAATTAATCCATAAGAATAAACGTCGCTCGTATGCATTGCAAGCACATACACGTTTATATATATATAAACATTACACACACACACACACACACACAATATTCTTGTCACGAACCTTAAGACTTGGATCCAGCTTTCCTGCAAGAGCCAACAAAAGCGTTGTTTTGCCTGAGGATGGTGGCCCTGGTAAGAGAGCCATCCTATAATACAAACAAAATTTAAGGAGGTGATCACACCAAACTGGTCAAAATGGATAGATAGTAAATACAACACAAGAAAAAGCACACTACTAAAAAAAGTCATTAGTAACAGATAAATCTGTTGCAATAATAAAAGAATCCATTACTAATATTAATTAGCAACATAATTTGCAATGAAAATAATTTATTACATTCCTATGGTTGCAAATTCATTTGCAACAAATTGTTAGCAATGAAAAATTCATTGCTAAATATATTCCGCTAATACATAGCAATTTTTGCAAAAAAAAAAATCAGTTGCAAAAATCAGTTGTAAATGGCCCTTTTTTGTAGTCTCACATGCAATTATAGCTAAACATTTCTTACAAAGTAAGAGCATGAATACCAAATTAATCCCAACCATACCAAGAGTTGATTCAACATGATAAAGTAGTTCAATCTACTTACCTCGATGGTTTTATAACCCCGGATGCCTTTTTGAGGATTGTCAGCTTTGTTCTCTTAGACAAATCAATCCCAACCATACCAAGAGTTGATTCAGCAATGTTTCTAGCAGCATTTAGAAGGCTAGGAAGAGCTCTGGTCCCAACATGACAATCAACTTCAATGGTTAAATGCTCAAACCTAACCTCAATTGTTGGGAGTCGAATACCAACCCTACAATTACAAGGAAATTATTAGTAAATTAATATTAATTATTTTCATTTAGTTTTGTTTCAAACAATCAAAGTAATTAACGGGGTGACTAATCAAGTTTTACTGTGATCATGTAAAATGGCCTTTTACATTAGACAAGCTGATGTCTAAAAAACTACAAATTAAGTTTTATTATGGAATGTATTCTTATATAGGAAATATTCTTGTATAGATTTATCTTGTGTAATAGGGTACACCATAACATATATACAAATGCCCTACTTATATAAATAATAGAGGAGCAACTGTATTAGGGTATCATGCTCAAAACACATTATCAATATTTGTTTCAACTTGGTATCAGAGCCAAAACAGTTCTTCTTCCTGTTGTCGTTTGCTTCTATCTCTGTTTCTTGTCCCTACTTTGTCTTCGTCCCTGCTTTCTCATTCTCCACTGCAGACATAAAATTACTTTGCTTATTTATCATGAATCACTCAGACAGCACTGCTGTTGGCATAGCACCCGACACAACCATAACTTCTTTTGTTGCATCTACTGCTCTTATTCCTCTCTTTTCAATACACAGCAGGTTATTAATCTTAAACTTACAAACAAAAATTATTTGTTTTGGCGTATGCAGATGAAGCCGTATCTAATCGGTCAGGGAGTTTTTTCTTTTGTTGATGGCTCCACCCCATGTCCCGCTTCTTACACCTTAGATAGTTCATGTTCAATGTTTTTGCCTTGGAAACAGCAAGACCAGCTCATTCTTAGTGCTCTGTTGTCCTCTCTCTCGTTTGAAGTTCTTCATCTGGTGGTTGATTGTCCCACCTCTACTAGTGTTTGGAGCACTCTTGAACATGCTCTTGCTTCCCCATCTAACTCTCGGATCATGCAATTGCATAATTCTCTACAGGATCCGCGACAAGGTGATGACACTATCACTCTATACCTGCAACGTGCAAAAGGATTATTTGATGAATTAGATGCAGTTGGCAGACCCATCTCTCTCATCGATTTCAATATATATGTATTTTGGGGTCTTCATAGTGATTTTCGTGATTTGGTTACCAGTTTGTCAACCAAATTTGATCTCTTGTCATATTTTGAGCTTCATAGTCACCTATCTACTCATGAATCTATACATCGCAACTCAGTCTCCTCTAGCCTCATGACTGCTGCGCCTCTACTCCCCACCCCTGCGCAACTTCCCTCTATACTTAGTCCAATGGCCAGTCTTTTTGAAGTGTTGGTAATGGCTTCTCTTGGCAGTAATCCTGCAGTTACAGTGGGCAATGGCAGAATAATTCCCACCGTGGTGCAACACCACATTAGTGGCCTTGTCAGCAGATTAAATGCCAGCTATACAATGCATATGGCCATTCTCCCTAGCATTGTTCTCAACTTGCTCATCATAGAAATCAAGCCTCGACCAATCTTTCCTTCCCTACTGCATCAGCCGAGGATCCTGCCATTAAGGAGCCTGTTGAGTGGTTCCCCGACACAGGTGCAAATCACCATGTTACTCTGGACATTACTGGTATGACTTCCGTAAATCCTTATCTTGGTAATGATCAATTACATGTTGGTGATGGTAAGGGACTTGTTATCTCTAATATTGCACATAACCTCTTGCATACACCAAAACGAGTTTTCACTTTGTCCAACATACTACATGTTCCTCACATTAAAAAAAAAAGTTATTTGTTCAACAATTTTATCATGAAAATTATTTCTTCTTTGAGTTTCACTCACCTTTTTTATGTAAAGGATCTCATCACCAAGAAAGTCCTTCTTTCCAGTCAGAGTAAAGATGGCCTCTATGTTCTTTCCGAGTCGTCTGCCATATCTCTGCCATAAGCTTTTTTGTCCAGTAGCATGGCCACTTCTACTGATATTTGGCATTGTTGCCTCGGTCATCCCAGTTCCCGTATTTTGAGCCTCTTAGCATCAAATAAAAAGGTTGTTTGTACTCCTCGAAATTTTAATTTTCAATGTCAAGCTTGTCTGCTAGGGAAATCCTCTCGTTTGTTATTAGGACCCACGGATTATAAAACATCTACTCCTCTTGAACTTATTTTTAGTGATGTGTGGGGCCCTACTCCGATGCTATCATCTGATGGTTTCCGGTATTTTCTCATATTTGTGGATGCTCATACAAAATTTATTTGATTTTATCCTATTGCACTCAAATCCGATGTAGTAAATGTGTTTCAACAATTTCAAGTGCTTGTTGAACGTCAATTCTCTTGCAAAATCAAAAATGTTCAAACTGATTGGGGTGGTGAATACCGTAAATTATATTCTTTTTTCAAAACCAATGGTATTCACCATCGACTTATATGTCCACATACTCATCAACAAAATGGTACCGGTGAACGTCGTCATCGTCATATTGTTGAAATTGGTCTTACTTTGTTAGGCCAATGTAAGGCTCCTCTAAAATACTGGAATTATGCTTTTGAAACCTTGGTCTATCTCATTAATTGTATGCCCACCTCGATCTTACGCAACAAGTCTCTTTTTGAATGTTTGTTTCGTTAGGCACCTGATTATGCCTTTTACGTACTTTTGGATGTCTTTGCTTTCTGTTTCTTCGTCCTTACAATGCCCATAAGCTTGATTATAGCTCCACTCCTTGTGTGTTCTTAGGCTACAGTTCATCTCATCTAGGTTATCGTTGTCTGGATTTATCGTCTGACCGTGTCTATATTTGTCGTCATGTCCGTTTTCATGAACATGTTTTTCCTTTTGTTGAGTCGACCATAAGGTCAACACCCTCCCCCTCTACACTCGTGACTGTCTCCAATCTACCCTCTTTCACCTTATCTTCCTCACATCCTGACTCAGCCCCTTATTTTCTTCCCACTAACCTTTTCGTTGCTTCACCATCATCTCCATCTATGTCAATTGATCTATATGCAGGTTCAAGTTCGGCGGCACCAGTCCTATCTACATTTCCTTTGCCCTCTGTTATTGACTCTCCAGCTTTATCATCCCCATTATCTTCTTCACCTGAACACTCTACTCAGTCTATGCCCAGTTTGCATTTATGTGTGGCTCTTTCCACTTATTCTCTTCCACAGTTGTCCTCCACTATTCTGTCGTCTACTCCTCCACCCATTCGGCAACATCCTATGGCCTGCGGCCTTGGCAGCCAAAGACTGTCAATCTTAGCTCTATGTTCGTTTCCTCTTCGTCGGTCTCCTCTTCTTAGGTAATATCTCCCTCTTCTTTTGAGCCTCTAAGCTTTAATGAGGTTGACCGGTATGAATGTTGACATACTGCAATGAAGGATGAAATCTCCGCCTTATATGCTAACTCCATTTGGTCCTTGGTACTGTTTGATCCCTCTATGAACATTGTTGGTTATCGATGGGTGTATAAAATCAAACGCCGAGCGAATGGGGACATTGATAGCTACAAAGCTCCTTTGGTTGCGGGGGGTTCACCCAACAGGAAGGTATAGATTATTCTGAAACTTTTAGTCCTATTAAAACTTGATGTTCAAAATGCCTTCCTTAATGGCTCACTTCATGAGGTTGTGTACATGCAGCAACCCCTAGGCTTTATTAACACTACTTTACCTACTCATGTTTGTCGCCTTCACAAATCTCTATATGGTTTGAAACAAGCACCACGGGCTTGGTACATGCGCCTAAGTGATTTCCTTCTAATTATTGGTTTCTAGGCTTCAAAGGTTGATACCTCCCTATTTATTCTGAATGGGTCTTATGATGTGTGCTACTTACTTGTCTATGTCGATGACATCTTGATTACCGGTAATAACTCTGCACTTATTCATGGTCTTATTACTCTACTGAGTTCAGAGTTCAAACTTCGTGACTTGGGTCATGCACGCTATTTTTTAGGCATTGAAGTTGCTCCCATTAGTATGGGTCTTGTGCTTTGTCAACACAAGTATATTCTGGATATTTTTAATCATGCTGGTATGATATCATGTAAACCTGTTGGTACACCAGCATCTATTTCCAAACTTGATTTACAGTCTACCGAGTTGTTCTTAGACACTACTCATTTCCGCTAAGTAGTTGGTGCTCTTCGGTATCTAACATTTACTCGACGTGATATTTGTTATGCTGTGAACAAAGTATATCAGTTTATGCATGCTCCTACTGAAGGCCACTAGGCCGCACTTCAGCGTATTCTGCAATACCTCAAAGGTACCTCCTCCTTTGGTCTCCATCTTACTAGAGACTTTGCTTTGTCTCTTCATGGCTTTATTGATGCTGATTGGGCCAGTAGTATTGAGGATCAAAAATCTACGGGTGGCTACATGGTATTCCTTGGTTCTACACCCATTTCATGGAAATCTGGCAAGCAACGCACTGTTGCTCGCTCCTCCACCGAAGCAGAGTATATGGCCTTAGCCGATGGTACTGTTGAGGTTCTTTGGCTTCGTTATCTTTTGTTAGATTTACGTTTCTCTCCTAGTTTCTCTATGACTATTTGGTGTGATAATTTAGGTGCTACTTATCTGTCTACTAATCCGATCTTTCATGCTCGTACAAAGCATGTTGAGGTAGATTATCACTTTGTTCATGATCGAGTGACTAAGAAGGAAATTCAAATTCGCTAAATCCCTTCCAAAGATCAATTAGTAGATATTCTTACAAAGCACTTGCTTCCTCAATTTTTATTTCTTTACGTTCCAAGCTTCACGTGGATAACCCACCCTCAGCTTGAGGGGGGCATATTATGGAATGTATTCTTATATAGGAAATATTCTTGTATAGATTTATCTTGTGTAATAGGGTACACAATAACATATGTACAAATGCCCTACTTATATAAATAATAGAGGAGCAGCCGTATTAGGGTATTATGCTCAAAACACATTATCAATATTTGTTTCAACTAGTTTCAACCAAAAAAAAATATTAAATAGAACAAGTAATGATGTAGTAGTTGTGTGAGGCCAAGCTTGACTCGAACAAATTCAGATAATTATAAAAGTTAAAAGGCTTAGAAAATATTTCCCTCCTTCGATACATGAGAAGGCATAGTATTTGTGTGTATGCTTCTGCTAGGGTTTAATTTCCTTGCAAGAAGACTATATTATATGTTTGGGAATGTGGTTAAACTTGTTTTTTAAAGTGTTTTTTTGTTTTAAAATGCATTAAAAGATTTATTTTTTAATTTTTAGAAATTATTTTTGATATCAACACATTAAATTAATCTGAAAATACCAAACAAATTTAATTTAAAATAGAAATAAATTTTATTTTTTTCCAAAAACGTTTTCTACACCTACATGTAGACGATGATGAAACAAAGGGGAACATCAAAGAAAGCAGGAGAGCAAAACCCTAGCTATAATATATATCTGATCATGAGAGATTAATTAATTAATAAGAAACTTGTTGGGAAATTCCAACTTTCCCATGCGCGGACCGGGGGTGTACTGATACTTGCTCATAGGAGGTTTAAGCACACTAACACAATATTTAACGTGGTTCGGCAAAACTGCCTACATCCACGGGAGAGAGACATTGTATTAGAGATAGAGAAAGGGTTACAATAAATACATATAGAGGAGGAGGATTACATCCACTCTACTCAACTCATCAACTCTCTCTAGCTCTCTCTACACAACACATTCACTTGTGTTTCTCCCCCTCTCACTCTCCACAACACATTCACTTGTGTTGCTCTCTCTCTCTCTCAAGCTCTAAGAAGCTCCTCTATTTATAGCAAGAGTGAGGAGACAATCTTAAATGGTTGGCTACCAAATTTTCTTCATAGTCAAAGGTTGGCCACCAAACTTAGGCAATTTACCATTTTCAACAATGGTGGGTTGGTAACTCTACCATTTTCAACAATGGTAGGATATTGCCACAAATGGCAATATAACTAACAATCACCCCTTTGCCATTTGTGTGGGCAATTGTCCTCTTGCTTCTTCAGCACAAGCTTGCATTCTACTGACTCTTCCAAGCTTACCATTACGAGGCGTCTTCAACACAACATTTCCCTTCGAGCATATCAACCGTGCTCGGTCCGGAATGATTTTTCAAGCCTTACACCAAGGCTTACAACACCCCCTCAAACAAATATTTCCAAGTGTGACAGTCATTGAGTATTTCAATGTGATCACAAGCTCACCACTCTTCCAAGAGTCTACTCATCCAGGAGTTGCGCCTGCCCTCTGTTCCACCCTAGGAACCACGCCTTACTTCTCCATGAGTCTCTCGCTCTTAGTCGTAAGAGTCCAGGTAGCTTTCCACCTCTAACCATGGGAGCAGCCCATTAAAGGTTGATCCATATTTGTCTTCATACTCTGAGTATTACAATGCCATTACCGATCTCACTACCTTGACAAGAGTCAACTCGTTCCCGGAACCTGCGCATGCCCTCTGCTTCTTCATAGCAGCCGCGTCTTAATGCTCCACAAGTCATCCACTTATTGTCCAAGGCAAATGTTTTCTAGCTCATTGATCTTTAGCATGGGGGCGATATCCATGAAAGTCAATCCTGCATTTGTCTCTATACTCATCATAGCCACTTCATTGGCTATACACTTGTCCACTCATATCTAGCCATCAAATTGGCTCTAGGGTTGTTCTGAACTGGGCTCATATTATGGCCCACACACCTTCTCCTTAGGGTGTCTGAATTGGGGCTCATATCGTGGCCCACACACCTTCTCCTTAGGTGTCTAAACTGGGGCTTCTATAATGGCCCTCACACCTTCTCTAAGGTGTCTTCACCCGTTGTCATGGGACAGTCTGATCCGGGCTCCTATCATGGCCATCACACACCTTCCCTCTAAGGTGTCTTCACCTTTCATAGGTGGTCGCATCCTCCTCCAACCGAGATGCTTCAAAGTGGATCCAAAATCTCTACCACTATGTGCACTTATGGGAGAGATTACTTCCATCGACTACATAGAAAAGAAAGTTACGGTATACTTCTCGCAATCCTCCACCTCGATTTCTATGTTTGGAGCTTTTGTGCCTTTCTGCTCGACAGCTCCACCCACACCAACTCTCTTTGGTGTCTTCATCTTTCATCATAGACGGTTGCCTTTATCACAGCGTTTGCACCCCTCAATTAGGTGCCTCTGCAATGCCTCTCTTTCCATCCTTGCATGCATTGGAAAGGTCTTCTCCTGTTGTCTTCATTAAGAGCATAAGAGACTTCATGTTGTACAAACTTTGACAGGCTCTGCTCTAAGCTTCATCCAGGAACACTTCTTCTCCTTGCACTCTCTGTCTCATTACAGATACCTCGTTGGATCCTACTGGTACTCCTGCACAATCTCCATGTGCCCTCGTGCAATTTCTGTTCTCCAGATTTCTCCCAATTCCTTGCTTATGTTTGACAGACAGCTCATCCTGTCATAACACCTGTCCAAGTCAAAATAAGGTGCCAATCTTTATCCCTGCTGTATTTCTCTTCCATTATCGGGGTCTTCATCAATTCTCCTCAGAAATCACAGTCACCGAATCTAATTTTTTGGAGAAATCACCACTTCATCAGATCCTTGATCATACAGAACCGAACTGTTCCCTTGTGCCGCCATCCTGCTAGTCTTCAACTGTTTCATTACAAACTGCTATATATACGAAAATAGTACCGTATGGATAATCCTTCCACTAAGCAAGTTCCCAGGAAAGATTGGAGGGGTCACACTGGTCCCGCTTAAAACCCAATCTCCTAGACAGAACTTCTTAGGTCATATCTATCCATCGTACTGTCTTTCCGTATATACAACCATTTGCTAGCTTTGTCCTGGTTTTTCTTCACAAGTAATCTGGAATATACTAGTTTAATACATGATTTCTCAATATCTGGCGAGACTACCAGTGCTTGGATTCGTCAAGATTGATCTTCGTCAATTTCCACTCTTCACCTCAAATTATCCACATGATCGGGTGTCCAGAGTGTCCCAATTTTACCTTCCCTTAAGGCAGTTAAATTTCTCCCCACTTAGTAGTTCAGCACATGTAATTGGGTAAACATGTGCACCTTCTTCTTCTTCTCTTCAACGACCACCATGATGACCTTTAGATGCCTCCTGATCGGGCAATCTCTTTTGGTAATTCGCCACTGCCATTTTTGGTCTCAAATATCAACGATCGGACCGTACCATTGCATCCGGAACGATCAAATTAGCTGGAAACAAGTCTGAAATCGTCCAAATCGCACTTCAGACAACTAAGTTTTGATCAAAACAAGTCTGGCCTGATGAACGGTCCAGATTCAATCTCAGATCCGGTTGCACGTAGACTCTGTTGCACAGAATCTTATCCCACTAGTGACATGGCACTGTTGACTTGACTGATGATGTGGCGCTGACGTGGCACCGATGACGTGGCGTTGACTGGCCGGTGACGTGGCGTTGACTTTTCCAGTCAAAACTTTGACCGACAATAACTTCTTCGTTTGAACTCCGAATTAAGTGTGCTATACACCGTTGGAATCGTGATGACCTCCTCTAGAAGATCAGATACTCAAAAATCATTTTTGAGCACTTTGATTTTTCTGCAAAAAATCAAACACCTACCTACACCAACGGCTCTGATACAAGTTGTTGGGGTCAACTGGTATGCGGGTCGGGTCAGCCAATCCGGGCGAAGAAGACGCATGGGGCGCTGCTCATGCAGCGTGGCGATGCCCTGCTAGAGAGTGATGGAGAGTGCGGCCATGTCCGATATCAGATTTTGACGCCGTTTTCACCAGTGGCTTCGTCTCGGCCTTTAAACACCCCTTTAAACCATCGACTCGATACCAGTTGTTAGGAAATTCCGACTTTCCCATGCGCGGACCGGGGGTGTACTGATACTTGCTCATAGGAGGCTTAAGCACACTAACACAATATTTAACGTGGTTCGGCAAAACCGCCTACATCCACGGGAGAGAGACATTGTATTAGAGATAGAGAAAGGGTTACAATAAATACATATAGAGGAGGAGGATTACATCCACTCTACTCAACTCATCAACTCTCTCTAGCTCTCTCTACACAACACATTCACTTGTGTTTCTCCCCCTCTCACTCTCCACAACACATTCACTTGTGTTGCTCTCTCTCTCTCTCAAGCTCTAAGAAGCTCCTCTATTTATAGCAAGAGTGAGGAGACAATCTTAAATGGTTGGCTACCAAATTTTCTTCATAGTCAAAGGTTGGCCACCAAACTTAGGCAATTTACCATTTTCAACAATGGTGGGTTGGTAACTCTACCATTTTCAACAATGGTAGGATATTGCCACAAATGGCAATATACCTAACAAAACTTACTTGTCAACTCTTCGTCTGAATCTTTCCAGGAATTTCTCAGTATCTTCCTCTGCAACATTAAAAAGCTTGTCGATAAAAGTTTTCCTCTCATTCATGTCAAGCTTTCTTACATCAACTTCTTTATTCAGCGGCAGCAGCTTGTTGCCTTGGACCTGATCAGACTCCACAAAATATTGAATGATACTTGTTCTTAATCTATTGTATGTTGGTAACTTCTCTATGGCAGCCCATTTTAGAGCCTCTTGATCTTCATCGACAAGGTCAGTTCCTCTAGAGTTCCTGCCAACTGAAAACATGTCCTCCATGTTCCGACCAGCCCTGCTCAAGCTCCGGCTTATGCTTCTGCTCAAGCTGTCGTGACTTGGTCGTCTACCAGAAACTCGCGCTTTCTCCTCATCACCAACCATCTATCTCTTATTGTGGTTGAATTTCGAAAAAAATAGAATCAGTCTCACATCACGAAATGGACAATACAACAGAAAGGAATCAATTTAAAAGTTCCAAGTAACAACAACAACAACAATATTGATATTGATATTGATATTAAAAAAGAAAAAAGACCTTCTATTGTTCGGTTGCCAGGACACGGCTGAGAGAGAGTTAACCAAGCCCGCCGTCAAACTAATATTACAAAATGGAAATGATGTTGAATTCTCTTATTGATTCTGAGGAGGATGGAACGAGAGAGGGACGGAGATGATCAGGCTGAAAGAGGGTTTGATGAGTTACGAAAGCTCACTTGGCTTTTCACTTTCTCGGCAGTAAAATCTTGAAACAAAAAAAAAAAGTCTTTCTCTGTCCCTGTAGACGGAGTGATGGATTGAAGTTCGTTACCTCAAGAGGAGTATATACAGTAACAGGTGAGAAAGAGGTGAGGGTGAAATTCGCGAAGGAGAACTTTTCAAATATAAAATATTCTTGGATGCATTTGTGGATTCCAACGTGATTGGCCTTCGCCCACTTTCCACTCCGTTCGTTTCTACCATGCAATCTTCATTTTGGAAATTAATTTATTAGTACGTAAAACTATAGACTGTGTAATAAAAGTGTTTTTTTAATTTAAATTAAAAAAATATATTTTAGATTATTTTATGTGTAGTGACAAAAATAATTTTTTTTAAATAAAAAAAATATAATTGTAATATATTTCTAAGTAAAAATTATTTTCAAAAAAAACCTCAATCATTTTAATATTTTGCGGAGCTTATTTAGTTTTACTGTGCATGATATTTTCAAACCTCTTTTCATTTAATAATCAAATAAATATTTGTAAGAAAAATCAATAAATATACATAGAAAAGAAATTTTTTAAGTAATTTTTTTTTATTATTATATAATTTATTATTACATGCATTATTAGGAGCATTATTTGTTAAATAAGAGAATGGAAATTAAAATAGAATATTCATAAAATTATAATGATTTCAATTAACAACTATAATGCCTTCCCGCCTCGTCTCATTATTATTATAGGATGATATGTCATGTATCGTGTTATGATTGTTTTTTAAATAAAACAAAGGACATATAAATATTTCAATTTATTTAAACCAAAAAAACTCATTGTTTGAGAGAAATTTCTATAACGGATCAAGATTTTGAGCAAGATAAAATTTGCTCTAGTTTGTTTTATTTTTTAAATTATAATGAAATATAATAGTTATTCCAGATGGAACGGAATAGAATTGACCACCTTGATAAAAACTAAGATGGCTATGTTTTGTTATGTTAATTTGAGTGCTTGTTGTTTGAACTATTTTTAATAACTTTTAGTTTGTAATATTCATATTTAATTGAATATCAAAATATTTTAAACGCATTAAATATGCTAGCCAAAACAAGTTGAGATGGAAGAAGAATAAAAGATAGAAAATGAATTGAGTATCCAGAAGAAAACAACTCCTCCTTCACAAACTGAGACGATAACAACCACTCCAAAGGTAACTCCTCAATCAATTTCAATTTTAAAACAATTCCACCCTTTCCTGTGAGTTCTTCTAGGTTTAAGAAAGAAGACAAAGAAAAAGAGATCTTAGAGGTTTTCAAGAAAGTGGAACTCAATATTCATTTGAGTGATGCTGCCATCAAGCAAATTCTCAAGCATGCTAAATTTTTGGAGTTGTGCACTACCAAAAGAGCTTTCAAACTAAAAAGTCATGAAATGGTAAGTATGGGAGAAGTCGTATTTGTTGTTGTTCAAAAAAATATGCCCTTAAAGTAGAAAGACACAAGTGCGTTTATTATCCCATGTGTTATTAGCAATGCTAGTTTTAAAAGGTCTCTATGCGATTTAGGTGCATCCATTAGTGTTATGCCTAAACATGTTTATGATTCTCTTAGTTTAAAACCTTTAAATAAACCAACATTGTAATACAACTTTCGGATCGCAATTTTGTTTACCCACTTGGTGTGATAGAAGATGTCATAGTCAAGATTGATAGCTTTCTAATTCCATGTGACTTTTATATTCTTGACATGAAGCATAATTCTTGTGATTCCAGTACTCCTATATTGTTTGGGAGACCGTTCTTACAAACTATCAATGCAAAGATTGATTGTGGTAAGGATACTTTGTCCATGGAGGTCGGAGATGAAAAGATTGAATTTAATTTTCATGATGCAATGAAATATCATTATAGCAATGTTTATTCTATCACATGTTGTGACAAAGTTGATAAGTGTGTGTAGCAAGTTTGTGATTTTGATTGTGTGGATGGATTAAGCGTAACTTTGAGTTATTTCTATTATTTTACCCAATTGGAAGAGATGGAGAGGCACACATGTGTTCCCCAAAATGTGCACGAAGCAGCACTGGCTTTGCAAGCTTTGGAAACAATTCCCCATGGTAATGTCTTTGTTGATTTAGTACTTTCACATAAAAAGCTTTTGCCATCTATTTTACAGGCTCTCGAGTTAGAATTGAAACCTTTGCATGATAATTTGAAGTATTTATTCATTGGCAACAACAATACACTTCTTGTTGTCATAGCAAAAGGTTTGACCAGTGTGCAAGAGGAAAAACTTGTGAAGTTGTTGTGTGATCACAAAACAGCCATTGGATGGACTTTAGCCGACATCAAGGGCATTAGTCCCTCAATGTTTATGCATCATATATTATTATAGGAAGATACGAAACCAACAAGGGAAATGCAAAGGAGGTTGAACCCACCCATGATGGAGGTCGTGAAAGCTGAAATTTTAAAACTATTAGATACAGGAGTCATTTACCCCATCATAGACAGTAAATGGGTGCCGCCAATCCATGTGGTGCCCAAAAAGACTGGAATCACATTGGTGAAAAACAAAGATGATGAATTCATTCCTACTCGTATCTCGAGTGGATGGAGAATATGTTTTGATTATAGAAAACTTAATCTTTCTATGCGTAAAGATCATTTCTCATTACCATTCATGGACCAAATGCTTGAACGTTTGGCAAGTAAGTTTTTTTATTGCTTTCTTGATGGATATAGTGGATACAATCAGATTGTTATTAATTTGAGGATTAAGAAAAGAGTACGTTTACATGTCCATTTGGTACATATGCATATACAAAAATGCCCTTTGCTCTCTGTAATGCACCTGCAACTTTTCAAAAATGCATGATGAGTATTTTTTATGACTATGTTGAAAGAATAATTGAGGTTTTCATGGATGATTTCACAGTGTATGGTGATTCTTTTAATAGATGTCTAGAAAACTTATCTTTGATGTTGAAAAAAATCATTGAAACTAACCTTGTCTTGAACTATGAAAAATGTTAGTTTATGGTAGATCAAGAATAGTTCTTAAGCATGTTGTGTCTTCACATGGATTGGAGGTTGATAAAGCTAAAATAGATGTTATTTCATCATTACCTTACCCCTCATGCGTGAGGGAAGTTTGTTCTTTTCTTGGCCATGCAGGTTTCCATCGACGCTTTATCAAAGACTTCTCAAAGATTACAACACCCTTGTGCAAACTATTATCCAAAGAAGTGGATTTTGTGTTTGATCAAGCATGTAAAAATGCACATGATGAGCTTAAAAGGTATGTCACATCTGCTCCTATCATCCAACCATAAAACTGGGATGAACCTTTTGAGATAATGTGTGATGCGAATGACTATGCGGTAGGGGTTGTTCTTGGGCAAAGAATTAGTAAGAATTTGCATGTTATAGCCTGAGCTTCTCGCATGTTAGATGGAGCACAATGTCATTACCATACAATTGAAAAGGAACTTTTTGTAGTGGTGTTTGCTCAAGAAAAAATTAGGTCATATTTACTTGGTACAAAAGTAGTCGTTTTCACTGACCATGCAGCTCTGAGGTATCTTTTGAAGAAAAATGAGTCCAAACCAAGATTAATTAGGTGGATCTTGCTTTTACAAGAATTTGATCTTGAAATCAAAGGCAAAAAAGGTGCTAAAAACTATGTGGCTGGTCACTTGAGCCAACTAAGGACCAAGGATATACAAGTTGAAACAATAAGAGAGACATTTCTGATGAGCAGTTGTATGTGTTACATTCCTCCACAAGACCATGGTATGTTGATTTGGTGAACTATTTAGTCACCAAACAATTCCCTCCAAGTTTGTTTACATCTCAAAAAAATAAGCTACGAGCTGATGCTAAATATTTTTTCTGGGTTACTCCTTATCTGTGGAATTTTTATGTGGATCAAGTAGTTAGGAGATGTGTACCACAAGATGAATTTCATTCAATTCTCACCTTTTTGTCATTCTCATTCTTGTGGTGGACATTTTGGAGCAAAAAGAACGACCTATAAGGTACTTGAAAGTGGTTTTTATTGGCCTTCTATTTTCAAGGATGCATTCCATTTTTGCAAATCATGTGAAAAATATCAAAAAACAGGTAATATCACTCATAATAATCAAATGCCTTTAACAAATATTCTTGTAAGTGAGATTTTTGATGTTTGGGTATTGATATTATGGGTCCATTTCTTTCTTCTTTTAGCATTCTGTATATCCTTCTTCCAGTTGATTATGTGTCCAAATGGATTGAGGCAAAAGCCACACAAACTAATGATGTTAAAGTTGTTGTAGATTTTATCAGGACTCACATATTTGGCAGGTTTGGAATCCCTAAAGTTATCATTAGTGATCGTAGCACGTATTTTTTGCAATCATTCAATGGAAGCATTGTTACGCAAATATCATGTGACTTATCGGACTTCTACGACATACCATCCTCGAACGAATGGCCAAGCTGAGATTTCAAATCGAGAAATCAAGTCCATTTTGGAGAACACAGTGCAACCCAACCGACGAGACTGGAGTCTACGACTTGGTGGTGCACTTTGGGCTTACCAAACTGCTTACAAATCACCAATAGGAATGTCACCTTTTAGGATGATTTATGGGAAAACATGTCATCTACTAGTGGAACTTGAACATAAAGCTTTTTGGGCCATAAAAAAATGTAACTTAGATTATGATGCTGCTGGGATTGCAATAAAGTTACATTGTAAGAGTTGGAAGAGATTCGAAATGATGCTTATGAGAATGCAAGGATTTACAAAGATAAGACTAAGAGTCTTCATGACCAAATGAAGAGTTTCATGTTGGAGACAAAGTCCTTTTATATCATTCGTGTTTGAAACTATTTTCTGGTAAGTTGCGTTCTCATTAGATTGGGTCCTTCGTTGTTTCTAATGTTTTTCCTTATGGTGCAGTTGAACTTACAAGTTTAGAAACAAATAATGTACTCAAGGTCAATGGGCATCACTTGAAACCTTTCTATGAAAGTTGGACGACAAAAATCACCGCTTCTATGGAGTTAGGTGAACCGGTCTATGAAGAATGAGCATACCACATGTCGAGCCAATGAAGCAAAACAAAAGTGCTTCCTGGGAGGCAACCCGACACAAAAAAATCAGATTTGCTTTCCTTTTCCCTTATCTTTTATTTAGTTATTTATTTTGTATTTTTGTCATTCTCTTATATCCCTTTTCTTTCATTTTCAACATTAAGGACAATGTTGTATTTTAAGTGTAGGGGTATTGGGAAAATGTCAGTTTTCTTATTTTGTTTTTCTTTATTCTTTCAAAAAAAATAAAAAAAAATCTATAATTGATCTTTTTGAACTCCCATTGCTTTTTGAGGATATAAGTATTATGTATGAGAATTAAATGAGATAGATGAATATATAAATTGAATGAATGAGTGTGCATGCAAGTTTTAATGTTTAATTTGTTTAGGGATTGACTCTGAAAATATGTCATGTTAACTTTATAGTGTTATACCAATATAAGCTTTTGAGCTTTCAACATTATATTCTTTGATTGTTCGTTCTTTCAATAATATGTATCTCTAGAACTTGCTTCATATCATGTTGAGATTACATTCGCATTACATATATGCATGAAGATGATAAAGGCATTAGGAATTTTAACCACTTAAGCCAAAAAGTCAACCTAAAGCATATTATCCTTAGTGAGCCCCTTTTGAGCTTGTTTATCTTTTCTTTTCTTTATCCATGTATAAGCCTTAAATTTTTTATATGTTTTCCTCTTTTCCCCTGGCTAAGTATTAGTAGAGCATAGACTTATGATATCTCATGGAATTATGGTTGGAAACTATGTGAAAAGAAAGAAGAAGTGATGCTTGATGAAAACATGGGCAAAGCTGCCAAAAACAAAAAAAAAAGACAAAAAAAAGAAGAAAGGAAAAAAAACAAAAAAAAGGAGAAAAAACAAAAAAAAGGAATAGAAACGAGCTTGAAATCGAAAGTAGTTAAGTATTGGTGCTTAAAGATTGAAAATTCATGTGCTTAAATGTAATATCTTATTAGAAATATCATTTTTCAAAATGCTCTACTTTCTTTCGTTTAAACTATTTCTTTTACTCTCTTTACCTCACCTTAACCTTAGCCCCATTACAAGCGGAATTAAGACCTATTGATTCATACATTGTTTGTAATATTTTAGTAATGGAGATGAGATTGAAGAGCTAAGCATATGGTAGAACATATTCATTGATTGAATTTGTGAGATTTAAACACATAAGCTCTAAACATTGATTGAATTTGTGAGATTTAAACACATAAGCTCTAAACACATGACTGTTATAGTGTATATCAATAAGAGGACCTATCACTTTGGCATGACATGGATTTCTTTTAAATCCCGAAGAGTAATTGAGTTTGAAGTTTGCATGTAAACAAATTCATAAAGATTTATGTTTTTTATCCTTCTTGATTGTATTCTTATTTATAATGCATGAATTCTTGGATATTGATGGGAGATTAAGAGATTGGTCATGATTATTTTTTTATTTAAATTTTTCTTACCTATCCTTTCTCGAGGACGAGCAAGAGTAAGTGTGGGGGTATTTGATGCAACCATATTATTTGATAGTTTCATCCATATTTACATAGTATTTTGCATATGTTTTGTGTATAAAATGCCTTGATATTCTTTGTTTTATATTTTGAAGGCATTTTTGGATGAAAGATGCATAAAAGAGGTAATTGGAGGTGATGGACAGATTTGACCTTAAGTCGGTGTTTTGTGCAGAGTAGAAGCTCCAGAGATCGAAATGAAGTGATTCTAGTGACATTCAAAATCTAACATACATACATTTATGGAAAGATAAGTAAAAAGAAATAAAATAAGGAAGATCATGGAAATGGCAACCTTTAAAGTCAAATCTTGCAATCTGCTGATATCGACCTTTGTCCATTCCATCTTCAATATCTCGAGCTACAAAAGTTCGATTGATGTAAACTCAATTTTCATAGATTACGGACTCTTATACCTATAAAATATCCAAATGGAAGCTCAAAAAGATGTGATATGAAGGAGATATGAATTTTACAAGGGACAACTAAATTCTGTCAACTCAAGGAAGGACTATTTTGTAAAATAGACACCAGGGTTTCTAAGCATATATAAGGAGAAGAGGAGCAAGGAAATGGTGCCCATCACAAAAGAAACACACAAAATCTTCCTCTTCCAAACCCTAAATCATATGTTCTTCCATCTTTTTATTTAGTTGTTAAATAAACATGCAGGACTAGACTCTTTTGCTTGGTTGCAAGGACACGGACACCTTCAGATTTCAAGAACTGTGAGATCTATTTTTACCTCAATTTTTTAGTTTATATGATGAATATGTTTGTTCTCCTATGCTTATTCCTATGATTGTTTATCTAATTGCTAAGAGCGGACTTGAAGTTATTATTGTAGACAATTGATTGCTAAGTTTGATATCAAAACCAGAATTGTGGTATATGAACTTATGAAGCAACTAAGTTAATAATTATAGCAGATCTATGTTATTAATCTTAGGGAGAACATTCAATCGAAATACACATATATTGCGGACAATTATGTTTCATAATTGATCAATTTATCTAGATTTTAATGCTGCTATTAAATCAAATTATTAGTGTGGATACTATGGTTGTTTGATGGTTAGGGTAAGTTATACGACGAATCCGTTAATGGACAAATTTTAAGAAGAGATAAATATTCAAAATACAAATTGATGTGTCGTTTCCATGATCAGTTCTGATTTCTGTAGGTGGATATTGATTTGTGTCCAAGGTTTGCTTTATTGATAAATTTCAGTTTCATATAATTTTCACTTAGTTTGCTTTAGCCTAGCCTAGACAACTTTCACCCCTCCCCCCTAATTGCATTACATATAGCACGAAAATCTAAACTAAATCGTCCTCGTGGGATCGACTCCTTGCTTGCTTTATACTATCTTGTTTGATTTGTTTTAAGCTAGGGTAATTAATTTGTGCGACCGTGACATAGCAACACGCACCCCCAATTAGTTTTAATGTTTTAATTTTATGCAATTTTATCCCCGTCAAAATTTCAAATGGCAACCTTAAATGTGCTCGCCTTTTTTATTTTTGTCTCTAGTTTCTGATTTGTGTGATTTAACCCTCAACTGACCATTAAATTCTCTATTCGTTCAATTAGGTCCCTGATTTCGCATAATTGATTTAAAAATTCAAATCGGTCTCTGAAAATTCCATTCTCATCAACTGAGCCCGAATTAAATTCAAGAAATTGATTTCTCATTGACTAAGCCCTTAATAAAATTAATTTGACCAACTTAAAGTATAATTAGGTCATTCCACTTAATTAAATCCTTTAATTGGACCTTAAATTAATTCCATATCATAATTAAAATTTAGATTTGTCGACGATTAAATCGAATCAACCCATAAAAATATAATTATGTCGTTTAACTTAATTTTTACACAGATTCATCCAACGATAAATTATTTTGGCATTACATCTGTATTTTTCTCTATTTTTGAAACCAAAGAGTACGATTGGACTTGTGAAAACAACAAAAAATTTCACATTGATTTTTCTACCCACGTTGGCTCCCTTTATTTTATTATTTTTATTTTTATTTTATTTTGAGGAGTAACCCAAAAATTGGATTACGATAGTAATAGCGATGATAATTTTAGAAGTTAAAGCTGATCTGTTTCATTATATCAAATTTTAAATGTTGAGATATTATATTTTAATCTTAACATTTGTAAAAATTGTTTGTTCCGCCCGCAATGTAATGTGGGTAATTAACTAGTACCAACTAAATTTCGTGACTCCATTAGCATTCACAAATATGACAGTGTCCTCCCTCTAACAATGCTTGTTTGTTTTGGGGCATTGTTAATGAACATCTCACCTAAAAACTTAAGCTGTTACATGAAGTCCCAGAATATAATTTATATTATTCTCTAACACACCCCTCTAGTGAAAATCCTTTGGGCTTGAAACTTGCACACAGACCTATTATACCTTGTGCTTGATTTTTATCAAATAGAATGAGGGTGTTGAGATTCGAACTTGTGAAAATTGTATCAATAAGACTTTGATACCATATTAAGGAACCATCTTATCTATAAGTTTAAACTGTTAAGTGATACCCTAGAATATTATTTATATTATTCTCTAACACAAGCTTTATATATATATATATATATAGAAAATATAAAGTAAAATAACAAAAGAGGCAACAACACCCACGGGTGTTTGGCACTATATATTAAAAATATTTTTATATGATAATATTAAAAATATTTTTAAAAAATAAAAAAATATTATTTAATATATTTTTGAACAAAAAATAATTTTAAAATCAATCTCACCACAACCAGCACAACCACCCGCTAATTTGTCAATATATATGTATATACTAGTTAATTGCTCGCACTACGTTGTGGGCCGAGTAAATATTTTTTATGATTGTTGAGATTGAAATAATTAATAGATTTTGATATTTCAAAAACAAAATATAATATCTATACATGCAAGGTTTGATATAATGAAACACATCAACACACCCTGTTATAACAATGACAACATTGAAGGTTTAATACCTAAAAATATCATTACTATTATTTCTAAAAAAATAAAATTTATTAAATTATTCCAATGAGAAAAAACTCAAAAACATTAATAAAAGAGAAAGCAAGAAAAAAACTAAAATTATTATTATTATTATTATTATTATTATTATTATTATTATGTGAATAAAAGAAAAATCAATTCAATAAAAGAATCAAAAACCCTAAAATTTTAACAAAAATATTATTTCATGTGAAATTAAAAAAAACTAAAAAAAACCAAAAGAAAAAACAAAGAAAAAAATATCAATTTTCAAATGATCATAAACACATACTAAAATTTAAAAACAAAGTTTTTGAAAAACAATATTATCTCAACAAAAGAGAAAATAATCAAAATTAAAAACCAAAACTAAAGACACACATATATAGACATAGACAAAAATATGGACTATTTAGAACTATAAAAAATTAAAGGAATTAAGATAAAAAAAATTAAAAATATAAGGACCGAAACAAATACAAAAATATATTATCAATTTCAATCAAATGAAAAAATTGAATAAAGTATAACATCTATACATGTAAGGTTTGATATAATAAAACATATGAATACATCCTATTATAACAACAGGAACATTAAATCCTTATCAACTAAAAATATAATTACTATCCTATTATAACAACAGGAACATTAAATCATTATCAACTAAAAATATAGTTACTATTACTTCTAAAACAATAAAAACTATTAAATTATCCGGATGAAAAAAATTAAAAACATTTGGAAATGAGAAAGCAAGAAAAAACTAAAATTATTATTTTTATTGTGTTAATAATGGTAAAAAAATCCATTGAAAGAAAAAAATCAATAACTATAACAAAAAATATAAACAAAAAACAAAAAAATTATAAGAAAAAAAATTATTTGATGTTGAAATAAATGATTAATAAAAAGAAAAAAATCATAAGTGAAAAAAAAATAAAAAAAAATTAAATTACCCAGATGAAAAAAATTGAAAACATTAGGAAAAGAGAAAGTAAGAAAAAAAAACTAAAATTATTATTTTTATTATGTTAATAATGGTAAAACAAATCCATTAAAAGAAAAAAAAATCAATAACTATAAGAAAAAAATAAAAAAACATTATAAGAAAAAAATTATTTGATGTCGAAATAAATAAATAATAATAAAAAGAAAAAAAAATCATAAGAGAAATAAAAAAGAAAAAAAGAAAAAAACGAAATAAATAAATAAAAATAAAAAATCATAAGAAAAAAAAAGAAAAAAAAGAAGAGGAAAGACGTCTGGGAGGGGTGGAATCCCTGCCCTCCTTAGGAAGGGAGGCACCATCTTCCACTAGACTAAATGTCCATGAAAAAGACCATTTCTCAATAGATGTTGGTTGAGCTGTTTGCAGGTCTTGTGGGTTTGGTGGGTTGTTGTGGATTTCTTTTTGGATCCGCTTGTATATTATTTCAGTTAGTTTGCTCTACTACGAGCTTGATGTGTTCCTTTTAGTTTGCTGATTGGAAGCATGTTCCCATTTCAGTTGCCTCTTGTTTCTGCTCTCCAGTTTTGTTTATCTTTGGTCTTAATATACTTACATTTGATCAAAAAAAAAAAATGTCCATCTTTGTATTTGCTTGTGCAAGAATCTATAAATATAGTACAATAATCAAACCAACGACCCAAATCGAACCGAACCAAACCAAATCGAAAACTGAGCAACACTATTACAATCCACAATGATTTATCTGACATGGTGAGGTCTTTTAGTATATTAAGAATAATTCGTATCTTTTACTCATCATCATGTCATGTATATGTGGGCAGATCATGCCAGTGGCTGATGATGACGTGGCAGTATTTATTATTAAATATAAATTACCATGGATGGATTATTTATTTATTATGGTGGTTTCAGCTTTTAAAGAATGAACCGAGGCGCATGCAAAATCTCAATCATGGTGTCCTCTGTGACCCTCTCGTCCCCAGCCTTTATGCCTCCGTCTGCTGAGCTCCTCTCCCATTTTATTACTTCTTTTGCCATTGACCTTCTTGTTTCATTAATTTACATACACGAACCTTTTCATTTTTAACCACGATGCAGTGACTATATGTAGCCGTTATATGCTGCAAAATTTTAACCTTCACTTCAGGGGTCCATTGGTACTTTTCATACCCCTTCAATTTTTTTTTAAATATTTTTTTTATATTATTTTAAATGAAAAACATTTTAATTACCAACTTTTATCACAACCCCACGTACCCATTAAACAACAGTACATAAATAATTAGCATCAATAATAACAACCTGCAATCCATCCGGTTAGAAAAGTATTGATGAGGGGTTAATTTAAATAACTTAATTCATCTGTCTTTATAAATTCAGTTCGATATACATACATACATACATACATATATATGTATATATACATTATAAGTTATTCTTAAGGTTATCTTTTTCTCAAATTTTCCCTTCAATTGGCATAAATATGATTTATATAGAAATTCAAAATCTAATTAATTACAAAAATAGATTTTAGAAAACAAGGGATTTATTTTTTTTTTATCGTTAAAGTGTCTGTTTGAGAGTGTAGTTGAATTTTTTTTACGTGTTTTTCATTCAGAAATGTATTGAAATGATATATTTTTTTATTTTTTAAAAATTATTTTAACACCAGCACATAAAAATGATTTAAAACTATCATTTTTTAAAATTTAATATAAAAATAAAATATATATTTTAAAATATTTTTAAAATGCAATACCAAATAAAAAAAAGGATTTGTGTTTCTCAAATCATAATATCCTATTAATTAAAATAAAAATATAGGATAGAATAATGGTGAAAAATGATCTTATACTTAGGCCCCGTTTGTTTGCTGGAAAGTGGTTTCCTTTTGGAAAGTGAATTCGGGGAAAAGTGAATTCCTAGAATGTAAATTCTTGGAAAGTGAATTTCGATGTTTGGCAGTGTTATGGAAAATGAACTGGAAAACACTTTTCAGTGTTTGTTTGTGTTATGGAAAATGAACTGAAAAATAATTTATTAATAAATTAATTTTTTTTCAAGTTTATTAAAATAATGAGGAACAAATCTTACAAATTAAAAAGTTGAATGAGAATGAAATTGAAAAAAATAATAATTTCATAAATTATCTCAAATAAAATAAATAAAGATCAAAATAATAAAGATCAAATCTAAAAAATTAAAAAAAAATGAAAGGTGAATAAATTAAAATAATAATAATTAACATTTCATAAATTATTTCAAATAAAATAGGTAACAATAAAAAAATGAGGACCAAATTTGATAGATAAAAAATTTCAAAAAAAAAAATGATAAGAAAAAAGCAAATAGCAATTATAAAAATAAGGACCAAAATTAATATAAAAATTAAATTTTAAGAGATGGAATTGAAAAATAAATATTCAAAACAAATTATATATAGCAATCAAAAGTTTGAGGATCAAATTTGATATAATCAGCAAATAATGATATTTCTAAATTTTTCACAACTTTCGGAAAGTGTTTTCCGCCCAAATTTTCCGGAAAACACTTTCCTGAAAACCAAGCCAAATTCTTCTTTGACTGGAAAATGTTTTCCGTTAACCAACTTTCTGGAAGGCAAACAAACACAGGAAATTTTGGAAAATGGCTTCCCGGAATTCACTTTCTGGGAAACAAACACAGCCTTAGAAACAAATTAGTCGCAACTAAAATTATAATAGTATAATAAAGGCATAATTCACATATATCAACCTTATTTTTTGGTAATGGATGTTTTTAAAATAATCTTGATTTTATTAAATTTTTATTTTTTTTAAATTATTTTTACTATGGCAAAAACAACCCCTACGAGACAATAAGAACCACAGCCATGGAAGACACTTTTTAACTGTAACCCAAAATGACCCGAAAGGACATATACGTCATTACAGAACCCACCCATTTGAAAAGATGAAGAATTAAAAAAAAAAGAATTTCTCATTTCCCCACAACAGTGGAAATGAAGTTTGAAGAGTGAAGGAAAAGTCTATTCTCTCCCCTCTCACAGAGCCGAAAGTGACAAACCAATGAGAAAGACGCACACAATACACAGAAAGACAACACAGCAGAATCCTCAAAAGCGAAGCCACTGCCCACCACCACCTCCGCCACTGCCTACAAGTACTCTGCTTGCTCTTCATTTTTCATCCCTTTTTTTTCCCTCCCTAGGACCAGGTTCTACTCCTCTCTGACGAGCAAGGTTGTCCTTCTCCTCTCCTTCCCTCTCTTCTGCAACAGTGAATATTTTTAGAGAAAGAAAACAACGAATTCTACAAACCCTCTTTTTACATATTGCAAAGCCACCATTAAAAAAAGATCAATTTCGTTTTGTTCTTTCTTTTCTTTCCTCAATAAGGTGAGCGGCAAAAAGGGATTGAAAGAAAATGTTTCATCGTTTACGGACGATTGCTTCTCAAGTTTGGATCGGCCATACAGTGCCGTAAAGGGAGATCTCTCTCTCTGGCTGGTGAATGTTTTGGGGTTTTGTGGCTGAGACAGATCGTTTGGTGTAGAGCTCTGATCTCGAAAGGTTTATGCTTTTCTTGTGATTGGGGACTGTCTGATAAGTAGACAAAGTACTAGGATGCGGAGGATAACGATGTATTCTTCCTGGACGTCGTTGTCCCTTGTGGGTTTTTCTCTATCTCTACAGTTCACAATCAGCAACCATTAAAACCCAAAAAGTTCTTGAAATTTTGACTAAGGAAGAGAGACTAGCTGGGTTTAGTTTACTTTTATTTGGGCTGTTTGAGCTTTAACAAGTATCTCTCAGCTCTTTGTGTCTGTTTGTTTCGGCCCTTTCTTTCCTTTCCCTTCCTTAAGCTGCTAAAAGTGTTGTAATCTATGTTTAAGAGGGGTCACATAGGTGGATTTAAAGGTGCGAAAAATTGGTTCAAGGTGTGATTAAGCACAAGAAGGTAGTTGGTTTAGAAGAGGAACTCGAGGCGTTTATTTTGGCATCTTGTCGGGACTCAGAAATTTAGGAGCTTGAAAGGAAAATAACCCGCCCCACTTTGTGTGGTGGTCGTGTTGCAAATATATATTTGGTGGGTATCTGTGAAGTTGAATTTGAATATGGCGATGTCCTGCAAGGATGGTAAGCAGCCTCTTAACATGGACAATGGCAAGTATGTCCGGTACACGCCTGAGCAGGTCGAAGCCCTGGAAAGGCTCTATCATGATTGTCCCAAACCCAGCTCCATTCGCCGCCATCAGCTCATCAGGGAGTGTCCAATTCTCTCCAACATTGAACCCAAACAAATCAAAGTTTGGTTCCAAAATAGAAGGTATAATAATAATAATTAATAACTGGTTTAATAGCCACGAAAACAGATTTTCGATTTTTTTTTATGTTTTGTATCTGTACTATGGCTTGATGCTCCTTAATGGACAAATTGATTTTTTAAATTCTGGATTTGCTATCTTTCCATGATTTTATCTTTGAATTCTCCTGTAATGCTTGTTATATTCTTCAGATGTCGAGAGAAGCAGAGGAAAGAGGCGTCTCGCCTCCAGGCGGTGAATAGGAAGCTGACTGCAATGAACAAGCTTCTGATGGAAGAGAATGATAGGTTGCAGAAGCAGGTGTCGCAGCTTGTGTATGAGAATGGCTACTTTCGCCAACATACCCATAATGTAAGAATTCTCTCTTTTTTCTTGCTATATCATCCGCTGCACATCATAACATGCTTGGTTACTGGGAACATGAAGGGGAAAGTGAATTGAAGTATTTGAATTGCTGATGAGACGTGGATTTTTTCTTCTTCTATCTGCTATAACTTGTTAGAAATCAAGGGATGGTTTGTTTATGCTAGAAGGTTGTATTATTTATTTTTGAATTATGTGGAAATTGAGATAGAGATGGGTTGTTTTCTTTCAGACACCGCTTGCAACCAAAGATACAAGCTGTGAATCAGTGGTGACGAGCGGTCAACACCACCTGACACCTCAGCATCCTCCAAGGGATGCTAGTCCTGCAGGGTTAGTGGGGTTCTGGTTGTTAGGTCCTTTTCTGTTATGGTGCTTTGTGTCCACTTGATTGTGTGTGTGCGAACTAGTGTGGAATTTTGAATTCATGCTTTGTATTTTTTCTAGGCTTTTGTCCATTGCAGAAGAGACTTTAACAGAGTTTCTTTCAAAGGCTACTGGAACTGCTATAGAGTGGGTCCAAATGCCTGGAATGAAGGTATCTCTCAGTTTTTTTTTATATATTTCACAGATTAAGAACTGTTTCATCTTGTAAAAAAAATTGCAAAATTTTATCAGATAAATTATTGTATTTTATTTGTTTTTAATTGCTTTGCATTAAAAGGAGAAGTATTACATATATGCAAAGACAGAACTAAGTTGATCTCCTCATTACAAGTCTATGATGTCAGGCTACTGAATGCTAGAACTTTCCGTTGAATTTTTTCTAGAGGTGTTGGTTTGAATTTCTTGATATGAAAATACATACTTTGTTCTTTTTCCATGTTTAGCATTATGTTTGAATTCCACCAATTGATTTTCACCAAGTCAGGTTTTTCAAATCTGTTTCTTATTCACATTTTTTTTCTTCTCAAAAATGTGTAGCCTGGTCCGGATTCCAGTGGAATCGTTGCTATTTCTCATGGTTGCACCGGTGTGGGAGCACGAGCTTGCGGCCTGGTGGGTCTTGAACCTACAAGGGTATGTGCACTTGGTTCGCCATACCATTTTACTACTGAGTTTCCAAGGTTATGTAATAGATTGTGTCTTCCAGGTTGCTGAAATCCTCAAGGATCGGCCATTATGGTTTCGTGATTGCCGAGCTGTGGATGTGCTGAATGTGCTGCCCACTGCAAATGGTGGAACCATTGAGCTACTTTATATGCAGGTAAAGGATTAACCATCATGCACTTGTCATTTCTGTTAAAACCCTATAGCTGCAATTATTTAACACTTTTATTTTTTATTGAGATTATAGCTCTATGCGCCAACAACGTTGGCACCCGGTCGTGACTTCTGGTTGTTGCGTTATACTTCTGTTTTAGAAGATGGAAGTCTTGTGGTATGCTCCCAAACTCTTAAAATTTGTAATTCTCATCCAGGAATTTAGTGGAATTATTTTTTCACTGTCACTTTCAACTCGTGCAATATTCAGGTTTGTGAGAGATCACTGAAAAATACTCAGAATGGCCCAAGCATGCCACCAGTGCAGCATTTTGTGAGAGCAGAAATGCTCCCAAGTGGGTATCTGGTACGGCCTTGTGAAGGTGGTGGTTCAATCATACACGTAGTTGACCACATGGATTTGGAGGTAGGATTTGCCATGCAATATCTGTATTTTAATTTGTTTTATATATAAAATATGTGATGTTGAAGTCAATTTTCTATTTAACCCAAAATCATAACTCAATTACTGATTTATTCAACTAGCCTTGGAGTGTGCCTGAAGTACTACGGCCACTGTATGAATCCTCAACTGCACTTGCTCAAAAGACAACAATGGCGGTAAGCAATTTTTCATCTTTTTATGTCATGAACATTTAATGGATGTACTGAAACACTGATTTAGTTTGGGTGATGCAAATGTAACATCTGAACCAGACAGGGACTAATATTTCAATAATGTATATCCTTTCCATTCAGGCTCTACGCCACCTGAGACAGATAGCTCAGGAAGCTTCTCAATCTAATGTGACCAACTGGGGCAGACGACCTGCAGCTCTACGAGCACTGAGCCAGAGGTTGAGCAGGTTAATATCTTCTGTTGCTTGATAGTATCTGATTCAATCCAATTATAATCTGCCAGGTAGATTCTAATGTAATTGTGGCAGGGGTTTTAATGAGGCTCTCAATGGATTTAGTGATGAGGGATGGTCAATGATCGGAAATGATGGCATGGATGATGTTACAATCCTTGTGAACTCATCTCCTGACAAGTTAATGGGTTCAAATCTTTCCTTCACCAATGGGTTTTCAGCTGTCAATAGTGCAGTCCTGTGTGCTAAGGCATCAATGCTCTTACAGGTATTGATACATAATTGTTTTATGTCCTAGGCTTGTGGGAAATGGTTGAAATATAAAAATATGCAATAAGACTTGGTAAATTATGCACTGTATTTAGTTGCTGTAGGGCATTTGCTACTTTTAAGCACGTGTCTTTTCTGTAACCTCAGTTTTTAGATTCTTGCAACAGGGAACTGTATTGTTCTTTATATATGGCCTTTTTTTTTTAGAATACCAGGAGATAGATACATATTATATCTACTTCCTTTACTTTTTGTATATTCCTGTAACTCATAATTGTTTTTAGTTTGTCATCTTTTCTCATGTTGTGCACTTTCCTTTTTCAGAATGTCCCTCCTGCAATCCTTCTCAGATTCTTGCGAGAGCACAGGTCAGAATGGGCAGATAACAATATTGATGCCTATGCAGCTGCAGCGGTTAAAGTTGGTCCTTTTAGCTTACAAGGTTCTCGAGTTGGAAGTTCTGGGGGTCAAGTTATACTTCCACTGGCTCACACTATTGAACATGAAGAGGTGAGCCATTTGATACAGCTTGGACAATGCCCTATACAATAAATTTCAATATGGCTGTTAAATTTATTGTTTTCACCTTTGTTATGCATTTGATAAACTTTGTTCATTAGTTCCTGGAGGTCATAAAACTGGAAGGTGTTAGCCATTCTCCTGAAGATTCAATAATGCCCAGAGATGTGTTTCTTTTGCAAGTACGACCCTTGTTTTCTATGCTTTCTCTGTTTTTTTCTTGCATCTGAATTGATCAACAGCTTGTCGTCTTCGGCATGATGAGCTCTTTTTTCCTGTACCAAGCTGGCAGATCAAATTCAAAGAAAGCTATGGAGTGAGGGAAATCAGTGAGAGTTCTCATGAACTTTTGAAATGGACCCACCATGTTCTAGTTTGGAATGAATTACTGAATTTGAAAGACAGAAATAGTTTTGTAAATCTCCCCCTTTCACCATTTTTGTTCAGATAGGAATTAGTGGAAATCAGCTTTTCCCTTTGTTGAAAGATCACATAGGTTTCATACCAAGAACAAGTTTCAAGAGTAGAAGTTTAAAATGAAAATAAATTTGCTTCATGTTTCCAATTTTCTTCCGAAATATATTTTGAGGTGCTGACTTGCCAATCAACTGGGTATCCTGGAAAGTGTGGGGATTCTAGTTACCCCTGGTCTGGTTTATGCATATGGCTATCCTTAACTAGATTTGGGCTGAGTTTGCACCACTTGATTCATTTCATTCTTATATCACTTGATGACATTTTTCCTCTTTGTTCCCTTGTTATTTGCTTCACTTGTACCACTCTGACAGCTCTGCTGTGGAATGGACGAGAATGCTGTCGGCACCTGTGCTGAACTTATATTTGCTCCCATTGATGCTACTTTTGCTGATGATGCACCTCTTTTACCTTCTGGTTTTCGCATCATTCCCCTAAATTGTGGGAAGGTAAGCATAATTGATTTTGAAATAGTTTATTTCTCCATGCGTATTTATTAGACCCTTAATTAATGCATTGAAAATGATGCAGGAAGCCTCCAGTCCAAATCGCACCTTGGATCTTGCAGCTGCTCTTGAAGTTGGGCCAATTGGAAACAAAGCATCTGGTGATAATTCTGCAAATTCTGGTTGCACAAGATCTGTAATGACAATCGCATTTGAATTTGCATTTGAGAGCCACATGCAAGAACATGTAGCGGCAATGACTCGGCAGTATATCCGCAGCATTATATCTTCAGTTCAGAGGGTGGCATTAGCACTATCTCCTCATCTTGGTTCACAGGCTGGTCTTCGGTCACCACTGGGTACTCCTGAAGCGCAGACACTTGCTCGTTGGATCTGCCAGAGCTACAGGTGTGTTGGTGTTCCCTCTCATACATGTTATCTTGATCAGAAGGGTCAGTTTGTCACCAGGGTGATTATCCCTATTCAGCCTAACAAGTCAAATTAATTCAGAGGTGTTGCCATATGATGATCAAGTCATTCTAGTGAATGTCTTCTCCCACAAGAAATAGGTTTCTTTGTTATTGAATTCTCTTTAATTTTGATACATGATTTTAAAATGATAATGGATTTGAATGTGTTGATAAAAGTTTTACTGGGATTCTAAGGTGTTCTCATTTGTATACATGAGAAAACATGTGGACAGAAAAAGAATTGATTTTTTTTGGTCAAAGGAAACATTCTTTCAAATTTCATATATCTGTTAAAAGCTTTTCTATAATCTATGAAGTGACTACATTTCCAAAGAAAAAACATGTCGAATTTGGACATTTGAAATATTTCATTGACTGAACACTTGTTACTTTATTTAATACTTGGTCACAACTTTGCAGGAGCTATTTGGGTGTGGAGCTACTCAAATCCAATGGTGAAGGAAGTGAATCTATTCTGAAAACCTTATGGCATCATTCAGATGCTATCATGTGCTGCTCACTGAAGGTGTGCATGACAATCCATTTGTCGCTAATGATAGAATACTTGGACTAGGATTTAGGAATTATGGGGACCTACACAAACATGGTATTAAATTGAACAAAGGCATATCTGCCCATGAATGTTCCCTGTTACTTTACAAAGGAGATGCTTTTATAATATGGCATATGGTCTATCTTCTCTACTATACAGTTACTTGTATGGATAACTTGAAGGTACTGGAGTCTATTCAAAATGATTATTTCTGGACATATCTTGTGGTATTTGTAATGTGCTGGAAAATGTGTCGAACCAACAAAATATATTATTATTCTCATATTCCTAGTGAGTTGTTCATGCATATAATGCAAGTTGAATAAATATTGTCAGCTGTTTTGTTTAACATGCATTGCTATTTTGCATTCAGGTCTAATTCAGATGTGATTATTATGCACAAGTACCACCTTAGTTCTGTTGCTAAACTTTTGTCTTCAAAGCAATTTGGTCTTGAAAGTTATGTGAATTTTGCAGGCTTTGCCAATCTTCACCTTTGCAAACCAAGCTGGACTTGACATGCTTGAGACAACCTTAGTTGCACTGCAAGACATAACTTTGGAAAAGATATTTGATGATCATGGAAGAAAAACTCTCTGCTCAGAATTCCCACAGATTATGCAACAGGTTTTCCCTTTCTTAAATCTTCGTGAAAGAAAAATGGAATCAGGTTAATTGAGATTTATTTTCACCAAATGCCACCCCAAAAAGACAATAATTACTATGCTTAAGAACAAGCCTTAGCTTTCATTTCTTTCATTTTTTATTTTTTTGGTTTCTTATTTATCACAAGTAGATATTGCCCACTGAATTACTTTTGGTCTGTCTTACACTTCAAGTGTTTGGTTAAGGGTACATAGCATTTTAACAGGAAACTGCGTTGTGTTTAGATCAAAGCAGGGTGCCTTCTCTTAACTATAAGCAAAACTGTTTATTTTGGGGCTTATTATATTAAGTGATGATATAAATTTTTAAAATCTCAGGAACCAATAACCCAATATTGTGTCTACAAATTCTATTTTCTCTATAATCATTGCACTGCAACACCACAACATAGTAGTCAAAGCAATCACAACATTGCAAGACCAAATGGGCACGTCACTGTATATGTTTGATAGCAATCATTTACAATTTAATCTATCATTAAAAATTTTCATTTCCCTAAGATGCATGTAGATGTTTATATATTTTAGTTACCCATAATTCTAGATTTGTTGAATTGCTCGATTAAACTCCATTTGCTCTGACAAAGAAGATGAGGAAAGTGAATTTCAATTTTCCATGATAAAATACAAATTACCCTTGTATATTTCTTTGGGTTTCTCATTTTTTTTATTTTCTGTTTGGCCGCTCTTAAACAATGAACCATATCAATAAATACATGTAATAGTCTGAAAAATAATGTGGTATTGAAAAATGTGGCTGACAAACCGTGATGATCTGCTTTTTTGAGCTGCAAAGCATGAAATGCTGCTAAAAAATAGTATCTTTTGCTTAGGGCAGTCCCCCCGCTCTCCCCCAAGATATGATATTGGGGTAGCCTGGACTGGCATTGGTAGATTCAATATGCACCATCTTATGAATTACTTGTCTCTTGCTAGGGTTTTACATGTCTTCAAGGTGGAATCTGTTTGTCAAGCATGGGCAGACCAGTTTCATATGAAAGAGCTGTAGCCTGGAAAGTGTTGAATGAAGAAGAAAATGCGCATTGCATCTGCTTTATGTTTATAAACTGGTCTTTTGTCTGATTTAAGAGTGAGAACTCTACATCTGTCGTATTTTGCTGGTTTGTTGTTCTTTTATCTATAACAGGTAACAACCGTGGAGCACCCTAGTTCATTTGCTATGTTCGAAATTTGTGTGGCCTAGAGATTATGGATGTATCAATGAGATGATATGCTAAGGATCAGTTTGTTTGTGACTTGCTTTATTCACCTGGGTCTATGTTTGGTTATTGCCTACCAAGAAGACAAGTATGTCAATTCTGGTTTTTCATGTGTTGCTTACAGTTACAGGTATGCTCTTTTTTTCTTTTTTATTTGTCAGGGACAAGTCAGGAAGTCCATAAGCGGGTACTTTCTGCATCAGCAATCATGGATTAACTAACGATGCTTTGTTTGACTTAACATTCTTTTTAAGTCATCACCCTTATTCCTTAGTTTTTACTTTATACACGCCCTTCCATTCTATTCTTCCAACTAAAACTCAATTTAAAAATAATTCCAACCATTTGAAATATGCAAAATCGACCATTCGAAGTTTGGAATGATTTGCAGAGGATTGAAACATTTGGAAGTAGTGGCGGCGAGTGTTTTCTTCATGCACAGACGGTGAGGGACACTGAAAAACACAGCAATGCTTTGGGGTTTTTTAGCGGCTACATGCATCTTATCTTTTTAAGCAAACATTTAAGTTTAAAGCTTGTGTCACTGATTATTTACTCCTCAATGACACTTAGTTTTTTATTTTATTTTAAACTCATATTACTGATCATCTACACCTCCAGCAACCAAACTTGACACCTATAGCTACTATTGCTATTGCTATAGATGGAGCAAGTTTGGTTGTTGGTGTTCATTGAGGACTAGTTATTGTTTGGAGAAACAATTTTAATTCAGTTTAGTCTTTTATTCTTTCATGCACTTTCGATCTTCTTGTTCATAATTTTTTTTTTTAAAAGGCAGCATCAATTTCAACTCATTGAAAAGAATATATGTGTGCGTGTGTGCGTGTATTATGAAATGATTTTAAAAGACATTCATGGGTCTAAAAATAGGGTATGGCAATTGCCTCTCTTTATAATGCTTATAGGGTATGTGTGTGTGTGTGTATATATATATATATATATAATAATAATAATAATAATAATAATAATCTCATCATCATAGGTGACCTATCCATTCTTTTAGAAAAGCTCAATGTTTTTTTTTTCAAGAAATAAGGTGACTTACCCATTTTAAAATTAAAAAGAAGTGGTGTGCCATACTTTGACCTTGAAAAAGAAACAAGTTTTGACTCATGAATTTGCTTTAATTGTGGAAAAAAACGATATCTTCTTAGCAACTCTTTTTCGTTGACATCTCAGTGATCGATCCCTTTCAACTAGAACATGGGTTTTACAGTTATATCCTCATAACTATTTTTCTAGTGGTGTGCAATCATGAAAACAACTTGTTTTTTTTAGTCCAACATCTTAGTGATTCTCTTCCACTATAATTATAATTTTATAGCTATCAGGAGAGCCATTTCTCATAGCTATTTTCATGCACATCTATTTTCTAGTAGAGTCGTAGTGACTTGTTTTTTAATTTGCTCATCTAACATGAAATCATTGCAACTATTCTCCTATGCAATTGCTCTCTAGTGGAGCATTGTCATTTCAATAACTCTTGTTTTTCAGCTCATTCGACCTAAAATTTGCATTATATCAACTCCTTTTGACAAGAGAACCATATTCTCACAACTATTCTCATATGCGAATCTTTCCTAATAAAGTGTTGTAATATCAATGACTTTTGTTTTCAGTTGAATTGACTTAAAATCCTTCATCTAAGTGATTACTTTCATCTAAAACCTTCATAAAACATCTTATTTGTTTTGATTGAATCTGTAATATTTAAATTGTAAAAGTTGAAAACCGAGTTTCTTGATGGAAAAGATCCTAAAACTAATATTTTTTCTTGTTTTTTTCTTATGACATTTGGACTTTCTTTTTCCTGATAGCATGGATAACCTAAAGACTCTTTCTAATGATAAGGTTGATCTTCTAATTGTCTTGAGAATTTTTGAATAATATGGTTTTTTCCCACTTTTCTTCGTGATTATAATGCTTAACAATTAGAATTCCTAATGGTAAGGTTAAACTGATGCTTTATAATCATGGGGTTTGAACATCTTGACATTCCTCGATGCCATAAAATCGAGAAATTGTTGTAGACAAGGTTTATCTCCTCCTAATTGAAGGGTCAAAATGAAATTCCTTACTATCATAGCTTCAAGATTATTTATTAATAAACTCATATTCATCAAGTTTTGTTGGATTTTATTGAGGTCTTTTCTTGTAAAATTATAAAAACATTTATGCAATGCTTTAGGGTTAGATGACATCATGCATCCTTACTTGGTTTTAAATACAAACCCCCTCTCTTCGAATGCTCCATCTTCAAATAATGCCTTTGCTTTCTATCCAAACCCTTCATAGTCATTTGATTCATCAACTCATTTGAGTTTATCTTGGGTTGTCCACGACAATTACTGCTCTCATTGTATATTAAGTCTGACCATGCCCTCAAGTATGATATTCTTGTTTTAGCATGAAGGAGTTTAAAAAGTAATTCAATTTCTTCAATTGTTTCAAAAAACATGCCCTATTTAGTTATGCACATTCTGTCAGCAATTATAAAAAGTTTTTATAGTGTCGATTTCATCTTAGATTGTTAATTAGCCACAAAACTATCTCTAGTTAAACAACTCTTCAAACATGTGATATCATCAACCTTTCTGGAGTTGTAAATTCTTTTAGACATGCATTATCATTTTTACAAAAGCATCTTTTCTACTGATAGCTTCCAAAAAAGTCTCATCATTATATCTTTAGTGTTATTCACAATAAATTTCTCTCGACCTTTCTAACCTTATCGAATTACATATTTTGATATAACTGCATATTTTTTGCAACTATCTAACACTCATGATACAACCAAGTTCAACCTTTTAGACCAGATCTATCTTCATATATTCTCTCCCATTTCAAGGCTTTATTATAAACTAGTCTCGATCATGGAAATAAATGCATTATCAACATTAATATTATTTTGTGACAACAAGCTTTATCTAAGCTCTTTCTTCATTTAATTTAATCTTTTATAAGAGTCGAGTATGAATTTTAAAAGGTTGACCTTTAGAAGGACTTATATATCAGCTCGTGAACACTCATGCTAAATATATGAACATGTATTCATATGATGAGCCCACCCTTCAAGGGGTGACACATTGTCAGTACTCACACACTACAAAAAAACAGGCCTATTTGCAACAAATTGATCCGTTGCAAATAACATGGAAAGTCGTTGCTAATATTAATTAGCAACGACATTTGCAACGGACATAATTTGTTAGAAAAAAATCGTTTCAAATGTAGCTTGCAACGGATTATCCGTTGCAAGTGAATTTGCAACGGATAATCTGTGGCAATTTCTTCCATTGCAAATACACAGTTTGCAACGGCGGGTCCATTGCAATTGCAACGAACGAAATATATAATTTAAATTTTAATATATTTAAAATATATTTTAATTTAAATTAATTATAACTAAATATTTTAAAAGCACTAGCAAATATTGAAATATTATTAATATTGAAAATAAAATAAATATGGTGGAAATAAAAATTATTATAAATTAAAATTCTTAATACACTACTGATTGGATTACATTTACATGACCAAGTAAATAAACATGAAGCTTAAAATACATATGTAAAACTGTTTAAGGTGGAAATGATCTACGATGTTGTTGATGAGAGGAAGATGGACCATTATATGGCATTTGAGGTTGAGGTCGATGTCGAGGTCGGTATACTGGTGCCATTGTAGGTGATGGCATCGATGGAGCCATAGGTGTTGGCATACTTAGACCCATATGTCCTACCAAGAGCTGAAGACAATCTGTAATGGAAGAAATTTCATTTCTCATATCATTAATAACTTCACGATTTTCTTGCAATTGCTCTTGATATCGTCTAGTAGTTGTGCTTGGATATGATCAATTTACTAAGTAGGTATGTGATGAAGAACTCACATCAACTTTAGATTTAGGCATACGGGGTGCACCATATACTCGACCCTTGCTTACTCCCCATGTAGCCTCGCACCAAGCTGCTCCATCAAAAGAGGGATGGTTGTCCTGATCAGCTCCATATCTTGCAACCATCTCATTTCTATATTTTTCCTCCAACCAGACAAGTCCATGTCAAAATATATTAATTTTAATAAGAATGATATTTCATATATATATATATATATATATATATAATATAAGTACTTACCACCACTGTTTTAGATCGATTATCTACAAATATGTCGGTCTCATTTGATTTCTTATGCAAAGCAGAAAAGACCTCATCCAACGGAAGTTCTTTCCCCCCGACCTGTTCTTGCTACGAACATGAAAAAAAAAGTTAGCAACAAAAATATTAAACAAATTAAATTACAAGTGTTGAACAACAACATTTCGTACCATACTAGCTCGATATGATGCAAATGAAACCGAGCCATCAGAATGAGTACTTATTTTCCCATCTGTTTTCTTTAATCGATTCTGTTTTGAAGTTTTGGACTTTTTGCGGAATCCATCGGTGGACCAAACATCGCTGATCATCGTATTCCAATCTTCATTTTGGATCCAAACAGGTCCTTTATCCAGGCATTTTCGAGCTCTTGCCAGTTGTTGGTTCAAGGAAATTCGAGCTTTATCTTCCTATATTTTATGAACAATTGCTTCATCTTCTTCCGGGAAGGTATATTTTTTCTATCAAATACATATTTAATAGAATAACAAAACCAGACCCAAATCATAAATCCATATAAATTATTTGTATGTAAGCTAATTCCAACTATAATAAAAACCAAACTGGTCACAAACACATCAACAAAACATCTAACCAATCAATCCATCATTCAAAAAGCTTCAAACTTTCCCTTCATTTTCCCAACTGCTAAACAAACAAGGCAAAACCCAGATCACAAAAACAACAATGAAGAGAGAGAAAAAACACTAAACAACCAATAGTCAAACAAGCATGAAAAAAACAGACAAATCAATCTAAAAGTCTCAAACTTTCCTTGAAATCTCCCTCAAAAATAGTTAACAGAAAAACATACCTTGAATTCCTTCAACAGTTTCAATAGTTCATCTTTACACATAGCATCAACTTTATCCCAAGAGTGCCATGACCCCTTGAAATTAGTTCTTAAAATTATTCTGATTTCTCGGCCACATGAAGCATTATTGAACCTAAAAGATTAAAGTAACAAACTTTCATGGAACAATAATGACACAAATGATAACTATGTAATAAAAATATTATACTTACTCATATGTTCCATACAAACTCAGCTCTTCCATTTAATATATATTGTTTCGAGAACAGTTTGAATCATGGATTGAATGGTGGCAATCCAGATCATTTGAACATCTCATGTTACTACCTTCTCTTGACTCATAGAATTCTCTCCCATCACTACCATCTTCATCAACTTCATTGCTAATGGCATGCTCATCACCAACACCACCACCTCCCGCATAACCTTGATGTACATTAAATTCTCTAAACATGTTTGTATCATCTCCCGGGACACCTTGTGTTGCTAACAAATCTTGAAACCCAAAAGCTTCATGTGCATTTAACCTCACATTATCCTCTTGATGAGGAAATGTACTTTCAACTCTTTGTGTATAATAATTATGTAATTGATCAGGCTCGAGTTAGTGAGAAGCTGATGCGTTCTTATCCACAATTGATGGAGTTCTATTCGATCTGGAAGCGGACCTATCACTCCTAGAATATTGTAACATAGATCTATGTCTGGACATCCTAGAACAATTGGATTGTCGTCAATAAGTATTGTTGGTAAAAACTAATCAATATGACAATAATAAGAAATATGAACAAAAGAATATTAAATATCATAAGTTAATATATCAATTAAATTTAAGAAATACAAGCAGCATGCTAATCATCATCATCACATAAAAGTAAATGCACGAATATACCTGCATAATGCTAATCATCATCATCATTACTTCTAATCAAATCATCATCATTATCATCATCACCAACAACTTCATTATCATAATCAATTTCCTCATCCGAATCCATTTCATTATCTTCTCCCCAATTTCCCTCTACCGTAAGCAAATCATTTTGGTTGACTTCTTCATAATAAGATGTGTCAACAAATATACTTGGTTCATCAAGTGTCATATTAGGAAGCACACAACATGGTTGAGAAATTTCATCTGATTGATCAACATCAAATGTGTTAACATTGTCATTGTTTTCAATAAATTCACCCATCTCAACATTAGAACGACTTCTAGCTGTTGTCTTCATAACTGCCCACCATTCTAAAGATTTATTATCAATTGGACGTGTAAAGTAGACTTGTTGACATTGCTGCACCAAGACAAAATCTTCACTTCCATGTAGTCTAGAGGTATGCTTGATCTCAACCAAACCATTTGAACGATGCACTTTAAGCCCACGTTTGGTATAGTACCAATGACACTTAAACAGAAAAACCTTGCAGTTACTCCCTAAATATTTAAGCCGGATCACTTCTTCAAGCATTCCATAGTAATCCATTTCATTACCATTGTAGCAGCTTCCCTTGAAACAAACCCCGCTAATCATTGTTTTTTTATAGCGACCATGAAATTGAGTATGAAATTTAAACCCATTGACATAATACCTATTATAACATTTAATGGAATTTGACGGACCCATAGAAAGAGCAAAGATTTGATTCTCAATTCCAGTTGATTGGTATTCAACCTAGCATAACAATAACAATGTATGAATTATTATTTCATACAAACTAGTAAATTTAACAAAATATGTCATGAAAAATACTTACATGGTTTTTCAACCAAATTGGAAATTCCACCTTACATAGGTTTTCAATTTCAATATCGATCAATTGTGGTTGTTGTGAATGACATTGTCTAAATCTTAAATTATTAGTTGAAATCAAGTTATTATAAATTCAGAAACAATACAATATTTCACACTTACTCTAGACAGGGTTTCAATTCTCGACAATTGAAAATGACATAGTTGTGCGCAATTTTCATTTCTTCCTGCGATAATTGTCGTCTATAACATTATTTAGACAATTTTCTTCCTGGATAGGAAAAAATAGAAAGTTTTCCACCTTCACTTTTAGCTCCACCATTGTCATTTCGTGGAACTCAATTCTATATTGTTTGAACATTATCACCAAAATAATAAGATGCAAAATTTGTAATTTCATCTATCAAGTACGCTTCACATATGAAACCCCTCTACTTGGGCTTTATTGGTGACTTTCTTCTTCAAATAGAACATGTACCTGCATTATTTATGTTAAGTAGTTTGAAAAAAAACAAATTATTCAATCAAAGTGCATAAAAAATAAATTGTATGAAAACATACAGTTCAAATGGATACATCCATCGATATTGAACGAGTCCACCAACTTGTGCCTCATAAGGAAGGTGTATTGCTAAGTGTTCCATGGAGTTGAAGAACGATGGAGGGAAAATCCTTTCAAGTTTACAAATTATTTCAATAATATTTCTCTGCATCAACTCCAAGTGTTGTACATTTAAATTAGTCGCATAGATGTCCCGAAAAAATACTGACAAATTTGTTAATGCCTCCCACAATGGTCTAGGCAAGTAAGGTCGGAACGCAACAGGAAGAAGTCTTTACATAAAAACATGGAAATCATGACTTTTCATGTCTGAGACCTTACATTGTGCCTCTTTCACACACCGTGATATGTTTGAAGCATAACCATCAGGAAAGGACAACTCTTTCATCCATGCCAACACTTGTTGTTGTTCTTCCTTGAAGAGATAATAAGTGGCTTTCGGTTTGTAAACTCGACCACTTGCATCTTGTTGCAAATGTAAGCTTGGCTTTTTACAATACAACTAAATATCCAATCTAGCCTTTACATTATCCTTGCTTCTATCAGGGCAATCCATTACCATGTAGAAGATATTTTCAAATAATTTTTTTGTATGTGCATGACATCTAGGTTGTGATGAATTAAATTTGTATGTCAATATGGAAGTTCCCAAAAAATGCTTTTCTTCACCCAATTGTGATATACACCAAATCCGGGAATTTTACCACAATTGGAAGAGCTACCAACATGTCCCTCGGTGAACTTAGAAACTTTAGCTAACATTTCTAAACCAGATTGACGAGGAAAAGGAGGGAGCTCTTCAATTACTCCTTTTATAAACTTATCTGACTGATATCTGTAAGGATGATTCATGGGTAGGAATCGTCGGTGACAGTCAAAGAATGATTTTTTCCCACCATGTTTTAATCGAAATGCCTTGTTGTGTTCCATACAATAAGGACATGCTAATTTGCCATGTGTACTCCAGCCCGACAACATCCATATGCTGGAAAATCACTTACGGTCCACATCAAAGCTGTTATTAAATGAAAATTTTATTTATGGTATACATCATAAGTTTCAACACCTATAGACCATAACTTATTCAATTCATCAATCAAAGGTCTTAGAAAAATATCAAGGTTTTTTCCTGGATTCTTTGGCCCGGGAATTATCATTGATAAAAACATAAATGGTCTTGTCATGCATTTCCAAGGAGGCAAATTGTACACAGTTACAATTACTAGCCAACAAGAATATGAATTTGAAACCATATTAAATGGATAAAACCCATCAGTGCATAATCCTAATCGAACATTTCGTGGATCTGCCACGAAGCTCAGATGGACTCGATTAAACTCTTTCCAAGCATATCCATCTGATGGGTGCACCATTATTCCATCATCCGACTTATGAAAATGATGCCATGTCATATCTTTGGCATGATGTGGAGACATAAATAGTCTCTAAAGTCTTGGTGTCAATGGAAAGTATCGGAGTTGCTTCTCCGCCTTGTAAGGGCCTTTACTAGTAGGGTTTCTATCTAGGCTTGTATCGTGAACTTCCACAGATATCACACCTTATTTTCATCTCATCAACCCCATAATAGAGCATGCAGTTATTATGACACACATCATATTTCTCATAGCCAAGTTCAAGAGGCCGCATAAATTTCTTGGCATCATAAAAATTTGAAACCAAATTAACATCATCAGGCATGCAACTCTTAGCAAATTCAATGAATTTGTTGAATGTATTATGAGTTAAATTTAAATTTGACTTCATATTAAGCAATTGTACACAAGTAGATAGTTTTGATTGCTTAGTATACCCATCCCACAAAGGTTCCTCTGCAGCTTTCAACAACTTAAAAAATTTAGATGCCTCTAGATTCAGAGGTTCCTCTATCACAACAGTAATACAAACCCTACTATTGTAGTATGCATCATCATTTCTCATTCCATCTAGAACCATATTTCTATATGGATTTGCATCTCCCTCATCATTCACAACACGACTAATCCCTCCTGATGAAGGTCCGACCATATTATCTGTGTCATAAGGCTCCCCGTGTGCAGTCCAATTTTTATAATAAGGTAAAAACCATTTTCTCAATAAGTGATTACAAACATCATCTTCTTTCTGAAACTTTTGATTTTTGCATTTCACACAAAGACATCTAATTTTCCTCACTAATACATTTCTTTCAATTGAATATGCAAAATTGATAAATCTTCTAACACCCGTAATATATTCAGGATTCATACCACCACTTCTCATACGACGATACATCCACTCTCAATCATCCATATTAATCTAGTAAAAATTATAACATAGAACATTTTAGAATGTTGAAACATTTTGTATTACGCATAATGTAAATATTTGACGCAATTCAATACTACATTAATTACGAGGCAAAGGGGACAACTATGTATCCCTTGAGTTCAATTGATATCTCTAGTTTATATGTTGAAACATTTTAGAATGTTGAAACATTTTGTATTACGCATAATGTAAATATTTGACGCAATTCAATACTACATTAATTACGAGGCAAAGGGGACAACTATGTATCCCTTGAGTTCAATCGATGCCTCTAGTTTATGGATTATTCATGCACAAGACAAAAAAAACAAAAAACCAATAAATACTTAACAAAACATGAAAGGAAGAACAACAAAACACATAGGAGCAACACACACAGCAACACCATACACAACAATATGCATTAAATCAATATTAATACTCAAATGACACAATCAACAAATTACACTAACTTTTCAAGCGAATTTAATACAATTTGAAGTGAAAAGATATTGATCGATGCTTGATGTTCCTTTAAAAAACCCTGAGTAGAGAGATGTTGTTAGTGCTTTCAATTAAACTTGAAGACATTATGCAACATTAATTTCAGCAACCCAAATTATCTTCGATCCAATCTCTAAAAATCAATTCTCAATATCATTCAAAGTTCCAGTCTTTTCTCTATCCTTACCATCAACATAAAAACCTAAAATCATTAACTATAAATAATATTCACATAAGACTAAAAACAACAACTTTTGATACCCACCCAAAATAAAACCTAAACTCTTAAAAATATATGGAATAGTGTGAGTAAAGATCATTTCCATGAAGAGTATCAAGACTATCATTGTGCTATGTTAACATGAAGAAAAAGAGGAAGTTAGTATAATAGAAAAAAATTTAAGAATAAAAAATAAGAAACAAATCAAATTAAAATATTGAAATCAATAAAAAGAAAAAATGTTAGTCTTAGTCAATATACACCATCAAGTCTTTTATACCTAATCATCCATGTGTGTGTGTGTGTGTGTCACTTCGCTTGAAGCATATTTTCTAGCAAAGGGATTCCTGTTCTTAGATGTATATAAAAATGAAAGATGTTTAGTTTTTTCATGTTAAACTTGGTCCTTGTTCTTCTGATTATTTTCTATAATAACCTAAAATATGATTTTGTGACACCTTGAATATGTGAGAGCATGTAAAGTAAAATAAAATAAAAGTCTCAACATATAAATATATAATTAACGTTAATATGATATAGGAGGATGAAATTGCAAAGATATAGAGTTCGATAGCCAGAGTGAAAGAAAAACAAAGTGAATAGTGCAATCAATAATGTGTTTTGATTCTAGGAGAGCAATAGTTTCTTCTACAAACGTAAATTTAATTATAATTATTGCTAGCTAGGAATCAAATTCATGCCAATTGCTTCTTTTCTTATTAGACATAGCAGTACAAATAAAAGTTTATGAAGATTCCTCTAAATGCAAAATAGTCATTCCTTTCAAATTATCAGTAAAACATCACATTTCTAAACCATATCTAGGTATGGAGCAAGTCTACTAGAATAAAAATCCATACAATGAGGAGGCCTTCACCTATTGCCCTTAAAATTTGCCCCTTGCCTCCTTTTTTGTTACAGTCAGACTCCTACCTGTCTAACAGCCTATCGTTTCTTAAATATTTATATGTATTATTATGGTTATTACTATCATGCCATCAATATAAAGGACACAAAGTTCTAGTTAAAGACTTAAATCTAGTTGGCATGATGGTCTTCTTTTATGCATTCTCTTCTAAAACCAATGGCCAAAATGATCATGTTGCTAAAATCCTTTATTATCTCTATGGTTTGAGGGTTACTGAAATCTGTCACCTTGTTTGAATGATGCATGATCAAGATCTTAGACATCTTGAACTTTATTTTCGTCAACACAATTATCTAAAGATGGGGTAACATGCCATTCCATACTTTTGATACTAGAACCCCTTTAGTCTCATTTATCCAACCAGTCAAACATCTCTCCATACCTCAATTCCTTCCTCTCAACTCACTACTGAATAACATGGATGTTAGCAATGGATTTTAGTAATGACATAATGACGTTATTGATTTAGCAACGAATTTTATTTAGTAACAGAAAATTCATTGCAGAAGTGGACATTTCATATCTACAATGAAAAATTTGTTGCTGATTTGAAAAAATTACAATGAAGTATCTGATTCTAATTAAAAAAAACTTGTTTTAACTCTCATCTATTGATGTAAACTATCAATGAATAGATCATTCATACTGTAAATGACTCCCGTCCTAACTCATTGTAAAGATCAAATCAAATTAAATAACCTATATCTAATGTTCACCTTCAATTCTAGCTAAATGACTCCCGTCCTAACTCATTGCCAAACATGTAGAGACTTTTAAAGATCTTTCCTTCATCAACATTTTAATTATTCACATTATGAAGGCAAAACCTTTCTAGGTTTTCTAAACTGAACTCCAAAGAATAATCATCCATATAATCCATCTTTGGCCCAACAAATAGAAGTTTTGGATCAACTAGCCATTTGGCATCCAAATCTAACTCTCCAGAATAAAACCCATTACTAGATCCCATTTCTTACTCTATACTATGAGTTAATGAAAAAACATCAACAAACTGAACAAGACTAAAACTATTGCTCTCGCTGTTTTGAAGCAGAGTAAACATCTAGCTAGTCCAATTAAAGAAATGGAAAGCAAGATACCACTTTGATAGAAAAGAGATGTACTATAAATAAACATGCTCCATATTGTACCCCAAAAATCACAACTTTAGATCCAAAAAGATAAGCATTTGCCTTTGTTTAGGAGGCAAAGAATAAAACCCCACATGTTTTAGAGACAGTCACTAACAAAACAAGAATTTAAAATACAAATGGGAATCAATAATAGTAATGAATCGAAACAAGTCGGTTTGAACCAATTTCAATTTTTTTTATTTGTTTGATTTTATAGATAAAAACCAAACTCAATTGCAAATTATCACTCTTAATTGAAAGGCATCATTGAAATATAAAAATTATGTTAGTAATATGAAAAATATATTACACTAGATAATTTTATTAGTAGAAAAATATATCCTGATACATTTTCTCATGTATTTACACCAAAAAATATGTCAATTTACTTATAGCTTTTTTTCAAAATAACACGCTACCTTATTTGCCTTTATTTGTCTAAATGCAACACAGCCATTCCTTTCAAATTGTCAGTAAAACATCACATTTAAAAGCTTAAGAGCTTAAGGTATTAGATAAATTCTCAGATCAAACCATGCTCACAAGATGGATCACAACTTTGAATTCAGCATACTAAGAATGATGGAGACAACTACTTAATTACAGGAAGTGCCATACCTTGGTTCTAAATGATTTGATGACTGGAATCAATAACTTGTCCCCTATAATCTTTCTCACTTGCTGTATCAGTTCTTGTTTAAAAATCTTCTTTGCCTGGGGCACAAGTTCAACAATGTCAGATCATACGACACTACAAATCAAACGACTTTCAAATACTAGTTCCTGCGACAAAGCTAATTGAATTACTCACTCTGTGATCTCTATAATACTTGATAATCAACTTGGTCGTAGTAGGAGGTAAGAACTTTGAGAGAGCAGAATAAGAGAAGGAAAACGAGTGTATTAGAAACTGAGCAGAAATTTAAATTTTGAAATGAAACGAGTGTATTATGAATAAGCTTCTCATCCCAAAATCAATAACAAGTCCTGTTCTATATTAAATAAATAATTAAATAGTTAAGATTGATTCCTATTATGTTAATGATTGTTTTGCAAAACCCTAATTGAAAAATTAGGGGAAATAAATCAATCAAGCCCAACACAGTAAAACCCTATTGGAGATATTCTTCAGCCTCAAGGGGATATCTTATGGATCATAGTCCCCACAGGTTGCAAAAATCAATAATGCAAATTTGACAAGAACACCACGCCCATGATGGCATCCCACACATTGCTTTGAACCTTTCATTGCTATTATTAGGGGAAGAGAATATGAGACCTAGGTGTTGGCCATGTCCGATGAACTTCATAAGAATGCCCCATATGCTTCCTCTTTCTTCTCATTTATTTATATAAATAAAAAATAAAATAAAAACTTTGAAATTTAACGTTTGAAATGGTGACCGTACCTTTGTTGTGGTGTGATGCACCTGCTGGGTGGCTGAAGCTCGTCGCCGGCGAGGTGCTATTCCAAAGGTGCACGGTGGCGTTGAGGTGGTCTTCTGGTTTTAGAGAGTGAAGGTGACCAAACCGAAAAAAAAGAGAAAAAAAGAAGAAGGGAAAGAGCTGATGAGGAAGACACTCAATATTTAATTTAAAACGTTAAAACTGTGCATTTCATCATAAATTTGCAACGGATTATCCATTGCAAATGCAACGGATAATCTGTTGCAAATGTTGCAAAAGCAACGGAAATTCCGTTGCACTTGCAACGAAAAATCCGTTGCACATTAAATTTGCAACAGAATTTTCGTTGCAATCCTTGTTTTCTTTTTTCTTTAATTTTAGCAATTTGTTTAGCAACGGAATATCCTTTGCTAAACAATTTTCGGATGCAAATTTAGCAACGGAATTTTGCCGTTGCAAAATTTCGTTGCTAATGGCACCCTTTTCTTGTAGTGACATGACGAACAAGAAACTCCAACTCTATAACAAAATTTTAATGAGTGATGGCTCTTGTGTAACTGGTAATTAAGTTTTGAACCCAAAATGCTAAATGAAGAACTTGTTTTGATGCAAAACAAATATTGGGAGGAACATACACCCTAAGAATATGTTGTTCTTTTTTTAGGGGAGATATAGGGTAAACTTGCTATCTAGTCTCTTATAAAAGATCTCTCGTTGTCACAATTATATTATTTCTAACAATGTTATGAATATTGATCGTCTTACAAGTTTTTTAACCTAATATTAACAATGAATAATAAAATATTATTATTCCTAATAATATTTTGGATATTAATCATTTTGTTTTGTTTTTATCTTTATTATTTAATATAAAAGCTTTGCAGTTATTAAATATAAAATAATTACATAACTGTAAATATTTTTTGTTAAAAAAAGTTTTGCAATAATATTAAATGTTAGCAGACATATAAGTTTTATGATATAAAATATAATTTTTCAAATTATAGGATAATTACAAGTTAAGTCAAACTAAGTTTAATTTTTCCTACTAAGATTTTTGCCATTAAATATAGAAATGCCATTTCATCCCATTATACTATCAAAACTTCATTACACTATACATTTTATATTTTATCGTATCACATATGTGGTTATTTTACATGGGTTAACTCTTTGCAATATGTGATTTGTACTTTGTTTTGGAGGAGGTGATGGGTAATTCCTTTATAATTTTATGCATTGCATCATAGAAAGGGCCGAATACATTAGAAATAAAGAAATTATTCAAATCTTAACATTTAGTATTTGAAACTGGGTTTTACATATTTGCTGAGTTAAATATAAATGGTGGCAAAGTCTAAATCATCCATGTTACATGCTGATGGAAAATTTATTCACACATTTAATATAAGTAGCTTGACGTCTACAGGAACTGCCAGTCATAGAGTCGTAGCATTTTGATAGTTAACGCAGGAAAGAATGGAAGAGAGGATCCAGACCAATCCCTCAAAAAAAAAAAAAACCAATAAAGGATGATGCAAGTCACAAAATAGGGTACAAGAGGGAGGGGAATTTGACCACCTAGAAAAACCATAGAGGGTATATTTATTGAAGGTGGAGAGCAAAATCAACGAAGGGGAATTGAAAATAGCCCTTGGTTGAGAAGCATGAAACAGGTTTGGATCAACCCAAAAAAACCTAATCTGATAAAAATATGTACTACAACTGAAACCTGATGTGGGCACTGAAATTGTCATTCCAGGTCAAAATACTTGTAGGTTTAAAGAGGGAGACAAAATGAAAACCCTAAAAGTTTCTAGGGCTAGTGTAGAAGAGATGGGGACGAAGGTTGAGAGATAAAGGTCCAAGAACCCACTGAAGGTAAGCTTGGCAATGGTCATTTTTTCAACATTAGATCACCCATGTCCTTTGTAATCGCTGCAATGCAGCTTGAACTCCTTGGAATCCCGGTCATCTTTTGAGAACCTTTAGGACCAAATGATTTGGCCCTTATTGCGTTTTTCTTCAGCATCTCCCTCATGGCCTCAGCCTGAGACAAAACTGGATATGCCCGGCCAAACTTGTTAAACGTCGCGCAAGCACTCATGTGTGCATTCAAAGCCTCCTCTTTGTGGCCTCCATTTTTCTCCATCTCTTCTTTCACTGCCTCTGTGCACAACCCGCATATCCACCTCCCTAGAAACTTGTTCCGAACGCGATCAATATACCCTGGGGTACACTCTTCACTCATGCCGCAGCACTCACATTTTGCATCTTCAACCTCCGATATTGGTGGGAGATTGATATCAATTACTTCTTTGGTAATTTCGAAAGAGATATCGGATTTTGTTCGATGAAGGTTGTCATTTGAGAGCCTTGGTGGCTCGGAGAAGGCATTAGTTCTCTTGTAAGCGCCAGCGATAGCCTCCCCATGTGGTGCCATATGGATCTACAATTGTACGTGCCTCTTACAGATGGAAAACAACAAATCCCTAATGATGAAATGAGAAGTTGGTTCTATGATTCGCAAAAACCACCGAAAGAAAGGTACTTCAATTAGGGTTACAATGACATGAAAGAAGAAATTGGAAGATTACGATATATCTGTTGTGGTAGCTAGATCGTTCAAATACAGGCACCATCTTTATAGTGGTTCACCTCTTTTTTTTAGGAAACTCAATAGTGGGTTTATGTGGATCTTGATGACTCACACGTCGTTAATCATAATCGTGAGTTTATGCTAGATTTTTTCAAGAAAGTATATAAAAGAAAAGATGGTTCACGGCTAAATGTGAGCATCACTGTCATTTCATGGGAAAATGAGGATATTTTGTATTTTAAACCTTTCATGGATTTGGTAGAGCATGAGGTAGGTGTTCCTCAACCATTGCTTTCTACAAATGGCTTAAGACGTAGCTGTGTCAATTTCAGGTGTCGCATTCAAATACGTGGCACTTTGTAATGGTATCTTCAAGCTGGCTGAGGGTCATAGTTGATCCAATAAAAAATAGGTATTATATACTGTAATTATTAGATCGTACGCTCCAGGTAGTAAACAACTATCTAGAAGTTCTGCTTTTGGTCTAACCGGGCTGAAGCTTATTTTATGTAAAGGATGTTCTGCACATATACACTGCAACCTCAATTTTGCCATTCTACAATATAAATAAATTAAAAATAAATAAAGTTCATTTGCTTTTTCTAGGTAATTAAGTGGGTTTTAATTTGTCAATATTAGAAAATCCTTTTAATTCTTCATTCAAAATAGTGATTTTGGGGACTAAGATTATTTAATTCTTCATTCAATAAACACTACCATAAAAATTACAAATACAAACGAACACATCAACTAAATATTTTTGTCTGTTGATGTGGTGAATTTTTCTGAATGAATATGCTCCCGCAATATCCATTAGTAAACAGTAAACATTGAAAATCAGTTTTTAGTTGAACAAAAGAACATGCATCTTGAGTTATGTACAAACAAATTCAATCCATTTGGATGGTTAAGGATACTTATTGTTGGTTAGGGATACTTATTGTTTACAACATGTCACCAATAATCTGTATATTGCTATATTTTTTTTTATCTACAGTGTAACACCTAAATTTCTAGAGAAATACATATTAAACTGGAAATTTTAGAAACTGTTTTTTTTTTCAATTGTACCAAGATTTCTATTAAAATTTCAGCAGAGTCTTCGCTATACTAGGAGATCCTAAGTTATAGACTAAATTTCATTACACTTTCAATTTTATTATTTCATAACCTGATCTAATCATCTTGGATCACAAAAAATTCATCATCATTAACTTAGTAGATTATATTAGACATCAAAATACAATTGAAATTAGGTAAAAACAAGACATAATACAAGTTTTGTACGATATCATCACACATGCTATTTCAACAAGAATAACATCATATCATATGATCTAGGTAAGAAAAAAATTGAATTTAACAACAACATGCATAGTTTGATGATTACTTAGAATTTTAAACACCAATTAAAGTGATACAATCGAGTCCACAAATTTATATTATATATTCAAGTATTTTTTGGAAAAAAGTTTCTCAAACAACAAAATAATTTTCAAGAAAAATAACAAAAAATGACTAAGTTTACTTGTGGCATAAGCCTGATGTACTTGAAATGACAAATAACATGCATGTATGAATATAACAAGATAATACATATTGAATCACTGGTAGTTCTTCTAAGAGCACTTTTGATAACTATGAGACTTTAATTGCCTACGAAGAACAAACACCTCCAACACAAGCATCCATGCTCGATGTGGGCTCGACGAGTGTGATGTTTCCATGTTTAGGGGATTCCTTTTACAATAGGATCAATGTACCTTAAAGTTTCAAGCTTAGTGAAAGAATGACCTTTTAATGCAAGTTTGTTTTCCCTTCACAAGATGGTGTTTTTTGAAATATTAATTTCATGTTAAAATACATTAAGGCTGACATAAATATGACATCTGTAATAAAATCTTTGATGGAAGTTTCATTATTTTGATGGATTAAGGTTTCATTATTTCGATGGAGTAAGGTCTCAGGACATCTTGAATGCATACCTATGATTGAAGCATGGTTCATAAGGTTAAACGTTAATATTAACTTATTTTTTATGTTAATTTAGTTATTTTATTAATATTAATGAAATTTCCTTTTACAAATCTTAACCTCAAGGAAACATTGAAAAAGATTAAGCTAACAACGTTATTGTAAAGTGGGTTTAGTAAAATCAAGTTGCAATTAGGTAAACTGGAATGAAGAACAACTTGTTAATCCTTTTATTCAATTTAATTTTTATTTACTAATAGATAACTCATATGTACCATATAGGTTTCATGTTTTTTGTTACGAGATGCATAAGGAAACTAAAAATATATGAAATAAAAAGAGCTTCCAAGCTAGAAGAAAGTGTAATTTGGAAGGATTTTAGATAGTTGTATATCTTGGAGGGCATATGGGTAGAATATATTTAGCATGTCAAGTCCAAATATTTCTTATGATGATCATACTTTAGTGTAATTAACAAAAACCAACATGTTCACTGTTCCATTACCATGAATACAAGTGAGTTTGTTCCTTATGTTTCACATGAAAAGTGGATAATAAGATTCTTGTCTAAGTACACTTATTTTTACTTTTTATTTTTTATAAATACATTTAACTAACAATTTTTTTTTACTTATAGGCTAAAGTTCTTGGATGAGATCTAAGCTTTATGAAAACATATGTGCAAATTGATGATAGGTTCTTGTGGATAACCAAGCTCAACATTTTTTGTGGAATGTTTGTTTTCAACCATTTTTTCTTAAGTATTATTATTTTGAATTTTCTTACTTTTTTCTAGTATATATATATACACACACACTAGAAAAAAGTAAGAAAATTCAAAATAATAATACTTAAATATATATATATATATATATATAACAAGAGATATGGTGACAATCCTTTTACCCATTCAAATCTCAATTTGCATTTGTGATTGTAAACAAGATTATTTAGTGGTTCTGATAAAAATCAGGTGTACGGTCTTTCTAATACTATGTTGAAGGTAGATGGCCCATAGTGTCACAATTGTTGGATGCTTGTGATGAGTTCTGAGCACTTAAACTTCAAGTTCGAGGTGATTTGAGACCAATTTAAGTACATATGTTGATGCAACTATATTATCCCACATTTAACTAGTATTTTCCTGTGTTTCATATATAACATGCCTTGATATTATTTGTTTTATGTTTTGAATGCACTTTTGGATGAAAAATACAAAAAAAGAGTAAATTAAATGTAATTGGCAGATTTGATAGTTAGTCAATATTTTGTGTAGAGTGTAATCTCTAGAGGTCGATAAGAAATGATTCTGGTGGAATTAAAGAGCTAACATCCATACCTTTCTAGAAATCTAAGGAAAGAAAATAAAATAAGGATATCATGGAAATCACAACCTTTAAAGTCAAATATTATAACCTGCCAATGTTGATCTTTGACCATTCTAGCTTGAATATCTAAAGTTATAGAGATCCAATTGATTTAGACTCATTTTTATGATTCTGGACTCAAAGACCAACGATACAAATGTGAGACCAAAGATGTCATATTATGGAGACATGAGTTTTCAAAGATGACAATTGAATTCTGCCAACATTTCTTGAAAAAATGAGTCAAAATTGCATTTCAAAGCATCTAAAGCCGACATCCAAGTTTTTATTTCAGAAATTAGCTCCTCTAAGTCAAAGCTTGAAGATTTCATGCAAGAATATTTGTTTTTTTTTAGAAAATAGTTATTGAAGTACTTCAACTTAAGAGAGAACTATTTTGTAAAATAAGGACTAGGGTTTCTTAGCATATGAAAAGAAAGAGGAAAAAAAGAGAGGATGACTAGAAGAGATAAAAACATGCCCCTACGTACTCAAATCCACCAATTACTCGTTGACTAAATAATTAATTGTCTATTTGATTGTTAACACCAACTTAAGTTCGTTTGTATAATTTATATAGTTGAAAAGAATTATTGCAAATGTCATTGTAGTATTTGTTGTAAAAATTACAATAAATATTTCAAAAGACAATCCCATATTAGTAAAACACAGAAGACTACTTGAGTGCAAAGAGTATATATAGGACTAACTATCCCACATTGGAGAAAGAAGATTTTCATTAAGTGTTTATATGCTAAAACTTGAGATGAGGTAGTAACCAACAAAGAAAGTAGAAGTGAGCTCGCGCACATGAGGATGAGTTGAGTAAGAGGAAAACCTCTGATTCACCCCCTCTGCGTGCAAGGCAACGCTTATACTCTCTGAAATCTTTTTGTTGTTTTGTTAAAAATATTTTGATGACCCTTAATCTGAAAACATTAAATTTTTAACCACTGAAAATTATTTTTAACAGTTACAAATTTCAAAGCAATTTCAGTTTTGATTTTCTTAATTATTACAGACATAAAGTTTATAATTGTCACCATAAATTTTATAACACCTATAATTTAAATTATTGAAACATCTATAATTTAAATTATTGTAACAACTATATTTATATTGTAACAACCACTTTAAATTTTATAAATTAAATATAGCATAATTGTTACATTATACTAACCTATAAATACAATGCAAAGTTTTCAAACAAAGCACATCCAAAAAATCCACTTATCTTCTTCGTTTAATTTATTGGTTCTCTCTTCTCTTGTTTCTTCTTTGGTTTTGTGTTCCCTCTTTGTTTGAGAAATAGCTTGTTCAATCCTGGAGGATACCTTATTTTGTTGGGGAAATATCCTTAAGAACAGTGCACGACATGTCTTAAGTTAATTGTTTTCGTTCCTTTTATTTTTTTTAACAACAATCTTAAGGATAATGAACTATCTTGGTTTAATCTCTAGTTCAAATTGTTCATTTATGAATAAATATGAAGTATGTGTCGAAGCTAAAATTACTAAAAAACATATACATCTATTAAAAGAGAAACTAATTTACTTAGCCTAATACGCATAGACTTAGGAGATTTAAAACAAAATATGACTAGAGGAGGTAAGAGTTATGTGACCTTTATAGATGACTTTTCAAGATATACAAAACTTTATCTACTTAGAAGTAAGGATGAAGTTTATAACATGTTTTTATTATATAAAGTAGAAGTAGAAAATCAACTAAACAAAAAAATCAAAAGAGTTAGACCAAATAGAGGAGGTGAGTATGTTCTAATGAACGATTATTGTGAAAAGGAAGGCATAATACATGAAGTTACACCACCTTATTCACCCAAATCAAATGGGATAGCTGAAAGGAAAAATATAACTTTAAAAGAAATGAGGAATGTCATGCTAATTAGTTCTTCCGCACCTGATAATTTATGAAGTGAAGCTATTTTATTTGCATTTCATTTACAAAATAAAATTCCTTACAAAAAAAATTACTTTAACACCATATAAACTTTGGAAAGGCTATCCACCAAATTTAAAATATTTAAAAGTGTGGGGGTGTCTTTCTAAGGTTATGCTACTTGAACCAAAGAGAAAAAAAGATAGGATCAAAAACTTCTTATTGTATGTTTATTGGTTATACCGAAAATAATGTTGCATATAGGTTTCTAGTTTTAAAAAGTGATGAGTTAGATCACAACACTTTTATAGAAACAAAAAATATTGAATTCTTTGAACATATCTATCCATTAAAGGAAAAGATTTCTCACACACCTATTATTAATAACACGCCTATTAATAATAATAGGATTGATGAAACTCATATTGAGGAAATAAGGAGTAAGAGACAAAGAAAAGAAACTTCATTCGGAAATGAATTTTTAACTTATTTAGTAGATAATGATCCAGTAACCTATACTGAAGTTGTCTCTTCCTCTGATTCTTTATTTTGGAAAGAAGCAATTAAAGTTCAAATTGATTCGCTTTTACAAAATTAAACTTGAGAGATTATTGATTTGCCTTTTGATGCAAAACCTACTGGTTGTAAATGGATCTTTAAAAGAAAATATCTTCCTAATGGTTCTATAGATAAATATAAAGCAAGATTAGTAGCAAAAGACTTCACTCAAAAAGAAAATGTGGATTATTTTGATACATTTTCACTTGTACATAGAATTACTTCAATTCGAGTTCTAATTGCTTTAGCTTCTATTCAAAATTTCTTTATACATCAAATGGATGTTAAAACTGCCTTTTTAAATGATGATTTAGAAGAAGAGATATATATGTTACAACCCGAAGGCTTTACAATTACTGATAAAAATAATAAAGTTTATAAATTGAGAAAATCCTTATATGGCTTAAAGCAAGCATCTAAACAATGGCATGAGAAATTTGATCAAGTAATTTTAAGTGATAGTTTTTCATTTGTTAGTGTGGATAAATGTGTTTATACTAAGACTAGTGATAATGAATATGTAATCATTAGTTTATATGTAAATAATATGCTTAGTTTCGGTGCTAGCATGAATATTGTGCATAACACTAAACATTTCTTGGCATCTAAATTTGATATGAAAGATATGGGTGAAGCCAGCATAATATTGGATATAAATATTATAAGGAGAAATAACAGTATAATGTTAACACATGAACATTATGTAGAAAAACTTCTTAAGAAGTTTGGTCATTTCGATGTGACACCTATGAGTACTCCTTATGATGCAAAATCTCAATTAAAGAAAAATAAAGGCGATGTTATTGGTCAACTTGAGTATGCTCAGATCATTAAGAGTCTGATGATGCATTTAATGAATTTCACTTGAACTGATATAGCATACGTTGTATGTAGACTGAGTAGATATACACAAAATCTTAATCATGAGCATTGGGCAACGATAATACAACTAATGAAATATCTGAGAGGTACCATGAATCGTGGTAATCTCTATAGTAGATTTCCCATTGTATTGGAAGGATATAACGATGCAAACTGGATTTTAGATTTAGATGAGATTAAATCCATATTGGCTATATCTTTATTCTAGGTGGTGGTGTAATGTCTTGGAAATCTTCCAAACAAAGCTTAATTTCTCGATCCACCATGGAGTCAGAATTTATAACACTAAACTTAGTAGGATATGAAGCTGATTGGTTAAGAATTTTTTTAATTGAAATTCCATTGAGAATAAAACCAACACCTTCTATATCCATGCATTGTGATTGTTAAGCGGCAATATCCATTGTAAAGAATAAATCTTTTAATGGTAAAAATCAACATATTCGATTAGGACATGATGCAGTAAAATAATTGTTAAAAGATGGAGTTATTTCAATAGATTATGTGAAGTCAAAAATGAATTTGACCGATCCTCTAACTAAACCACTTGGTAGAAAGATGGTATTAGAAACATCAAGAGGAATGAGACTAATGCTAAAGTAAGAAATGAAAATAATGGAAACCAACCTATGAGAATGGAGATTCAATGAATTAGGTTTATATGGGTAACAACAAATTTATTTATGATCTTACAGCACTATAAAACAAGTCATTTTCTATGATGTGAGAATAGTTCTAGTATGTAAATCAAGGAGAGGATGAACTATAAAGTTCTTAATGAGTTCCATATTCCTTATGGATAGTGTTTAAAATACAATGAACACATGATGGAATCACCTATATGAGCATGGAGTGGGGTCGCTCCCATAAAATACCAGCAAAATCTTTAAAGCACTCACGAAGAACCGGGCACACGCATGGCCGATTAAAAGCGCAAACTGAGTCAAACAACGAGGAATTGTGGGGGTATAATGTGATTGGTGAGATACCTAACTTACAATGAGAATTATTATGTTCAAAGAAATTAAATATTTCACCAATAATTCTCTAAGTCAAATCTCATACTTTCTATAATCTGATTCATAGTCCAAAAGACACTAGGTTAGACGCATTACACTCATTTGTGAAAGAGATCCAACAAATTTATATACTTATTTATTATTATTATTATTATTATTATTAAAAGCCTTTTGAAATATGTAGGAGATCGTTGTAAAAATTACAATAAATATTTCAAAAGACTATCCTACATTGGTAAAACATAAAAAACCCCTTGAGTGCAAAGAGTATATATTGAACCTACTAATGCACATTGGAGAAAGAAGATTTTCATCAAGTGTTTATATACTAAAACTTGAGATGAGGTAGTAACCAACAAAGGAAGTAGAAGTGAGCTCGCACACATGAGGATGAGTTGAGTAAGAGGAAAACCTCTGATTCACCTCCTCTGCGTGCAAGGGAACACTTACACTCTTTGAAATCTTTTTGTTGTTTTGTTAAAAATATTTCGATGACCCTTAAACTGAAAACATTAAATTTGTAACCACTGAAAATTATTTTTAACAGTTACAAATTTCAAAGCAATTTCGGTTTTGATTTTCTTAATTATTATAGACATAAAGTTTATAACTGTCACCATAAATTTTATAGCACCTATAATTTAAATTATTGTAACAAGTATATTTATATTGTAACAGCCACTTTAAATTTTATAAATTAAATATAGTAGAACGATTACATTATACTAGCCTATAAATACTATGCAGATTTTTCAAACAAAGCACATCCAAAAAATCCACTTCTATTCTTCTTCTAATTCTCTGGTTCTCGCTTCTCTTGTTTCTTTGCTGATTTTGTATTCCCTCTTTATTTGAGGAAGAGTTTGTTGAATCTTGAAGGATACGTTATTTTGTTGGGAAAATATCCTTCACGACATGCCTGAAGTTAATTATTTTCGTTTCTTGTATTTCGTTATTTCTCAGAACAGTATTTACTCATCGGCAAAATAAAAAACTGTCTATTTGACAGTTATGTGTCAAATTAACCAAAGAAAATACAGACGGACAAAAGAAATCATTGATGGAATGACATACAGTTTTTTTTGCTTATGATATGTTATATCCATCGATTGGTAACATCAATGAATGAAGTGGAAAGATTTTTGGTGTCTTTTTCTGTCAGCAAATCAATCGATAAAATTATTGCCGATGAATTGATCGATGAACCACAAATCACCAATGAGAGTATTTTTGAAAGAGTATTTCTGTATGTGAGCCTATGGACAGATATGAACAAAAAATTCCATTGATAAATCTGAAAATTCTGTAGTGAAAACTTGTGTATCAACATGAAAGTAACCCTGTGGAAGTTTCGGTTAAACCATTATTTTTCACTTCGAAAATTGAAGTAGAAATACAAATTGATTGTTCACATGTAGGCACATCCCGTCCATACATTTATAACTTAGTAATCTCCTGTCTTTTCGTGTAGAAGCTGCAGACAGAAACATGAAGAAAAGTGACTACTCCTTGTACATTACACCACATATATCACCCGCTGATCTTACAGCCAAGCAATGACTTCACGAGCATCTAAATGAACAACTCTTTTGAGAGAGCGAGAGGTAGTTGAAGTTACGCATGACAAAAAGCTAGCGGTGACAAAATAAAGTCTTCACAAATTCACAGTTGGAGGAGAGACAATGGGGCTCTAAATGTAAGTGGTCTGCTACTTTATATTCTTGAACAAAGACTTTACATGCTGATAGACTGATAAGTTATTGATGGATATGCATGGCATTGGCGCCTCGTGGCTGATAAGTTGTTTATGGATATGGATATTCTCAAAACAATAGATAAAAATAAGAGGGATGGGCCAGCTAATGACCGAGAAAATTGAAGTTATAAAGTGCCGTCGCCAGTTTAAATAATAGGTATTTCTTCACCATTGACTGTATAAATTGATTGGAGGAGTATTAGTGGCTTGGTATTTGCTAAAACTTGGATGCACCATCACGTGATTATGACACGGTTAGAATCGATGGATAATATAGTGTATTATAAGATAAAAAAAATATTATACTTATACAAAGATACTTAAAATATTTAATTTTTGTATATCAATTACTCATTGATACTTATAATATTTAATTTTTGTATATCAATTACTCATTGATACTTATAATATTTAATTTTTGTATATCAATTATTCATTGTTAGAAAGTTATTTTAATCCTCAATATAATTGAATAAAACCAATAAACTAGGAAACCATTTTCTTCAAATGAAAAAAAAACTTGATAATAATGAATAGAAAATTAAATATAGAAAAATATTTATTTTTCTAAAAAATATATTATATTAGTTTTGATGGATTGGAAAGAACTCTTGAAGATCATGAACATTAGTGTATTTTTTTTATTATTATTATATATATCACTTGCCAAAATGCTATTACAATTTTTCATATAACTGAATAGAAAAATCATTCTCTTCAAATCATAAAAAAATATAAAAGAATAACAATACATTATATAAAAAAATGTATTTTTTTTTAAAAAAACCCATCAAATTAGAAATGGTGAAAACAATGAACCAAGAATCAAAAATCATTTTTTATGCATGAGATGGCAACAATAGAAATAAAATCTAGAAAGGTTAAAACCAAAGTGCATTGAATCATTTCTTTCTCATCATTGTAAGGAATACAATCATAATTTGTTGGTTTCCTTTAATTCCATTAGCCCAATGTGATTGAGGTATGAAAAGCTCAATTCCCATTATGGTTATAATTTCTTTCCAATATTGACAACACAAAATAATATGGCCTAATATTTTTAGTAGCTATAAAAGTTCTTTCTACAATGTGATATGATATTAACCATCTCATTGTTGGAAGAAACTCTAGGTGTGGTAAAAGATAATCTTAAGAAGCGAAACTAAAGAACAAGAATGTTTTGAGAGAAATTATGTTTTTCATTAAGTGTTTTCTCAAATATACACTTTATAAGATTTTGTGCACGCCTCTCTAATGTTTTGATAGCAAGTTTATTAATAAGTTTAACTTCCTAAACTATCAAGGAATTAAATTCAAAAAAAGAAAAGCTTGACAATTAAAGAAACTTATTGTATTGATTGAATGAGTCAATCATTTCTTAACTAGTTGATTGATTCATTTAATTCAACCAATTGCTTTGTTCCAACCAGTCAACTAGTTCGAATAGGTTAATTGGTTCAACCAATTCTTTAAAATCTGGTTTACTTTTCATACCCTATTTAAACTTAGCTTCTTTATAACTCCTAACATATATCTTATCTTAGCAAAACATCATATTTAAATGGCTTTGCGAAAATATTCGCGACTTGGTCTCGATTCTTTATATATATGAATTTTACATTCTTGTTTGTAATTAAATCTTATCCGTAACAAAATATGATGTCATGTCCTTACTTTTTTCATGAAATATAATACTTTTTTCTAAGGCAATAGTTAATGAGTTTTTCATATAAATTTTTATAGACTTCTCTTGTAACATTCATAATTTTTTTCAATAATATTTTTAGTTATATGTAATGATATATAGATGTTGTAGCGTCTTTATATTCAGCTTCACAAGTTTAAAATATAACTACAAATTGCTAATTTTAACTCTCTATAAATGTTGAATCTCCCATGTAAAACACAAATCTTATAGTGCTTTTTCTACTAATCATTATCATTACAACCCACAAGTTCAAAACTATTAGAATATTCATAGAACATGCTAAAATTAATTCTACATTTTATATATCAAAGAATTCACTTCAAAGCTTTAACATGTGTCATAGTTGGTGCATTTATAAACTTGCTAAAAAATCCCTACTTCAAAGAAAATATTTGGACGACTGCATGTCAAATATCTTCAACTATGAACTAGGTTTTTGAATGTTATAGATTTTAACTTTTCTTCTTTATTAATAATGACAACTTCACTCTATATTCAACCAAAGTATTTACTTTTGCAAAATCTTCCATCTTAAACTTCTTAAATCTCTTTTGCAAACTTGTTTGTACTTACAATGATTTCATCCTTTCATTGTTTGATCTCAATTTCTAAAACGTATGTCATAAGACCAACACTAGTCATCTCATATTTCTTGATCATTACTTAATGTAAGTCTATAAGTATATTTGGATTACTTACAGTAAAAATCAAGTCATCCACATATAAATAAGAGTATCCCCACTCTTTTTTATATTCACAAAAATAGAATACTCATAAAGTTATTTTACAAATTTATTCTTCAAGACATAGTCACCACTACAACTATACCAAGCCCTTAGAGTTTGCTTTAATTAATACAAGGCTTTATTCAACTTTAAAATTTTGTCTTCATAACCAATAGGTTACTCAATATACACCTTTTATCCAATCAAGACATTTAAGAAGGCTAATTTTACACATATTTGGTAGGTTACTCAATGTATACCTTCCTTATCATGTTTATTGGGTAATTGCAAAAATAATTAATCAAAAGGTCTCCAATGTAGCAATTGGAGCAAAGGTCATTGTAATCAATCCAATGTGTTTAACTAGAGTGTATTGCCACTATCCTTTCCTTGTGCCTCTTCACTTCTTTTATTGACATTCCTATTTTCTTTGATGATACACTAACACCTATTATGTTTTTTTTTTCTTATCTTGGAACCAATTTATAAATAGTAGTGCTCTGAATTGGAAGAGTTTCAAATAAAAGCACAAGTGATTTTTAACTAAAAAAGAGTAAAGCTTTATAGTTTAGGAAACAAAGAATTGTTGATCTTGTTGATCTTGTTGTCTTAGACTATCATAATTGTAGAGTCATTGTATAAATAAAGGTATTGAGGTATCATCAATGATCAAAACAAGTATTTAAGAAATTTCATTTGATTTGATAAATTAATGAAATGAAAGATGCAAAGATAGAGTGAATACCTACCGAAAAGAATCGAGAAGATCATTTTACTAAGTCATTATCCATATAGGAGCATTAATGCTACATGGAGAAATATTGTTTTAGATACATGAGCATTTGGCTATAGTGCAAGTAGGAGATTATTAGTTTAATATACCTTATAGTCAATTGGTTGGTTATACATGATATTATTATATCCATATAAATACATATTTTATTATCAATAATGCTTAATTTATCTTTAATATCCATATATTATTAGATTAATTAATCTAATAATTGATTTATGAATTTAGAGTAAAGATAAAGTCCATGGGATGCAAATTCTTTGCAAATGAAATTATAAAGTTTTTATAATTATTGAATTTTTATTGCATCAAAACATTGTTCCTAAAATGTTTTTGGTCAATGCTATTTTGAATATTTGATATTTATTATAGTCGTAAAGACTGATACATAGTATGTTGTTTTTTTTATGAAAGGAAGCAATTGTTCGGATAAGTCAGGATAGAAGGGATACCTAGAACTACTATATAGGTGTTTCACATACGACATATACACTAAATTGACATGTATGAGAGCTTCATATGGAGAGATAACATCTATTTTTGAAAAGACTCATGCGATAGTTGTGTAAGTGATCATTAAACTTGATGTCACTAAGTTATCTTATATTGAAAATATTATACTTTGATCTTATTTCATGTTATCTTAATAGAGATATCAAAGGGGAAAATATTGAGTATTACATGAACTAAATAAATGTATTTGAGGGATCAAGAGAGGATAAATCACCACATGTGAAATATAAAAAATGTTTCAACTATTCTTAAATAGCATTGACCAAGAAATCTTTGGTAAAAATGGAATGAGATTTTTAAAAAGTTTTGAATATTATTCAAATAATCAATGACTATTATGTATATGACAAACATGATTTAACATTTTAGACGTAGGTCATGCTTTAATGTTAAATCGTAACAATGTTAATGAAATGATATTAATACACAGAGAAACCTATTACTAAAAGATTAAATCAAACCACCATTGACTTCTCTAATATTTAGATAATCATGACACTTTGCTAGATAATGCACCTAATCTTCAAAAAATAATCAATTTACATAATTTGTGAACATCTCTCATTATTTATGTCTTAGATGGAATCTTAAGTTATTGTTCGTGCATCAACATGCCATATAGATTTTTCATGGTTACCCTTAAGACTGTTTTTATCTTTCTTTTGTTTTTTCAATAGCATTTACCCCTTCAGCTTTAAGGCACGATGGTTTAGAATTGGGTTTGAGTTCATGTTTAGGTTTCCTCGAAGGTGAACCATCTTGCCTTAATAAGTTGTTGGACCTTGGTCTTAAAAGCATAGAAATTCTCATTGTTATGCCCATTGATGCCATTATGATACTCTTATGTTTGGTTAAGCTTATACCATTTTAGGTGTAGTGGTCAAAATGGTTTATAGGGACTCAAATGATATGCCTTATATCGGTCAATATTTGAAACATCTCTTTAAAAGATAAAGGAATGATTGATAAAGTTTTCTCTAGCCATATATTGTTGCTTATTTATTTTGGATTTAATTAGTTATTTAAGGAAAATGACTTGGATGTCGAGGTGTATAATGATCTTGATTCATGCAATAGTCATCTTTTGATTTGTCTACTAGCATTACCTTAAATATTTCTTCTAGATTCCAAGATCCTTTTCAACTGCACTCCGTGCTCTTAGCTATCACCTCCATAAAATGAACTAACGAATTATTGATCAAGTAATCATAGTATAAAGCCTTTAAAAGTGTCAATGAAGATGAAATTGAGCTCATTCTTGAGTAATTCTTCAGTAATGGAGGATAAACTTGTGGTTTTATTTCAAATAATCTTGTAGTATATTCATTGACTAACTCATCACTTCTTATTCATGTTCTTAAAGATTTGACATAGTTGAAGCCATTTTTATGTTGAATCTAAATTGTTTAAAAAATGCATCAACCAAACACTTTGATTTATCCTTGTAAAAAAACATTCAATATAGGTTCATTGGGTTTGTGAACTAACATATCAAATAAAGAACTATTTGATACTAACAACAAAAATAAAAATACAATATCAATATAATGATATAAAATAAAATATTTTTAGATTTACTCTATCTACACGCGTACAAATCATATATGCCTTATTCTTTATCCTATCAAAATAAAATTAAAATAAATAAATGTTGATCGTTGAATGGAAGAGCAATGAATTCATGCATGGGGTTTTGAATGATTAGGATAATGCTCTTCGAATTGTAACCTCAATTTCTAGTCAATCAAGTTATACGAATCCGTGAGGGCAATGAACATATCTTACCTGTATATTTATCCAAGAATGTGCGAAAAGTAAAACATAGCCTCGGAGTAGATGGGCAACAACCCAACCTTTAAGCAGCTCCAATGGTTGTGGCTATCATTTGTTGCTCTATTGAGATGGAGCCCGGGACGTGGACTGAAGATCAACTCAATAATGCTATGGTTGGTGGCGTCTTTTCCTCATTTAACCTTCTCTTTCTCTCTATATTTTAGCAAACCTCGTTTATCTTGTAATTACTTTTATATAAAAAAAAAACTTGCTATTTTAGCAGCGCAAGTATTATTTATTTAATGGAGAAAAACAAATTAATCCGGCTACTGCATAATAAAACAGTAGAAAACCACCAACCGGTCGAATTGCCAGCTTTTTAATGACACTAACTAATAGATAATCAAATCCCGCATGCACTACCCATATAATATAGGTGATTCAGTGGTAAATATTTGGGATTAAAAGATTGGTTCTTTTTGTAATCTATGGTTTGAGGTATTATAATGACTATTTGTAATCTATTGGTTCTTTTTGTAATCTATGGTTTGAGGTATTATAATGACTATTAAAAACTTATATAGTCATTACCTTCATAGCCGTGAGATTAGTCAAGATACATGGAAACTGGTCTGGATATCTATATTAATAAAAAAAATACTTCATGCATTTCTCTTTCTATCCCGGTATTCATGAATGAAAGTTTATTAAATTATTTTCTAAAAGCAAACATGATCAAAGTGTGTAAATTTTTATTTTTTGTCAATCAAGTATTTGTTTTTAATACATGATAGTCGTTATATTGATGGGTTTTGTTTGTTGATTTATAGTAATTGTTTCCAAGGATGGACTCATACCTTGCATAGGAGCGGTTAATCAGTGAAACTTGCAATTCTCTCCTGTGTGAAGATGCATATCCATTTCAATATTTAAAAATCGTCAGTTGAATCATGAATTCCTGATTTGTTTTAAGAACTTTTTTTGAGATTTATGTCATTTACCGCTGGCCTTGGTGGCATCCATTATATTTTTACATGCAAGTGCTGGGATGTTGCCACCACAGTTATTTCAGTGATGAAGTGATGCCACCACATATTGGTGTGTGGCAAATTCCAATAAAATGAGCCTCTCATTGCGACTAATGAGTCAAATTCCAAGGCTCGGGGGTAACAAAACATGCATTTTGTACAGAAACCATGCATTTTGCACAGTCACTGATGATCCCACCATTGTTCCATGAGCAGAAATTAACTGCATATTCATGATACTGACATTGGTAAGCCCCATGTCCTCTATCTCCTCTACAATTGTAGAAGACAGAAATCCAGAATAGATAGTCAACTTAAGTTATTATTGTAAAACATTTATCTTCTTATTCATGTACGTAGATTGGATTTTTGATTGTCATAATTATTCTAAACAAAAAAAAGTTAAAATTGGTGATGATTGAGTTTACAGAGTATGCAATGATTTGGTGGGATTAGATTGTGATCAGTAGGAGGAGGAATGGGGAGCCACCAACCCAATGAGGAGATGAAAGTGTTAATGAGGAGATGATTTGTGTCAAACCACTATTATAGAGACCTATACCTGAAGCTCCAAGTCTGAATCAAGGCTATAAGATAGTAGATGAATATCACAAAGAGATGGAGATAGCAATGATTCGGGCCAATATTTTTAGGATAGAGAAACCACCATGGCTATATTTCTTAATGGTTTGAATCATGATGTTGCCAATGTAGTTGAGCTACAACACTATGTGGAGCTAGAGGACATGGTTCACATGGCTACGAAGATGGAGAGACAACTTAGGAAGGGACATGTTTGTCCAGGATTTAATTCGGGTTCTTCATCATCTTGGAAGATGAATTTTAAGAGAGAGGGTACCGTCCAACCAAGATCGTTTGTTCCTTCTAAAATATAATGAACAACAGCCAAAGTTGATGTCCCTACCAGTGCCAAAGGTAAATCTGAAACTCATCCTAAACGTACTCTTGATGTTAAATGTTTCAAGTGTCAAGGGCATGGACATTATGCCTCAGAGTGTCCAAACAAGAGAATCATGATGATTGGAGATGATGGTAATATGGAGTATGAAAGTGACCATTTTGATTGCGAAGGCATGCTACCATTGGAGGATATTGATGAGGATGAGTTAGCATTACTAGTTGCGGGGTCCTTGGTTATAAGACGCACACTTCAGGTTCAAGTCAAGGAAGATGAATCTAATCAACAAAGAGAGAATATCTTCCATACATGTTGTTACATACAAAAAATGAGTGTGGTTTAATTATTGATAGTGGAAGTTGGGTTAATGTTTGCAGTACCACAGTTGTGAGTAAACTGGATTTGAGTATTGTTAAACATACGAAACCATATAGATTGCAATGGATGAATGATAGTGGAGAACTTATAGTGACTAAACAGGTTGTGGTTCCATTTTTTATTGGGAAATATATTGATGAAGTTTCGTGCGATGTGGTATCCATGCAAGCAAATCACATCTTGATAGGGAGGCCTTGGTAATATGATAGGAAGGCAATTCATGATGGGGTTAAAAATAGGTATGTCATTGTAAAAGATGGTAAAACCATCACTCTTGTACCTCTTATACCCAAACAAGTGTATGATGATCAGATAAAGCTAAAACATGATCATAGGGCAATGGGGAGAGAAAATCAAGGTGGGGACCAAGGGGAGAGAAGACCATCAGATTCGGCCAGAACTCAAACCACTACAACCCATTCAGACACTCATCCAAACACAAACCAACCTGACCATTCGACCACATACCCAAATTTGGTTAAGAGTGGAGGTAAGACAAGAGGAGAGAATAAGGTCAGGAAGAGTGATGAGAATTGTGTGCAAAAACTAAAGAAACAACCTAATTTTTTATGCTAGAAAGGGTGAGGTCAGATCTACATATTTCACTAACAAGCCAATGATTTTACTTGCAAGAAGGCTTACTTTAATACTAATAATCTTGATCATATTGTGCCTAGTGTTGCTATTTATTTCTGTAGTAATTTGATGATGTGTTCTCCAACGATACTCCAAGTAGATTACCACCATTGCGGGGGATAGAGCGTCAAATTAATTTCATACACGGAGCTTCAATTCCTAACTGACCAGCATATAGAAGCAATCCTGATGAGACAAAAGAGCTTCAAAGACAAGTTGATGAGTTAATGGAAAAAAAGCTACATACGGGAGGGTATGAGCCCCTAAGTTGTACCCATGCTACTTGTGCCTAAGAATGGAACATGGAGGATGTGTGTTAATTGTCAAGCCATCAACAACATAACGATAAAGTATAGACACCATATTCCTAGGTTTGAAGACATGTTAGATGAGATACATGGATCTTGCATTTTCTCTAAAATTGACTTGAAAAGTGGGTACCATCAGATTAAAATGAAAGAGGGTGATGAGTGGAAAACTGCATTAAGACTAAGTATGGTTTATATGAATGGTTAGTAATGTCGTTTGGACTTACAAATGCACCAAGTGCATTTTTGTGTTTAATGAATCATGTGTTACGTGCATTCATAGGTAAGTTTCTAGTTGTGTATTTGATGACATTCTGATCTATAGCAAGAACTTAACTCAACATTTTGATTATTTGCGTAATGTACTTAGTGTGTTGTGTAGTGAGAAATTGTATGATAATCTTAAAAAGTGTGCCTTTTGCATGGAGAAAATTGTGTTTCTTGGTTATGTTGTAACTACACAGGGTATCGAGATGGACGAAGAGAAAGTTAAGGCCATCTGGGAGTGGCCTACACCCAAATCAGTAAGTGAGGTAAGGAGTTTTCATGAGTTAGCTAGTTTTTACAAGCGTTTTGTGAAAGATTTTAGTACAATAGTTGCACCCTTGAATGAATTTGTTAAAAGTCAGTTGAGTTTAAATGGAGGGAGAAACAAGAATTGACTTTTATTCTTTTGAAAGACAAATTATGTTTTGCACCAGTTTTGGCTTTACCTGACTTTACAAAAGTCTTTCAAATAGAGTGTGATGCGTTTGGAATGAGAATATGTGTTGTTTTGATGCAAGATTGAAGACCTATCGCGTATTTCAGTGAGAAGTTATGTGGAGCGACCTTGAACTATCTCACTTACGACAAAGAACTCTATGCCTTGGTAAGAGCGAGACATGACAGCATTACTTGTGGCCAAAAGAGTTCGTAATCCATTCGGATCATGAGTCCTTGAAACCTCTTAAAAGACAAGGTAAGCTGAATAGTAGACATGTAAAATGGGTTGAATTCATTGAAACTTTTCCTTACGTGGTCAAGTATAAGCAAGGCAAAGAGAACATCGTAGCCGATGCTCTTTCTCGCAGGGTAAGTTTAAATGGTGAATAGAAGACAAAGATGGTAAGACAACTCCATGAAGGAGTTCGACTACAAATAGAGAAAAAGAATAGACTTTACGCTTCTAAAGCAAATAAAGGATGTAAATTGGGTGCACATGCAAAAGGAACGATTTTCTAACCAAAGGAAATATAAATTACAGCCTCATGGTGATGGTCCATTTCAAGTTTTGGAGAGAATAAATGACAACGCATACAATATTGATCTTCCTGGTGAGTATAGTGTTAGTGCTACCTTTAATGTTGTTGATCTTACGTTGTTTGACACAGATATTGATTCGAGGAGAGAGGGGATGATGCGCACCAGCCCAGAAACATTATTAAGGACCCATTGCATATCCCAAATGGTCTAATGACGCGGTATAAGACAAAGGCATTGAAAGAGGAGATGAATGCATTGGTTTTAAAGGTTTCAACGAGATCAGAATCGCAAGGACCATTGGAATATCAAGAGGAGACCTTAGTACATCTTATCCATTTGCAAGAGGGGTCCAATTCAACTTTATTTGGGCCATAAAGTGAGGACAACAAATGAGCCAAAAGAATCCTACTGCAACATGCATTAATGGGTTGATGGAAGACTAGAAAAGAATAGCCTTATGAGCTTTATTTAATTCTGTTAGCTACAACCCAAAGCTTGTTTAGGCTTAATTAAGACTTTTTTTTAGTTAGGATCCAAGGCTTGCTTGGATTAAGTCATGAGATTTTCAATTTAGGATTTTGGGTCAGTTTTGAGTGGACCTCATTTAAGTCCACATAAGGGGTCCATTAGGGTTACTTCTTAACAACTATTTAAACTCATGTAACCCTAATTTTGGGAGCCATTGATTAAATTTAAATTCTGAATTTTTCAATTTATGTGTGAGACTGATTCTTGCATTCTTTAGTTCTTGAACAAACTGAACCCGACTTATCGAAGATTAACTGGCTTCATGGCGTCATTCTACTCATTCGAATAGTGTTGGTGCCTAGAGGCAGATTTCCATTGTGTCACACTCCTATCAAACCTATTTTGGCTTCCCAGGGCTAGATTTTATTCTTGGTAATGGGTTGCGTGACCATGTGATCACGAGGTTCGCGTCACAAAGTCTGAACTTGACTATGTTTGGATCGTATCAAAATTGAATAATGATATATTAGAAGTAAAATCATTGTCATTTGAGATGATAACATGTGTGTGGGAAAGTTTTGGACTTGAAGCTGGTATGCCTTGTGATGTTGAAAAGTTAATCTAGATGTTGTAATTTAGTGATTAAAGTATATTATGTATGTAATTACATGCTAGTAGGATGTGAAATGAGCTTGAAAAGGGCATATGTAAATGTTTGGGACTTGGGTGTGTAAAAAAGTAATGGAATGAGGATTTTAGACTTATCGTGTTGAAAATACTCGGTTAAGAATAGATTTAAAAGAATATCATCATGAAACTCTTATCATTAAATGGTTGGATAACTATATATAAAAAAGGAGGAAAGATTTAGTAGACAGTTTAGTGTTTCCTTACTAATATAGAAGTTAAGGATTGTTTAAATTGTATATGGAATTGGTGAATTAGATTGAGTGTTATGTTTGGTGTTAAAATAGTATAAAAAAGAAAGGGATTGAGGGAGTTTCTAACAAAATATAAGTTTTTCTTTAAAATTGGCTAAATAGTTAGTTTAGATAATCTTAGTAAATTTGAGAAATTAAACATGATTAAATGATTGATTTGCATTGTTTTAAATGATTTGGATGCTTGCATTTGGATGCTTGTAAATAAGATGAAAGTGGATCGTTATATAAATCTAGAAGGTGTATATTTATAGGTTTTGAAAATTTATGTGTTCAATTAAATTGATTTTGTTAAGCTGAATTGTTAATTCAATTCGGATTGAATTTGGTTGATATGTATCAACTTTAAAAAAAATGTATTTGATATATTTGAGTATAGTTGAATATGTTGAGAATCTAGAGAAAAGAGGTGTGTATGTCTTAAATGCAAATTGGATATGTAAGTGTGAGAATTCTAATGATGTAAAAGTCTTGAGTGAGGATTTGATTTGATGATATAAATATTTATTTGTGAAATTTAATGAAAAATTGATGTTAGAGATGTGTATGAATAATTACTTAAAGTTTGGAAAGTATGTTATGAGAAATGATTAAATAATTGATGTATTTTTTTCAAATAAATGAGTGTCAAAGTAATAAATAGTATACAGCAAGATCAAGATCAATCCACAAAGAAATTAAATATACATAATTACAAATAATAAAATAAAATTATCTTTAATATGTGATATTAGTGTAAAGGTTTAATAAAAATAAATATTTATCAAATTCTTTCAATTACTCATTTAAACAACACAAAAGAGATTCCTTATCATTGATAGATTATTTTATACTTTTTGAAATTTTTATTCTTCAATTTAATGTATTCTATCAATTTTTTTCAGATTTCTATAAAAATTGTGATGGTCTCGTGAGTTACATGTTTGACAAGTACACTAAAGTACACTTAAATGTACTCTCTTCACAGTGCCTCACTACTATTACACACCGAAAGTTTTTCGGAAACACTACATAATATTAAAAAACCCCACTAAAAGAAACCTAAAATCATGGTGACGAGTGGGCAAAAAATGGCACCAGCAGCAAAGGTGGCACTGTAGCTGCCTGAGTCCAAGTTAGCGGTTGAGAGTATCAGTGGAACCATGAGTGGGCCCCTCGTAGGTGATTCAAAAGGGGGAGCAGCTGCTGCTATGAGGCCTTTTGGGTGGAAAGTTGAAGTCATGCACATGTTACTCAGGTTGCTATGCATAATAACATCTGTGGCAGCACTCTCCTTCATGGTCACAGCACAGCAGTCCAGCTCCATCTCTATCTATGGCTTCATGCTCCCTGTTCAATCTAAATGGTCCGTCTCTCACTCTTTTCAGTAAGTTAATTTCGAAAATGCCCTTGTCCCTTGAGCTTCACTTGATTGTTTGTTAATGGAGAGTGTTAAAAGTATGAATTCGTATATTTCTAGAGTATGTTTTTATTACAATTGAGAATGAACTTATATAGTAGTTACAAAACTAAAAACAAACTACTTTACAATGGCTATATTCTAACGGCCATATTAACAACTACTTTACAACGGCTATATTCTAACGGCTACTTTACAACAGCTATATTCTTAACACTTCCCCTCAAGATGGAGCATAGATATGTATCATGCCCATCTTGCTAATAGCATTATAAAAAACTCTTCCTGAAACTGTCTTTGTGAGGATATCTGCTAACTGATCGTCGGACCGAACAAACAAAAATTGCATAATCTTCCGATCAAGATTTTCTTTAATGAAATGTTGGTCTACTTCGACGTGTTTTGTACGATCATGTTGTACTGGATTGTGGGCATTCTCAATAGCCACTTTATTATCACAATGTAGGTTCATAGATTACTCATAATAGATTCCCAAATCCTGCAATACATGTTTTACCCATAATAATTTACACACATTGTGAGCCATACCTCGAAATTTTGCTTCTGCACTTGATTTAGAGACTACTTTTTGCTTCTTACTTCTCTATGTGACAAGCTTGCATTCTACAAATGTAAAGTAATCCGATGTCAATCTCCTATCAGTCTGGTTTCCTGCCAAATCTGAGTTTGTATACCTTTCAATCTTGTGAATATCCCTTTTTGAAAACAGTAGTCCTCTTCCTGGTGCAATCTTCAAATACCTTAAAATCCGATATACTACTTCCTATGTTCTTCTCTTGGTGAATATATGAATTGACTTACCACACTCACTACATATGCAATATCTGGCCTAGTATGTGATAAGTATATTAGTTTTCCAACTAACCGTTGATAACCTCCTTTGTCCGTTAGCGTTTGATTTTCTGATTCATTTCCATAGGTGTATCTATCAGTTTGCATGCAAGCATTCCAGTTTCAGCCAATAAATCTAACACATATTTTTGGTGTGATAGACATATCCCCATCTTTGACCTTAAGACCTCAATCCCTAAGAAGTACATCAGTTGTCCGAGATTTTTCATTTCAAATTTCTATGCCAGAAACTGTTGTAATGCTTTCTTTCTCTTGGATCATCTCTTGTTAAGACCATATCATCCACATATACTATTAGTGTCGTTATCTTCCCTCCTTTGTGTTTTATAAACAAAGTATGATCTGAACTACTTTGTTTATAGTCAAATTCCTTCATCGTAGACGAGAACCTTTTGAACCAAGCCCGGGATGACTGTTTAAGACTATATAATGCCTTCTTTAGTTTGCAAACTTCATTTCTACACGAGGGTTTTTGTTTAGCTTCCGGTAGCAAATCCATATAGACTTCTTCTTCAAGGTCTCCATTTAGGAAAGCATTCTTGACATCGAATTGTTGAAGGACCCAATCTCGATTAACTGTTAAAGATATGAGGATGCAGATAATATTGATTTTTGTGACTGAGGCAAAAGTCTCTTGATAATCTACCCCATACTTCTATGTATACCCCTTCGTAACTAGCCTTGCTTTCTACCACTCAATATTGCCATCCGCCTTGAGTTTTACAGTGAACACCCATTTTGCACCCAATGGTCTTCTTCCTTTTTGGTAATGGATTCATTTCCCAAGTGTTATTCCTATGAAGTGCTTTCATTTCTTCGTTCATCACCTTAGTCCATTTTGAATCTGCTAGTGCATCCTGTATATTACTAGGCATAGATACAATGGATAATTGATTAATAGAGAATGTATACGATTTAGACAACCTATGGGAAGATATAATTACTGATTGGGTATTTAGCTTGGTATTTGGATCAGGTTTATATTGTTTCCTCGGAATTCCCCTATTCGACCTCTATGAGTATCTGTTGATCATATTATCTTCTAAGACAGGGATTTCATTTATCTCATTTGGAATAGGATTTAGAGATACTTGAGGGAACTGAGGAGAGATATTCTCGGTTGAATCTTCAATTAATGGTGTAGATATTGCCAGCTCTGAAGACAAAGGGGGTTTGTTGCTTAGAGATTTCTATCAACATAAACTTCCAAAATTTCACTGTCATGAGAAGCTACATCAGTTTTCCTTGTTTCCTCAAAACGACTTTCAACTAATCTTCCATTTTTCTCTAATTCAAGAGCTTTTGAAGAGAAAGTAAGAACAAAAACTAAAATTATTATTATTGTGTTAAAAATGAAAAATACAAAATTAAATAAAAGACTAAAAAACCCTAAAAACCTTAACAAAAGAGAAAACAATAAAATAAATGATAAAATAAAAATAAAAACTATTAGCTCAGAAAAAATCACTTGGCTTGAAAATAAAATAATAAACTAAAAGAAAGAACAAAGAGAAAAAAAAATATCAATTTTCAAATTATCTAAAACACAAACTAAAATTTAAGAACTAGATTTTTCAAAAACATATCACCTCAATAAATAAGAAAATAATAAAAATTAAAAACTAAAGCTAAAAGCACACACATATAAACATGGACAAAAATAGGAATTATTTTAGAAATATAAAAAAATAAAGGAATTAAAATAAAAAATTAAAAGTATAAGGGCCAAAATGAAAACCAAATATAATATCAATTTCAATCAAATGACAAAATTGAAAAAAATCAAACCTTTTGTGATTATATTAAGGGATTTAAAACCAATCCAGAAATTAAAAGAATGTGGACCAAATTGAAACTTAATTATATAGTCAATTTCAATCGAATGATTAAATTGAAATAAAAAAAATTATATAACAAAAATCACGAGCATGCAAAACAATTAAAAGTTTAGAGAATGAAATGAAAACACCATAAAACTAGGGGCCTACCTTCTACTTTATTATGCATGAGAAAGAAAAGGAGAAATCAACTTTCAACTGACCGCCGCTACTAAAACGGCTACCGTGTGACATGAGGCGCCACACCATGAGAAAAAGGACACGACAACAAATCGACTGAGATGTCATATGAACATTTTTTGACACCAGAATCATCCTCACATGCCACATGAAGTGGGCGTGAGGCCAAGGTTGTGTATGGCACACGAGTGCACAGTATTCAACATATAATAATAAAAAAAGATGGATGTTTTTTTTCCTCTCTTTTGAGGGATAAAATAATTATTTTTCTATCCAAATAAATATAAAAAAAATCAATAAACATGTGAACTGACCGACCTGAAAACCCAACGAACCCAAAAACACACAATTACAGTCTACAAAATTTTGTTTCACAATGCACAGTGAATTCTTAATCTCTTTTAATTTATTTTATAATAATTAGTTTAAATGACATCAAATGGATAATCATCTATGAAAATATTGAACATGGCTTCATTGAATGGACATATCCAACGGGTAACGAAGGTCCAGTTGGATTGGGCCACAGAGGCCTAATATTTGCAGTAAGGAAGTAGTGTCACGAGGAAAAACAAGATCAGCGCAGATAGGTCAGGTGTCTTCTATCTTGTAAACAGAAACAGAGGCAAAACAGAAGGCAGCAAAATCATCTCTGTTTCGAATTCAATTCATTCAAGCACAACCGTAGCTCACTGTCTCACAATTAACAATGTAAGGTTCCTGTCTATGTCCATGTCTCTGTCTTTGATTTCTTTTTTATTTGACGTAGAAAAATTCATAATTTTTCAGTTTTGATGGCCTGTCATTTCCCTTCTAGCTCTTCACTGCACCCCAAACCCTCCAACCCCCCCCACAAAATCCTACTAAGAACCATCACTTACCCTTCCATTAGATGCAAAAAGCAAGACCCAATTCTTGAAAATGATAACAAAACTGAAAATACCAGTAAAAAAAACCATTTCAATTTTCTTCCTGTACCCATAACTCTCACTATTATCGCCACCTCTCTCACTCCACATCATGCCTTTGCTGCCACACCAACACCCAAAACTTACCATAAAAAGAAAACACTGAAAAAGACACAACAAGAAGCCTTAACACCGGACCAGCTTAAACAATGGTCTCAGAATCTCCCAGTTGTGTCCAATAGAATACCATATACTCAAGTTTTGATTTTGAAAGAGAACAACAAGCTTAAGCATGTAATTAAAGCGCCTAATGCCTCTTTAAAACAACGTCCGGAGGCTGTTTTAGTTGTTTTGGATGATAATCAAGTGCTCAGGACTGTCTTGCCCTCGTTAGAGAGTAATAGGAGGTTTTGGGATTCATGGGACGAGTTCAAGATTGATGCTTTGTGTGTGAATGCTTATACCCCTCCGGTCAAGAGACCTGAGCTTCCTAAGTCATATTTAGGATTTTTGGAGAAAGTTCCGGAGTTTATGCTGTCGAGGGTAAAGCCTAAGAAGGAGTCCAAGAGAGCTATGGAGTTGAGGACGGCCAGAGAGGAGTTTAAGAGGCAAAGAAAGGATGAGTTGAAGAAAATGAGAGAGGAAAGAGAAATAATCGAGAAGGCAATCAAAATGCAAAAGAAAGAGGAGGACAGGAAGAGAAAGAGGGAAACTAGGATAAAGAAGTATGAAGAGTCATTGCGTGATGCACGAAAGAATTATACAAGAATGGCAAGTATGTGGGCAAATTTAGCACAAGACTCAAATGTGACAACGTTGTTAGGGTTGGTGTTTTTTGTAATATTTTATCGTACAGTGGTGCTTAGTTATCGGAAGCAGAAGAAGGACTATGAGGATCGGCTCAAGATTGAGAAGGCAGAGGCTGAAGAGAGAAAGAAGATGAGGGAGTTAGAGAGGGAGATGATGGGTATTGAAGAAGACGAAGAGGATGAGAGTGTGCCTGGGAAAGCAGAGCAGAATCCTTATTTGAAGATGGCTATACAGTTCATGAAGTCAGGAGCACGTGTTAGGCGTGCACATAATAAGAGATTGCCTCAGTACTTGGAAAGGGGTGTGGATGTGAAGTTCTCCGATGTTGCAGGACTTGGGAAGATACGACTTGAACTTGAGGAAATTGTGAAATTTTTTACACATGGAGAAATGTACCGCAGGAGAGGAGTGAAGATCCCAGGTTAGTTTTTGGAAAGCCATTGTATGCAATTTTAATGATATTGATTCGAACTTCCTGTAGGATTTGTTTTGTGGCTTGTCAACTCATTTATGTACTTTATCTAGTATGAGGATTTGGTTGAGAGGACTTAAATATTTTGTTATTGTTCTTGTTTTAATTACATCAAACACTGCACTTTGCTCTGCTTGGTGTGGAGTCATTTTAAAAGTTGAATTTGGAAGTGGATTAGGCAAACAAACTTCCCCTGTGCAGAACATGTGTAAATAAAATTAAAAGAAAAAAAAAACCAGCAGCACTGATTGAATTATCATAGCAAATTAACATTTCACACTAATATGCAGCCTTGCAGGCATTCATTCTTTAATGAGTATTAGGTAATAAACAAACACAACATAACTCTTACGGACAGTTTTGTAAAGGCTGAGTATTAAGTTTGCTTTTAGCAAAATTATCATGGAGTATTGTGATATTCTCTTTAAACCCTTGATGCTCATTATGTAAGTTCTATCCAATGCATAATTTTGGATGCAACTCAAATTACATGACCTCATATACTGGTCCGAAACTTCCCTTTGGTCCATTTCTAGGATAATTACAGACACTAGATTTGATCTAGTTGAAGTTTACTGGAGTTCTTGGGATAGAGTATTCCGTGCTATTAAATGTTTTTGAAAGCAAGAGCAGAAAGGGATATGGAGCAAAGAATTATGTTTTATATTTACACTTGTGATTCCTATGAATTTCATTGCCAATTAGATTATTTTCATGAATTCATTTTGCTTGTGATCCTCTGTGCATGACTTGTCTGCTCGAATCCATTTTTCAATCAGGTGGCATACTTCTTTGCGGCCCCCCTGGGGTGGGGAAAACCTTACTGGCAAAAGCTGTGGCTGGTGAGGCAGGTGTAAACTTCTTCTCCATCTCTGCATCTCAATTTGTGGAAATATATGTTGGAGTTGGTGCTTCTCGTGTTCGAGCACTTTACCAAGAAGCAAAGGAAAACGTAGGTGTTCTCTTTTAGCTTCTCCATTGTCATAACATCTGGAATCTTTTTCACATGTTATCAAATTTATTTTTGTATGCATAGGCTCCTTCTGTTGTTTTCATTGATGAACTGGATGCTGTTGGAAGGGAGCGTGGTTTGATTAAAGGTTCTGGTGGACAAGAACGAGATGCCACTCTTAATCAGGTTTTGTTGGGGCATATCCTAAACCTGTACTTATGGACTTCAATTCTGCTGCTGTTTTAATATAAACCTACATCTGAGAATTGACGTTCAGTTTTCTAATTCCAGCTCCTTGTATCCTTGGATGGGTTTGAAGGTAGAGGCGAAGTGATCACTATTGCTTCCACAAATAGACCAGACATTCTAGACCCAGCACTTGTGAGGCCTGGACGATTTGATCGAAAAATATTTATACCCAAACCTGGCGTCATAGGCAGAATGGAAATTCTGAAGGTGATGATTTATGATCTCCATGTGTTTTTGTGTTCTACTCTTGTTTCCTCCTGTCATTTTCTTATGGCATTGAGAAACCATGTCAATCCACACCTCTTAGCTTCTTTTTCTCCTGTTTAATTTTTTGTCGTAATAGGTTCATGCTCGTAAGAAACCCATGGCTGATGATGTGGACTATATGGCTGTTGCAAGCATGACAGATGGAATGGTTGGTGCAGAGCTGGCCAACATAATTGAGGTTGCTGCAATTAATATGATGCGTGATGGAAGGACTGAGGTATTGCCTGTCTTGTAAATTCAAAATATACTCCATTTGCCAGTATGATTTCATGTCATTAGACCTGAGTTGCTGAAGGGGAGCTGTGAGAAATGGAATGATTTGGACTTTAGGCAGCTTTTACTGTTCTTTGAACCAAGGAGACAAAAGCATTTGCTTGCTGGGAGGTCTCCCACATAAAACTTGATTGAACTGAGACTTCATTTTTTCGTTTCAGAACATTCTGTCTTGGCAATTTATGAGACGTTATTTTTCACCTCAAATATTACCTTGACAAGTATGATTTGTGCATAACGACATCCTATACCAAAATAAGCTTTAAGTGTCTGCTTTTGTTATGTCCAGGAGAAGTCCTTTTTGTTTTTCTATTTATTCCTCGGAATTATTTTGCGGTAACGACATAGCTAACTAATGTTAGGACCGATTCATGGTTTGTACACCATCGTAGATTTAAGATTGCTTAGAATTTATGATGACACTAAAATTCAATTTCTATTTAGTCCTCAAAATTTGGAAGATAAGAATTCCATGTAGATAAAACTAGCCACAACTTGGATATGACCAACCCCCTCCATTCCACAATATGCATGATCATTAGACTTTGAGTCATCTAATTTTTTATCTTCCTTTACTGCCTCGGCCACTTCATCTCATAAATCATTTTATTTTAGTTTTTGTCTTTTGTTAAATACTGTTAATTTTTGTAATACTATTTGCTTATTTCCAGTGGCTATTTTCTAATTATATTATACAGTTTTCTTGGTGACCTTTTTGCGCAAATAATTTGATTTATAATTTAATAATTACTTTTGTGTAAGGCATGACTTGATTTTACCAGCATTTATAATACCCATCTTTTCTCCTCAGTGCTACTCTTAGACAACAACTCATGATCCACCCTTTCCTCTATGCTCCCCTGTGCTAAAACTTGGAAGAGAATTAATTGAAATGATGGTTTCTAATGGATTCTGGATGAATAGAAGACAAGAAAAGATAGTGTAATGACAGTGAATAATTTATTACATCTTTACAGATTACAACCGATGACTTATTACAAGCTGCACAAATAGAGGAAAGAGGAATGTTGGATAGAAAGGAAAGGAGTCCTGAAACATGGAAGCAATTAGCCATTAATGAAGCAGCCATGGCTGTTGTAGCCGTGAACTTTCCTGATCTCAGAAATATTGAGTTTGTATGGCTCTAAATTCAGTTTTTTTAGTTTTCTCATAGTACTGTTTCTTCATTCAACTCATTCCTGGACTCACCTATATTCTTGATTAGAGAGAGATTTTATGTTAAAACCCATGATGGTTACTTGAAATGCCATTTTTATGTGTGAGATGGATAATAGAGGGCTCGATTTTCATAGCTTGTTTCTATGTAGACAATGTGAGTGCAGAAGAGTCGTGTAATCATTTTTAAAACTGGTCCTAAATATACAACAATATTTAATGTACTTTTCTGAGTCAATTACTCAAGCACTTCGAGTACTAGTCGGTCTGCTATACAACTGGCATTGATTTTCAAAGGGCAATAAAAATGAGAAGTTGCTGGCTTTGTTCAAAAAATAAGCTGGATTAGTTAGACAACTTTTATTGAACTCCTTGGAGATATGGGAGGATGAGTCAAATTCATGGCATATGTTGATGATTTGTATGTTTGACAGCTGAAAACTTCACATTTTGTTTCCGTTGAGTGATTAAATAATCTTTCTTTGGACAGACTACTAGATTTATGAAAGAAAGAGAATAGATTCTGCCTGTTCTTTGTTTGTAACCTTGATTCAAAAGGGACATTACCTTTTCTAATGATATATTTTGCATGTTGAAAAATTGTTGCTCAAATTTTTGGAAACTCTTGGGAAATTCTAATAGAAAATGGTGAAATTCTAGAGCATGACCAAAGACAGAGCAGCAGAAATATTTCAAACAATGGACTCTATAGTATGGTGTTACTCCTTGCTGTGACTTCATGGTAAGGGTGTTTGGTTATCAATTGCCCAAAATAATGTTTTAACTTATAGGAAAACATTATAAACTATAAAAACTATGGCAAGTTCTTTGGGTTCTTTCTTGTCGAATAGGGCTTTCCTAGGCTGCAACAGGAGTCCAATTTCTGGCTGTTATCCTTCTGGTTTTCCAATAATGGTTCAAATATTGTAAAATCACCACGTCATTGTATCTATGTCATTTGTCTTTAGCTTGGGAAATTTCAGCGTCCTTGAAACTGTTGCCTTTTATTCTGCTTGCTATTGAAATATTTGACTTTGTTGAGATGATTACTTGAAATTAAACATGTTTGGGTATATGTGCTACTATATATCACAAATGTTTCCCATAATAAATGTAGTTTGAACCTTAAAATTATACTACTTGTCTATTTATTGGATCAGGTAACAATTGCTCCCAGAGCTGGCAGGGAACTTGGTTATGTTCGGATGAAAATGGATCATGTCAAATTTAAGGAAGGAATGCTTAGGTATATATATATTTTAACTCTTCAATGTCATTTATTTCTCAAAGGATAGCCAATTAATTATCAATCATGCCAAACTGTGATTGATACAGTAGCACTGTGTTACGACTACTGCACTAATTGTACTATTAAAATTGTTTGATGGACTCTTTTTTTTTTCTTTTAAGATACCTTCTTGTATCTTTGTATCATGCAGTCGGCAATCCCTTCTGGATCATATCACCGTTCAACTGGCACCACGTGCAGCTGATGAGCTTTGGTATGGTGAGGGTCAGGTAAATAAACCTTAGTTAACCTGTGTGATTTGGTAGGTCATTGGATATACGTTGTGATTGATGCTTGGATATTAGCTATTCATTCTCTTGTTAGCATTTAAGATCTTGTTTATTGGTTTCAGCAACAAGTCATTTTGCATTTCCTAAAGAAACAGTCCTTCGAGTCATTTGCTTGATTTAACTCACATTAAGATCTGAAGACTGAAGTCAAATGATGTTCATTCTTTGTTTAGTTGTGGATTAAACTATTAACAAGCTAATGCACGGCAGAACTCTTCACATAAAAAAGCATCCAACCTTGAATTCAAAAACAGATGAATGGCAACTTCTTATGGTGATTTTGCTTTTTTGCTGAATGATGTAAATGAAATATTTGCATCAATTTTTTGTGCTATTCTGATTAGAAAATTGTTTTTCAGCTTCTCAAGCAAAGACTTTTTTTTTACTTTGTTTTAGTTGGATCACCTTAATTCTTAGCATTCAGGCTTCGAGAAACCTATTGTCATTGGTAATATCAAAACCCTCATGTAGTTTAGTGCTTTTGATATCACCATATGTGGCTTGTCATCGAAATTGATTGTCCTCTTGTGTTGGTATTTTGTACTCTATATATCTTAACTGGTCTGCTAATACTTGCCTTGATGCATCAAATTATTCCAGTTGAGCACAATATGGGCCGAAACAGCAGACAATGCTAGGTCAGCAGCACGGAGCTATGTTTTTGGTGGCCTATCTGAGAAACATCATGGTTTATCCAACTTCTGGGCTGCAGATCGAATTAATGTAGGGACGCATGATCTTTTCTAGACTTTGCATCATGGTTACATGCACCATGGAGCTATATACCATCTATGTAGACTAACATGGTTATTTATGTTCCCTTGCCATTTATACAGGCTGGAAGTGGATTCCAGTTGCTATATAGAGCATATTGACAATATTTTAGTTGAAATGACACTAATGCAAACATTTTCATCTCTATTATATGCTAATTATATTGCACTGACTAGTTCTAAGATGAAAATTTGCAAATTTCAGGAAATTGATGTGGAGGCGCTACGAATTATGAACTTGTGTTATGATGGTGCAAAAAAGGTACTTGATATAATGCAAAAGAAGCTCTTAGTTGCAACTTCCCAATATCCTTATCTTGTGCAAACAATTTGCTTGTGTCAGATTCTGCAGCAGAACCGAAAACTGATGGATGCTGTTGTTGATGAACTTGTCCGAAAGAAAAGTTTGACCAAACAAGAATTTTTTAACTTGGTTGAGTTGCATGGCGTGATCAAACCTATGCCACCAAGTATACTCGACATCAGGGTTGCCAAGCGTGCACAGTTTCAGGAAATGTTGGTGAACCAGAATGAAACAACTATATCAAGCAATGCATGAGCAACATTTCTAGAGAACTCAACTTAGCCTGGAACTCGAAGTTTGTTTATATGCTGCAACATTAGCCAAGAAAATCAACCATGGGAAGCAGCTGTTACCTTTGATTGGGTGGTAAAAATGAAGGGCTAGTTGTGAACTTGATGATGGTGAAACTAGATCATGCATCACCGTGATCTATTACGGATGAGCTGAGAACAATAGGCAAACAGAAGTCCAAGTGACGTACGGGGAGAAATTTTGACGGTGATTCATCCTTGTACCTTTTTTTTTCTGAACCCACCTATATTCTGCAATTATTTTCCTTTTAAATAAATCATAAAGTAATATAAATGAAAAATGAAGGAGGATAAGCAATATGATTGACAAAGATAGGCTAAAAGGGGATTTATGTAAAAAAATAGAAGCTTAATTATACCCTTAAAGGACCTGAATATGAACAAAGATGCATATTCAAGGTTGACTTGACTCAATATTAGATGAATTTAAATAAAAAGTAAGTCTAAGAAATTAATTATTAAACTTGGTATCATTTGAAGTGTGTTCAAGCACACTAATTTATGGAGCTTGATATCGTTTTAAATGTGTCCAAAGTACACTAATTGATTACACTTCACTAAATCAATTCTCTAGTACATGTAATTCTTTATGGGCATGACAACACCATAGGCCAGGCCATCCCTGCCTCCCCCTATATATATCTATAATCACTCTTAAAATATTTTTAAATTTTTTTATTTTAAATTATTTTCACGCTCTAATATTGAAATAATTTGTTGGAGTTGGATTTAGTGCTATCAATATTAGTGTTGGTATCAGTATTAGTATTGACAATGATAATTCTTTTGATGAATGTATTAAAAATAGCAAGAAAAATGATGGGCATGATTGATTTTAATTTATATAGCACACCAATAAAATATTTTATTTTAAATTTGTTAGATTTGTCTTGTATTTTTAAGGTATCTTGAATCATGTATAAACCTTAACTAACGAAGTTTTTATATTATATTGCATTCAGAAATATTTTAAAAATAATGAGAAAAAATGACGGTTATGAGATTGATTTTAATTTATATAGCACGTCAATAAAATATTTATTTTAAATTTGTTAGTTTTGTAATGTATTTTTAAGTTATCTTGAACCTTAACTAATAAAATTTTATGACCATAATTATGTTGTATTGTATTCAGGAATATTTTACTTATGATTTTTCTACTTACATAATTTTAGTTGTAATTTTATGATTTTTGTACAGAAAATTCAGGTACGATTTTACGATCTGATCTTTCGAAGCTCTTTCTATATCGTGACAACCATGAATGAGTATCTAACATGGAGCCACTATGGAATAAAAATGATTTTGACAATCATGAATGAGTATCTAACATAGAGCCACTATAAAATAAGAATGAAAGAGCATGTTACAAATATGAGTATTTTAACATTAAAAGATGTGCTTTGGTTAATATTCATGATGATGAACTTGATTTTTCACATATGGCCATTTTATTCCTTCATCTTTCAAATTGTTAAAAGTTGAAATGGTAGGGTATAAAAAACTACAAGTCACGCCCAGTGGGACTCGAACCCACAATCGCTTGATTAGAAGTCAAGCGCCTTATCCATTAGGCCATGGGCGCTGGTTGAAACCATATCTCGCTAATATATACATGATATATAATAAACAGAAACAGCCAGTTGATTTATTAAAATAATAGATTATAGGTGTCCTAATCGGGTGAACAAGTATACTTAGGCCCCGTTTGTTTGCTGAAAAGTGGTTTTCTTTTGAAAAATGAAATTCGGGGGAAGTGAATTCCTGGAAATTGAATCCCGATGTTTGGCAGTGTTATGGAAAATGAACTGGAAAACACTTTTCAATGTTTTTTGTATTATAGAAAATGAACTGAAAAATAATTTATTAATAAATTAATTTTTTTTCAAATTTATTAAAATAATGAGGAAAAAATCTTACAAATTAAAAAATTGAATGAGAATGAAATTGAAAAAATATAATTTCATAAATTATCTCAAATAAAATAAATAATAATCAAAATAATAGAGATCAAATCTAAAAAATTAAAAACAAATGAAAGGTGAATGAATTAAAATAATAATAATTAACATTTGATAAATTATTTCAAATAAAATAAGTAACAATAAAAAAAATGAGGACCAAGTTTGATAGATAAAAAATTTCAATAAAAAAATGATAAGAAAAAAGCAAATAGCAATTATAAAAATAAGGACCAAAATTAATATAAAAATTAAATTTTAAGATATGGAATTGAAAAATAAATATTCAAAACAAATTATATATAGCAATCAAAAGTTTGAAGATCAAATTTGATATAATAAGCAAATAATGATATTTCTAAAATTTTCACAATTTTCAAAAAGTGTTTTCCGCCCAAATTTTCCGAAAAACACTTTCCTGAAAACCAAGCCAAATTTTTCTTTGACTGGAAAGTGTTTTCTGTTGACCAACTTTTCTATTGGCAAACAAATACAGGAAAGTTTGGAAAGTAGTTTTCCAGAAACAAACACAGCCTTATTATTGTTATTTTCACTAATTCCATTACAATTTTCCATAATTAACCCTGTAGCAAAATTATATCTTCTAAAAATATTTACCATGAAATCATCTTAGAAGGAACATCTATTTTAGTTAAATGAATGTAGTAGTTCCTTGCAAGTTTGTTGGCTTTACATGTGGACTAGACAATTATACAAAATACTTATCAATTCAAAAACCTAAGCTTTATGATATTAATAAATCTTTAGAAAAGAGAAAAGTGATAGCCTATAAATCATATACATTCTTAGTATTTTCACTCAACTACTTATTAGTAATATTGTGATTTCATGTAATACAAATTCATGATATTGTTTTTAAACAAAATAACTATTAAGAATTAAAATTGAGTATATGTCAACATTTTAATATATATTGTATATAAGAGTTTTAGAATAATTAATATTAAGAATCATTTTCAATATTATTAGTTTCTATTTTAAATTATGATATCAAATGTTGCAAGTTAATTATAGTATTTATTTATGAAATCAAGAGAAATTCAAAAAATGAATATCCATGTAGAATAAAGAATATACAATATATTCATATACTATTTTTTCCCATTATACTTGGAAAATTGATTTTTATTAATTAAATTTTAACTATTAAATAACTTTGAAAACATTAAATTAGGTTGAATGGATATAGTTTGATTGAAAGGTGTTGTATATAATAAATCCAACTGAACATAAACTTGCAACAAATTGTTTTCAATGGGATAAAATATAAGTTAACGATGTGCTTACATGTATGATCGGTATCATTATTACATAGACAAGACACAAATAATAAAAATAATATCTAATTATTGATATGATAAAAAATTAATTATAAATTTTATCAATCTAGAATGCTAAATTATAGACCCATAACTCAGTTGTGATCACAAAACCTATTTTTAGGGTTTTAAAAATTCATTTTTAAAACTTGCTTGTGGATGGTGGTGAATTTGTTAATACAATATTACAAACTTATTTTGCAGCTAATGGTATTATTCATAAATTTTTGTGTCCAAAGACACCAAAACAAAATGGTTTGGTTGAACATCGACAACATTGGACATCGTTGTCTTCCTCATCAACTACCTTCCATCTTCGGCTCTTGATCACACTACCACTCATGAGCTTGTCTTTGGTTCTTCAACCAACTTTGATTTCTTAAGGGTTTGTGGTTGTTCTTATTATCCCTTATTTTCACCTCATGAGAATACAATTATGTATTCCTAGTTATTCAACCAAACACAGAGGTTAGTACTATCTTGAATCACGTTCAAGCAATACAAGTTCAGTGGTATCCTTGGATGCCAATAAAACACATGGAATTTGGTACCTTACGAGAACAAAAATATGATTAAGCTTAGTAGTATGTGAGTTCTTATAGTTAAAAAAAAAAGATCAGACTTTTGGTCAGGGAGTGTTTTACATAACTTCCATGACTAGATTATGATGAAACCTTTAGTTTGATTATCAAAGAAAGCACTAAATTCACATGATTGGTTTGTCCCAAGGATTGCTTATTAGATAGTTGGATGTCAGCAATGCTTTTTTCATGGTGATTTACAAGAATTTGTATATTGTCTGTCTATTTTGCAGAGATTTGGCTTAGATGGTGTTAAGCTAGTTGACACTCCAATCTTGGTTTTCATCTCATTAAAACTCCTTTAATTGTTATTCATGGCTTTTGCGATGCAGATTGGGTAGACTGGAAGGATGATCGACACATTGCCTCTACCTCTAGTTTTGTGATTTATATGGTGACACCTTGTTATTATGAGGTGCTAAGAAGCAGACCACGATATCTCATTTCATGACAGAGGTAGAGTACCATGCCTTGGAATCAACTACCACTACTTAAAAAAATGAGTCAATTTGTACCTACCTAATCCATTGCTAACAATTAAAATTTGTTGCTAGAATACATCATCAACATAATTTACAACGAACAATATCTGATGTAAATTCGTAGTTCCTAATTTATCTACAACAAAAAATTTGTTGCTGATATCAACAATTGATAATCCATTGCTAAGTTAAGACATGCAAATGAAATTGTTACAAAACCATGAATTTGTTTTCCATTTCTTTTATTGATGAATAAAAGTTAATTCTCTTTGCATTTTGTAGGCAAAATTCGTTAAACTCACAATATCATGTGCTTAAGTATATGCTCATAGAAATAGTCTTGCATGAATTTCTCAATATTTGACTTAGAGAAGCTAAATTGCTGAAATAATGACTTAGATATTGGTTTGGATGCTTTGGGATGTAATTTGAAAATGTTTCCTTACAAAACTTGTTTGTTGGCAGAATTCATATGTCAACTTAGAAAAATTATATTTGTCTCATATGAGAATGTTTTCTGTTGCAATATGGTACATGTATAGGTATTTGAGTCAGGAATATAATAAAATTAAGTTTGCATAAAATAGTTTTATGTAGCATAAGATATTTAAGTCGTAATGGATGAAGGTCAACATTAGTACAATGCAAATTTTGACTTAAAGACTGTGATTTCTATGCTCTTTTTTTCTTTATTTTTGTTGCCAAATGTTTATAAAATATATGGATGTTATCTTTATAATGCCATTATATTTTGGCTGCCTCCTCCTTAAACTATAGTTATTTGCTTACATTGAGAGGTACAAGATCTGGTGTTGATGAAAGAGCCACCCATCATGGAAGCGGCAAGTTTGATAACTACTCCTATTCAACTAAGAGACCCTCTATGATCATTTTTATCTGCTGAGCTGGTTGGTAGAGATTTCAAAACGTTAATGGTACAGATTTACAGACGTTGATGAAATCTCTATCGTGCAAAAATTTATAACCATCTCATTTCCTAAAGTTTACAAGTTATTAAGCATGGAAAAGAAGTAGAAAAAAATATGAAAAATAAAGGTAAGTAAATGGATTTTGTTTATAAAGTTTTTATAGATGGCGCCACTAACTATATATGTTTATTGAAAATCCAAAAGAAAGAACAATACATTGGAAATTGATATTGTGATAAAATAATATAAATTAGTTATTGTAGTCGGTGATAATAGAGAATCACGGTTAAGAGACCCTCCTATGCTTAGTTAGGATTGTAGGAGAAATGAAGTCTTAGAAGCTATATTTTATGTTTGTGTGTTGCATAACATGATGAAGAAGATCCAAAATATAATGCAATAATTTATACAAGGAGTCTCCAATTTGATCAATGAAACTCCAAAGTGTAATTATACATGTATTTTTTTTAATTAAATGTAAGAATATATTAAGATCAAAAGTGACAAGCCACAAAAGTAGCAAACCAAAAAGAAAGGGAAAGGAGACCCTAAAACCAAAAATGAACGGGAACATACTCTCGAAAAAACACAAAAAATACAGCCACAAAGGGAACAAATGAAAACAACAAGCCATAATGCTGGGACAATTATACATGTATTTTAACGTGGATGAAACAAAGAAGAAGAATAAGGGAGTTTGTTGACTCTGATGCAAGTATGAACACTTCAGTACTCTTAAGTTTGTCGAAGGTCCTGTAGGCAAATTCGCTCATGGATTTCAACAAAGCCTCCATGAAAACTGGGACCAGCAATGTCCTGTCTTTTCTCCGAGAATTCTCTTGTTGGTGAAAGAAAGAAAGAATAAAAGCTACCAGGAATTTCCATGACAATGCTGGACAGAAAATCTGTGATGTGATTTGTAAAGTAGATTTAGAGATAATTAAAATTTTAATTGTTTATTTTGATCTATAAAATAAAATACATTGTTTTTTATAATGGGTTTAGTGGTATCACAAAAACAAAAAGAAAAAAGAAAATGAAAAAAAAAAGTCTAAGGAACGAAGACATAGTAGAGACCCAATTGCTTGCGCAAGAGTGTTTTATTTTATTTTTCTATAATAAAAAATGGATACAAAATTTTGAATGGATATTCCCTCATAAAACAGAGAGCTACGGTAAGAACCAGGAGGAGGACACTGCCAAACGAAAATGTCATTTTCAAACGTTAACAAATTGCCCGATAATGTTTCAAATGTCTCCCAAAAGTAAAACCACCCAGATCTTAGGGCTAGAATTCATCCTCTCCACATGTGATCCAACATATTAAACTCGATCATAGTGTGGTTGACAATAGGCTGCTGCTGCTGCTGGCGTGAATTTATTGTGAGCTCAAGTTTTCTTTTTTCAGGTGTGGTGTAGCGTTCTCTTTATTTTATTCCATTTATAAAGCTAATTATCCAGAGTATATACTATACTATACTATACTATACTATACTATACTATACTATACTATTTCCGCGCATATATATATATATATATATATAGTGAAAAGGAGATTTTATTAGCAAGATTTTAATATATTTATAAACAAAATACATTTTAAAACACATTATATTATTGTATTTGATATCGAAAGGAAATCCTGATCACTTATAAACACATGGTTCAGCTTCTCCCTCCAAAAATTCATTATAGGATTCTAGTGGAATCATTATTAATGATGTTTGTAGAAATGTCAGTCAAATACAACTACCCAAAAAAAGTATTAAAAACATGACGTCATTAGTTGAATTAATTTTATCGAATCTCATTTCCCAGTGTATAATAAGTTCTTATTCTAAAGTAATAATGATTAAATCGGTGGCAAAACTTCAGTCTCCATTGACTTTGCTCAGATTAAGAAAGATTAACTTCACATGTCATGTCATATGTTTTAAATTACTAAATAAATATAGAAAAAACATATAAAGTCTTTGAAATCATACATATCGCTGGACTACAATTAAATATTCCCATTAGAACGAATTGATTATATAGTCGACGACACATTTTATATTCCACTTCACATCCCAGCCAGTAAACCAGATAAAATAGTTCAACAAATTAATGTAGACGGACGCGTTTTATAATAATTTGCTATGCTTTTTAAACATATATACACGTAGATAAATGTTTTCCTCCCTAAATTTTCCTTTTCCTTTTCTATATGTTTATATCAACCCATTTCGTCACCTGGTCCTATATATTTTTAATATATAACTAATAATGAAAACAATAATCTGGGATTTACACGAACCAACTATGCCAAGCACGTAATTTCTTGCATTCATGGCAACTGAGTTGATGCAAATGTTAGAGTTTGTTGCTAACCAACGGTTAGAATTTACAATCATTTTTGACAATTGTTGAAATAAATATGCGTTTCTAGCAGCGGAAGTCTTCATCCGAAAAGGAAAATAGATAAAGTTTCATAGATAACTTTCAGTGTCGAGTAAACATTGTATTTATTTGATGAGGTTGGGTTTTATTTTGTAGCTTATATATATTTTTTAATTAAATAATTGATGATTTATTTAACTGGCATATTTCACATCTTATCAATTTTATTTTTAATTTAAAATTTATTTAAATTTCGAAGAATATGAAATTTTTGGAGAAAATTGATAATTATTATAGGTTACAATTAAAATTAATTGAATAATTTTAAACTCAACCAATGATACATATTGCATAGCTCATACTATTAATTAATTCATGATGTTTTTGAAAGTTTCACAGAAGAGAGTTCTACAAGATGAATTATTGTAATACGACCGAAAATTTTATTAATTATGCATTATCTAATTAAAAAATAATAGTAGATGACTTTATGGTCCTTACATAATTATTTACAGATATGAAATGCAATATCGGAGAAAAGTTATTGTTTTATATAGACAAGTAATTTATAAAAATAAAATACCAACCTAATTGAGAGATCAAGTAGTTAAAAAAAAAAAAAAAAACTACATGGCTTGTCCACTGAAAATTATAGATCACCGATGTAATTGCTAGCAAAATGAAATTTTATGGAAGAGTTGTTAGGGGGTTTAGGGAGTTTTGAAAACTCCAAGTGTTAATTACTAATGGACATGAAGAAGAATTATTAATTATTTAATTTTCCTTCAGTAAAAAATCCCAATAATGAAATGCAATAATTCCTAATTTTAGAAGGGTAACCTTGTCTTTCTCCTCTGTTCTATCTCAGTCACTCATTGTCACTTTCTTTACCCCCTTCCACCCTTCACACGTGAGTTTTTGTTCCTTTTCTACACTATAAAATAATAAACAGCAATATAATGGATAATTTTTGAACAATTAATTAACTTGAGTGAATAAGATTTCAAGTTATTATTCTTTAAAAACAATTGCTAACTTGTTTTTCTTCAGGTCAATTGCATGAGAGATACGAGGATTATCTATCATCCTCTATATCGATCCTAACGAGGATTATCTGTCATCCTCTATATCGATCCTAATTTGTGGTTAAAGGTTGTATCGTCCTATGGATCAAATGGAAATTGAGTTTATGGTATCTACCACTACAACCAAGCATATGTGAACAAGTCATAGTGTAGTGATAGTGGCTTCTAGTAATCAGGATCAAGCCAGCAATCTCTATAAACGTAATTTATACCCAAGGTATGAAACAGTTGACTTAAGGGATAAAGTAAATGTCCTCGAGCTGTTGTTGGACAGGGGTGATCATTTTTTATTCATTCGGTTTGGTTATTATCTATTAAAATAACCTAATTAAAATTATGATTAAAAAAATAAAACTAGTTTAAACTAGCCGGTTTCAGTTCGGGCCGGTTTTTTATAAAAAACCAGGGAAAAAAAGTACATTGTTTTTTGAGGATTCCTTTTGAATTTAACCAAGTCTTTCTCTTCTCCCATTTTACCAAAATAAAATCAGAGCAAAAGCTTTGAACTGGACTGAAAGAATAAAAAGTTATATAATCATTGATATATATAATCACCAATAAGCTTAGCAAGGATAGATTATCTTCACAGTCACTAATCGACTTGCTAACATAATGAATGCCAATAATTGTTTTTTGTTTAACATTCTATTTTCATCTATAAATAAATTACTGATAAAATATAAATTCATAACAATGTATTTGTCATCCATGATTATGCCAATGAAGTTTTTTTTTCCAACGGTTAAACACATGCAATATTCTGGTAGTGGAATCACAAAAAACAGAAGAATTTGTAGCTGAAGCAATCAATTAAAGCATCTAGAAAGAAATTAAACACGTACATGGTATCGATCATACTACAGTGATGAAATAGTGACCAGTCTGCAAAGCATTTTTTTTTATATAAATTGAAAAAATAAAAAGCGAGCACGCCACCAATTTAATCAGTCATCAACTCAGTACACAGTACACACCCTGCAAAGTTGCTCAAATCAAGTTCTCCAGGCCCAATAAGTAATCAGAAAACCCTCCACATAAGTCCAAAGGTGGATACACCCATCGATGGCCATCGACCGAGTCAAACAGCATAAACTCAGTTTGTGACTGATCAGTACAATCAAAGCTCCCTTCTATATTCGGCAACTCCACAATTTCACTCAAGTACTCTTCCTCGGATTTTTCCACATCTTCAGACACCGTTACAGATGACGACGACGACGACAGTGATGAGGATGGTGATGATGAGTTAAACTCGACCATGGCAGCAGCTTTCGCCGCGGCTGACTGAATGTCACGTGGCATAACCGACACTGGGCGTGGTAATGAGTCAGCAAGCTCTGGAAAGTTTAATATGGCAGAGTCACCTTTGATACTCATCGCTGCCACATCGTGGGCACGCGCTGCCATTTCTGGCGTAGGGAATGTTCCGAGCCAAATACGTGATTTCTTACGAGGTTGGCGGATTTCGGACACCCATTTACCCCAGGCTCGCCTTCTAACACCCGTATAAACTGGGTGCTCGCTGCAGTCTCTTGCCTTTATTGAGTTTTGCTGAAGCGGGTTTTGTTTGTTGAGCTTATTAGTAATGGTAGTGGCCAAAGATGATGGCGGTGGTGCTGGTGGAGTACATATCGAATTGCTTGAGCTAGTGTTTTCTTCATTCATCTTTGGAACCCTAATCTGTGGATTGCTTTGAGAGCTGAAAGATGGAAGTGATGGGGTCAGTTTGATGCAGAGAAGAAGAATAATAGTAGAGGTTTCTGTAGAGAGAATTTGTCAAGGCAAAGACGAACGCTCATTATAATAACCCGTAACCCACCATTGGTTCACAAAACAAAATCGAGAGATGCCAGGAAATAAATTGAAAAAAAGGACGAGAGAGAGAGAGATTTTCCCATGAAAAGGTAGACCAAGACAAAAGATCGGGAAGTGAGTGAATGTAAGAATGTGGGGCCCGGTTAAAAATCAGTGGAGAGTGGGATATAATAATAATAATAATTCAATAAATATAATTTAAATTTTAAATCTAATGGGGTCAAGATGCTCTCTACAGTTCATTTGCTTGCAAAGTCTTTTATAAAACCCAACTAAAATTGATGTCTAGTTTATTAGTTATTTAATTCAATCGACCATTTCAGATTGAGACTTGTTTGTTGTGTTTAAAAAAATTAAAAAATATATATATTTTTATTTTTCATATTTTTTTTTATGTTTTTGGATCTTGTCAAAAATATTTTTTTAAAACATTTTTAAATAAAAAAATATTTTAAAAAATAATGTTAATTATACTCTCATTCCTGAGCATCGTAAGGTGCTGCTATAATGCCGAATTTTCAGAATTCGCATGATGTTGATTTTCAAATAAAGTGCTGGCTTAATAGTTTTTATTCTAATGGTTCAAATTGGGCCTTATGTTGAGGCTTAAAACATGCATTCGTAGATTTTCTTGCTAACTAATGACAAAACAAAACAGGAGGAATTAAAGTTGTCAATTTTATTTCGTTCCGTTGAAAAAACCGAGATGAAATGACGTCGTTTTTGTCTCAGTTTTAATTCTGACCAAATTCCTGTCGGAACGTCTCGGTACCGTTCCGGCCTTAAAATCCTCTTTATTTTGTTTAACTTGTATTTTTTTCTAATTTTGAGATTATGTTTCTTGGACTTTGTGTTTATATTGTATAATTTAAAGTTAATTTATCTTTGAATTTTAATTATGCTTGTTAAACTAATATTTTAATTTTATTTTTATATATATAATTAATTATATATGAATAGTACAACCACGAAATAGCACGCCGAAACGCTCCGAAACCGAAACGTTTCATTCCAATAGAAAACTGGAATGGCGATCGGAATGGTACTTGGGAGGAATGGCATGTTGTTTGGGCTGTAAGCATGTTTACTGTCAAGGCATCGGGATTATATACTCATAGTCTAGTTAGAATTGTTACAAAACCTTAATATTCTGATCCTTTTGAAGGTTCAATTTTTAGAGGGTATTAACATCTTTTAACACATTTTACCTGAAATGAGTTGTTTTGTATGATTTTAAATATGCTTTAAGAATTTGGTGGTTTCCTAATGGGTATGTTGACTTAGAATTGATTCCTGTGAATAAATAAGTCTTTTGAATCTATTATGAGCTTGTACATCCAATTAAATTCTTATATTAGAAAATACATATAAGTGTCTCAACATGGTTCATTTATTTTGGATAATTGATTTGGATAAAATACCCCTAATTAAAATTAATGAATCTTCGTGATAAATCTATGAATTTTTGGGGTCAATTACTGATATTTTAAATATCACTCTACTTGTATGTCCAATATTTATAGTATGATTTACCGTTGATTCTCATGAATGAAGAGAAAATTGATTATTTTTTTTAAATGATAACCAAATTTTTGGAGATTTAATGAACTTGTTATTAATAAAATCTCAAGGCATATGCAAACCTAAAAAAAAATTATTTTTGATTAAAATATGAATTTAATTTTGAGACTTTTGATCATATGCAACACACAAAAGACATTTATTTAAAAAATAATTCTTTTTTATATAGTCATGTTTGGCAAAACCATTTTTAACTAAAAAAACTATCAAAAGGGCTAAAAAGAGTGTATGCCAAACACACCTCTAAGCCAAAAAAAAAAACTAACAAAAAAAAAGTCAAACAATCCTTTAATACTGGGTCTACTCGAATGGGTTGACTCAACTAAGTCAACTCAATTAGTTGACATGATTAGTTGACTTAACCAGATTGAATCCACTAGGTTAACTCGGTAAGGTTAACAAAAAATAAAAACCAAAACCAAAATAGATTAAACTTTATAAAACTTAAAAATGTTCAAATTAAAATGGATCAAACATATGCAAAATAAAAAGCACGAAGAATATTCAATATGAATTCTAAAAACATAAATGCTTAGTCAGATCAATTCTGAAAAAATATTCATTGTCAAGCATACATCAAGAATTCAAGTTTTATTGAGTTTGATTTTTACCAAAACTCCATGATTTGACAGGAATAGGTTTTTGCTCTTCATATTAAAATCCTAAAACCAATGTTATTAATGCATAAAAAACACTAGTTTATCTACTAACAAAGATGTATAAATATTGTAATACCAAAATTGGACCAAAACAATGCCTAGAAATACCAATTAAGACAATGATCTTTAGATAAACATTGCTCAAATTTGCCTAAAAAAACCCAAAAATACAACAATTATACCAAAATCCGAAACATGTTCTTTAGACCTTTCACCCAGCTTTTTTCAATTTCAAAACAGAATAAAAAATCATGTTTCAAATTATTAACTAAAACACAAAGCATGCTTAACCAAATTAGGGTTCAGAATCTAACATCATCCATTTTCTAATACTAAACATAATTTAAAGGTCAAACAATATGCATGAATTAACCATTAAAACATTTAAACTATATGCTACAAAGAATAAATTATAAGCTAAACAATTATAGCATTCCAAAACCAAAAATAAAAGATACTATCATTTTGTATTGAAACATGGAATAAAGCAATTAGATACGCCACACCTGATTCATGATATTTATATATAGAATTTGGAAAGTGTATTTCTCTCTGTAAGAAAGGTACTTAATGGTTGTATTACTTGTAACAATCTCATGTGCCAGACTAATCTCTGAAGATTCAGTGACACAAACATTAAATAACTGAGTTTGATAGGGTTATAACAAATTAAAATCTTGTTAGTTTTACCTAATATTTCTTGTTTTGGGTTGTTTTGTAACAAATTTTAGATAAAATGAAAGTGTTTTTTAGCCTTTTCATCTTGAGGGAATGTTTTTTATCCTTTTATAAGAGTTGTATAGGTGATTTTTGAAAGTGAACACGAGAGATGCTTAGATGATTTTATGCAAGTGGGGTGTCTCGGTCATGATTGATCGGGTTGGTCATTTTTGTGGCCTTTTCATAGTAGGTTAAATGTCATCATCGTTTGAGAACACTTTTGCAAACCTTTTTATTAGATCTTTTCTTGTTGTATTTGAAGGTTTGTAGCTCTATTTTTAATTGTTTGGAGATGCAAACTTGCTAAGCATTTTCTTTAATTGATAGTGAAGGTAGATCAAGGAAAAAAATATTGAGATGATTAATTGCAAATACAGGATATACTCATTTTAAGTAATATGGTTGTATAAGGGTGTTTTTGAGTTGAATGGTTGTGGTTTTCAGTCTTCAAGGTGGTTGAAATATCACATTCGACCGCCTGAAGATGCCTTCCTAATTTACTGAAATCATAAAAGGTGCACAATACTTGTAAAATAGCATCATTTTGATTAATCCCTAAATATAAGGGTTTTCTAATTTGGAATTTTTCAAACTTAAATTACATCCTTACCTTTTCAAGTTTGTTTAATTGTACCCTAAATCATTAATAAACTTTCAATTGCTTGCACACTCTGCTGACATCAAAATTTGGCCTTAAGTTTGGTTTTTTTTCCACTTAAGTCTTTGATTTTTGATTTGCTTGATTTAGCCTACCCAACAGGCCAGCATACCGCCTTAGCCCAAAGGACGCCGAAGAACTGCAACAACAAGTAATGGAGTTATTATGGTGGAGTTTCAGCAAGGAGAGCATAAGCCCTTGTGCAATCCCAGCCTTGCTCGTACCCAAAAAAGATGGCTCATGGTGTATGTGCATTGACTGTTGCGCGATCAATAAGATTATGGTTAAATATCGATTCTTGATCCTGTTGACATATAATGTCATACTTTGTATGCTTTATATATTTTGATGATAACAATAAAAAGAAAATGGACTAATAATATGCTTGGATGAGATTAAGCTATAAACAGGTATTATACAAAGAATACATCAACAAGCATAATGGAGTACACGAAGAAATCACTCCAGGAAGTCCAAGATGCAAGCAAGTGAAGACTTAGAATAAGTGTTCATTTTAGTGCTTTATGTAAATCTCTATTTCTATCTTGATAGCACAAATTAAAATGAACCCACACACTTCACATTGCATGCAAAGGATTTGATGATTAAAGGTTTAAGTCATAATCAATCGGTTCAAGAAATTCAGAAAAGATAATTTGTCAAAATTGCCTTTCTGCATGAACCGGTCGACCGCTTGGAAGACAAATTGCCTTTTGAGCTGAACCGGTCGACCGCTTGGGTTATCCTTTGTGAACCGGTCGATCGCTTGATATGACAGTTGCATTAAAACGGCTAGTTTCTAACGGCTATAAACAGCTAGTTTCAAACGGCTAGTTTCTAACGGCTATAAACGACTAGTTTCAAACGGCTATAAACGGCTAGTTTCTCTTTGAAACTTATAAATAGGCCTCTTAATTGCAAAACGAAACACACAACTTCTATATCTTATAGTGAGGCAATTAGTAGTGCTTAAACACCTTCATATCATCAATCCTCATTAATACTCATATTTGTGTTTAAATCTTCATATCCTAATACAAAGAGTATTTCTCATTCTCACTACACTTAAACACCTTCAAATATTCTAAGTGCTATTAAATGAGATAAAGAGATCATAGATCTTCATTTGTAATATCTACACTATTAAGAGTGTATTGTTGTTTTACAAAAACAACCATTGTGAAACTCTTGAGAGTTGAGTATAAAACTCTTGGTATTGGTGAGGGAACATCACCAAGGAAAAATCTTGAAGAGGGTACATCTTCAAGTGGGAAAAAGGAAATCTTGAAGAGGGCATATCTTCAAGTGGTGTAAAAGTCTTGGTGTGGATTCATCAAGCGGAAATTGTAATCTTGTTACTTAGACTAGTAAGAGAATACAATACTCAAGTACGGGTTGGTACTTGAGTCGGGGATGTAGGATTGCCGAACCACGTTAAAAACCGAGTTAGCAATTTCTCTCTCTTATCTCTTTACTTTAAAGTAATTGATTTTAGAATTGCTATAATTATTGTATAGTTGCCTTAATCTGTGAATTACAACAGATCCTTCATTTGGATGTCATGTTAGACCAATTGTTTGGATCGAAGGTGTTCTCGAGAATTGATCTCAAAAGCGAATATCACCAAATCAGATTCGCCCAGGTGACGAGTGGAAAACAACCAGTAGAATAGAAAAATAAATCTACCGGCTTCAATTTGATTGAAAATTCAGTTGATCTATATTTAATCAAAGATCATCCATACACAGTTTGAAATGGACTCCTTCCACTACTCCTATTAGTGGATCGGTTGAAGGCAAATTCTGCTTGGGGTAACGCCACATCCCACTGTTTTGTTGCCTAAACTTTGATTTATGACCTCTGTCTGACCATCCGTTTGTGGGTGATAGGCACTGCTGAAATTAAGTTTGATTCTTAAACGGTTCTATAAGCTCTTCCAAAAATTACTAATGAACTCGGTATCACGGTTTTATGTTACAAATTGTGGTATCCCATGGATGCGGACGATGTCTTTAAAAGAAAGATGGCAATATTGAAAGCATCCATAGTTTTACGGCAGGTGATAAAGTGTGCCATTTTGGAGAATCAATCAACCACTACTAGTATAAAATCAAAGGATCTTTGAGTACATGGTAAACCTAGCACGAAATCCATACTTACATCAAGCATGGTGCCTCCGGTACTGGCAGGGGTGTGTAGAATCCTGTGTTCGAAAGAACCCCTTTTGATCGTTGACATATGAAACAACATGCCATGTAATGTGCAACATCACTGGATATCTTAGGCCAATAAAAGTCTATTGTGATGAGGGCTAGGGTCTTATCACACCCAAAGTGTCCCTCTCTATGAAGCTCACAGATAATGTGCTGCCGTAAGGGGCAATCTGGAATGCACAGAGAAACTAGTCATTAATCAAAAGAAATGCACCTTCTTTACTGATATCATAACATTTATAGGGTTTGTGGTTTCTACTACTTGTGTCCACGCAGATCAATCCAAAATCACAGCAATTCTGGAATGGTCGAACCCGAAGACAGTGCATGATGTCTGCAGCTTCCATGGGTTAGCTTCTTTCTACCGCCAATTTATCTATAACTTTAGCACCATCATTTCCCCCTTCACGAAAGGAATTCAAATGGACTGAAGTAGCTGAAGCAAGCTTCCTTTTAATTAAACAGAAGATGACTAAAGCACCAGTTTTGGCACTACCAGACGTTGAACATGTCTTTGAGATTAATTGCGATGCATCTGGAATTGGAGGTGTCCTGAGCCAATTTGGGCGCCCCGTGGCCTTTTTTAGTGAGAAATTAACAAATGCGAGGAGTAATTATTCCACCTATTATCTGGAGTTTTACGTTATTGTGCAATCATTAAAGCATTGGCATCATTACCTACTGCAACAAGAATTTATTTTGCTCATTGATCATGAGACCTTAAAGTCCATTAATGGACAACACAAGCTTAATCGATGACACACTAAATGGGTGGCAACATTATAGGAATACACCTTTGCAATCAAGCATCAGGTTGGAAGTTTAAACCAAGTAGCTGATGCCTTAAGCCGACAAAATCGCTTCTTACGAGCATGAAAGCAGAAATTACAGGCTTTGAAATTTTTACAGACCTATACCTAGGGGACCCTTCCTTTGGAAAAAATCTTCCAAGTAATGAATGGCCTTCACCGTGATTGTACTTTACACAGTGGATGCCTATTTCAAGGACTATAGTTGTGCATACCAGATTGCTCTTTATGACAACACATTATCCATGAGCTTCACGGAGAGGGACACTTTAGGCATGATAAGACCCTAGCCCTAATCACTATAGACTTTTATTGGCCTATGATATTTAGTGATGTTGCACATTACATGGCATGTTGCTTCATATGTCAACGATCAAAAAGGGTTCTTTCGAACACAGGATTGTACACACCCCTGCCAGTACCGGAGGCACCATGGCTTGATGTAAGTATGGATTTCCTGCTAGGTTTACCACGTACTCAGAGAGCCTTTGTTTCTATACTATTAGTGGTTGATCGATTCTCCAAAATGGCACACCTTATCGTCTGTCGTAAAACTATGGACGTTGTTAAAATGGCCCATCTTTATTTTAAAGACATCGTTCGTATCCATGGGATACCACAGTCTGTAACATCAGACCGTGATACCAAGTTTATTAGTAATTTTTGGAAGAGCTTATGGAACCGTTTAGAAACCAAAATTAATTTCAGCAGTGCCTATCACCCATAAACGGATGGTCAGACGGAGGTCGTAAATCGAAGTTTAAGCAACCTGTTCCGTTGCTTAGCTAGGCATAAGCCAAAACAGTGGGATGTGGGGTTACCCCAAGCAGAATTTGCCTACAACTGATCCACTAATAGGACTACAAGAAGGAGTCCATTTCAAATCGTGTATGGACGTAACCCCTCCGAAGTGCTGGATTTGGTGCCCATTCCATGAATAGGTTGTGACAATCCAAAAGCAAATGAGATGACTGAGCATCTCTAGGGAATTCACGATCAGGAACGTATAGTTATCCAAGAAAGCAATACTCAATACAAATTACAGGTTGACAACCATCAGCGTAAAGTCCTTTTTGATAAAGGGGATTTTGTCTAGGCTGTCTTAACCCGTGATCGCTTCCTAGTGGGTGAGTATAACAAGCTTAAAGACAGAAAGTTTGGCTCGTTTGAGGTTTTGCAGAAGATTAATGATAATGCCTATTGTTTATGTCTACCTAGTCACTTGAAAACTTCAGATGTTTTTAATGTGAAACACCTTAGTCCTTGCTTTACGGATTCAACTAATGTCTTAGCATCATGGGAGAGCTCTCTTCAACTAGGGGAGACTGATGCAGGAGTATATATAAGGGCTGAAGATGACAATAAAGACATCAAAGACGCAAACACAGCAAACAAGGACAAATAGAGCAGCAAGAATGCAGCAGGGAAGCAACAAGGGGACGGATGTGGAGTCCAATTGCAGCCAGACTAGAACTCTTAGTTTAGGAAGTTACTTGTTTTATTTTTTTCTTTTTTTGTTTCATCTCAAAACTCTATTTTAGTTTAAAGTTTTTAACTTATCAAACACTTAAGTAGTATTTAAAGACCAATGGAGAATTAATTCGGGGACGATCTTTGATTAAATATACATCGATTGAATTTTCAATCCAACTGAGAGAGTATCTCTTATCATTGCTGGAATCTTCATAAGTATTTTCTAAGAATTCCTTTGTCTCAACAACCCGTAGAATAGACAAATAAATTTACCCGACTTCAATTTGTCAAACTTTTAATTGTATCGTTATATTTTTCCAATTTGTTTGATTGTACCCTCAATTACTCTTAAGCTTTTAATTGCTTACAATTTTTTCTTTTATGTATAAAAATGTCAATACCAAATGACTGAAATGCACATTCTTCTAGGCTCTCAAATGGGACTTTGTCCAAAATATTTTGGTAATGAATGCAATCCCATGCAAATAATACAATTGATACACACCAAAATATATAATTACTATTGTCAAAAAACTTAATGTGACAGTGCACCCATTCTATGTTTACACACAACTAGTTATATCTTTTTAGAGGACACCTACTTTCTTATTAATATTTATCTCGTGTTAATTTTTTCTCAAAGGATGCCAACCATGAGCACCAATCACCCTTGAGTGCCACTAATGGCACAACAACAAACAACTCCTCTTTTCAAGTTATCTAAAATTGAAATCAATTATTCTCAATCATTACTTTACTCTCAATATGGTAAGTTCATATGATCGATGTCTATAAATATTTTATATGATTATGTAAACACACAAGATAAAACATAACTCCATAAAACAATCACAAATAAATTCCATATGCTCTCAATTCTCCTTTTCTTTCTTGTATATTATTTCCCACCAATAATTTACCAATTTAAGTGTCGTGATGGTATTTTTTCCATGCTTTGTACCCCGCCATCCCAGAGGTGGAGAAACAACGCGCAGTGAAATGGTGTGTTTTATACATGTACGACTATAATTCTTGGGAGTCACCACATAGTATTAAGGTCAATAGGGAACCTAATGGTCCGCAAGTCTGGGCAAGGGGACTTGTTGTGCTAGGGAAAGACACATCACCCTTAATGCACTCTACCTAAGACAAATTGTATTGTTTTTTAATTGTTTTTTCCAAGTCATTTTTTATTCGTTGGTCTTTTCTAAGGCTTGAAGCAGATCTATCTTCATGAGAAAGCCTCTATCTCATTGGGAGTTGAAAACCTGATCATTCTAATGTTTAAAAATCTTTAAACTGCATTTTAAAAAAGATACTTTTTTTATCTACAAGTATACTTTACAAAGTAATTTTACACCGCGATGGCTAAAACAAAGTAATTGTTAAATTATTTTGATATTTTGGTTAAATTCCAATGTATAATCATAAACTAGTTAATTTTCGTTCAAAATATTTCAAAGATGCAACATATATTTTTTTAACAAAAAATATACTTGTAAAAATCTTGAAATTCAGTTGTATGCACGAAAACAACACATTTTGTATTTTTTAATTCATTTTTCTTTTTTTGTGTGCGCTAGACTACCCAGCCTGGATGGGCCGACCAACCCATCCCTTGGTGGGTTGGCAGCCCACCACCCTTCGAACTAGGCTTCTAGTCTAGGTGGGTTGGCAACCACCTTATTTCAAGTGGCCCAGCCAGACACAAAGTCCGACTTGGCACCCTCACTGTTCACCATTTGAATAGTGGGACGTAACTTACATCCCATTGTTCACATGTAGTGAACAATGAGTTGAGGAGTGAATTAATTCACTCCCCCTACTACTCAGCAAATGGTAAACAGTAAAGTGGAGGTTGACGGAGGGAGACAAGAGGCTCACCTGCCACTGTCACTAGATAGAAGAGGTCGAGGTGGTTCTTACTGTGATGGTTGTGTTGGAAATGGTGGCCGGGAGAGGCGATGGAAGCTTGCTAGTCTGTGATGGAGTTCATCACTGCTGCTTCGCTAGGGCTAGTTGCTTGTGCTAAAGGTCATGGTGGAGCTTCTGGCGCGGAGGAGAAGTCATCGTTGCTGAGGAAGATGATGCAAGGTGGTCGGCCAACTACTACAGGAGGAGAGAGAGAACTTTTGACATGACTAGTTTTGTTGAGAGAGAGAGTTGTCATCGAGAGAGAGATGTGTTGACGGTAATAGAGTCCCTGTCGATGCCGAGGGGTGATAGTCTTGTCGGTGCTGAGTAAGAGGATGAGGGGCATCATGTGTTTATGGTTGCCTGTGATCGGTCATCTATCTCTGTGTCTATGTCTGTCCCCCATTATGTTTAAATTACCAAGATAAATATATATAAGGTACCAACAACCTTTTAACAATTTTATAAATGTACATAATTTATCACAACTCATATTAAACATTACCTCCACATTAACTATTTATATTATTTTTTTGAGAAACACAAATGCTTTTCTATATTATATCGGTTAGCTCAATGACCTTATGAAATGGATGTCCCCAAACAAATTTACCTGCGATATACATAAAATTACTAAAAAAGTTATATTAAATATTTGCATCATCCAAGTTACTAACATTTGACAATTATATGATGAAAAATAAATTCATAAACTTTTCTTTAAGAACGTTGATCTTATATCATCAACGTCTTACATTTTTCATTATTCCCCAATAATAATTTTTCCCATCGTTATATTCATTACATCATCATCCTTGAATCATGTTAACTATTTTATTTGTAATCTAGTTTAACCCGTCACAATTCGATTTACAACTCTAAAATTAATTGGTCTCCTTAAAAAACATTTAGATAGTGTTCCTTTTCACTTTGAGGTTATTTCATAACTATTTTAACTTCATGAATATATTTTATGTATATCAATATTTTTATTTCACAACTCATAAACTCCATAATTGATTTCTTCAACATATATAAATTATATGATCTCTTCTTCTCTCATTGGTTTGTCACCACTGCAATCAAGATGAAATCCTAGAAAACCACAATACTGAGGACGATTCACTCCCCAGAAAGGATAGGCAATGATGATGATGGTAATCACTATGAGAGGTAAAGAGATGGTTTGAAGGAGATGTGTGGATGCATTTCTGGAGATTACGGGCGAGGGGAAGGGGCAGCAGTAGGAGCTAACCAGGTTTTATTTCTCATAAACATAAGATAATCGGATCTCTTGACTCGCTAATATGACCTAGTCTACAGAAAGAAGTTTCCTGTTCATTCACTGGAATTGTAATACGAATGCCCAAGACTCGCATTTTCTTCAGTATTTTTTGTTCGTTGAAACATGCAAATTCAATTATCTATGATTTACTTGTCTATCAAGACAAGAAAATTGAGCGGCAAAGCATATATAGCTTTGTGAAAACATGTTTTCCGAAGTCTAGTTTGACAAAAAATGTTCTGATTAAAATTAAAATTCATCAACTTCCTGGTCCATACTGGCTAAATTTTTCAGTATAAATAAAGAAAATGTTACATTCTAGGAAATAATTTACTCAACTACTATATAGTAATGTCAATGACGTAAACAGCGTTATATTTAGTTATTTTGTCATATTCTGAGTTGACACAATATATATATATATATATATAAATAACATAAGTTTTCTATGTTTCCTTGTAATTTGCTACGATGGATCTGGAAAAGGATTGGCTTTTATATATATCTATATCTATATATATAGATATAGAAAACTTATGTTATTTATGCATATAGTCAACCACAAGAACTTTTCTCCACATGACAAATAAAAACTTGTATAGTGAGAAACGTCAGGCAAATGATGCTGATTTAAAGCTTATTATAATGATACAAACCTTATGTGTTGCATTCTGCTTCTGCTGAATATATTAACTCTGGTGTTCTTCTATTTCGTTGCTGCCACTATGAATCTCTCTAGTTGTGTCACCCCTACTATCCTCTAGTACTGTTTATAGATGCTCTAGTTTACAGATGCTCTTCTGCGAGCTCCAATTTTCAGGTGCTGGATCATAGAAAGAATTTCTTGGAGCCTCACTCATGAGATGGTATTTTAAATACCCTATAGTTAGGGAAAATTGAATTGGAGAGTTGGTATGGTTCTTGAAATACCCCATAGTTCATCAAAATTGAACTGGAATTATTGGACATCCACAGTACAGTATTATATTCTTATTTTTCGGAGCATAACTGAAAATCTTTGGATTTAAAGTGGAGTTGACAGGGAAGCTGGAACACATGTTTTGTGACTAATTTGTTCTAGCAACCTTCAGAGTACCACTCGATAAGAAAGTTCTGAATTTTTCATAAATGGGGCATCACCGCTGAAATCAAGGTGAAATCCTGGATAGCCACATAATGCCGGGTGGTCCATTCCCCAGAAAGGGAAGCTGGAACACGTGTTTTGTGACTAATCTGTTCTAGCAACCTTCAGAGTACCACTCGATAAGAAAGTTCTGGATTTTTCATAAATGGGGCATGACCGCTGCAATCAAGGTGAAATCCTGGATAGCCACATAATGCCGGGTGGTCCATTCCCCAGAAAGGATGGGTAATGCCCTGGATGTTTCCACATTCAAATGAGCTGCTTCAGTTTAGATAACTTTCGTCCGTTAGTCAGATTCATATTGGCATGTGACTTGTGATTCTGAGTATGGCAGCAAGGAGATAGTTTGGAGGAGATGCGGAGAGGAGAAGAGCACTGCAGGCTTGAAAATCAGTTATTCTGGGGGTCAAGTGGAGCGAAATGTGCTATTTAATTTGTACTGGTATGACACCAGATAGTTTATTGATGGAATTCGTGGAAAGACGATAGAAACAAATCAAACAATAAAAATCTCCACGAATCCACTTACAAAACACATTTTAATCTCAGAGCTCATACGTTGGCGTTGCCACCTGATCAGAACTCAGGTCAACAATCCTTAAATAGTCAGTCGAAAGAAGAACAAGAGAATGCTAGTTTTTATGTAAGATTTGAAGTACAATTCTGCAAATGGCATGAATGATGCTGTCAGTCACTTGGTGTTGCTCCAGGTGTAAGAAAGAAGGAAAAAACACTGAAAAATTAATGATTTTGTTCTCCAAATTTATAGAGATATTAAATCCTGACACGTGAAGCAGCGACTTGAAACGTGTTATTGCTGTAACCAGGTCGGCTGGCATGAATCTTCACTGGTTATATTTCCTTTCTCCACAGATGCTACTCTGTGCTACTTGGATTGTTGCAGAAGCGAATTGCGAGGTTGCAAGAAAAGAGCTTTGAGTGACAGGAATTAAACTATGTGAAAACTAAATTATCCTCGCTTAGACATGCATTAATCATAAGTGATAATAAAGCTTAAACTCCAGTTCTTGTGTAAACTAATTTGAAAACTCTACACCTCCACTGTTGATTTTCTGATTCTTTGATTTTGCAGGTTTGTGTTTTACTGGTTTCTTAAGAAGCAGAGGAAGATATTTTCAGAGAAAATTGAGAGAAGAGATGATTTTCGCAGAAGAAGGTAATTCGGTTGTTATTGATTGCACTTTAATTGTTTGATGTTATGCCTCCCTTGAGGCAGAACACATTCTTCTATGCATGACTTCCATCTTCTCTTTGTCAGCTTTACAGTTAGTTACAACTAACAGAGTATTAAACACTCTCTTCGCATCGCATGCTACATAACACACTTTGCACACGTGAGCATTAAGCAAACAGTTTGAACACAAGTACCAATGTACACATCACTGACGGAAAAGGAAAGGGAGGACTGTTTTGAGTGTGGGTGAAAATCGGGAGAGAAAACATTCAAGGAATAATCAATTATAGATTATTCTGAAGGTGCTGAAGAAGTAGTTTCTCTTGACAACAACTCATAAACCCTCATATGGATTCGATTATTTTTAAGCATTAATAGAAAGCAATATGACACGGAGGGAGCCATTAATAAAAGAGATTAGGCACTAAGAGTGTAAATATGAGTTGGTGCTTGAAAGTATTATTTCACCAATAAGTAATCCCTAGGCTAGAGAGACAAGAAAATAATTTCAGCAAGCAAAACATATCTCATTACCTTTCACTCATATCTATATAAATGATTGTAATAATGTTTAACGAGACCATACATAGATTAATAAAAATTAAATATATTGGATGTCTCTCTAAAATTATAATAATCTTCAAGGATTTTAACATATCTCATTACCTTTTACTGATCATATCTACCACAGTACCCAGAGGTATACAATAAAACCCCTCTCTGCTTGCATCTGTATCAACTATCAACTTAATTTCTTGTCAAGAAAATTAATAATTACACATATAAATCGTAACTGGTAGCCATGTATCTCCTAAGCTGAGAGAGATACAAATTAACCAGGAAACAATCATAGCTGTTAATGATCTTTACGTAACGTGAGTTGATTTGAGCAGCTAAATCTGTTCGTTGATCGATTATGAAATCCCACAATCCATGCATCGTTGAGCGAGCATTGCGAGCAATCTATTTGAAAGGTTTCTCTTCTTGCGAGGATAGAGATCAATCTCACCTTGAGACTATAAATGGATCAGTAAAATAGTCTGATCCAAGTGATTAACTGGCGAGAGAACTGAACGCTTCATCTTCCTCATCATGTCTCCATGCTCTGACAATTAGAATAGCATGCATCAGGAATTCACCTTTCACATTCAATTCACAAGATAATTATGTATTTCTGCACCGGAGATCCAATATAGAGTCCCTAATGCAGATCAAAATAATCGCTTGCATTTTGTGACAAACTCCCACTTTCCTTGCTGGTACGAGTCACTCGCCACAGTTTCAAGACCCCGTCGAGACTTCCAGTGCAAATCGTGCAACCATCTTCATCTAATCGCCCCAAAAATGCTGTAACACACCTAATAGGTCCTCTGTGACCCACTAAAACTGCTAGGCATGTGTGTTGTCCATCTGAATCTCTCGCCCAGACCCTACTAGTTGAATCAGCCGAGCCACTAATTACATATTTTGACACGTTAGCCATGCACATTATTGCGTGTGTGTGACCCTGGAGTTCACCACCATATTGTAATTGAACTGGGAACCTTTCTTTAAGCCAATAATGAATGTAACCATCACTGCACCCACCGTACAACACCCCGTTATCTGAGGTGAGGGTTAGGGTTCTTACAGGTGAGTGCTTGGAAGGGAGGGTTACAGTGAGCGAATGGGGCCATTCCCCGCTGCAGAAGTTGCGCCGCCAAACTTTGATTGAGGCATCGTCGGAGGCGGTGTAAAGTATGCCATCATCGGCCACAACAATGGCATTGACGGACTCTAAATGAGCTTGGATCGTCTCAATGCATTTGAGGTCTGATATTCCCCATACCTTCACTGTCTTATCAAGGGAAGCTGAATATATGATGTCATCAGAAATGTTGATTGCTAATGATGTTATTGGCTCTAGATGCTTGATCTGCTACATAAACATCAACAACACCATTTAATTACTTGCCTAATCATATATATATATATTGTTTAAAATAATATGACCATCGATCCTCTTAACTATAATATTTTCAAGCTACTATTACTTATCATTTATTAATCATCAGATTGAAGTACTAGTTATTGTCGTTTCATAAAATTACTATCCCTTTTCTATGCGTTTTTATTCTTCCTATTTAGCTTCTGTTGAATAAATTATTTTATTAAACTATTCTGTATATGCGAGGACATATAGCTATGTAAAGAGCAGCAGAACTACTTCCGATAATCATTACGTTCCCTTTCAAAACATAAATACACAAGATGGTGAGGACATTTAAGATCAATTCAGAGTTGGTGCTTGGAATTATGTGAAGGCAGCTACTGTGTCCTCGCCTTAATTAGATGCCCAACCACCATTGCTAGGTCGAGTTGTAATCTTGTCAATGTTCCCAATACAGAATTAATGATAGCATACACATTTTACAATACTAATCCATTACAGCAGCAGCAAAAACTTTCTATTCCTACAATCCATTGCTAATTACCTCTTTTTTAGTAGTCAAATAAAGTCCATACTTAATTGATACTGACCTCCATCACCTCTTTTAATAACGAGGAGGTTCACATGATAAGCATAAACACATTCATTGTAATTAAGTTTTGATTTTTCAGGTCGGTGATAAAATTACACCTTAACATCATATTCAGCTCAGTGTATCTCCACAGACCATGCAACATAAATGAAATCATAAATATGTATCGGAAGGAAATTACCATCATATCTTTCCGGACAATAAGGCTTCGGACATGACAGCCGGAGCTAGGAATCGTTGCCAACCGGATGTGTTTGAAAGCTCCATCCCATGTTCTTCTCCAAATTCGAATTTTTCCATCGGCGTAGGCAGCATAAACCCTATCATGCGAGACTTGTAGTGCAACAACCATGCGGGCCCTAGTCTTAAGCTGACCACACTCACTGAACTCGGGTAATTTCCATAGCCGAATGATATTGGTTGAAGAACCAGAATAGATAATATTACTCGACATTGCTATAGATAATATATGGCCATCTCTTTTGAGGACTGAAGATAGGCACCGATAAGAATAAGCGCTTTCAGTGCTGGTGACAGGGTTATCAGCAGGAGAGCAAGAGTCCTGACGGGGAGGGGAGGAGAATATTGGAGAGGTGTGGATGCTTGAATGAGTGCTGCGGCGAGGTGGTGGGCTATAATGAAAATGTGAGAAGGAGGGTGCTTCTTCTGTGGAGATGCTTCTCAGGAATTTGTGGGCTGCAGTTTCTCTTATTGCAAAAGATGGGTTTGGAGGTGAGTTTGGAGAGTCTAATGAGGCCATGTCCTTTGTTTTTGTCTCTCGAGCCAAATGCGAGTGCAAATGTTGTAGGAAAGGATTCGTTCACGGTAGTGTCGTTTGGTTTCATGAATGAATGGATTAATTAATTAATTGACAGTGGAAGGAAAAGGTATTTAATGCAAAATTAATGATCAGCTGGAAGAGTGTGTGTGTGTGTCAGGGAGTGGGGAGTGGGGACGATTGCAGGGTCCTGAAGAATTCCCCAGATATGTGTCACCTCTAGATCGAACCCAGTAACATTTAAAGGCCTTTCCCTAGAAAATAGCAGTGCAATTTTAATATGTAAGTCACATTATTTAATTTTCTTACAGTGCAAGGTTGTTCTCGTTAATCACTCATTTAGTGGGTCTGATTTTAGAATGTTCAAGTTTTACTTGCGATCCCCACAAGCGTAGCGTAAAGTACGAAACTCGATCGTTGATTGCTTGCTTGCAGATCAGTTAACTGCTCAAACTTTTGCTTATTTATCTGTTAATATTCAAGATAAACAGTTTACACATATATTTCTTACCCCAATTAACAGCTGACACCTAGCAGGTCGAGTTGCATGTCGAGGACCATGGAGATTACTGTAGCAGAGATAGAGTAGACGCCAGTGGATTTCAATAGTGGCGTGTTTGGCTGGGAATTATTTGTTTGTTTTCTTCGATCGACGTTGGTTGGTGGACCATGACAGGTGGCCGAGCTTTGCTCTATTTTCAAGACAGGTGAACTTGGCTGGGCATTGGATTCTTTCACCTATCGGCTTGGATTGTTGCGAGGAGGGCTTATCAACTGAATTTATTTTATTCTTTTCTAATTTCTTCATTATTGTGTATTTAAGAGTATATTTGTATAGTATTGTAATAAAAAAAAAATTCTAAGTCTTTTTTCTTTAAAAATTATCTAAATATTTCATTTCAATTTTGTTTTATTTTATTTTATTAATTGATGGTGTTGTGATGCCATGATCATACTAACTTAAATAAATAAAATAATCTTTTTCTTGACATTAGCATGTTAACCAATATGTTAAACAACCAAAGTTCACTAGAAATTTAATTCAATGGTTGTTGTAATGACTATATAGGTTGATAAATCATAACAACAATATTGTATGCAGTCTATATTCAATTTAATTGAATGTATTCAATTTAATTGAATGTTTTCCCTCGTGGATTCACTATAATTATTAAACTTAGTCTTTTCACAAGTTAAATATCACAACTCTTGTTTTGATAACAAAAAAACTTAGCAATATATTGGTTAGAATAATAACTTAAACTCCACTCTATCAAACATAGACAATAAGCATAGAGAAACATCCATACTCACCATATAAATTGAAAACAAAAGATTAAATAGATCTTATAATTCAAAGGCTTCTCTATCCTTTCAATAAAGAAAATATCTTAAAGAAATATCAATTTGTTTGTATCCTCAAAAAAATTGTACGAGGAGGAGGAGTTCTTTCCAAAGTAGACAATTTATATTTAAGTAGTACATTAACTACTTACCTCTGAAGGAAAAATGTTCAATCTTTGACTTTGGACTTAGTGAAGTTAATTCACCCAAATAAAGAAATTTTCCATATAAAAAAATAATTGTCATGTCGGTTTGGATGTTGTCGTGACGACGAATTTTTTTTTTACGCGCTTAACGCCCCGCCGTTTCTCGGGATTGGGGAGACAACGGCGCGCGATGAAATGGGGTTGTTTATAGCCATAAATATTTACGACTCTAGTAATTAGGAGTCGCCACCTAGCATTAAGGTTACTAGGAACTTATTGGTCTGCGAGAGTCTAGGTAAGGGGACTTCTTGTGCAAGGGGAAAACACGTCACCCCCCGTGCACCCTACCTAAGGTAAGCTGCATTGTTATTTTATTGTTTTTCTAAGTTAAAAATTTGCACTACATTTCAAAAAGAATATTTTTATTGTGTACCGATGCACTTTACAATTTAAATTTACATCTTAGTAAAAAACATTTATTATCTACGGGTGTATTTTACAATGTAAATTTACACTGTAGTTAAAACCTTCTTTTTTATCCATGGATATACTTTACAATGTAAATTTACATCCTGATAGATAAAACAAAAATATTTAAAATTATTTTTGATATTTTGGTCAAATTCCAAAGGATAATCTTAAACTGGTTATGTTATCCAATTTTTATTTTAAAACAAAAATATTGGAATTCAGCCGTATGCACGAAAACACATTTTATATTTTGATTTTTTTGTAGTGATAATATATATATATATATATATATATATATATATATATATGTATGTATGTATATATATATATATAATCCCATTGTTGGGAAACTAATTCTATTAAGCATCAATTCTATTATCAAGAAACCAATTTCATCCATCTTAAACCATAATTACAAACATGACATATCATTACAATTATAGTTAACTATTACAATAAGCAAGGTAAAGGAAATTGATAAGGTTCAGAACACCTACCTTCTACTTGAGATAGTCCAACTCCTTTTAGTTGAGATCTTGCAGAACTAACCTCTTCTGAAGCCACAAGATCTCACCATGTGTATCAAATATTTGTTACATGATTTCACATGTTACTGCACTCTAAGCAACTTTTCATTCATATGAATAACTAGAATTATTTATTTTCATCCTCTTATAATTATTCTCATGTTCATATATTTTAAAATACACCTTATATCACACATAATGAATATCATCAACACAATTCTTATAAAACAACAAGGTTGATTTCATTTGCTTTTACTTTCTTGCACATCATTTGTACTATATTTTTTCCTATTTTGGTTGCTTTTTTGCTTCTACCCGAAGTAGCTAGCCTCGGCATCGTCAATACTCAAACCCACCTAAACCTCTAATCTCCCCTAACTTTTGTAGGGCCAAACCCACCACCACCTTCTTCTAGAGTGCATGTGGTTGCAATTTTTTGTGTTCTAGAAATGGTGAAGAATTGTTGATAAAATTGTGTAAAAAATAAATGATTTTATGCTTCTTGAGATTAAAAATGGTGAGAAAAGAGAGATACTTTATCGAAAGTATATTTTTATATTATAAAGTCATTGAGTGATTTTATGATTTTTTTTATATAAAAATGATAATTTTCATTATTTAACAAAACAAGAATATTATAGTCATTAAACAAAATATAATTGCATTCCTGTAAATAATATGATATTTTTTTATTAACTTTTTTTAACACATTAACATAATAAGGATGTAAAGTATTATATGATTATAGATTTTAGGATGTAAAGAGTAATTTCTAAAAGAAAGAAAATTATAAGAGGCTATTTGTAAGTAATGATTTTTTTAATTTGGTTATCAAGCTTCCTTTTTTTTTTGTGACTTCATCATTACAAGTTATATTAGCATGATTTTACATGATGATATTTTTTTTGAATTTACATGCACTTTTATATACAATATATCATAGAATATTCATATATTTAGGCTAAAAATTATAGAATTTTAGTATAAAACTTCTATGAAAAGATCGTAGATTTTTTTCAATTTGCATGCACTTTTTAAAATATCATAGAATTTTCAATTGAAATGTAAATGACCAAATTTAAGACACAAAAAAATCATTTTCAATTTTTAAAAGCACAAAATTCTTTAGTTTGGTTTTAAAGTTTCAATTTTTACATTTAGTTTATCCATTCTACTTTAACCTTTAACATTTTAGTATTAAACTTTATTTGCAGTCTTTAAATCTTGATAGGTGCCTTATTTGTAGTCTTTAAATATTGATATAAAAATAATAAAAATAGTGGTATCAATTATTTCATTTTTAAAAAGCAAGTTCATAATTTTGCCCTTCAAACATGGCTTAAAAAATAGATTATGACTTGTAAATTTGATTTTCATTCTGTTTTATTGAAACCAGGGTTATTGGTACTGTTTTTTGTTTTGGCCAAAACGGTCGAAACATTTAGTATCAGACAAAAAAACGAGACAAAACAATATCATTTTAAATATCGGTCCGTACCGGAAATGTCAGCCAAATACCGGCCGAAACACAACGGAATCACTTCGAGTGTGTTGTTTTGGCTATGGGAAAAAATTCATTCCCACTCCTCACTCGCCCACTGGCCAAAAGTGATGTGATAATTGATTTCACCTTTATTTGTGTGTATATATATTATTGTTTATGAGATGTATTGAAAATGTGAAAATAAAAACAATAAAAAAATATATTAAAATAATTTAAAAAAATATTTTTTTTAATTTTTAAGTTTTTTATATATATATATATAATTAACTAATTATAAATGAACAATATAACCCCGAAACGACATGCCAAAACGTTCCGAAACCAAAATATTCCGTACCAATAAAAAAAAAATGACAATGAAAACGAAAACGGTATTGATAATGTTGATTTAAACCAATTAAATGATGTTTGAAGATTAAAAATGTTTTTTTAGTTAGCTTAGAGTGTTTTAGATCTGTTTTAATATTAAAAAAAGTTGAAATATAGATTTTTAATTTCAGCCCAAATTTCCTGCCCTAGGAGGAGAAGGTATGAACTAATTCTCCAGATTTATTAAGCTTAAATGTAAGAATATTATATAACTCAACAAAACAGAAACAGAACCATCAAGGCCACCACCAAGATGCTAGACCGAGCCCTCTCTTCCCGCCGTGTCACTTCTCACCTTGACGACTCCGATACTGACGCCTCTGCCGACAACTCCAAGACCAAGAAACAGAACCTCTTCCTATTGGCTTCTAATTACCTCTCTCGCTTGTCCCATTTCTGCTTCTGTCCCACTGCTTCTCTCTTTCTCTGTCTCTTATTAGCTATCGTTTTGATCACTTCTCTCGCATTTCATTCCCGGAATTTTGTCTGCGTCTCTGATCACGGCTCTCGCGTTGGCTTCTTCGTTCTCGATGGCCTTGATTCCGACTTTGGATCACTTGGTGTTCCCTGGTGTAAGTCTCTATCTCATCTACCTTTGATGAATATATTTGTACATTTGAAATTACTGTGTCTGTAAATTCGGGTATCTGGGTCGGAGTGAGACTTGGTTTTGCTAATTGGGTGGCAACTGAGGAGATATGGATTTGGAGGATGTGGGAGAGGATGCTACATGTCCTTGAAATCTCTAATAAAAGGGATATAGCTCTTACAGAAGGGTTATTGCTAACTGAAACTTGAGTTGATGGTTGAAATTCTTGAGATAATTAACGGCTAACTACTTTATTATTGAATCTTTTTCTGGTGTCGTTCACTTTACGCACTCCACTCTGACAGCTCTTTACCATTTTTCAGTCTGTAGTTGGTGTGGAGTCCATGTATGTTAATTTTTGTGAATTTAGGATTTTTTTATCGTTTACTTCTTTTTTTCTTATGATATTATGGTAATTATTGTTTCCTCAGTCAGTTTTTCATCAGATTAACCTTTTTAAGTTTGTGGCTTTGGATTCTATATTGTTAGTCTAATGAAAAGCTAAGTTTGAGTACATAATTAGGGTTCTTATCATCCACTCCTATTTGATATTCTTGTCCTTGGTAAAAGGCAGATCGAAACTTGGAAAAACAGTTCAGTGGACATCCAAGGATTTACTCAAAGGCTTGGAAGAGTTTGTGCCAATTTATGAAACTAGGCCAATAAAAAACAACATGTATGGGATGGGTTTTGACCACAGTTTTGGGCTTTGGTTCATTGCAAAGTGGCTGAAGCCAGTTCTAATGATTGAGAGTGGTGTTTTTAAGGGGCATTCCACTTGGGTTCTGCGACAAGCTATGCAAGACACGCCAATTATTTCACTTTCACCCAGGCATCCTGGGAAGTACCTAAAGAAGGGACCTGCTTATGTTGCTGGTAATTGCACATATTTTGCTGGGAAAGATTTTGTAGATTTTGGTAATGTTGATTGGAAGAGTGTGATGAAGAAACATGGGATTACTGATATCAGCCGAGTTCTTATCTTTTTTGATGACCATCAGAATGAATTGAAGAGGTACTCTGTCGTATCTGTCTAGTCCTCTTTACCTCGTGCATTTTATGTGCATTCATGTTTTTTACCCTTCTAAATTCACATGATGCATCTTTTTCTCAATTTTTTATTTTATGAGCAGAGTAAAGCAGGCACTCAATGCTGGTTTTCGGCATCTTGTGTTTGAGGATAATTATGATACTGGAAGTGGAGATCATTATTCCTTGAGGCAGATATGTGACCAATCCTATATAAGAGGTGCATGTACTTCCCCTTTTGTTCTAATGATTTCCCTGGTTGCATTTTTTGCTTCTTGCTGGAAATCCACAACATCAACACTGCTTCTATTTACCAGGACTGCGAAAGCTTTCATGCCGCATTGTGAAATTTCACAAAACAAAGAGTAGCAAATTGTAACTGATTTGGGAATGTTATGGAAAATCAGCAAACAGGTCCTGTGGTTCCTAAATGCAGGATTAAATAAACTATCTAACATAACAACTTTGGATTTGATATTTGATATGAGGTAACTTAAAAAATATTTCAGATTGAATTTTAACTCGCTCCAGCATAGAATTTTCCCTCACTTGTGTTTTTAAATAATATTGTAATTGCATCTGATTGTGAGTGAGAAATTGAATTGGGGGTTTTGAAAGTTCACTTCACTCTACACTTTCTTTTTTTTCCCTTGAAAAATTGCAGGGGGTGGCCATAGTTGCTTTAGGGACAGTGATGAAGCTAGGGTTAGATCGAAGAGGAAGCTGTTCTGGGAGAAAGCAGTTGATATAGATGAACTATGTGGACCAAATGAAGCATGGTGGGGTGTTAGGGGCTGGATGCGGGACAACTTTAATCACAGTAATAAGCCAATTTCCTATGCAGAGCATTTTCAGAACAGCAGGTTTATTGAATCAACTCTTGATGTTTATTGGGAGCTCCCTCCAGTGGCTGGCCCGTCCCTCTCCCATCAAACACGATATGATCCTGCTCGCGCTACCAGTCCTATTGTTGAAGATGGCCATTATGGCTTGTTCCAGCGGCTGGGATTAGGTCGACTCGAGGCTTCTGTTTTTAACGGTTATACCCAAATGGTATATATTGAAATCTCAGAACGTAAATCGTAAAGCTGTCTCGAATGGATAAGAGAGCTTATATAGTTTTGCTCTAGATTGAAACACGATTTGTTAATATTTATATATGTTCTCCATGGCTGAAGTTAGAGCATTTTTTACTATTATGATGATGATGATGATGCAATTTTCGAATGCATGCCTGTATTCAAACGATTTGTTACATTTGTTTTGACAGGTTTTAGGAATTTGTTTGTTGTCAAGGAGTAGAAATTCAATAACACCAGACAGGGATAAATATTAATGAGCATGTAAGCAATCACTTAGAGAAATCCCATGTCAGTCGACTGCACAGCTTTTTATAATAATGAACAGTCTAGGCACACCTTCCAATTACACACCGTCACAGTCCGATGAAAGTGTCTTTTAAATTGTTTTTCTGGGAAAAATTATTATTTGTACGTGTTTTTTTGTTTTTTTTAATGTGTTAAATGTAAAAATATTAATATAATAAAAATGTATTAAAAAGCATTTTTTTATTATAAAAAAGTTATGACCGGCGGTGCTAATAATTTACTTGCCTGAATCTTGTAGCCCCGTCTGCCACCAACAGAGGTGGTGGATGTGGTTGCCTAACGAGCAACTTCGATTCAAGATTACACAATGCCTTTCATCAGATTTAGGCCAACATTTTCTACGTACTCTGCATCGTTTGTTTCATATTGTTTTCTGCTGCAACTTGTGAGAGAGAGAGAGAGGCTGCTTTATACCCACAAGCAATCCATTCATTTACACAAATTGAGGTACAAGTGGAAGAAGACAACGACGTAAACTAAACAAACTTCAAATCAAATCATATTTTGGATACACGTTCAATGACATCCTCTCTGGTAAAAAAGTTTTTTCTTCATACACAATAAAATTTTCCAAACACATGATTCATGAGCAGAGAGCTCACCTCAACACGCCATAAGTCTCTTAAAATCTAGAAAAAAATCCTTCTTAAGCTTTTCATCACTCCATACACTCTTTCCGATTAATTACGGTTCTTGCATTTCTCCATGGCCCTTGGGGCTGCAAACAAGCAGCAGATGGACAAAAATCAATTTCAAGCAAATGCAGACATGTTCAGATATGAAGATTCAAACACAAGTTTAATGCTTTCAACGGTGCCGTTAAACTTGGAATACCTACCAAGTCCAATTGCTTCTGAACCTTTCATGATCCTCAATCTCCTGCACGAGTCGGTAAACATACTGTAACAGCAAACGATAACAAAATTAGAAGGAACGATTTACCGCTAATGGTAAAGAATAAATTGTTAAATTGTCAGATCAGAGGGTGCATGCCAAGAAATGGCAATCCCCGATCCAGGTTGCATGTTTATTCCAGATCAAATCAACTATAATTCAGCTTCAAAACACGTGAGGTTCGATTCTGTTAACCAATGCGAAGTGTGTTTTCAGAGAACAAAATCATGCAACTTCGTCTCATGAAAAAAGACTCATCCAAGGACTTCAATGCTGAACTCTTAATTTAAAATAAATGGGGACAGCACTTACTCCCAAGGGACATCACCAACAAGCATCCAATCATCATCCTTGTCTTCGTATGTGAGAACATATTCAGAACCATGAAGAATATCCTTCAAACGACTCTCAGTTAGACCATCTTGACCTCGAAGCCCATGAGAACCACATTGTCCTAGGTAAGTCATACATAAACAGGAGTCAACAACTTCACAGAGCAAAATCCAACACTTGTTGGTATATACATCGGTAAATACATCATCGCCAGGCAACCTAGTTTAACTGGACAGTTGGGCTAGAAATAATTATAAATATTTCGTTACTGTTTTCAGGGAGAGAACCACCAGTCAACCATAAAATTCCAATCCCCAGTTATGAACTGGTTGGTTAAAACAGGATAATATGGGAAGACCAATTATTCATCATAAGTCCTTTTGAATAGCTTATAGACGAGTAAAAAACCCTTTCTTGATTTTTATTACGAGTTAAGCACCTCTCTTTTATGGACCATACCAAAATAGTGCAGGTAACTTTTTTATTGAAATTTTGCCTATGAATCCTATAAGTTGGTATGAGGGTGGGGGTGGAGTTGTGTGTGCAGAGAGAGAGAGCAAGGAAGTGGGAGGGAGGGAGGGAGGGTGGGGAGAGGGTACCGATGGTGAAGCAGCTGAACATATTTTCAAGAGCAGATGAGAGATCCAGATAGTTGTTGTAAGTTTTAAGGTCAACCTTCCTGAGGTATGGAGCACCATCCATGCTAACCTTTACGTACAAGCATCCATATCCTGATTTGCCTTCGACATCTTCATTGTTCTTCACCAAACTAGAGGCCATGGTATTCTTCCGGAATGAGCGAATTGGTGGCCATCCTACCACCTGTGCCCTGTTTCAAAAACTTTTTGATCAGCAATTCAACAAAGTTACCATATCATGTAGATATGTTGATTGACCAAGACAAAATAAGGTCAAGGCAAACGCTGTTATGAATGAAGAAAAAAAAATCAAGCTTGAAGATTTCATAAATTCAATGCAAAAGATCCACAAAGATAGAAGTACCCACAACTTATTTTCATTAGTTTATGTAACTCCCAATTTTTTCGGAGTAAATCACTTTGAAGACCACATATCAGAAACAATTATAACAATCTACCCACAAATTTATAACCATGATGAATACCACATCACAAAACTAGAGGTTGAGCATGGTCCAATATACAGAAATCAACCACTTCAAAGCCAAAAAATTTCTAACCAGAAATCAGTTGATGAACATAATTCAAGGAAAAGACAAAGCTGACAAGAAAATAAATCTAAGAAACACACTATTAGGAAGGGAAAAGAAATTAAACTTAAACATTATTCCTTTCATTCCAAGGCTCTCAGAAACTAAGTTAAATACACTCTACTGAGCTATATGTAGCACTATGGCTAAAGACGAGGTTCGTGATTCCATTATGTTTCCCAAGCCAAACCAAAACCCATTCTAATATAGTTTGATTTTCTCACTGCTGCATTTCTTGGAACTAATGGTGTGGTTTTCCTCCTCTTTTTCACAATTCGCGCGGCAATTAAAGATTGGCCACAGCAACAAACACACAAAGTATGAAACCAAAAGAGAACACAACAAAGAAAATAACTTGAAGAGCAGAAAGGCAATCAAGGCGAGCTTACTTTGCAGCAGGAGCACTACTGTTCTCATTTGCAGCAGCCACTTGGCTGTTTTTCTCTTGAACTGGCTTTGGAGATTGAGCAACATCATCTTTCTTGGCAGGTCCTGCAACACAAGATTTCTGGGAATTACCATTATCACCTCCGGGAGAAAACAAAATAGCTCCTTTACCCAAATCAACCTCAGATCCATTACTCCCTGAGAAACCCCACTTCCCAGAAGACCCAACAATGGCGTCAGAGAAACCTCTCTTAACTCCTGACACTAAATTCTTTAGCGGTCCAAGAGGATAACTATGAGTGCTGTTGGTGTCAATATCTTTGCCAAAAAGAGACACCCCAGCTGCAGGTAGTGTTAGTTTTCTCTCTGGAGACTGAGACCCTGGCAACCCAAGCCTCAGCTCAGTTTCCTTCAAGTTGAGTGAAGTACTGCTGCTTTTGCTCTTGATATTCTCTTCTGTGGAGAGGGTAGAGGAGGAAGAGGAGAGCTTGTCAGAGATTTTTTCCATTGAAGGGGCCTCTGACAAACCTATGTAATCATGTTCCTTTGGTATAGAAGGCATCAAAGTTGGTCACAGAAGTGGTGAAAATATAGAGGTTTTTGCACAATAAGAAGAGAGAATAAACAAAAGGGTTTCACAGAGAGAGAGAGAGAGAGATGAGAGGGCGAGGAAGATGAAGAGGGTGTCTTGCTGGTTTGCTTCTGCAAGTGCTGGCTTTTGATGATGCAGGAAAGAACCTTCTTCGCCCTGTTGTAGCTACTTTGCATTTCCTATCATGTTTGTTTTTTAATATCTGGGGATCAAATTTTGTTAAGAAAAATCATTCATCTTTACGGTAAAAGTTCAAAGGCTTAATCTCATTATTACGTGGGTGTGCACAAATTTATTAAATTCATATTTTCAGTTGATTTATATCAGTTTAAAAAAAAGTATTGCTGTAAGGTTTAAAATAATAATAACAATCATTTTTAGAAAGAAAATCATTAACTTGTTTTGGTGTTTTTAAAAAAAATTAAAAATATATCAAAATAATATTTTATTTTACTTTTTAAAATTATTTTTAACATCAGGATATAAAATAATCTTAAAGTACCAAAAAAATTAATTTAAAATAAAAAATTTATCAAAAATATAAATAAATGTTACCCACTTCATTTTCATTTCCATTATTTAGAAAGAAAGTTTACATATCCCGAGTCCAATGTGAGTTGCGTAAAAATACTTGACATGTTATTTGCCATTATCAAGTTTAATGAAGTGCAAGCTTTGATCATCATCTACTAGGTAGGATGTGTTTTTCATAAGCTTCTTCTTGCTATCATCAATAAGCTTTTTTTGATCATCATCTACTAGCTATTACCATTTGTTCCACCTCCTTTTCTATTTTTTTTTTTCTTCTAAAAAAGCTGAAATATGTTGAAGCACACTTCTTTTTTCTTTCTAGCTCAAAATCCGTGCCGTTTATCATTATGGATCTTCCATCCCCTCTCTTGCATTTTAATACCTACTAAGAATTTTACATGTTTATGTTCCTTCTCAATCTTATTCATGAATGAATATTTTTGAGAAAATAAATGAATGAATGAAAACAACCGTAATTATACTTCCAAACAGACACTAAATTTATCATGTGTTTCTTTAAACTAAAATGACTTCTCATCTGCATGTTAAACATTCTTTCTTAGCTCTTCTTTTTCTTTATTAATTATCTCTCACTTGGTTTCAAATTCCCCTTCATTAATTTTCTTTTTCATATGACAAGCGATCAATAAAAGAAATCTCTTCTTTATTTTTATTTTCTTTATATTATGGCTTGCCGAAAACAAAGTCTCTAGAGCATCTTTATCGGTCTCCATAAAGTTGGTATGCATGTTTATATTATTAGAGTTTTTAAGCCAACATTCATTTAATATTTATCATAGAGTGACCACACTCATGACATGTATAGCATTGAGCTCAAGACTTGTCATATGACTTGTATATCCTCAACCTCTCTTTCACTGTATCAATTTGTTTAAGATTTCTTTCCTGGTCATCCTGTGTCAATTGAGATTGCAATGCATCTTTAATCTTCTCAAAACAAAAACAAAAAATCAATCCTATGAAAGAAGTAGTATCGACTTTTTTTTTCTAGCTCAATGTGTTTCTTGCACGTCCTTGACTGTGAAACTTCATTCGAGTTTTCCGATATTCAAAGTCGTTTCCACCATCAGATTTGAACACTAAACAATCCATAAACTTTGCGATGGAACTCATTATTTTTAATTCAATGGCTTACAAAACTAAATTGTTGTTGTTGATGGAACTCATCTTAACACTATTATTGCTATGGCAATCAATTGTGTTGTTTTGTTCATCTAACTGCCTAATTTAATAAAAATTCCAATAAACTAGTCCAACATAAATAAACTTCATTATTAATTAACTGGAATTTTATCTAATAAAAATTAATAATTCTCAAGTAAATGTATAGCAAGACTAGATATTTGGTTTTCAAGCCTATTTTTTATTTTATTTTTTTCAAAACGAAATTTCTCCGAGCCTTTACAATTGCAGTTAAAAAAAAGTCATAGCTAAAATTGTAGTTAAACTCTTATAAATTCTCAATTCATCAAGCAATACACGCGCACACGCTGTCTGTAAACTGTCAAATGCTCCGACAGCTCCCTGTACATCTTCTTCCGGCAAACTTTTACAGAGTGTTTATGATGAGTGTTTTCCACATGCAGGTGTTGTTATTATTTTTATTTATAGTAACATCAATAGTCGTAAAATAATAATAATAACAATAACAACACAGCAACAGCAACCCATTTACGTAAAGCAAGGCATCATAAACACTCTGTAAAAGGTTGCCGGAAGCTGTACAGGGAGCTGTCGGTGGACATGTATTTGACAGTTTACACAGACAGGCATCATACTCACACACCCTGTAAAGAGCAGGAGGGGGAGGGTAATGAAGAATTAATATATTATTATTATTATTACTACTATTATTAAAAACTAAAAAGAAAATGGAGAGGGGGGAGGGGGAGGGGGAGGGGGAGGGAACAGAAGGTGATAGAACGGAAATCAACAACTGTCTGTGTCCATGCCTCGCATATATCAAAACTCTGTGACAAAATTTCAGATTCTTTGTCTCAATAGATATCCATGGATTTTTCAGACTTCATTATAATAATAACAACAATCCAGACTCCCATTAATTAATGATCACTATACAGGAATCAAATCAATGAAGATTAACGTTGCTCCATTGTTTTCTAAAGTCAAAGTGCCCGTTTACAAGTTGTTTTTTATATTGTTTTTGGTTTAGAAATGGAATGATGTGTTTTTATTTTTTAAAATTATTTTTGACATATAAAAATAATTTGAAAACACTCAAAAAATCTATTTAAAATAAATAATAATAATAAATTATTTTAGAAGTGCGGTTAAGGTTATTTTTAAAGTATTTTCATTCAAAAATATATTAAAATAATATGTTTTGATTTTCTAAAAAACTATTCTTGATACTATCCCATGAAAATAATATAAAATATTAGAAACAATTACTTAAAGTAAAAAAATAAAACAAAAAATAATTTTTGAAACGAAATGAAAAATTGAGCATTAATCAATCAATAGTAAAAATAAATAACAGTAGACAAGGTTTATTAAAGTATTTCGGTGGTTAAACAGAGAAAGGCCAGCGACAAGGAGGGGGTGGGATATTATATGATTTATAAATATAAAATCTCTGTTTTGAAGCTTTATTATATAAAAAAGAAGTTGAGAAAGCGATGGAGTTGCTTTTTACTGTCCAAGTCAGTGAAGTGTGCGGTGGTAAATTTGTAAGGGGTAAATTCTGTCGGGTTGTGGGTGGTGAATCTTTGTGTCACCCACGCATGTATCCCTCGTAATTATTGTGTGCGATGCAATCCCTAAAGCAAGAGATCACGCGCGATAGATCGGACGGTGATGACGGGCAGGGTCCAACATTCGGTCTTTTAAGGTCCGTCACGTCAGGAGCATGGACTATAACACCGTTAGTTGCAAGGGCAGTGGTCATTGACGACCCGTAAGTAAACGGTCAAGCCATGCGGTAACTTGACCGCCGGTCGGCTAAAAGGGGAGGAAAGCTTGCTGGTCTTGCCTTATTGGTGGAAAGGACAGTGACCTAAATCATCCCATCCTGCTCTGACGGAATATTTATAAATCCAGGCTATAATAATCTTCAACAGCAGTCCTAATCAAAATCCCCACTGACGGATTCTGTCTAATCCGTCCGTCAAAAGGCGTTCTCTTTAATGACCCACTAGCAGCCATGAAATATCTAATTCCTTATTAATAAACTTTAAGACATTATGGTAGTTTGACAACGCATTATTTTAATAAGCTACCTTCTTCTTCTTGGGTGGTTCCAAGACGGCAGCAGCAGCAGCAGCAAGATGTGCTGGTGCTTTCACTGCCGACCATATAAGCAACAATGTTTTATTTAAATACGTATTTGGTTGTGAAAAATAAATTTTAAAAATGGGTTTTCATTTCTTTAAAATGGAGGACAATGAGGCCTTCTATAGTATTTTTTTAATTATTAAAAAACGAAAGCCCATTTTGAAAATATTGTTTTCTAATCCTTGTTTACTTTCTCTATTTCAGAAGCTTTACACCGGTTTATATTGATATTAAAATCTTTTCACGAAATTCATTTTTTATTATCAAATAATAAAGTCATTCTTAATCTTAACTGTCCAATCAAAATACTCAAATACAATTTTTTTTTAAAGGCATTTTGATGTTTTTAAAAATGCCAAAATGGTTTCAATATTGACATGGTGTCAATTGGCATTTTGATGTTTTAAAATGTTTTTTTGGTTATTTTAATGAAATTTCCGGAACAATTTGATATTTAACTAAATATGAAAACAAATAACTAAAATGCTACGTGAAATAACCAAAAAAAATCATTTTTAGAAAATTTAAGCCTCAAAATAAGAGCATTTTTTGTTTTTTCATGATGGGTTTTTTTTTTGTACTTATCATGTTAATAATTCTTATATTTGGTTAAACAAAACAAAAAGAGGAGCAGGATGGCCTGTGGTGTTAAAAAAAATATATGTTCATAATGTCATGTTCTCTTCATCTGAGTGTGATGCATGTCGTTAAGGTGATCTGCTTTACAATTGGTGGTTGTCTGGTTTGACCCCGGTGAATTTCTTTTTCTCCTTCTCTCTTTCCTCTATAAAATATTATAACTTGACCCTTTTAGTTGTTGATATTTTAACTTAAGTCTTTATTCTTTTAATTTTATAAATTTTATTTTTGAAAATTATTCAATCCTAATTTATCAAATATTATATATTTTTAATGTGGTCCTCATTGTTGAATTTCTATTTTTTTCCTTCACCTTTTCATGAAAGTTTCAGTAGTTCTCACTTTTTATATTTTCAATTCAAATTCATGGTATTGTATTTTACAATTTGATGTTCAATACTTTGATTTTAATTTTTTATTTTGGTTCTTTTGTAAACTTTATTATTCTTTTTAATTTCAAAATTTAATCACAACATTGTTTTATTTTTATGTCAATTTTAATCCTTATTCTTTTTAATATTTTTTGTCCTTTTACTAAATTGATATTTTTTTCAATTTTAACCTTTAATTATATATATATATATATATATATATATATAATTTTGATCTTATTTATTTAATATCTATTTTCTAAAATCATTTTGTATAATTGAAATTATATTTTCAAGCGTAATTGAACTTCATAATTATTTTAGATTTTGGGGTTTAATGACTCGGCTCATAAGTTTCAAAAGTTAACACAAGCTTTTTTTTTAAAAAAAAAAAAAGTTTATAACTCTTTATTTTTTATTAGGTTATTCTAATGATATGATTTAGTCAATGGTTTGGTGGACATCTCATATTAACTTAACTTTAATTAGCGTGTTTACATGTTTGTCATGACCAGTATTTTATGTATGTATTTACTATATTTTCAACGCTTGAATATTATTTTTTATATAAGAAAATAATTGTTTCACAACAAATCACTTGCACCAAAACTAGTGATATCACTAAAATCTATTCTTTTGTAACTTCTTTCTCTTTTCTAAGTAAGCTAATTAATTCTCAAACTAGTTTTGTGCATATTCAAACTAAACTAAGAGTCCATATATGATAAATGACAATTTATTTTGTTTTCTAATTCAATGTTTTTTTTTCTATAAATAATTTATGATAAAAATAAGTTGAAGTAACTTTATATTTGACACAAATTACTTATATATATATATATATATTTAAGAATAAATGTACTATAAATTTGAATTCGAAAATAAAAAAGTATTATTTTTACTTTAATTCAACTAAGAGGTAAAATTGAAAATACAAATGGATAAAGAAAAAGGATAAAAGGAAATAAATATCAATTAATGGAATGAAGACTAAATTTAGTAGAAAAATGAAATGAAGCCACTAAAATGAAGAAAAATAATAAAAAAGGAAAATAATTAATAAAATAGAATTAAAAGAATGAGAATCAAATTGAAGATAAAAAAACATTTAAAATATAAATAAAATGCATTTAAAAGATTGAGGACCAAACTTGATACAAAAAATAAATAAAACCAAGTGGCAAGGGACTAAATTGAAGGGAATAAATAAAAAAAAGATAAAAAAGAAATCAAACAAAAGAATGGGGATTAAATTGTATATGAAAAATAAAATAAAAAACACCTTTGTATTTTACCAAAGATATGATAATAAAAAAGACAACCAGAGCCACACTAGAATCCCATCGCCAACACACTCCCATCTGTCGTGAAGATTTCAGTGAGTTGCTTCTAAAGCCATTATGGATGGTTGTGTTTATCTAATAGAGGAGCCCATACGTGCGTTGCTCATGCAATTAACTTTTCTCTCTCTTTTTATTCAATCAAAATACCATATTCTCCTTACATGACATGAGATCAATGAAAAAACAATATTAATATTTTTATGCGAGTAAGCCCTATACCCTAACAAAAGCACTTTGTGGACACAAGTGAGCGAGCAAAATCTCGATTATCTCAAACTCTTATAAGGGGTGCACACTTTAACATTGAACTTATGACCTATTATGCAAATTATAAGTCCTATACCATCACGTTATGCCTCTTGAAAAACCAACATGAAAAGACCAAAAAACTATTTAATGCAAGTCATATTTTTTGCTTGCAAGGGCACTTTGTAATTGAACTATGATTTTGAAAAGGAAAAACTTAAAATACCCATGATTGAAAGCTAAGAAAATTTAACCTTAAAGGGTATTTTAAATAATATGCTATACAAATTAAAGTAAAAGTACTATTTTACCCTTTCCAAGCTTGCAATGATAAATTAATCTTGTTAAAAAAATGATCTTATCCCTAAAAACAAGATATATGGATTTCATTATGAAGTTACAATGATCATTTCACTATACAAATCCATGATGAAATGTGAGATCTTTCATAGCGAAACTAGACCCTGCATGTTTATTCTAAAAAGATTAAATTATAAAATTGTACAAGATCTCCTTATTAGCATAAATCAGATTTATAACTATATTGTTATATCATGTCATGATAAATTTTTATATCTTTATTCTTTTAAACAATATTGTAATTTTCAATTCCTTATATCTAGTAGTAGCCATAAAATAAAATTAAAAAAAAAACTCCAAATGACATAAGACTTCATAAACCAACAAACCTCATATAATGTTTTTCATAACAGGGTTTTTAAACATGCTTGAACGCTCTTTTACTATATAGATATGGAAAAAAATTTAATGTAATCTATTCAATAAAAAATTCCATTTTAGTATTAATATAATTTATGCATCATGTCAAAGATAACATAAGATAGTAGCAAATGGTCCTCTATTAAAAAAAAAGATATTATCCAATTTAGTAATTTACTAAATATTAATAAGAATTTATTATTTTTAAGTCAATAAAATATGAATGAATATAAATTAAGAATATATGCATGAATTGAAATATTATGAATCATTTTGTTTAAATGGGTCTTTTTAATATTACGAATGATTATAAAAAGAGTAAGAATATGAAAATTTATAATTAATTTTATGATTTAATTATTATTATTATTCACATTTATTAATATAAATAATTGAAAACCCCTTCAAAAACTTCAAATAAATAAAAAAAAAACATGTAGAATATTGGGTCTAGATACATGCACACACAATAGTTTTCCAAGTACTTGGCTTCTCACCAACCTTTGTTTTTCACAACTTCTAAGTAAGATGTAGGTTCTCGCTCAACTGTAAGGGTTGCAAGAAAATTTCTATGTCGCACAAAAAAATTATCACAATTCACATAATGTGCTAAAGGATAAGGTGTACTTGAGGAATGCTAAGGTATGGATGATGAGAGAGATGGACTCAATTTCTGTATGGTGTTCGTGACATAATTCCGAAGTCATATGGAGGGATAACGTTGACGATGTACCATGCCTAATATTTTTTCTTCCTCTTCTTCTGGGTGAACAGAATCTGTTTGGACAATATTGGTATTTGGCTCAAATATTGTGATATGAACTTCACCAACAATTGTGATGAAACCCAATAAGAATGATGGTTTAGAACCCCAAGATTATGTAGACAAGATTGATTGAGCCTTGACCCGTCACCTAACAAGATGAAAACCAAGACTATGAAAGATTGAAACACCACACCTAGAAAACCTGAGAATCTTTCAACAATCAAGGTGATAAGTTTGGTTGTTTGAACGCCATAAGATTAACTTGATAAGTTCTAGGAGTTCTTTTAAGAACAAAGAGGAACACAAGACCTCACAAATATGATAGTTCTCTGAAAACATGATCTCCTTATTCATTTCAAAATACCCATTTATATACTTGGAACAACCCTCCAAGAATAGGAAAAGTCATAACTAAAACTTTAAAAGAGCTCAAACAGTAACATAAACAAGTCCCCACGTTTTTAGGTCTCTTGGACTTCTAGAGGCTACAATAAATAGCTAAATGACTAAATTCAATGTATTTAACATAACCATTCAAGACCAAATTCATTCCTCTATTTAATACCCTTGGAACTCATCAAATTCATGCCCTTTGGTAGTCAAATCATGCTAAAATGTTTTTGCATAATTATTACATTCTTCAATTGCTTGGATGATGTGGACTAAGCCTTGATTATTAGTTAATCCCATCTTGGTCTTTTTAAAATCATCCCAAATCTCTTGGATTAGCCTATTTAGTGCTTCCTTGAAACGTTTAGCTCTAAGTCTTGTAATTAACAGAGAGTCTTGAGCAAATTCAGATGTATTCCCAAGTGTATGATCAACATGTCCTGCTCCTTGGTTTGCATCATATTGAATGATCTAAATCCAGTATACTCCCGAATATAAGACTTTGTGGTTCCTCAGAAATGATGTGGATCATTTCGTTATTGAAGGACCTATCTATATCATTAGCGAAGTTCCTTTGAAGAACACAACATCGCGAGAAACAGAAAAAACTTGTTTTTCCAAATCATATAGTCGCCACCTTTTTTTCCCCATAAAGATAACCAACAAAAACACATCGACTACTTCAACTTTCCATCATATCCCTCGTTGTCTCATGTGCATAACACAAAGAACCCAAGACACGCAATAAGTTGGTTCGACACCATATAGGGCTTGATTAGGGAGGGAGTCCTATTGATTAAGTACCCTGCTGTCAATACACATTCACCCTAAAATTCAATAGGAAGGGAGCCTTGAAATCATAGTGCTCTAGGTACATTCATAATGTGTTGGTGTTTCCATTATACCCTTCCATTTTGTTGTGGAGTGCCTTTACAAGAGGTTTGAAAAATAATCCCTTGATTGAGAAAGTAAGATTTCAAACAAATAAATTCAGTCCCATTATAACTTCGCAAAGTTTTAACTTGTTGATCAAATTGTCTCTCAACCATAATGAGAAACCTTTTAAGCATACTCGAGACCTTCTTCTTATCAACAAGTAAATAAATCCATACCGCACAACAAAATTTGATGATTTAAGAAAGATAACATAATTAGTTGTAAGGAATGATATTATTGATTTTTGATGCTTTACAACATCACATCATACAATTTTTATAGACTAATACATAAGAGGAAAGAAATAAGAAGGTAGGAAGTAATTATGTATCCGTTAAAGACTTTCCTTTTTGTTATGTTGTCATTTCCTTTTTTGCATTTTTATTACTGTTGCTTATATTCTGCATTCCATGATTCATCAATTCTGCATTATCATGTAGATTTTGTTGTCTTCATAAGTCATTATCACTATGTATATTTCTTTTGTTGTGTTGTGAATTCCTTATTTGCATTGACTTTGTATTTACACCATTCCAAGATTCTATATCCACATATTCTGCATTTACGTGATTATTGATAATGTGTAGATCATTGATCTGCATGCATTGTTGTTGTTAACATCCCCCCGTAAACTAAGCCAGGGCTGAAGGCACAGTTTGGCCAAAAAAGAAACAAGAGCAACCTTGGTGACTGGCTTGGTGAAGATATTAGTTACCTGATCAGCTGAGGATATTGGTAACAAGTGATCCAAGAGCGACTAGTTCGCATACAAAATGGTAGTCCAACTCAATGTGTTTACTCTACCTGATCAGCCAGCCCAATCGAATGAGGATACATGCTTAGTAACAAGTGATCCATGAACGACTAGTTCGCGTACAAAATGGCAGTCCAACTCAATGTGTTTACTTCTTGCATGAAAAACTGGGTTGATTATCATGTATAAGGCACTAAGATTATCACAGTAGAGGACAAGTGCATTGGGTAGAGAGATACGTAGGTCTTGAAGAATAAATGAGATCTATGTAAGTTCAACAACTGTGTTAGCCATAGCCCAATATTCAGCCTCATTACTTGATCGAGATATTGTATGTTGTTTTTTTACACATCAGGAAATAAGATTCGAGCCAAGAAATATACAATAACCAGTTGTAGATCTTCGAGTAGTGGGACAGTTAGCCCAATCAACATTAGAGAAGGCGTGTAGTGCAAGGTTTGTAGTGGAAGATAGATGTAGACCTATGTTTATTGTACTTTTAAGGTAACGAAAGATGCATTGAACTAGCTTCCAATGAGCAATCGTAGGATTGTGCATGAATTAGGAAATATAGTTGACACTATAAGAGAGGTTCGGTCTTGTGAGAGTGAGATATTGAAGAGCTCCAATAATGCTACGATAGTAACTTGGATCTGCAATGGAGGGAACATCCATGACTGTAAATTTGGCTTCTAGAGGCGTACTCATGGGTTTACAATGAAGCATGCTGGAACAATCAAGGATGGTGAGAGCATAGTGAGATTGAGATAGATGTAAGATATCTTTAGTTGGGGAGGCCTGAATACCTAAAAAATGATGCACTGGTCCCAAATTTTTCATGGAAAATTCACGACCTAAGATCTGTATGAAGGAGTTAACTAGTGTTATAGAAGAGCCTGTTAGAAACATATCATCAACATAGAGTAATAAGACTAAACTATCATGATTAGTACGGAAAATAAACAAGAAAGGGTCAGCTAAACTATAGATGAAGCCATATGAGATAAGGAATGTACTAAATTTGTCAAACCAGTCACGTGGCGCCTGTTTAAACCCATATAAGGCTCGCTGCAATTTACACACATACAGAGGATGTTTTTGATCAATCATACCTAGTGGTTGTGTCATATATATATGTTCTTTAATGTTACCATGTAGGAATGCATTTTTGACATCGAGTTGTCGAACAGGTCTATGTTTCACAAGAGTAATGGTTAGAATCATGCGAATTGTACCTGGTTTTACTACTAGAGAGAATGTTTCTGTGTAGTCAATACCATCAATTTAATGATATCCTTTAGCAAATAGTCGTGCTTTGAGTCAATCCAAGGTGTCATCTGGTTTAAGTTTTGACTTAAATACCCATTTAGAGCCAATTATATGCATATCAGGTGTGCATGAAATCAATTCCCATGTTTCATTCTGATGAAGAGTTGTTAGCTCATCTTCCATTGCATCTTTCCATCCTGGATGTAATAGGGTTGTTTTAACACCTTTTGGTTCACATGAAATTGTTGGGGATACGATTATTGTCAAGGCATATTTAGGATTTGGTTTTATAACTTCACGCAAGGATCTAGTTACCATAGGATGATTTTTTGTTTCATGTGGTTGTGTGGAGGGATGAGATTCTACTATAAAGGACTCTATGTTTTGTGTTTTAGTTGGTAATGCAGGTAGTATTGCAAGAGATTCTGTTGCAGGGATATCTGTTTGTGATATTTGAGTTGGTTTTTCAAGAGATAGTGGGACCATGGATTCAGGAAACAGTGGAGTTTCTGAGGATGAAGGAGTGAAGCCAAGTTCATAATTTTATGGAGGACTTACATTAGATGGTGTTCGTGTAGGCTCACTAGGATGACTAACCTCAATTGAAAGTGGTATGCAATTAGATTCATGTATGTTGGTATCTTGTTTTGAAAAAATAGTAGCTAGTAGCTAGGAATCAAATATATTTTGAGCATGTTATGTATTTGTAGGTGTAGAAGAGGATTTGAATGGAAACACTAATTCATCAAAAACAACATGTCGTGACAAAAAAAATTTACGACTTTGAGGATGGAAACACTTATATCTTTTATACTTGTCACTATATCCCACAAACACACACAAATTGTTTTTGGATCAAATTTATGGTTCTTAGTGTTCCATGTATATGGAAAGCACTTTGAGCCAAACACTCGAAGAGATGTATAATGCGATTGTGTTTTGTGCAGCATGAAGTATGGAGTATCAAACTTGAGAGATGAAAATGATAATCAATTAACTAAGAATACTGTTGTGGTGAAGGCTTCTAGTCGTAAAGAAATGGGTGTATTACTGTGAAATAACATTGTCATATCTAATTCACGTATTATTTTGTGTCTCTCAACCACTCCTGTTTGTTCTGGAGTATAGGGATAAAAGACCTGATAGAGAGTACTTGTTGCAAGAAAGTGTGTTGATAATCTAGAATTAATGAACTCACCTCCTCTATCAGAATGGAAGATTTTTATCTTCTTATTGAATTGTTTGTCAACATATTGTTCGAATGCTAGATAGGTAGTAAAGAATTTAGATTTAAGTCTTAACGGTATAAGCCAAGTGTACTTTAAAAAATCATCAACTAAGCATGCATAAAATTTAAATTTATCAAGTGATAAAACATGAGCAGCCCCCCACAAATCGCAATGTATTTGTGATAGCCTAGTAGCAATAGGTAATCCTAAACCAGACAAAACAAAGGTCTATTAAGGTCTATTCCTTTCTTGCAAATCTTGCCCCTAAATTTGAGTCTTTCACAACAACAATGCTCAAACCTCCAATGTCATCCTATTCTGAAGTTGTATCACTCCTACAGGGTTTTGAACGGTGAAATTCATGGATTGCAAAGTCAAATCCTCTACCATATGCATTCTATGGGCAACATAACCAAAGCCAACAGCAACAAAATTACAACAATCGCAGCTTCCAACACAATAAATTCACATCAAAAGGAAGAGATTTTCATGCTATAAACAAAACTTTTCAATACCCTAATCTTGTAGATACCAATTCGGGATTACAAAGAAACATCAATTATGCTTTTCATCCACCACCACCTGGTAAACAATGAATGACTGCCACAAAAAGAGAGATGTACAAGAATGACTTTTGTCAGTTTTGTGGAAAACAAGGACATATAGCCAAAATCTGTTGGAGCCTACCCAAATAACCCCATAATAATGATCTTCCCCAAGCACTTGCAGCTCTTACCATGGATACCTCAATTGCTGATACCGAATGAACCACTAACACTGGTGCTTCGAACCATATGACTGCAAACACTGGTATGCTTTCTAATCTCAAAGAATATGCTAGGTGTGACTCTGTATTTATTGGAGATAGTTCAACTCTGAAGATCAATGCAATTGGGGACACTTTAGTCTCCGATGGTAAGAATAAGTTACTGTTATGAGATATTTTAATAGTTCCACAATTAACAAGAAATCCACTCTCCATTAGTCAATTAACAACACAATATCCCTTAAAGTGTGAATTCACTAATAAACTATTTTGTGTTAAGGAACGAGCAACATGGCGAATTCTACTAATGAGTCAGCGTAATGGTGATCTATATGTTCTCTCCAACATAAGGGAAGCACATTTCTCCAATAGGCAAAATACAGGATCAGAAGAATTATGGCACCAACATCTTGGACACCCGCAAACCTCTTCCATCAAGATTTTACGCACCAAGCAGTTAATTAATGTTAATTCATATGCAAAATGTTATATTTCATAATAGAGTTCAACCTGCTTTTCAAATTGATTTTCATTTTAAAACATCAAACTCATGTTTTTTTATATGTTTAACAAAAAATATCAAAATAATATATTTTGAATTAAAAATCACATTACAATGCAAAACACACTTCTAAAAATGAATCTCTAGGATAGATGAATAGCCAAAAGACCTATCCTTACCCAGTTCACATAGGAAAAGTTGGCAAATTTGGATGTTTGGTTAATTCCTCGGAAGACTTTTGCTGTGTCAGCAGAATTAATCGTCATCCACGTACTATTGGGAAGGGCATGAATTTGAGATAAAATGAAATTATTGGTGAGGCCCATTCTCACATTCCACTCATACATATCATTCATTCAATGAAGGTTTGAAAGTACAGGGAGTCGCTCACTCAGACAACGATGATGGTAGGTCCCTGGACAGGATTTGCAATGGTTGATCTTGTTTAGCATTTCTAGCCCACCAGAAATACCTGACCTCTAATGTTTCTTACTGAACAAAAGTTTTCTTAGAGATTTGGTTTTTCATTTTATTTTAATGACAATCAACAATATTATTCCATAGAAATGTCGTTTTGATTGGCTCATTCATTTAGTACGAGGTCAATCGATGTTTAGAGTGGAACAAGAGAAATGTCGTGAAACACAAGTTACCTTCAAATCGAACATATTTAGTGATTAATCTTTAAAAACAGTGATCCCAAACTAATAACACTGCATTGGATACTAATCAATATGATTGCAGCCGATAACATTTTATGCTCAGCAAGGCCAAGAACTCAAACAATAATTGCAAGCAGTGTCAAAGTTAATACACAACCGAGCTTGAACTCTCAGCACAGTCTAAGATTGTTTAAAGTTATCGCAAAGAAATGTCTTTCATCCTTGCTTGATTCTGGAAAAGAAGAGCTATTACAAGGCAAACCAGCACTATTTACTGTGCCTACATGTCGAAGTGGGGCTAAGCAACAAAAAGGCTTCTTAGGAAGCTGGGCTACTAGTTTACCAATAAAAAATCAATTAGAGATGGAGAATATTTCTAGTTTGAGTCTTACCATTTATATTTCTCAGTCCACATATAAATAAATATACGAGATCGATAAGGGATCTTGAGTTCACATGCTCTCCTCTGTCATTTAGTTTTAAATAGTGGTCAATCATGTCCAGAATATATGTTAGAGAATAATATAAATTATATTATGTGAAATGACCTAATAGTTCAAGTTTTTATTTCGTTTTAATTTTATCACTAGCTCGAATCTCACCATCCCATTCTATTTCATAAAAATCAAGCTTAAGATACAGTGAGTCTGTGTGCAAGTTTCTAATATAAATTATATTCTGCGATCTCAACTAACAGATTAAATTTTTAGATAAAATGGTTTATATATATATATATATTTGCAACTCCAAATGCACCATTTGATTATAATCCAACAGTATTTTTTTTCACCTTCTACTGTGACTTCATACCATACCCAGGTTTATAGTCTTTTCTATTTTTTTTCTTGCTGTACAGGCCTTTTGTATTTCCTAATGTTTGGTCGGCTCCACTTGTAACATATCCTATATATTTTGAAACACAAGCACCCATGACTAGGATCCAGTCCTTGTGGCGCACTTTTCCTAGCTAAATGAAAGAAACATTTTACGGCACTGGCACTGTTTGGGGGATGTTGTTATTTTGAGAATTTTTCATGCTGCAAAAAAGTGGAAAAGGTGAAACGAAAGAGAAACCCCATGTGCTCATGATCAATATGCATATATCAAATTTGTCATAATGTTATCGAGAGAAAGTCAGTCCAGCAGCTTTTGGAAATTGAGCTGCGGATCACTTTGTAGATGTTGGTCTTTCGATGTTATGTAAGTGCTTGGTATTGGAGAACATATGGTAGGAGAAATGACTTGCAAAATGTACACAGTTGGAAAGTAATCAAGCATCCAATATATATATAGTTGGAAAACGCAATTTGTGATTCCAGGAGAACTGATTAAACCCGATTGTCCCAGATTTTTATAAAAAGATATACGTCCTAACTTAAACTTAAGACCTCTTATATATCTCAACTCTTTTATTATCACATCACGCCTCTCTGAGACACATTTGATTATATTGTAATTGTGGAAAGATACATATTATATCAAGAAATTATTTCATCTAAAACCTTAAATTATTGGAGAGGTCCATGATATAATTTATATTATTCCTTAACATATTATTTTAAGTGAACTTTTTGGATTTGAAACTTGCACACATGTCTACAGCATCTTATACTTAATCTTTATCAAATCTGGTAAGATTTGAATTTGTGACTAGTGAGTTAACAAGGTTCTGATATTGTATCAATGAATCATGTTAACTAAAAACTTAAGCTATTAGTTAAGATTCTGAAATATAATTTATATTCCTCTTATTTGATTGAGAATGGGGAAGAAGAATTGAAAATAAAAACCAACCTCCTGCTTGAAAGTTAATATTAATCAGCGACTCCACAGAATGAATGAAAGCAATCATAACCAGGAATGCCCGTGAGGAAATATTAGAGGTAATGAGACGTTCCTTGATGGATTCACTGATAACGATGTAAACCTAATCATAACATGCTGAGAATGAAAGTTATGGCATGCATATACCGGGCAAACGAAACCACAAACCCAGATTACACTGTCAAATCATGGTAGAGTATCCGTATCCGTATGCGTATAGCATTTACTGTCACTGGTGTGGTATGTTACGATGAATGTAATGGATGACTCGATCTTGGCGTATCATTCACAGTCAACTCGTTTAATTGAGTCGCCACGAGCTATTTAATTTGAGTCAGAACCATGAAGCACGTCTGGTATTGGATCATTTCACAGTGCTGCATGCATGCTCTCCATTATCTGTTGAAATCAGTCCAGGGATGAATAATTATGCTTCCACCATCTATGTATTTGTCAACCGCATCAAACCAGATTTATCTTCATGATTAGACGTCCGGGTAGTCGGCACGAAGTAAAATAATGCCAGAGAATCCATTCCATGTGAATAAACTTGGTGGTGGACTCTTCGAGCTGCTGCTGCTGCCTGCTGGCATGAACAGAACATATTAGTTAAAAGGGTGGGTGGTATAAAAAGCTCATCAATCCAACGATTTTGATGGCAATCAGAAATCAGTGGGATAAGTTCGTCGCCAATCACTTCAAGAACAATTCTGGCCAGGATGGCTCTGTCATGGCAAGGTGGACGCTCTTGATCTTTTCTGTTGCAAGGATGAGACAGGGACAACTTTAATGAGAAAAACTAAGGTTTCTGTTTGAAATCTTATCAAGTTTAAGCCAGTCTGCTGCCTCGCACGACTTGACTTTTAGATGGGGTTTATACTTTTTTTTGAAAAACATTTATTTATTATTTTAAATTAAATTGGTGGGTGTTTTTAGATTATTTTAATTTATTGATATAAAATTAATTTAAAAAAAAAATAAAAAGTAAAACCGTCGCTGTCATCATGTTTAAATTATATATGTTGCAGTGGTATTTAATGTGCTGCTGCAAAAAGCCCAGATCTTGTAGGTTCATCATTATTTTTGGACCCATGGTCATGTAGGCCGTTTGATGGACCAGGTAGTCACCATACCCATACAAATGAAGAATGAAGGCAGTTTACTAGGCCCGTAAGAGGCCCACCTTTCCCTTTTCATATGTGGTTTATTTTGTGTGCAAAGGATCCCCACTGTATATGTATGTAAAACTAAAACAAATCTAAAGAAAGTTTTCACAATTTATATATTATATATCTATCTAGATGTAGTATCTTATCGTGAAAATATTTTTACATTTATTTATTTTTAATTATAAGAAAGTTTATGACTAAAAGTAAAGAGAAACAACTGTAATTTTATAAACAGAATTATCTTTTTATTACTAATATATTTTTATTTTTATTTTTATACGAACATATATTTTTTATAATTTCATCACAGGTCTATTTATTTGAATAAAAGAAGAATATAGATATTTGTTTTTTACTTCACGATTCACTCACCTTTATAAAAATAACAAATTTAATAGAATCATATAAGATTTCATATAAAAAAAATAGATATTTTATCATCATCAAGGAATTAATGACGAGGGTTTTCAAATAGTTATACACGAAAATAGGTTCATACATATTTATTTATAAATTAATTTTTAATTCTCGATTCAAAAATATTATATTTTATATTAGCTAAGGATCCTCGCACTACTTTGCGGTTAGGATTTTAAGCATATTAAATTGATTAAAGGGATCAATTACATATTAAATTGATTAAAAAAGGAGAGAGATCTAACTATTTTTTTTTTTGTATAAAACTCAAAGATGTTTATTTTCTCTATGTTTGTCAGTTTGCTTCCTCATCATTTTCACTGTTTCTTAAAATAAAAGTATAATAAGCTATTAATTTGAATTCAAAACGGTTCAATTCGGAAACAAAATTGAGAATATAATTTAAAAACAAAAACAATTAAGTATGTCAATCTTACGAGAAATAAGAAAAAACACCTCATGAGTTGAGATTTTTTTTATATAATACAAGGAATTTGCAAGAAAAAAAAATAAGATAGTAGAAATATTTAGTGATATGCTTAAAAACAAAATAACTAAATAATTCAAAACTTTAAATTTAGATTTTTGGATCTTTGGAAGTCTTTTAGGTCTTAATGCATATTTGATAGTATGATTGAGGTTATTTTTGAAAGTTCTATACGTTAAGAGATATATTAAAATAGTATATTTTTAATTTTTAAAAATTATTTTTGATATTAACTTATGAAAATGATTTAAAAACACCATTTTTTATTTAAAATAAAAAAATCAATTTTTTAAAAAATAATGATATTGCAGAACAATTTTTATGTGCCAAGATTGAGTTACTCAATCTAATTGTCTTCGAAAAATAAGAATTACTTTTTAATTATCTTTCCAATTTCTCATAATTATAAAAAATACTAAAATATGTTTCTAAAGTTTAGTCTTTCGGGAAAATGAACTCATTTGGCCTTCGTAGAATAATATATTAAGCATAACTTCTAGAGATGCACTCGAATGGTCGATATGTCCGAGTGGTTAAGGAGACAGACTCGAAATCTGTTGGGCTTTGCCTGCGCAGGTTCGAATCCTGCTGTCGACGTTATGTTTTTTCCACGTCCACGTCCATTTTAGCAGCAGCATCTAGAAGGTCAGGATTGTCTTTTAAAACCATTAGAGCTCTTAAAACACGTTATTTCTTCTCCTCGCTGTATCTGTATCATCCTTAACTTTTCCATGGCGGCCTCCTCCTCCTACATTCACTTAAACCTCACCGCCCCACTTTTCCTCTCTCCAAAACTCAAGACCCTGAGCCCTGCAAAAATCTCCGTTTTCACTCCCATACGCTGCGGTCCACGGTCCAAACGTGGACCTCTTGTCAGAGGCCGCATCTTAAGCACCGAAGCAATCCTAGCCATCCAATCCCTCAAACGCGCCCGCAACAACAAATCTGATCCCAATAAAAAACTTCCAAACCTCGCGCGCATGATTAGGTCAGACCTCCTCTCTATCATTCGCGAGCTCCTACGTCAAGACCTATGCTCCCTCGCCCTCCAGGTCCTCTCAACCCTCCGATCAGAATACCCGGGCCAGATTGACCTTGATTTATACGCTGACGTCATCTTTGCGCTGTCCAGAAATAAATGTTTTGATGATATTGACCGTTTGATTGGTGATTTGGAGGAAGGGGAGACTTGGGTCAAGTGGGGAAGTGATCGGGGGCTGTCGAGGGTAGTCAGAGGGTTGGTTGAGGCCAGGAGGAAGGAATCAACGGTTAGAATTTGTGGGATGCTGAGGAGGAGTGGTTGTGGGGACACGTGGACGTCTGATGAGTATGTGGTTAAGGTGTTGCGCAGAGGGTTAAAGGAAATGGGTGAGATAGAGCTGGCTGGTGAGGTCGATAGGGAATTTGGAAATGCTTGTAGGGGTAATTTGGAGAACTTGGTTATATGACAATGCTTCTTGATTTTGTTGTCCCCATTATTTCCTTAGGGAAATTTAGTGAGAAATTAAATGATTCATAATTGCGTCAAGCTATTTGGAGAAGGATGGGGGCAAAAGTTGTATATAAACATGTTTTTTTTTTTAATTACTATTATTATTTGATTTTTTTAATCTTTTATTTTAATATCTATATATTTTTTAGATGGGTTACAGTTTTGTCATCATAAGTTAAGCAAGGAAATAAAAAACATTAGTATTCTAAACGCCTTCACGTAGGAATTTAGATGTATATAGTATGATTATAGATATTGAGAGTATTATTATGTGTTATTAACTTCATGATTTGAATGAATTTGTTAAATGAATAAATGTAGTGAAGTGTAAGATGTAGTTTTTATTTGGAGGTTATGATATTATTTTGTATTAACTCTTTTTGAAAGAAAAAAAAGGTCAAATTTGATTAAGAAACAAGATAGTGAGTTGACCAAATTTAAAGAGAAACAAAAGAAGGTTTCAAAGAAGCATATCGATGTTAAGAATGATCTTTTTAATAACAATAAAAATAATGTTGCTTTTTTTTTTTTTGGATGAGCATGATGACACAATGCTTATTTATGGTGTTTAGAGTTGTAAAGTATACCATTTGACTAGTTTTAATGGGTTTTATGGATGTTTTGGTAGACATTTTAGCACAAGTTGCACAACTTGTTGAAATTATTTTTAAAAAACTATTGATTTTATAATTATGCATCTAAGATAACAAACACAAATAAGCATGTTATATTTGAATCCTGTCATTTAGTTTTTGTGCATACAAGGAATTAAAGATTCTTAACCCATGAGAGATATAAGTTGAGTCTAGAGTAAATGGTCCATTCCAAATTCTTGAATGAATCAATTAGTATTATATTTAGTGTTTTTTTTATCTTTCTTCCGTTGATGTTGATGAATATTCAATGATGATACTTTTGAGAAGAGAGGGAATGATGACAATCAATAATTATTGGCTTTCCATAAATGTTTTTCTCAATATACTTTTGTCATCTCTAATAAATTTAATTAAGTAAATTAAATTATAAGACAAATATATAATTTTTTTAAAAAAAATAAACATATAAGTGTCAAAAGACTTACTTGACGTTTGACTGGTAGATGCAACACCTTGCTGTTATCTAGCTAATTCAACCATTTATACCAATTCATGTTAGTGCAATCTCTCATGTACCAATAAAGACAAGTATCACCAATAAGTTTCACAATCAACAAAAGTATCATTTCAATTCTTATTCAATTCAAATATTAACTCACTAAATAGAACAAATCCTTAAAATTTCAAACTTGCAACCAATGTATCATTTATCATAATTTCTATAATGTCAAATTCCAAACAAAGATTGATAATTACTTATTTTTGTCATTTAGCATAAGCCCTTTAAAATATTGTTCAATGTTTGGATCATACTTGGAGTTATAAAACCTGATTTTAAGATAAAATGGGTTTCTTTTGTTAGAAAGATAGGATATGAGGCTATTGTAATCTTTTGCACAAATGTTTTTTCTTTAATAATGTTGTCATTCAAAACTTTCTTTGTCTATACAATTTATAAATTTTTGATTCCTCTATCATGTCATGACTTCAGTATTTTTTCTAAGTGAAATCTACTTGAAATAGGCTACCATTTTCAAATTATTTATTAGAACAAATAATGGTAAATATTTTTTTCTCAACATTTCAATTATTATATGATTTGTTGTATAAAAAGTTTTCCTATCCCTTCATTTTTTGCCTTTATTAACTTGTTGGATTTGAGATTTTGACTTTTAATTTCTTACATCCAGTGTAATAAAATTGATGGTTTGTTTACACATCAAAATCTTGAATGATTTCTTTAATGCCTTATAGTTCATTAAGCTCATAAACAATTATATTTTGCTTGGAATTAATTTTGTAATTGAAAGGGGAAAATTTTAAGTAAACATATATATATATATTCTTTGGAGCATAATTTCCTATGCAGTGTAATTCCCAAGTCAGGTTTTTTCTATAAAATATTAATGCAATCTCTTACCATGGACCAATAATAAAATATTCATAGACATTTCCTAGTGAAAACATACTCGTATAGCAACTCATTAGCATAGACTAATAAGATATAGAGTCTTTACAATAATTCTTATTAATTAAATGTTAATTAAAAAACTCATCATAATTAATAATTGATAAACATTTAAAGTTTTTAACTAATTAATCTATCTTCTATAACATTCAAACAATAAATACTAATGCACTAATATAATATATGCCTCTTGGTTTTAAGGATGTTTACTTTGTGAATATATTCTTTGTAACCATTTCATCTTGTTTTCAAGATTTCCATAGTCTACCATATTTCTCTATTCTTTCTCAAACCAAAAAACTCAATAGCAAATTCATGAAAATCATTTTTAATATTTACACCTTCAACTGAGTGAAACTCACTCATAATCTTGGAAATACTACATCTCTTTCCTATCTTTACTAAAAAGTTATTGAACCATTCGTGTTTGATATGTTGTTAACCAATTGATCCCCATATGATAATATTTGTAATCTAGTTCCATAAGTTTTTTTTTCTTTCCTAGTTTAAACCTTGTAACCTTCATTTTTTTCCATTATTCCGTGTGTTGTTGCTATAAATATTAATCCTACTAATAGACAGTTCAACCAATGCCTAAGCAGACCAGAACCAAGAAATGCCCATACTTACCTTGAAAATTATTAATGACCTCCACTAATACTTTAGTATACCCATTGCTAACTAAACTACGCAAACCGCCCCTGAATTGCTATAAGAAAACAATGAATTGGTAGAAATGGGTTTGCAATTATAAGATAAATCAAGAGAATGACTTAAAAAAGACAACCTATCAAAGCATTTTGTTAACTTCTTGAATAAAAAAGGATATATACATATATGATCACCTTTAGGGTAAAACTAATGTTGTTCTCTGGTTATGCTATGTTGGAGGGATTCTCTGGCTATACTGGAGGGATTCTTTGGCTATGCTATGCTGAAGGGATTCTGAAGTCTTTGGGTGATGGCACTAAGCTTAATACACTTAGGAAAATCCCACGATGGAGAATGACCTTCACAGGATGGAAGAGGATAAGGACACCAAGATAAAAAAAAATGAAATTTTAGAATGTATTAATAATATAGATAAAATTCTGGAGAGCAATAGCAATATAAGAGTAATAAAACAAATAATGCAATTGAATATGCTCTTTGTAACAAACAAGGGAAGATCGTATGATGTAAACATAAGAACATTTTAGGAGCAAGGAAGAATGTTTCTAATGTTTGAAATTATAACAAAAGATGGGGAGGAATGTTATCTTTTGGGGGAACGAGAAAAGGAAATCATATTGTTAGATTTTGCATGCATACCCATAACAAAGACGAGGGAAAAGGAAAAGCAGAAGATACACCACGATTTTGAATTAGAAAAGAGATTTCAAGAAATGGAAAATATGAAAAATTAAGGTGAGTGCAGTTCGTTTGAAAAATTCCTTCCTCTCTATCTATCTCTGAGATGCTTGGATTTTTCAAAACTCCATGGACATGCAGAAGAGAAATGCTATCCCCACTCGGACCAAGACATAATTTTTACTTGTTCAAATAACAATTAAGGTGAAGCGAAGTTAGGAACAACAAATCTCTTTTAAAAAAGGATATATACATATAAGATCACCTTTAAGGTAAAACTAATGTCGTTCTCTGGCTATGCTATGCTGGAGGGATTATGAAGTCTTTGGGTAATGGCACATATTAAAATATCATTGATAAAATTTGGAATTTCATCATCTTAAATCACCACTTCTATTTTTCCAAATCAAGCTCACCAATATTGTCATTGTGATTGTCAATATCACAAATATCATCATCATTTAAGAATCCAAATGATAATACCATCATACTCTCTAGTAGCAACAATATTTAAGAATATTATGTCAAACTTTAAATGTAAAGACGGTCCAATACTAGCCTGTATAAACTTTTATGATCCTCTTACTCCCTACAAAAAATAAATAGAAGCAAATTTAAATAATTTATTAATTATTGAACTAAGTTTTAAACAAGTTAATAAGAGTGGGGAACATCACAAGTAACTTGAATTTTTGCTTTCCACCACTTATTACCACCAACAATTGTTTTAATTCATCACTTCGACCCACACCAATTTCATAAACCGTATCTTTTAATCCTTTTTACAATCATCATATTTGTTCTTTAGTTATACTTTGATGAATGCACAACTAGTTTGTTCTTTGAATGATGTCAACAAGAATTTCCAACCAATTTTATTGAAGTGAGCATTTTGTCTCATTCCTATATCGATAGCCTTAATGTATAGGTCACAAAAAAACATGCAATATTTTCTTAGTCCAAACAACTTTATCTATAGTTTCATAACCTTTAATTTCTAGTTCAATATCATATTTGAAAGCATTCCTTTTATTGTCTTAATAGTATCAAATTCTTTTGATTTTTTACTTTTAACAAAAGTTCTTATACCGTTTGATATCCATACATATGTGGCAAGTTATAATTGAGATGAAAGTTTATACATAGTCACCATATTAAATTAATAATATGTTTGCCATTACTAATAAATTCCAATCTTTTGTGTTCATTTTACATTTCTATAATTATAGCAATTTATTATTACATTAACTTAAATCTAAAAACTTTGTGATAAAACCTAAAAATAAGATGGACATGAGAGACGAGGATTCAAATATTCTATACATGAATAAGGATTTAGTTTAAACAAAGTATTTTTTTTATTATTATATGAAAGTAACCATTTTATTTTGAGGTAACAAAACACTTCAACCTAGGCTTTTCACTTGATTAATTAGTAATGAGTTATGCCTTTGAATCACCTCTTTCTTTTTTATTTCTTCACCATTTAATGGCATGCTTGTTTAGTTGGTAAGTGAGTTTTGATTTCTCCTTTTGTATTATAATTTTTGTCAATTCACATGAACTGATGGATTGTTTAATTTGTGTAAATTAAATTTACACTTAAATAATTATTGTTTTTTTATTACATAAGAGGTCTGCTTTTAACATTAAGTACCCGTTTGGTAATCGACCGTTTGGCAATGTTGTGCGTTCCACGATTGCCAAACGGGGTTGTATTTTTTCTGTTTGGTTAGTACCAAACACCGGTACAAAATGGCAGGCCCCACGACAATTTTTCTTCTGAACGGCGTCTTGAAATAAGCTGGATTTAGGTGCTTTTGTATCTGCGGTTCTTTTTTGTGAAACACCGATTGTATTTGAAGTAGAAAATATTACCGTTGAATTGCACAAACCCACCATCAGAAACCATCACCTTGAAACAACCTAACTGAGAAAACTCACAGATCATGCAAAAATAACCAAAATCCATTCACCATAACAGCAAATAAAAGATAAATACTCACTCGAAATCAACAGAAACACTTCCACAAAAACCATACTTAGACTCAGCTTTAGCTTGAGAGACACCCCTTCATCCATTCCTCCACTGAAATTAAACCGAAAAACAACAGCAATAAACCCCAAACAGACTGAAACGAAGCGAAAAGGAAGGCTCAGTGGTAAAAAACTTGTGACTTGCAATTCAGAGAAAGGTCTAGTGTACGTGTGAAGAGAGAAGAAGCCATGATTTGCTGGAGAGGGAGAAAGAGGGAGACTTAATTCATTTTTCTAGGGAGTGCTTGGGGCTGGGGAGGGGATTTAACATAGGGGGCGTAGAAGATGAAGATGGGAATGAGAGTGAGAATGGGTAGGGTTAATCGGGTGGGGGTGGGGTTAAATATAATTAAAAATAATATAATTATAATCGGGTGGGGGGTTAAATATAATTAAAAAAATAATATTTTTTTTATATTATAATTAAAAAAATAATTTTAATATAATAAAAAAATGTTCATTTTAATTGAATTATTTCTTATATTATGAAATTATGATTATTAATACAATATAAATATATACATATATATACATAAATATATAAATAAATATGTGTGTATATGTCTATGACTTTTAAAGTAATTTCACAAGTTAAAAGCAATATGAAAAGTTTGGTAACCAAACACTTAAAACTGTTTTTTTACAACCTCCAACTCAACCACAGTTTTAGCCAAACACTTCACAACTTATTTTGCACCGCAGTAAAAGCGCCTTTTTTGGAACTATTTTTTTTCAACCTCAATCGCAAAAGCAAAAGCAAAAGCAATGCCAAACTACACCCTCTTTCACTTTTCCATTTACAAATCTTAAGGGATCATATCTTTTTCTCATTTTATAATCCCTTTAATTTCTTTCATATTGCAAAAAACTTATTAATTCAAATCCTCCATAATAGAGCACAAGATGACAGTAAAAAGGGTTCAACAAAACAATGTGTAAATAAGAACAATCAATAAAGTTTACAATATTGTAATCCCAATATTACATATGGTTAATTAACATAATTTACAATGCCTAAAATTTATTTTTAAGTCAACATGCAAATCTACTTCATATTACCAAAATTTTACAATATTATAATTAAGAACAATAAAAAATACCAAAAATTTAATTTTTGTGTAATTAAAACTGTTATTTATTTAAAGATTTGTAAGGAAATAAACACATTATCTATTTCATAACAATTGTTTTTTCTTGTTTTTTTTCAAACCAAGGTTGGACCACAATTACTAGTGGATCCAACCAAAATAAAACTATTTCAACCCTAACCAAACACAATTTTTCATAGTTTATACCAAACTTAGATGCAACCACTTTAATAACATTATCTTAGTCTATAGTTTTACCTTTACATTTCAATGTATTTTTGTTATAATTAAAAGTAATTGCAGATCATATAATCAATTAAATAGATAAATAGATTAATCAACCTAAATGAAAAAAATAATTTCTCCTTAAAATAATTAAGTTTATTTTTTCTTTATCAATTGTATTGTATGCCTTATATAAACATTTATATTTAATAATTTAAAACAATAAAAAAAATATAATTATAATTTTTCTGTTTCAAATAGGACATTTTTTTCTTAATTTTTAAGATTATTGAAGATTTGAAATGATAGATAATAATAATAATAAAAAAATTTGAATAAGACTCCGAACAAAAGTATTTTGTAGGGGCGCCAACTGACACAAGTTTAGTGTTTGGAAATGTAATTGAAATTGTTTTTAAAAACGTTTTTCATTAAAAAATATATCAGAACAATGTTATTTTTATTAGAAAAATATTTTTGATATCAATATACTAAAATAATCTAAATAAATAAATATATATATATATATATATAATAATTTAAATTAAAAATACATATTCTTATTTTTTTTCAAAAATATTTATACATTGTCACCCTTCAGAATCTCGAAAAACTAGATTCACATGTTCGTAACAAAGCTTTAATAAGACCAAAACACCCTTCTAATCCCTCATTAATAACTGCCACTACTTTCCCACATCTGTCTTCTAATCAAACTGGTCAAAGAAAAACAGAAACAGAGTTGGTGTGGTGTATGCCTGTAGACAGCAGCTTTAATACCATCATCCATACTCTCCCTCTCTCTCAAAGCTTCAGTTTTTTTGAAGCAATCAGTAAGAGCAGAAACCCTAGCAACCCATCATCATCATCATCATCTACTTTATAAAAAATAAAATAAAATAAATAAATAATGGCTACTCCCAATCTTCCACAACCACCACCAGAGGGTGAATGGGTTCACACTTATCTAAAATTGCTTCCTCAATGGCAACTTCTTGCTCTTTCGCACCAGGTAACTTCCTCTTAATAACAATCACGTTCACTCCATTCATTTCCCTTTTTTCCCGGAGTTCCATGCTGAATTCAAATTTTATTAATCTAGTTTTTGTTTCCAGATGAGGAATATGAATATCTCTTTCCTTCCCTTTGCTTATTTATTTTTCTCTTTGGGTTCTAAATATTGTGAAATTTAATTTGTCAAGACGTACGTTTGCTATAGCTAAATCCAAATTTACAACATTTCTCAATTTCTTTCAAATAAGGGGATCATTGAAGTAATTAATTTCTACAAGAAGTTCATCGTAGGAATTACGATAAGGGGTGTTTCATCATGTAAATTATTGAGCGCAAGTTTGAATATTTCCCTATGGGGTTCAGTTCACTGAAGATTTTGGGCTACTTTAGGACATGAATGATTTTGGGCCACTTCCGTTTATATCATTTTTATTTTATTTCTGATGTTTTAATTTCCTTGGCAGTCAATGATACCGATTTCAATATCTAGAGTTAATCAATTTGATGCTGCGAGATTGGACATTGAAATGTCAGCTATGTTAAAGGAACAATTGGTTAAGGTCTTTTCTCTTGTGAAGGTATCGTTTTTTGTTTTAATTTGCGAAGTTGATTTTAGTGAATATGCGGATATTATGCTGCTGGTGTCAATCTTTAAATTGAATCCTCCATTTATTGGGATTAGCCAGGAATGTTATTTCAATACGAGCCGGAACTTGATGCTTTCCTTGAGTTTCTCATTTGGAGGTTCTCTATCTGGGTAGACAAGCCTACTCCTGGAAATGCTCTCATGGACCTGAGGTACAGAGATGAACGTGCAATGGAATCAAGAGGAAAAGGTAGGCAGGTCTGCATGGAACTCTTATGGTGTTGATTTAAGAGAGTAGCTCAATATTAGGTGATTATGTCACTGATAGATTGTCATCAATGGCTATGCAGATTTAGAAATGAAACATGTGCCTTCTTTACAAATTTTGATTACATATCTTGATAGTGTGTTTGTGAATTTGGAGGGATGGATCGGAAGGGATGTGATTAATGAAGGGGAGGGGAATGCAAATTAATTACCATTCTTTTGTTTGGATTCTGATGTGGGAATGTAAATTAATTTTTGTTTAATGGATGGTAGGGAAATGCATTAGTTACAAGATCATGTCTCCTTTTAGGGTGGAAGGGTGAGATTGTTTTTTTAATAAGTAATGAGGTTATAATGGGGAGTTAAGAAAGAAATTCCTTTCCTTTCCACTGACCACAAAATTTGGGGTAGAGATTTTAATTAGAATGAGGGGTTAATTCCTGGCCTAGGTTCATCTTCTCGTTTTAAATCGAAGCAGAAAGAGTAGAAAACTTCTGCCCCAGTATTTTCCCCTATACTACTGTATAAATTTTCTAAATTATGTGATGCACTTCTAGTTGATTACTAAATTAAAGACATGTCTTGCTTTATGGACATCACTATTTCCACTCAGTCATTATAACTTGAACTTCAATTACAACAGCAGTTCCCTGGCTTCATATATATCTGCATGGTTCTCCTTTCTCGTTGAACTGGAGTACATATTCAAATCTATTGGTGTCTACTTTTGGATAGATAACTTTCACTTTGAGTACTGTTGGTTTTATAAATGCTCTTCTGGAAAATGAAATGAATGGGAATGACTGCCATGTCTGTTTTTCTCATGTTGAACTGTTAAATTAATTTTCACCTTTTTATATGTTCTATAAACCGTGATTCGCTTTTGTGAGAGCGATGTTGGAACTTCAGAAGTGTGTGATGATCTGTTTTACCCTTTGAAATGATATTCCATACATTCTCACAAATAGATCTATTGTGTGTGTGTGTGTGTATTTTCTTACTGAACTTTCATATCTGACTTGCAAAGGAGTGAAAGGTCCAAGAGACATGTTTTAAATTCTAGCTGAGGAAGGCATATGTGAAGTTCCCTGATAATTCTTCATGTCAGCATTACTTCACCCTCTTTAATATTCTAACTTCCGCTTGGTGTGTTATTTTGCTTATAGTTAGAACAGGTTTGGAAGGACCTGGACTGACCATTGCACAGAAAATTTGGTATTGCATTGCCACTGTTGGTGGTCAGTACACCTGGGCTCGCTTACAGTCATTCTCTGCTTTTCGTAGATGGGGTGATTCTGAACAGGTACAACTATCATTAAAGGTTTTTTTTTTTTAAAGAAAAATTCTTTGAAATGGAAGTGAATATCGAAAATCACTTATACTGTGTATCTTTCAGAGGCCATTGGCAAGGCGTGCATGGATTTTGATACAACGTATTGAGGGACTTTATAAAGTTGCATCATTTGGCAACCTACTAGTATTTCTTTACACAGGACGGTATGCTGTATATTGTAGTTTCTTGAATATTAATTTCCATTAACAATAGTAGTATGAAGTGAAGTTGTGCATGTATAATCTCTTTGTAAGGGCATCTCCAATGGGGAGAGGCATGTGAGGAGGCAAAGCCAAATTTTTGTCCTTTTAGCTATTTTCATCTTTTTTCAGTTCTCCAATAGGGGGAGGCATACTAGTAGCCAAAATGGCTTCTCTTTAGCTGAGAAGCCATTCCTACATGTTTTGAGAGAGAAGCCAAATGTTAAAAAAATTAAAAAAAGTACATCCACATACCTTGATTTGGGGAGGGAGGGGAATTAAACGGGTTTGGTGGGGTTTTATTGGCTAATTATTATTATTAATTATAAAATAATAATAGTTAGTATAAAAAAATAATTATGTGATATTGTTTTTTAGTTTGTAGGTTTTTTATTTTAAATTCATTTTTTATTTAAATATAATAATAATAAAATAATTATATTGTTGAAAGGTTTTTTAAAAATAATTATTTAATTGAATAACCTATTCCTATTAATTGTATAATTAAACTACATACAAAATAATTGCATTATATTTAAAATAATATATAAAAAAATGGCTCTCCAAAATGGCTTTTACCATTGAAGCACACATCAACAAAAAAAGCCATATATACACTATTCAAACATCCATTTTAAAGATTTGGCTCTCCAAAATGCCTACTCCCATTGGAGATGCTCTAAGAGAGGAAACACGCACAACTATTTGGGGAAATGAATATTCAGTTATTATTTGCTTGTTTAATTACAATATCTGCCTTTTCCCTGTCAGCCTAATATGATGATCAAATGGATTGTTACTCTCACGAGATATCGTGATGGGAGAATCCATTAAGATTATTCTCTTCATCACATCATTGGATTTGATGATTCTTCAAATTTATGTCTTTTTTATAATGCAGATTTAGAAACCTCATTGAAAGAGTCTTGAAAGCAAGGCTTGTCTATGGAAGCCCAAATATGAATCGAGCTGTTAGCTTTGAGTACATGAATCGCCAATTAGTGTGGAATGAATTTTCGGTAACTACATTCTTTAGCATGTTTGTTCCATTTTTGATCAGTATCTTTCTCCTTCTTTGGATGATCTCTTGTTGCTGTTATGATATTTTAGATCAGTATCTTTCTCCCGCTTTGGATGATCTCTTCTTGCTCTTGTTATGATATGATATGTTTTATCTTAGTGGGTGAATTCTTCAATTATTAATATCCAATAACACAAAGGGCAAGGAAATAGTGTGGGTTTTTTAAGTGCTGTATGAATTTTCTTTGTCTTGCGCTTCACAAGTGCTGTATTAGTCTATGATGCAATGTTAGTTTCGTCCACAGCTATCCCTCCATAACTACTCACATTTGGGTTTATTTCATTGAAGTTGGATCCCCCAACTTAAATATAAAATTAAGAATAATGAATGCCAGGAAATTTTGCATGCGAAGTTATCAATTGTAACTTTTTGATCCTGTTAATATTTTAAACTAGGTTTAGTAAAGTTTTTCAACTGGATAACATTACATATGGTTACCATAATGAGGCTTGTTTGTAGATGGATCGAGAAGGAAAGGTAAAGCTAAAAAGACTGAAAGGTTAAGATTTATTACAACCTATATTTGGAGTTTTTAGAAACTTTTGCACATTTTGCACCATTATTAATTTTTGGTCTTGTCCAGGCAAACTTAATTAAACTTGATTATTTTGTATCCCTGACAAAAAAGGATAACCATTGGTGGGGGTTATGTCTTGTAGTGAACATACACTAATCTAGCAATTATATGCTAGCTATTTATTGGAAGCTACAGTTTTCAACAAGGGTGATTGTACTTCTTGTCTTTGCATTGGAATCAATGAACAATCATGATAAATTGGTTGAACACGTTTTCTTTTGTGTGTTCATGAAGACAATGTAGACAATATATTAGGTAAGCTATATTATATCCCTTGTTGATTCTGCAATGCTCTACTTCAACCCTACCGTTTTAAAACTTCCCAATGCCAACCTTAAAGTTTCACAAGTGTTTCCATTTGCCACTTTTAGCATTTAATAACTAATGGAAACTAATGGCAGGACTTCCTTTCAAATTCTTTGTAAAGTATTTTTGGACTTTCAAGGGTTTGTGGAATACTATTATTGCATTTATGATGTTATGGAGTAAAAATTAAGAAAAAATGACAGGAAAAAGCTGGAGAAAGCAAGCATTCCATGAGATGCTGTTAGCTATTCAACAGCCAAGGGCCAAATTAGAAGAACTTTTTGGGAAACTTTAGAGGTAACTGGGAAATTTGATCTGCAAGGTTATAGTGGATGGCTAAATCTACAGCGGTAAAAATATAATTTACCCCTATATGATCAATAAATCTGTGTTCTGTGTGAGTGACCAACTTCAAGCTGTATCCTTTATTCGTGTTTTACTCAGTGTACTCAGTTTCTTTGAATTAACGTTGTTATGCTGTCTCAAATCTCAATTGGTAGTTGTGTTAATGGAACATACTATCGTAGTTAAGAGAATTAACAGCTAATGAGAATGCAGTTTCATTCCAAAAAGATTGTATTTTTGAAGCAGAACCGTATTAAACAGATTAACATTGATACTAGACATGATTGGAGTTGTCTATTTTGTCTTCTGTTTGAATCGTCAAAGTTTATGTACCAGCCATAATACCATCTGCGCTGATAAATGTTGTCTTTCTTTGGCTTATTTGCAGGAGATGTTGCTGCTGCTTCTACCACTTCTGAACTCCTCGTCTGTTAAAAAAATTCTTAGCCCATTTTCGAAGGATAAATCTTCAAGCTCCGAAGTAGATGATGATACCTGTCCGATTTGCCAGGCAATTCCAGCCATTCCATTTCTTGCTCTTCCATGTCAGCACAGGTATACAACTGCTTTCTCCTTTTGCTTTGATTAAATCAACTTTTAAGAACCACTCGTGTGTAGCTGGCTAGGGCTTGGACAAGGTAGATAGTTTTCCTCCAAATTGTTTTACACACTGCCTGAGAAAAGCTGAGGGCATAATTAGGATTTCTCCATCCTTGTAAGCTTACTGGCTATGTTCCCATATACTGCAAATTTCCAAAATCATTGCCCTTCTCCGGGCATTGCTTGGCTCAAATTTGGTTGTATCACACAGGCCAGGTCTACTTTCTGATTTATTTTTCTCCTTAACACATACCACCTCAACAGATGTTCGGATATGATATTTTTTGCTAACTTTACCTTTTCCAGCGTGGCTGAAATTCCAGAATGTGTTTCTCCATGCCCTCCCCCTAAATCTGTTTTTTTCCCTGCTGGTAGGTACTGCTACTACTGCCTTAGAACACGATGTGCTGCAGCTTCATCATTCCGCTGTCTCAGATGTGGTGAGCCAGTGGTTGCTATGCAGCGCCATGGCGTTTTAGCCGGTAATACAAATCCGAATCAATGAATACTGTAGAGTAGGAGGATGGAATGGTAGAGTACTGTATAAAATATGCCAAGAAATAGGCATACATTATAATCAAGTAATTACTTTTTTTTAACTGTACAAGTATTTATCCCCCTAATCAAGTTGGGGAATCATTCTTTGCCATCTTCATGTGACCGTGAATATTCTTTTCAACTACACATCAATTCTTCAAAAACATGAATTTAAACATTTCTTTCTTGATTAATGGTTCAACTGAAGTTCACTTTTCTGGGCCACTGGGGTCGGTGGACTATATAAACAATTATAATGCTTACTATGTTGATATAAAAAAAAAGTCTATGTCAACAATTTGAGGGCTCGTTATGTATGGTTTATGAATGCAAAAGTATGCACGATGCGATGTTACTTGTACCTTATCTAAGACCAAAAACAAGTTATGGGAGATGCTAGAAACATAGTTATTAATTCTATTCTGGATGGAACATTTCTTTTTGTTCAAAAAACTGAGACAAAACAGTGTTGTTTTTGTCTTGATTTTAATTCCGGTCTGTTCTGGAAATTTCGGTCAGAATGCCTCGGTTTCATTCCGGGTGTGTTGTTTCGGGTTCATTTTTTGTTTTTACATCTATACATCAAAATAATTTAAAAATACCAAAATATTTTAAATAAAAAAGAATTCAAATTTTAATTATGCTTGTTAAATTAATATTTTTTTTCATATAATTAATTAATTAGTTAATTAATTATATATGAACAGTACCACACCGAAACGGCACGCTGGAATGCTACGAAACTGGAACGTTTTGTTCCAATTGAAAAACCGGAATGACAACCGGAATGGTATTGACAACTATGGGTAGAAATGCAGGGTTGGCTGGCTTGAAATAGCATTTTGGGTGGATTCTTTCTAACTACCAAGGGCTTGTTTGACTGGCGCAGTGGTGCAAAATTTTCCTTTACCGTGTGTGTTTGTGGTAGGGGGTTGATATAACGTGGTGTGACGTCAAAAGATTTGAGATTTGTTTTATAGGTTTAGGGTTTGATTTGAGATTTGTTTTATAGGTTTAGGGTTTGAGTCAAAATATGCTGATCTTGTAAGAGTCTAGACTGTTGAAGTTTTACTCCCTTGATTTGGATCTGTAAAAAAATGCCTAAAAAGAAGTGGTGTTTCCTCAAATCTATAAAAAAATGTTGATATAAAAGATAAATTTTAAAAAATAAAAATACATTTTAAAAAACAATCTTTTCTATTATTCCAAAACCCCCTTAATTGAATGGTCACTTTTGTTACTTTATTTATTTATTTATTTTGTTTTTGGTTTCAAGTGCGAATCAAATTACTCTTTAAATATATAAAAAAACAAGATTACTCTTCTCAACCACCTATAAATAAAACTCAATCCCTAGCTCATTTCATCAAGAAACAAAGCCAAAATCAAGAAAAAAACTATTTTTTAGCCCAAAAGTTTTTTCCCCATTTCAATAGCCTATCTTTCCCCATTTTTTTCTTCACCTCCGACAAACGTCCAACACCTTACCTCCAACACCAAGAATATCTTTGACCACCATTCTCCTTCGATAAACCAAACAAACCTTTTAGTTTTGTGGTTCCTCATAATGGGTTATTGCATGCAATGACCAAATAATTAATTAACATGGTTACTTTGGTGGGCTCGTAACAATGTTGGCTAAGGCTATGGGTCTGTTTGGTATTGCGGTTGCTGTTGTGGTTGAGGTTGAAAAAAAACAGTTTAAAAAAAAACGCTTTTTCTGCGGCTCAAAATACAGTGAGTGTTTGGTTAAAAATAGTGGTTGAGTCTGCGGTTGAAAAAAAATAGTTTTGTGTATTTGGTAACCAAGTTTTGCATGTAGCTTTTTACATATATACACATATTTTTAGAACTCTCTCTGTATATATATTTTGTATTAATAATCATATTTTTGTAATGGAAGGAATAAATCAAGTCAAATTGACACTTATTTATTATTTGTTCATCAAACTATTTGCAATGCTATCACGAACATTATCCATACGTGAAGGCATTTGCAATCCCTGACTATTATCTCGCGCTACAATATCTGGAAAAACATCATCTGGTACATAATTGGGATTACAATCATATTGAACAAAATCAACGTCATGTTGCGATCTCCTTCGAATAAAGTTATGAAGCGCCACTGACGCAACAACAATTTGAACTTGCGTTTTGTATTGATAAGGCGACATGCTCTGTAAAATTTTCCATCTTTGCTTTCATACTCCAAATGTTCATTCTATCACATTACGTAGTGATGAATTTGCACGATTAAACACCTCTTTCCGTCCACTTGGTTGTCCACGACGTTGAAAATCTTGTAAATGATACCGCTCCCCTTTATATGGACCTAAATACCTATACTCATTTGGATAACCAGCATCAATCAAATAATACTTTCATGAAAAAAAACAACATGCAACCGTTTTCATAAATTCATTCACAAAAGAGAATATTAAGTGAAAAATACATTTAAATCGCAACCTTGAGGAGGTTTTGAAAAGTTGATAATCCTACTATCAATTGCGTGTATCGTGTGCACTACCTTTCCATCCTCCCCAGACAAATGTAAATTGCATGTCAAAACCACAGGTCGCCATAATGTTTTGTGTTGAAACACCTTTTCTACCAATAAAAGGAATTTGATTTTCGGCTGATATGGTGACCCGAACATGTGTCCCATCAATTGCACCGATACAATTCTACATGCATAAATAAATAGAGTTAGTATACATTTTAAAAAAAAAACACAATAACATTCCAAATATATATAATATGAACTTACATAATTACCTTGAAATGTGGAATAAATCTAGGATCCATCGCAATTTGTATTGGTGTGTCGGTAAATTCTGGATCAGTTGGTTTTATAACGTCTACAGCAAACAAACATACGACTTTAAGGACTTCTTTCATACATCTACTTACAGTTTTGCCTGAATGCTGAAATCGTTCTTGCACATGTCGATTTGACGCCCCAACTACAAGAGTAAATAGAAACATCCCTACCTTCTCAATTACGCTCATCTTTCGTGAAGGTTTTAAACCATAATGTGTTTCCAAAGCATTACATAGGTCAAACAAAGTATCTTTGTCCATCCTAAATATGTTAACAGAGCGTGACCAATGACCTCGTAAAATATTAGTCAACCACAACATCCCTGTCTGGTATGAAACCATACATGGTTCTTGATGGATATATTTAAAATAATATTGGTTAACAGATCCAGCCGTGCATGTAATTAGTTTTTTCTTATCATATGGCTTGTGTATGAAATTTTCACTGTCATCGGAGTCAGAATCGTCGGAGTCATCGAACTTGGATGATTCGTTAGAGTCCTTGTCGTCGCCGTCGCCCCCACTATTTTCATTATTACAAGTTTCATCATCAATGTTTGCGTTACTGGTACCTTCATAACCACCAAAGTTAATGTGGTCAACAACACGATCCATAACACTGTCATTGTCATCTTCCAAAACTCTGCTAAATAGAGAATTAAATTGTGGATAATCCATATCTAGCAACACTACAAATAAATAAAGTTAAATGTCAGTGTTGCAAAAAACACTTTGTTTTGATTATTTTAACAGACAACAAGTGCAAACCTGTAAAAAGCAGAGCAATACCAAACCAGTGGAAACCTGTCGACATAAAATACTTCGAGTCAAGGTCCACATTTTTCTTAACATAACTTGCATTGTCAAACAATATCATGTTATTAAAATCCGTTGCAATAATTGTATTCACTAGTACAAACAAACATTCATCCACAACAATAAGCACAATAATATTTGATAAATATAAAAAGTTAAATCATAGTTGAAGATGTAAAGATAAAATTAAAATCTTTTATAAAACTGGAATAATTTAGTACGAAAGTCATAATAGAAAAACTTAACAAATTATTTTATCCGTTACAACCTAAAAGAAGACAAATATAAAAATGAAAAATTCAAACAAAGAAAGAGCATTGCAGTTAAGTGTTTTTTCGGTGTACGATGAGTTGGTGCAGCCAAGCCATTTTTTTTCAATACTAGTATTGCTTGCCCACATTTCTCTGTTTCGTCGCACACATAGACACTCAGTAGTGAGGTAAAAAAATCCATCACTATCAGTCGCACCAGGAACTAATTGGAACTCAGCCATCACTTTTGCAATACTACAGCTTGACAAATCCCTACTCGCAGATGTTGAATCACTCATACTGGACATGGTGTCGAGAAGCTGTTGCTGTAGTGATACTAGTTGAGCACCAATTCCAGGTGATTTTTTCTTTCCACCTCTTGGCGCCGGGTGCTCTTGTTCTTTTCTTTTCCCACTACTCTTTGTATTATAACTACTTGACATATGCACCCTCCCCACGCCTCGAGGAGTACGATTTTCATTATCGTAATTGACTTTCTCCTCAGAATCCCCACAACTTCCAAATTAGCACCTTCAAGACCAACAGTAAATGTCTCCAAATCGTCTTCATTAGAACCAACTAGGCCAAATGATGGTGCCCATGCATATTGTCCGATGGCACTTACGCCAGAGAACATTTGATCAAATTTGAACTTCAACGATGGCTCGATACCGGCGTGTTTGAATTTTTTTGCTCCACTAATTTCTTACATGAAATAAATAGTTATCTTGTAAACTATATTCACAAAACAATACAAAGGATATGAAATAGTAAGAGAAACATACAATTTACCTGAATTTTTGATCTCCACCAGTCATCACTAGCCGCAATTGTCCCTAATTCTTTACTCCAACCCACACTAGTTTCAACTATCCATTTCATCCATATTCTCCAATCTTTTTTACATCCATCCCATTTATTTTTGAATTGTTTTTTTGGTGAATGCATGACCCGTTTTTTCCAACCAATGATGTTGAAATAAATTTCCAACCAAATTTATCAAAATGCGTATTTGGTCTCATTCCCATGTCAATGGCCTTATTGCATAGATCATAAAAGATATGCAACATTTTTTTATTCCAAGCAGCTTTATCCGTTGATTCAAAATTGTCCATGATACCGCGTTCAACTTTGAAACTAGAAACGCATCAACACAACATTAACGAAAGAACTAAAATAGCTAAATTATGACCAACAGATTATGACCAAAATTATGATAACTATTCAAACAAGCGTGTATAACCAACATCCAAAACATATTTAACCTAATGCTATTTCTCCATAAGTTAAACACTTATCTAAGTCAATGCCCTTTTCCAAGTAGAATTATGGCAGAATTAGTATTGCAATAGAATTGAAAGGCCATCTGGAATGAAAAGATCAAACATAAATCCTAAAATGATCAGGAATTATTCCACATCATATAAGCAGGAATCGCTCTAAACACGATCACACTGAATCTCCTATAAGAGAACCCTTTCAAAGAGAGGAGCAAGCAAACTCATCAAGGAATGAGTATGTCCTAAGATGGTGATAAGAGTCTTCTCTCTTGACAATATGACCACATAAGTTCAGGTGCCAAAAATTATGCATCTTCTTAGTTTATAGGAGTCTTCTCTCTTGTTGATTATTATGACATGGGTATGCTAATTGATATCTGGACATGTCAAAGATATGAATTCTTCGAACATGTAATTGGTTTGTCCAAGGGATCTCAAACATAGACAACTGTTCTATAAATGTCAATATCCACTGTATCCAAGTATTACGAGTAACATTTGACTTTTCAAAAATTACTACATTAAGTTGTGTATGCTAATGTTTGAATTATGAAGCCCATTCATTAAACAATCTTATTTTGTCTATGTTTACAAGCTTTCTTAGAATTAATCTTCACAAGTATGAGTCTATGTTTACAATTTCTTCAACCAAAGAATCCAAAAGACGGCTCAGCTAGGTTCAACAACTATTTAGTTCAATTGATGTATAATATAGGAATCTAAAGCAGTGTGAAGGTTATCATTTTGATTTCTTTAATCATAATATCCGTATCAAATCTATGTTACATTAGGGCCCAACAACGATTCAGAATTCATTTTTTCACAGCCCCATGATCTTGCAATTCCACCTCCTATTTTCTATCAATTCACAGATGCAATATGTATAAAATGTATGTATTTTTTCACAACCCAAAGCAACTCGAGATCATGTTCACAATTGCATATTAATCCTCTAATTCATCACAAACCCATAATATCACAATGTTCAGAAACATGTCAGAATACAAATCAAACCTCCTAACTAACTTTACAAACGCAACAAATGAGAGCAAAAAATCAAGTCGTTGACAGCAAGAAGACCTTACTTTGGTTGGGTGCTGCTCTGATCTTGTTGCCCTGAAAGAGGTACTGGACTAGTCATGATCTGTTGCAGAGTCGGTGATGGAAGGCTGGCGCAACTGTGAGGGAGATAGAGGAGCAAAGGGTGAGGCTGAGCAGCTCGATCGGGTATGCAATTTTGGGAGTAGATGGGTCTTGATGACAGTGAACAGCTATGGAGTAGAGGGGAGAAGAGGAGACACTAAGGGATTTGTAAGGGAGATGGGTTCTCTGGTCGGTTTCGCAAGGGAGAAGAGGGTAGATGGGAGATGGTTGCGCAAGGGAGAAGAGGGGACACTGAGGGATTTGTGTAAGAGAGATGGGTTCTCTGTCTGGTTTTGCAAGGGAGAAGAGGGGAGATGGGAGATGGTTGTGCAAGGGAGAAGAGGGGACACTAAAGGATTTGTAAGGGAGATGGGTTCGCTGACCAAAAGAGAAGACGATAAAAAACCTGAGCAATTTGCAGGCTGGAGAAGTAAAGTATGAAAACTCGATGACTGCAAGTTTGACAATTTGTAGTCTGGGATGGAGATGAAAACTCGATGACAAGTTTTTGTGGCAGTTTGGAATCTGGATGGAGATGAAAAGTCGATGCCAAAACTTGGCAGTTTGCTCTGTGAAAAGTCGATGAGGGAGATGGGTTGAAATTTTTTGAAAAAGAGATGGGTTGAAAAAAGTTGAAAAAACTTGTTGCACAAAAACCACGGGTAGAAACGCAAAATTAGTGAGGCCTAGTCACTGTTCATGCGGTTTAAATTCACAATTGTACATTACTAAACACTGAGTGCCCAACTTTTTTTGAAACGTGGTCTATGCAACACAACCAAACGGGCACTATGTCTAATCCAACCCCTAAAAAAACAAAAGAAAATTAAATGGGTATTTCAAAATATTTATAATTTCCACCCAAGTTTTTTCAATGATTTTACATAATATCAAAATGTAAACTTATGTTGTGAGATAAAAATCTATTATTACAAATATATGTTTTTTATTGGTACTTTAAGAAAAAACAATTCCAAAAACAAGCTCTAAGGATTATTTGAAAATATTTTTGATTTCATCAAATATCTTTCTAACAATTTTATTCAATACTGGATCGTTTACTTACATTGTAAGATATAAATTCGATACAAAATACTCAATCTCTAAAATTTTTGAAAATAAAATAAAAATAAAAAACCCTTATTTTAAGAAAATATTTGTTTTTTTTTTTGCAAAAGGAAATTATTTTTAGATAACACATAATTACTATGAAATATAAATGAATAAAATGATTGATGAATGATTTTTGATATTTTGACCAAACTCTAACGCATGATTGTAAAATGGTTATTATTCCATTGTTGTATTTTAAAACATCAAAAAAGATTCAATTCTTTTGTGTTTTTATAAAAATATAATCCTTAAACTATTGATAATTCATAATTTATTAAAAGAAGTTTAGTTAATATATATAGAGTTATATTAAAAAAGATTAGTCTAAATTGTAAGATAAGTCTAAATTGTTTGTAATTAGAATTCATACCTCTTAATTATCGACCGTTGTAATTATCTCTTTGCAATTAGTATTTTAGATAACACATAATTACTATTCTGATATATAAAAGACATTCATAGTAAAAATAAAAATATATTTAGTTGAAGAGAAAGAATTAGAGACATTAAAATAAATCTAACCCTAGGATAATTCCGGAGTTAATTTTTATACTTTCAAAATATGAGATATCTGGGAACATTAATATTTATTATTTCTCATCCCAAAATAGCCATAAAGAATTTTTTAATTCTAAACTTGTTCACATAAGATTTATTATAGAAAATATAGTTATTATTATAGTTTAAAAATCAATATGGAGCATATGGGTCACAGGTTAGAAGGATCAACCCTATTTTTTTACAACGTCAAATTAACATTATCTAGACCATTTTTTCTTCAAAAAAAGTCGATGATTTTTTGACACGAGTTTTACCTCGGGTTGATTGGGTCAAAGGTTGCTCTGAGTTTTTAATTAGGTTAGCCCGAGTCATTTTTTTGTATAAACTAGAGTAGTCTCGACCTTATGTTGTCCTAGTTTTAGGTCAACTTGAATTTTACAACTAGTGTTATTGTTCTATTATTAATTTCAATACTTAATTATTAAACTAAAATAAAAATAACTTCTAATTATTTTTTACAAAATATGCAAGTTCATTAATATTACATGTTAAGGATAAAATAATTTTTTTGTTCATATTTTATTAAGTCATATCCATTATGAATTAAATATGATATATTGACAATCACTTTATACATTACCACTAAACACAATATTGTCTCCATCTGCTATATTTTCTCCTCACTATCTCCATCTTTTCTTTTATGTGACAATAACTAAATGCTATCTCATAATTTTTATACATTCAACAATTATATCAATTTTACTTGATGCATATATATATATATATATATATATATAAAGATATTTTAAATGAGTAAAACAATATGACTTGAATATATATGTTAATACCAAACATTGATTTGTTTTATTATATGACAATGATTATGATTATTATCATAAAAGTTTTTGCACCAAACATGAATATAGGACCTTTAAATTTAAAATAAAAAAAATAAAAAATAGAGTTGCCATCTAGTTTTTTTAAGGACAATATGAATTTTAAAATATGCATACCTTTAACTATCCTAATATGTTTTATGAGCGTTACACCCAAGTGAAGACAAGAATCACCCTTGCCATATCCTTACGTAAGAAAAGATACCATATTTATGTTTCCATCCTAAATTTGTTTTTATACATGCCTTTAACTATCCTAATATGTTTTATGAGCTTATTTACAAGTCATCTATTATTGGTGGATATATGTCTAAGTTAGTGTTGGGCCTTGATACAACTTTCATAACTCGACAATCTTTCATATTTAATTACAAGATGAATATTAGCTATATGTCAATTCTTAAAACTAGAAGACATGACACCTAGCTATTAAAATCCATTATGCAATCATATTAGTTTTAACCATATTTACCTAATATTTTTCCTATATTTTTTTTTATATATTTGTCTTGATATTTTTTATTTTAATTTTTAAAAGTATTTTGAATAGAAGATTAAAAAAAGGAGTAAATAAGAGGAAATTGACATATTTGACCATCAATTTATGTTTTGTGCAAAACTTGCACTATAAAGGTCAAAATAAAGGGATTCCAATGGAATTAGAAAGATAACATCCATACTTTTATAGAAATATATAACAAGAAAAATAAATAAAGAAATAGAAAAAAATCGTAACCTTCAAAGTCAAATCTTGCATTCTGCCAATGTTGACCTTCAACCATTTTGACTTGAATATCTTAAGCTATATAAATTCATTTGATGCAAATTGAATATTATTTTATGTTTGACTCAAAAAAATATAAGTGAACCAAATTGCATAAAGAAAAAAGCTCATATAAGAGAGATATGAGTTTTCTAAGATGACACATAAATTCTTCCAACAATAAGTTTTGTGAAGAAACAAGTCCAAATTATGTTCCAAAACATCCAAACCAACATTTAAGTCTTTATTTCCACAATTTATATCTTCGAAGTTAAATATTGAAGATTTCATGCAAAACTATTTTTTTTAGAAATATGGTTATTGAAGTTTTTAAATTTAAAACTATATACTTAAGGGAGAACTATTTTATCAAGTAGATATTTAAATTTTCTATGCTATAAAAAGAAAGAGAGGAAAGAATAAGAGAGAAGGAGTTGACCAGAATAGAGAAACACAAATACTCTCTTCCAAAATCCCAAATTCAAGCATTCTTCCATCTTTTGGAGTAGTTATTCAATAGATATGCCAGACTAAACTATTTGTCTAGTTTCCAAGGACATAAATTTTTGGATTTCAAAATCTATGATGTTTATTCTTCCACTTATTTTTAGTTTATATGATGAATGAATATGTTTGTTTTCCTATGCATATTTCCTATGATTGTTTATCTTAATTGCTAGAGCAATCTCTAACTTGTTATTGTAAAAAATCTATTACCAAGTTTGCTATAAAAATCAAAGTTATGGTATATAAACTTATGAAGCAACTAAGTTTAATAATTGTAACGGATCTATGTTATTCATATTAGGGAGAGCTTTCAAAAAAATTAACATGAATTGTGAACAATCATGTTATATAGGTTAATCAATTTATTTCGTTCATAAGGCTGCTATTAAAGTAAATAATTAGTGTGGACACTGTGATTATTTGTTAGTTAGAGTTAGATATACAACGAATTATGTTAACTAACTAACATTAAAAAAAAAAGATAAGACTCTAAATATAGATTGCAGTTTCATTTCAAGGATCAATTTTGATTTTTGTAGATGGATATTTACTTGAGACTAAGGTTTGTTATCTTGATATATTTCAGTTTTATTTAATTTTTCTTTATTGTTTAATTCTACCTTAGTCTAGATAATCAACAACTAAACCCCTATAATTGCATCAAAATCTGAACTAAACCTTTCTCATGGGATTGCTGACTTGCTTGCTCTATACTATCTTGTGTGTGTGTGTTAAGGTAGGATAATTAATTTGTGTGACCAAATATTGTAATAACTCAAGTTTAATTTTTTTTGTCATTTACTTAATGAAAACTCATCAAGAATTTTTTTGCTACATTCTAAGGTTATACATCGATCTCTAATAACTAGGAGACTCATTGACTTGATTATTTAAAAATCAATCTCTCATCAAAATATATCGCACACTTGATGAAAACTTTCCTGCACAGTATTTGTTCTTGTTTGAAGAATAATTGTTTATTCACCTATACATATGTAAAAAGGCCACAACACATTTTTATTTTTTATTTTAATGGATATGTAAAATTTTTAATAGAAATAAAATAAAAAAGCATGAGTGAATTGTATTCATGCATGAGTTGTAACATGTCTATTAAAATGCATTTTGAATAGTAATGTTCATGCAAATTTTAAACAAGAAAAAAAATAAGAAGAAAGGATGGGGGACTAACTTGAGCTAGTTTGAAGCGAGAATGGGGTATGATTGTTTCAACTGGTTATGGATATAATGGCGGTGCTGTTGATCAAGGGCAATTTTTCTCTCCCTCCTCCTCTTCCCCCTATTTGCAACTTCCTAGTTCAAAATATACTCATTTATGAAAAATGCAACTCTCATTTTCTATTTCAATAAAAATAAAATAAAAAAAGAATGAATTGGCCATACATGTATAATAATATGTCCATTAAAATGCATTTTGAATAGTATTTTTCTTGAAAATGTAATGAGAAAAGAAGGAAAAGAAGAAGAAAGGATGGAAGACTTACTTCAACTAGTTTCAAGTAAAAATGGGGTATTATGGTTGTTGTTGTTGGCGGCTACAATGGTGGTGTTGATGAACAAGAAGATTTTGCTCTTATTATCTATTTCTTTTTCTCCCCCTCTACAACTTCCTAGTTTAATATACTCATTTATGGAAAAACTCTTATGTTCTAGTTTCTTGCCTTGATTTTTGTTGTTTTAATTTATTTTTCTCTCTTTTTATACTTATCCCTTAATACTCTTTGATTCAATTTACCCCCATTTCTCTTAACTTAAACTCCGTTTTCTATTCACTCTTCCAGACTTGACATTCTCTCTTCTTAACTTAATTCCCCTTGTTTCTTTGCCTCTATATTTAAAGGAGAAAATAAAGCTTGTCCATGATTATACCATTTGGCCAAGCATGTCTTTGCACTAATTATTTAGTGGTTTCAATATGTCAATGCATGTATTTTTTAGCAAAACATGAGATAACATTTGGCCATGATTATACCATTTGGCCAAACATGTTTGTGCTTACCTCTATACACTAATTATTTAGTGCTCTCAATGTGTCAAAACATGCATTTTTAAGCTGAACATAACCAAGCATTTGACCATAATTATACCATATGGCCAAGCATGCTTGTGTTGAGCTTTTTGCTCTAGTATTTTTTAGTGATTTCAATATGTCAAAACATGTACTTTTTTTGAGCTAAACATGGCCTATATATGCAAATGATTCATTGTTTGGGATTCTTAGGAAGCATGAGAGAGATGAAATTAAGGCTAAAGTCTTGCTAAGAGTCATGCAAATAAAAATAATAATAATAATAAATCAAGATGGAGAACTTTTTTTTTCCTGCCATACTTGTTTTGGTGCATTGCATTGTTTTTGAATGAATGCGTGAAACATCCTAATTGCATTTAAAATGATCTCTTAGTATTGACATCTTTCCCAATTTAGTGTTTGGCTTTTTCTATTTATTATTATTTAGCTAATTACTATTATTTTATTTTACTGTTTGTCTACAATTCCATCCCTATATATGTATATAGCTCTTCTCCTTCCTTCTTCTTGTTTTTTGTTTTTTTAAAATACATTTACATTTTTTGAATTCTATTTCAAGAGGTGAGAAATTGAGTTGTAACACGAGTCTAAAAAAATAGAGATTGGCCACATGAATCTCACAGTTTGGTATGCTAACTAGAACCTATACCTTTGTAGTTAAATAGATAGAAAATAATAATAAATGATGGATTAGTGGATAATGATTGTATGAGTATTTTAGTAAGGAAAAGAAGATGACATATATAGGCATTCAATACTCGTCGGAAAGTTTTTCCACCATCATATATAGTTTTCTATTTCATATGATGAACTCAGAGACTTTTTCAAGTGCTGATTTTATACAAATTTCTTTGAGGTCAAACATGATCCTTGAGTGCAAGTTCCATTATATGTATATTTCTCCACTCATCACTTCATGCTACTGTCCGAAACGGCACCTGAAAAATACTAATATATATACCTCGATTTATCTCAGTAGCTTAATGTACGTCCGTACATTATAACTCTCTCACTAAAATCCCATTAGAAAAGGCTGGTGCGTGTGACATATTTTTCCATCTTCTTCTTGGCTTCATTAATGCGCAGACCACATCATGTGTACACAAATTTATGAAACTTCTCGGGCTGATACATATCCATAACTCTCACTTGGAGACCTCCATATTTGTAATTGTTATGTTATATTTTAAAATATAATTTATATTATTCTTTAATGTATCTTTATTCTCTCATATGATAGTTATTTGAGCTTAAAACCTGCACGCATATCCACACGAGAATGGTGAGATTCGAGCTTATGATCGCTGAGCTAATAAAACACTAATACTATATCATAAAACCATCTCATCTAAAAATCTAAATAATTAAATAAAATTCTAAAATATAATTTGTATTATTGTATAAAAACCGCTGCATGTATGTGGCGTTTCTCTTCGCCCACTTACCTGCAACGATAAATATCAAAGAGACAAATACTGTCATTATACGCCCTAATCCTACCCTAACTCTCCTATATCTATCTCCCAAAACAATTAATTTCAATGTAGTACCCCAAATTAAGGGAGCTAGTACAATTTCATTAGTTTATGGATTGAAGACACAGCCCACCAGCTTTTCTTGCCCCACTTTACAATAAAGCTAAAGCAGAGTGAATAAAAAAGAATAACAAATGAGTGAAAGAAGAAGGAGACATGTAAGGCTCCTCAACCCCACATCTCTATAAAAACTCCTAGAGGACATAGCCTCAAGTTTTCTTCATCCTCATCCGAGAAAGCAAACAGGACACTGAAAGCTTTAGCAAAGGGCTTTTCTGGGTGAAAATTCAAGGAAATATGATGAAGTGATCAAGAAAGTGGAATAAGAAAAAAGAGCAACGGGAAAGTTTTTATTTTTATGGTTTTGTTTTGAAGGCATGAATTGAAGTGTGTTTTCTGCAGAGGGTCATCAGTACTGCAAAGCAAACGATGGCAGGAAACCCTAACTGGTGGAGCATGCATCCACCTTCACAGCAACCTTCTGCTTTGTTATCTTCCTCTCCATCTATCTTCCCTTCCCAATATGTACTTGGATCTTCTCCATTCCCTTCGAATTCTCTGCCTGATAACCAAGAGCTTCCTCAGTCATGGAGCCAACTACTTCTGTATCTCTCTCTCTCTCTCTCTCTAGTTCATCATGTTAACACGTAACATGTGACACTTAATCCATAAGTTCATTTAAACTCTTATTCTACTAATCATATTTCATTTTTGTTTCTCACAATCTTTCTTATCTCCTTTTTTTTGTTGCATTTTTGTCTTTTGTTGTCCTAAAAATTCAAACCCTTCCACATACGACATCAGTTTTCAATAGATTTTTGATCTAGAAATTTAGCTCCTTATTTACCTTTATCCTGAGTGTGTTTGGTGGTAGTTATCTTGTATACATGTAGCAGTCATGCTAATCACAGATCATCTTGACTTGGGTTTTAAGCTTTCAGTAATTTGGTCATTTGATTGTCAGGGGTGGTTCGTCAGGAGATGAAGATAGGTACGGTCTGAGTCAATTTCAGCCTAAAAAGTTGGGAAATTGGGAAGACCAAATCTTAAATCCGTCTCCAAATATTTCTTTAGATGCTGATATAAAGCAAGAGGTTTCCCACAATAGCAGCTTATATGGTCATGTGGAAGAAGACTTTCAGGAAGCTAGGCCCACTGCTTGGCCACAAACGATGCCGGTCTCTTCCACTAGGTCTTGCGTCACAAGTTCAAGTAGTTGTACTAGTATATTAGACTTCTCTTACAGCAAGGCAGATGGGACAAATCAGAATCCAGATCATTCATCTGAGGTAATTTATTGGAGTATTTAAGCTCTCTGTTTGTGTATATATATATATATATATATATTGTCTCCATTTTCATAACATATATGTGATCAATTGTTGAATCATATAAATTCTAGCCAGCCAGCTCTCGGTTAATTAGTTCATCACCTGGGTTTCTCAAATTTCTTCTGCCCCCCTTTTCTTTTCTGCTAGTGTAACAGTGCAGCCACAGGTGGAGTGTGTAAGAAGGCCAGGGTTCAGCCCTCTTCAGGCCAACCTCTTAAGGTGATATGACACACAGCATCTCTCTCACTTTCTCTCGTTTGGCGCGCGGCCGCCTGGTTGTGTCTTTCTCGATTGTCTATTTCTTCAGCTACATAGGGTTCATCTATTACAAAAACATGATAGTTGTATGAAAACCTAGCTAATGCTCTCTAATTTTCTAATATATATTTTGTTAATTACCATGGAGTCAGGTGAGGAAGGAGAAGTTAGGTGATAGAATAACAGCTCTTCATCAAATGGTTTCTCCTTTTGGAAAGGTAAATACACAATAAAACCCCACTTCCTGATCAGCAAACTAAACCGAAAGAACAGTTTTTATTTCTCTGTTAAAAACCATAAAGCAAGTTTATTTATTTATTCCTTTTAAATTTTAAACTGATCATCAAACCTCTCTCTCTCTCTGCTGTCCTCCATCTTGAGTCATTTTTGGCTCTCTCTTTTTAACATAAAAGAAGACAAAAAAGATGAGTTGGGGTATGATGACATGTTCCTCTTTTACAGACTGACACAGCTTCAGTTTTGTTAGAAGCTATTGGGTATATCAGATTCCTTCATGGTCAAATTGAGGTGATGTTTCTTCTTCCCCATCTTATATATAATACACTCTCTGATGGAAGTTATAAAATCTTCTTTTTTTCTCCTCCACCCCCGTGATTCATGCAGGCTCTTAGCTCCGCTTACTTGGGCAGTGCCTCACCAAATATGAGGAACCTGCAACAATCTGTAAGTACTTGTATATATATATATATATATATATCTGTTCGTCATTTCCCAATGCAGACTACCACGATCTATCCTCTCCCTCTCCTACCATGCTCACGTGTGAGACTCGGCAAGTATATATGGCTAATTGTGTTTAAAAATAGCGTACGATAGTTTAACTAATAACGATCGATAGAAACTGTGCATTTTCTGAAGACATACGTCAGGTATTTCTTCATCACCTCTATAAAAGCAAACTAGGGATATTGGTCTGTGCGTGGAAAGCACATACGCCAAAGACTAGCTTCATGAATATTTTGTTGGAAAATAATTCTGATACCAATTGTTAAAATGTAGAGTTGCCTCCGATTTTAATTGAAAAATTATTTTTCTTAGCTAAAAAGAAATTGAAATATTTCAGTGTTTAGCTAAAGAAAAAAAAAAGAGATCAATGTGTAAAAATCCTCATCTAATTTTTATTGTCATCCTTCTAATTGTATTTATAGAGGAAATGAAAGGCATTACAAGAACCCTAATCAAACGCAAACTCTTAAACTAATCTTATCATAGATAAGATTTAAACTACAAGTAGAAAAAAACATTCAAAATACATCATAAATGCTAGAATTGAAATGACTAATATCAATAAAAAAAAATTAATCACTAATTTGTAGCAGAATTGAAATCAAATTCTTCATCATATTTATCCGGTAACAAATGAAAGGCATAATTTGGGAGTACTTCAGGGATACGAAGTAGCAGGGAGTCAAACAGGTATTGGGAAAGATGGATATGTGTGTGTGTATATTCTCTTCTTTCTCTTCTCTTCTCCTCTTTAATTTCCATTAATTTAGCTGTTGAATGACGTCAGCGTGAAAACAAAAAGGAGCTCCTAGGAAGAAGCTTCTTCTTTCTCTGTCTAATATCTAAATACTGATCAATAAGCTTACTTTTTTCTTCATTTGACTTGCTGTACATTAATATAAATACGTTTTAGTCTGTAGATTAGTCGACAATCCATCATGATTCTTAGTACCCTGCTCATTAATGATGACTTTTGATTATTGCACATATCTTTTGATGGGCACACACCTTAGCTACATAGCTTGGAGAGTTTGTTTACAACAAAATTGCATTATTTAGTTAGTACCTTGGCATATTTTTTTAATAATGAAAAGATATGTGCCTGTGTGTGTGGTGTGTGTATATATATATATATTTATCGGATCATATTTGCAGGATAATCAAGATCAGCTAAAGGAGTTGGGGAGTAGAGGACTGTGCTTGGTTCCCGTGTCCTGTACTCAGCATGTTGGAAGTGACAACGGTGCCGATTATTGGGCTCCCAATATCGGAGGAGGGTCGTGACCGATTCAGGCCGTTTCAAAGTTTCGGAGAATGGTATAACATCATGAGCAGTCACTCTGCTGCAACATTCCAAGGCTGATTGCTCATGATGGTATGCCATTCAAACTAGAAATGGTCATTAATTGCTTCTGAATCCTCTATCTAGCCACTATCTGTCTGCTGTTGATGTTTTCTTTGAGCTGTTTTGAGAGCTCCCATGGAATTCAAGTTCACTTAGCATTTTTCTTTCATCTCAAAATGAATTCTTTCTTATATGGCTTTTATTAAAATGGCTACCACTACTAAGAAATAAGGTCATTAGCAACTACCCAAGTCTATTCTATTACGAATAAAACTAATATTCTTTGATCGTATAATTTAGCAATGGAATCGACAACAAAGACATATTAGATGCTGTTTTGTCGGTGTTGATTTATCATCAACAAATTTCTCCATTGCTGATTTAAGTGCAATCGGAAACTGTTGTTCATATTAGGAACATGAAAATTCGTTGTTGTTTATGTGGAACACACTTTACAATTAGCGACAAAAAATTCACTGCTCATTATATGATTATTTTAATTAACTTTTATCCGTTTCTTACTCATATGACTTTTCAATTTTTTGATTAATTATTTATGGATATTTTGAAAGTTGTAAAATATATATAAACACACATTAATATTTAAAGTTACTTTATTATTATAATAAATTGAATAAAAATAAAATTCATAGTACTCTTAAAAATTTAGTTAAACTTACATTTATACATGAAAGTTATATTATAATAAAAAGATACGATCTTGGTGGTTTTTATGGAGGCAAACCAAGATACCGTGGATCAATAAAAGGTAGATTGGGATAAAGTGTTGAAGCCTAGGTAGATATAACAATGAAGATGTTGTATCTATAGATGTTATTATTCGTGGAGTCAAATGCGGCAATTTTACTAGGGCCATAGGTGCCATCATATCTTGTACTATATTTGATATTCTACCATTGTATTCAAGATTATTAATGAGGTATTATATCATGGAATCCATCTCTATTTTATTTCATTATATCCTCTCTCAATGCATGATAAGATATAGTAGGATATGATGACTTCACCAAGTAGAAATGTGATGAATAACTCGTATTAATTATAAAATTTAACATATAGGGTGAATCATGTACCCTACCTCTTGCAACTTATTCTTAAGCAAAAACATGATTTTCTTGATCAGTCTTATACTTTGAGATTATCTAGTTATTCTTCTATGACAAAATTTTATTTAGTGATATCATATTTTATCCATTTTTTCTTATGAGAAAAATGAAACAAAGAGTTTTTTTTTTTAAAAAAAAAACCTCAAAAAAGATCACCAACAAGACTATTAGCCTAATATAAGAATTGAGATGTATTGAATGACATTTAGGGCGTGTTTGTTTCCTAGAAAGTGAATTCCGGGAAACCACTTTCCAAACTTTCCTGTGTTTGTTTGTTTTCCGGAAAGTTGGTCAACGGAAAACACTTTCCGGTCAACGGAAAACACTTTCCAGTCAAAGAAGAATTTGGCTTGGTTTTCAGGAAAGTGTTTTCCGGAAAATTTGGGCGGAAAACACTTTCCGGAAGTTGTGAAAAATTTAGAAATATCATTATTTGCTGATTATATCAAATTTGATTCTCAAACTTTTGATTGCTATATATAATTTGTTTTGAATATTTATTTTTCAATTCTATCTCTTAAAATTTAATTTTTATATTAATTTTGGTCCTTATTTTTATAATTGCTATTTGCTTTTTTCTTATCATTTTTTTTATTGAAAATTTTTATCTATCAAATTTGGTCCTCATTTTTTTTTATTGTTACTTATTTTATTTGAAATAATTTATGAAATGTTAATTATTATTATTTTAATTTATTCACCTTTCATTTTTTTTAATTTTTTAGATTTGATCTCTATTATTTTGATTATTATTTATTTTATTTGAGATAATTTATGATTTGTTTTCAATTTCATTCTCATTCAACTTTTTAATTTGTAAGATTTGTTCCTCATTATTTTAATAAACTTGAAAAAAAAAAATTATTAATAAATTATTTTTCAGTTCATTTTCCATAACATTAACAAACACTGGAAAATGTTTTCCAGTTCATTTTCCATAACATTGCCAAACATCGAAATTCACTTTCCAGGAATTCACTTTCCAAAAGGAAACTACTTTCCAGCAAACAAACGGGGCCTTAATTGAGAACAAAATGTTTATGCTAATAAAATATAAATCTATCCTTCTCATATTTAGACATGGGAACCACCGCTAGGCAAGAACACACACACACACACACACACACACACACACACACATATATATATATATATACACAAAAAAAAATCATCTCTTTGTAAATTATTAAACTTCAAAATAGAGATATTACTAAATAAAAAATTGAAAAATATAGAGAATGTATAATTAATTAAGATATTATCTATCTAAAGAAAGAAATAGGAAAACCCTTCTTTTTACTCAACCTAACAAAAATCTAAATTTTTTAACATGATACAACTTTGCATATGTGTTTTTAACTTGCATCTAACAACCCTTTCTATATGCATTTAATTCCATAATAACCAAATATACTATAGTGGATAAAAACAAACAATTCTTACTCCAAACTTCATAAGCATTTAGCTTCAAGGGTGTAACAAAAGATAAATTGATAATTTAATACCTTTTTTTTTTTACAAAAAACATCATCTCACAAAGAATTTTACCCTTATTGTTAGGTTATTAATATAAACTTATCTGAAACTACCTTATAATGGAAAAAACAATCTTTCAAAAAAGAACTTTTATTTGTATTATCTTTTAGTCATGACCTTATAAGTGACTTAATGGTAAACTCACACACCCTTCTCTACTACTCTCAAATATCAAGCATCCTCACAAGCAACATTAAAAAAATATTACCAAATAGTAAAAACTTGCTATTGTTGTGTCTTTGCAATTTGCTACTTATCAACAATTACCAAACACAAAAATCATAACTTTTTCTCAAATTCCAGTGCAACCTCATTTCCAAAGACCCTCTTAGTTTGAACCCATATAGACCCAATGAATATGAGGGATGTTATTCAAACTCAATTTAAATATATTAAAAAATAGTATATATCATATTTTTTATCAATCAAAGGAGTCTAACGCTTAATTTAGAAAGAACTATATTGTTTTTGTTTTAGTTGCGGTTCAAAATAAGTTTTAAAGTGTTTGGTTAAAACTGTTTTTGAGTTTGTGATAAATGAAATGATCTAAAAAATTATTTTAATTCATTTCTAAATAAATAAATAAAACATGTTATTTTAGTTTCTACAAAACTACAATTTAAAACATAATAAAAAGTTTAAACATGTTTTACTTTTTTTAAAAAAATTGAATATATATAAAAAATAAATTTTAAAAGATTAACAAAAATTATATATATATATATATATATTAATGTTGTGTGATTTTAATTTGCTAATATATATATTTGAAAATTCAATGGTCATGAAGTTAAACCTTGTTTTATTTACAAACCTGATGCAATAAATATTACAAACCTTACAAATTTTCTCTCTGCATGTGCAATAAATGAACATGTGAGCTCCTAGTATCAAAAAGCAAGAAAAGCAGCCAATCTTACGTTAGATTAAAATCTGACGTTGGACCCATGACAAAAAACTAACTCTGGTTGTCAATTAACCAAACACTATGGGCATCTGTTTTTCTAAAACTTCTGGTGTAAACGCAATACCAAACAACATCTAATTCAACAAGCCTCCTCCCACTAGTAAGGGGATGGATGTTCAAATGTTTTTTAAATGGTCAAATCAATGATTTTTTTATTTGTAGAGAAGAACGCAAAAAAATTTCAAATAGTCAAGTTTATGAGTTTTTATTTTTAACGAGAAAATTCATTTTTTCATGAATAGATTGATAAAAAAATCTTATATTTTTAAGGAAAAATATTAAAATTTGAAAAATACTCAGGCTGAGAAGCCTTTTACGAGCAGTTAAGTCAATGAGGCTTTTATTTCTAAGAATGTACATTGAGATTTTTGCTAATCACTTGAATTAATTAAGTAAATTGTGAGTGAACTCTAAAAATTACAAAACACATAATAGGCGTTGGAGTTTGCACTATGACTTCTCTCTGAAATCACTGTGGATTGCGACAGTGTGGAAACGATTTTGGGATTCAGCATCCGACGTTCCTTTTTTTTTTCTGGGGGTGTTTTCAGTTTTTAGCTTTTTTTCCACTTTTCGCTTTTGTACAGTGCATTGACGTCGCTGACCCTCAAAAATGATAAAATACTGCATAGGGACGAAGGGCTCCATCGACTTTTCACAAAGTCAGTGCATAGTGCACCGACAAAAAAAGCCATCGATAACGACAAAATAATGCACAGTGAACGGGGAAACAGGCGTATTTTCCCCACCGGTTTTTTTGTGAATCTCAGTTAGGTCAGGGGTGTCTTGGTAATTAGCCTTTATTTTATTATTTTTCTGTCTGCACAGTTGGCGCGTCGTCAGGATGCGACAGCGGCACTTAATGCCAACGCGCCATGAAAGCCGCGCATTCGGTGGTCCAAAATTCCTTTCCACCGGTGAATACGTTTTTTCACCTGGTCGTCTATCTCCCGTTGCGGCGCATGTTTGTCAGCTATGATAGGGTAAACGGCGGGGACCGATTTTTTGGCGGGTGTACGTTTTCTCTCTCCTGCGGGCCCAATGTCAGGTCCAGTCCCTCATGTATATAAGCAATTCATTTCAGTCCCTAAGGTTTGGATTTTGTTTTTATGCATGATTTCATGAATTGAAAGTTTGATTGTTTTCAATTATGCCCTCCAATTAAAACTAATAATATAAAGCATTTTTAATTTTGGTCCCTAAACTTTTGATTTTCGATTTCTTTTTTGTTCATGTAATTTTTATGGTCCGAATGTTTTCATTTCTTTAATTTGGTCCTCCAATTAAAATTCTTAATATATACAACTTTTCATATCATTCCTACTATTTTTAATTTTTTTGATATAACAACAACAATTACCATTATTATTATTTCATTATTTATTTTGGTCCCAAGATTTTTTTTTTCAGTTTTATCCTTCAATTGGAATTAATTATATATGTTATTTTTCATTTCGGCTCTTATTCTTTGAATATTTTATTTTATATTAATTAATTTTTTTCTTTAAATTCTTTGATAATGTTTATTTTTATTTCATATTTATGCATTTATGCTCTTAGTTTTTTAATTTTCTTTTAGTTTTTAATCGGTTAAATCCATAAATTTCAATTTATGTTGGTATTCATTTTAAAATAAATATTGCATATTTTTTCCTTTTATTCTTTTTCTTTAATGTGTTCTTTGGATTAAATGATTTTTATGATTTTTCTATTTACACAATGATATTGATAATTTCAGCGATTATTTTTATTTTATTTTTTAATCTTTTTCTTTTTTTGTAATGATTTTTTTGTGCAATTTAATTTTTTTGATTGTTTTTAACAGTAATTTTAATAATAATTTTAACTGTTATAATCACGATAATGACAATAACATAAATATTGATTTTTAATTTATGTTTTTGTCTTTTTGTTGATAAGGAATTGATTATTTATTTCTATTATTTAATTATTGGAGGTTTGTTTTTAATAATTTTTTCTTCCTTTTGTTTTTTTCCTTCGTTAGATTAGATTATTTTTATGATCTTAGTATTTACACAATAATAATGATAATTTTGGTTATTGGTTTTTTATTGTTTTTTTTTATGAAAAATCTTTTCCTTTTTTTATGGTTTCCCTAGGTAATTTAATTATTTTAATAGTAATGCTGATAAAAATTTTAGATTTTATAGCGATAATAATAAAAATAACATCAGGATGGATTTTCAATTGATGTTTCTGTTTTTTTGTCAACAAAAAATTAACTACTTATTTTGGTTATTTAATTATTACATTAACAATTTATATTTTTTCTTTAATCATAATTCATTCATTTATTTATTCTTTCATAATGATAATGATAATGATAATATTTTAATTGTTTTTCTTGCTTCCTATTTTGTTCATGCTTTTTTTTTTCTCAATATAATTTAATAATTTTTATTGTTTTAATAGTAACAACAACAATAATTTTAGATTTTTAGACTCCGATGTTGCTATTGTTATAGTATTTTAAATTAATATTGCTTCTTTTTTCCCTTTATTTTTTTAGATTTGCTGTTCATATTAAATGATTTTTCTAATTTTACTATCTGCATAATAATAACAATGATTTTTGTGATTAATTTTTGTTTTTCTTATTAAAATATTTTGCTCTGGTTTTTAAAATGTTAGTTCGCGTTTTTTTGTGATCTTTCATGACGTAATATCTACATTCTAAAAGATATAATTCATGCTTTCACAATAAACTGTACTTAATTTTTTTTATATTTTATCTTCTAATCTATAATTTTTATTTGATTATATCATATAAATTTATCGTTGTTAATTTAATTATGTTAAATTATATACATAAAAATACTCGCGACAACACGTGGACAATATAGCTAGTAATTTAAATAATTGATGCCATGTGAAGAATAGAATTCAGGAGAAAATATATAAGAAAAAAAAAGCTATTTTGAATTCAAAAATAATAATTATGAAATCAAAGACCCTTTTGCAATTTATCAACTCATAAACCACTCCTAGACAGTGAGAACAGATGCTAGGCAGAACAAGGCCTAGGAACTCATCCGGTCTGGCTATTGCGTAACTTGAGAAAATTAGCATGGCAGATAAATGGAGCCAAACTGCTCTCATAGTCATTGACATGCAGGTCTCTCTCTTTTCCCTGAATCTTGTTTGCTACATATGTGTGTGTGTGGATATTGATGTTATATATATATATATGAACTAAATTTGCATCATATGTTTTTCCTTTTTTTAGAATGATTTTATACTCGAGGATGGATTGATGAAAGTGAATGGAGGCAAAGCCATTGTCCCAAATGTGATCAAAGCTGTTGATATTGCTAGGCAGCGTGGCATCCTTGTTGTCTGGGTGGGTACTGGCTACCCTTTCTCTCTTGCTCGTTTTTTATTTCTACCTCTTACCCAATTCCTTTTCTTTTCTTTCCCCCCCTTCTAACCTGTGGGTGTGATTTCCTGCGATTTCTTACTATTTTCGTCTGAATTATTGTTTTTTTTTTTGCTTGGGTTTTTCCATTTCTAGAAAAGAGGAATTTGGGAAGTAGACATATCGTTAGTTTTGTGGATTTGCTGGGACGTTTATTTTCTGCTCTGTTTAATTTTGCTTGACTGTTAATTTTATTGTTTCAGTCTGATTGTGATTGACTTTGATTGGAAAACTGAAGTTCATAATGCTTCTGTATGACTATGCATTGAGGTTGACTACACTTCGATTTCATGGCTTCAGGTTGTCCGTGAACATGATCAACAAGGGAGAGATGTTGAGCTCTTTCGCCGACATTTGTACTCTCCCGGTAAAGCGGGTCCCACCTCAAAGGGAAGTGTGGGAGCAGAACTGGTTGATGGTCTTGTAATCAAAGAAGGGGATTATAAGTTGGTGAAGACACGTTTCAGTGCATTCTTTGCTACTCATCTTCATTCATTTCTGCGTACTGAGGGAATTAAGAGTTTGGTAATTACAGGTAAATGCAAATTTCAGGACCCATGAACCTAGTTTAATTGTATTCTAATGGGGATTGTTGATGAACAAGGGATTTGAGTGATTTACGCATGCTAACAGCCTGTGATCCTTGCAATTATTCACGTAGGGGTTCAAACTCCAAATTGCATAAGGCAGACTGTCTTTGATGCGGTAGCTCTAGATTACCAACCTGTTACTGTTATTGTTGATGCCACTGCTGCTGCTACGCCTGACATACATGCCGGTATGTGTGTTTTCGTTGATTGCCTGCAACTAGTTCCAGCTTTTATTGATTCTTTTATGCTTTCGAATGAAACCTTTATAGGGTCAAGGAAGGGGAGGAATAAAGGGAAGAGGGAAACCTTTTAATCAGAAAGTATATTGAGGCATGCATAATTAGTTTTAATTTCTCTTCATATTATCTACTTCGCTAAATTTTGCATAACTTGCAACCTTTGAGATTGTTTTATTTGTCGAATATGGAATTCCCCTACACAAGTTGGTTCTCTGTTGTTTCTGATACTGTAGTGATGAAATTCGATGGGGCTTGCATTTAATATCCACAGCATTAAGAACTATACTGTACATTTATGGTTGAAGTTGCTGTTAGCTTTATCAGATTTCCTGTCCAAAACTAAGAATGCATTTTGAAGTTTGATCAACTGTGTTGAGGTAAGTAAATGCAAAAATACATTTTTATCAAGCTTCCTTAGGCTCAATCACTGAACTTGTATCTGATTTCTGGTGAGTTTGAATTTCTGTGAAGCCAGAACTATGAACTGGCTAGAACAATAAATCAGATCATTGAAAATGAATCTCTCAGCAAGATGATACATATAACGGAGGGAAAGACTGAAGATGGTTGTTATCAGTGTTAGAATTTTGTGATTCAAGGATTTAAAAATGGAGCACAGAAGTTATGAGGTAAAAGGTAAACGGGACAGAAAATCATTAGCATCACGTTCAAGGAATATAACACACTTTCAAAAACCATAAACCAAACAGATGAATTTGTCTTTACTTCATTGAGAATTGAAAAAACTCTTCTCTCTTTGCTGGTTGCCAACATTGCTGATTTCTGTAACCATAATATTTTCAAATCAAGGATGGTAAGGGATTTTTATTCTTTATTTCATATCTTGTACTCTGTGAAGTTACATGGGCTTGATGAAAATATTTTGCCTGAAACATAATGGTATACAGGAATTTGTGGTGTGCTGGGGAGAGATTAAGACCATAAAATATTTGATAATAGTATTAGGAAGTTTGATGATTCACGACAAATTATTATCTGCCTCAAAATATGTTCAAATGATCATGTCACTTAATATGATAATCATCACAGAGCCGTTATCATGTTACTGAGGCTCCCCTTTGATGATATTCACAGCATCACTGATCTCGCAGATGTAACTTGATAAAAACTTGCTATTGCTGTGTCTTGCTTGGCTCTCAATCATCCTGCGATTGATGAAGGGCGGATCGATCACTGAACAACATTTTACAATCGATCCTCTCCAAGTGCTGAGAAGCGTGAAAAGCAATGGACAAAATGAAAACATGCATCATCAACCCTGTTTAATGATGCGGACATTCTTCTCTTGCTATTCACAACATTATCTTTTCATTTAGCTATCTTGACACTCTTTTCATGCTGTATTGCTTTGACAATTGGCATTCATCTCTGACATGGATCCTTATTTTTTGAACCAGCCAATATTTTTGACATGAAAAATATAGGAGTTGCGACCCCAGCCTTGCAGGAATGGTGTGGTTCTGGTGCTTGACTCACCTCATGGCCAAATGAGGGGCTGCTATCTCTGATTGTTCTTGGAAAGCTGTGCTTGAAAGGAGCTATTTGCGGGGTGTGGTGAGTTGTCATGCCTTGCTGGTCTGTCTAGCAGCCAAGTGTATGTCTAAATTCTAGTGACATAGAGGGAGAGAGAGAATATTAGTGGAATATTCACAGTTCAATTCTCTTTTCTGCTTATTAAAGCGCCGTCAATTGGGAAAAGACAGCCTAGTTTGCCCAATGCCTTGTGCTTGCAATAGATGGCATTGCAACCGAACCATCCATTTCTACTAAGCTGAAGCTTCTATGTTGTGCTCAGATCCATTATTCTCTCTTCCGTTTAAGTTAATGCTGAAGTGATACTCTACGGGTCTAAAAACAAAACCTGATAGGTGGCCAGCTTCATCACTAGATGTGCCACCTGCGACTGCTGTCTCTTTGAGAAATTCTTCGCGTACTTTCATTCGGGCCTAATGGAATTGCATTTGATGGATCGAACTTAACTCGAGAAAAAAGAAGAAGATGAAATCCCACCACCAGAGAAAAAGATGATGCATTGCAATCTAATAACCCTTATTGTTGCTCATTTGTTTAGAATTGAAAGCTCAGACCTCCTTTATCTGCTACTCATGAAATCGATATACAGTCATGTCTTCTCATGTACCAGGCAATTAACTCGGAAAACTGTCCCGGATGCCTCAAGGCCTGGCCTTGAAGTATGTTGAGAGATTTGTACACATTAAAATATATAGGCATGGAACGAGAACATCGAGGTTTGGGCTTGGTATATAGAGGCAATTCTTTTGCAGTCCATTTGAGCTCTGAATAGACACCTATGGTCTGAAAGAAGCAGAAGCAGGAACTGCAGCTACCATGATGTCATTTCCAATTGTCAAGTCATTCATCATGAATATAAAAAAGAGCAATTGGAAACTTTAATGAGCTGAAACTTCATGTCAATTATTACAAACACAGGCTAACCTCTGTTTCATATCGAATATAAACGGTATAAACTCAGAGCTTACTGACTTTATTTGAATTATTATGTGAGGCCATCCATTGTTTTCCCAGAGCAATAAGTTCCCCGTTACTTTTCCTTCTAACCTCTATGATCACTGATGTTATCCTTCCCTTGTCCCCCACAACCTTTGCCTCTACTTCAACTTCTTCCTGCCATAATAGTAGTAAAATATATTTACGAATAGTGAGTAAGAAGAAAAGAACTGAAGAGAAAATGCATTTCTGTTCATAGCTTTGAAATGCTCTCTTTTGAAACAATTTCCTTTGAAGATGACACCAGAGATCCATCCTGGGGTGAAAGTGCATATATTTGCAATTTCACCTGCCCCTTTGCAGATACAGAGAATGAAAGGATTGGAATAAAAATTCATTGAAAGGAGAAGCCCTAAAAATGTAATGTTTTTTTACCAAGGACAAACAAATTCTGGGAAAAACTAGAGAGCACAATACATTATAAAACGTCTGCCATTTGAATTGGCGTGCATGATACATTCAGAAACATAGCTGCTTGTGGCGAAGTTATTCTTATTAGGAAAAGCACTGATATATTTTCAACTACAATCTATTGCCTAAAAGGTATTTTGTCTGCTAGATCATATTCCCTGCCACTACTTCAATAAATTTCGCCCCCCTGCATTAAGCCTTTCTTCTCTAAGATAAAATAAATCTGTAAACCTTGATTATGTATTAGCCCTAATGGCCCAACAATTTGTCAGCCTGGATGGTTTGAATGATAACCCCTTCATCTCCCAATGTATTCTCCGAGTTTCCAATACTACTGGTATCATGCGGTCATATCATGTAAAAATATATACACAGATAATAAAATAATTGAAAGAGTCGAAAAGGATAAAGAAAGTGGACTTGAATCTTAGCCGTGGAAAAAAAAGAAATGTTGAAGTCAATAGATGCTTTGATATGGCCACCGTAGGAGTAAATAGCAGCTGCACCTACATCATCAATCAACGTTGCCATGGCTCCAACATGCCAATTCCCATCTGCATCCTGCCATGAAAAATGTTAAATTATATCAATTTACTAGCACATGAACAAACAGAAAACAAGAAAGATCCCAAGTTACAAGGTGATTAAAAGGACTAACTGATATGCGGTTTGAAACAACAAAATTACAGAGTATAAAACCCTCAAGTGCCTTCACTATTTTGAGACCTTCAACAGTTATTGCCTCCAGTTGGTGGCCTAAACCCTTTGATAGATCATCAAGCCATTTATTGGAGCTCTGCACTGGATTGTCTTCCATCTCCCTTTCTACGGTCAGTCTGCTGTTAAAAGAAATGACACCTGTTTTGTTGTTTTCATAAACCAGTCCGTCTTGCCAGCCTTTTATATGAAATCCATCTCAGCGCAAGCAAAAATTACCTAATATCTAAATGCTGAGGCTGTTTACTGCTTACGTTTTTTCACTTTTTCCTCTTTTTTTGTGGTTTTTATTTTATGATTATTTTTTATAATTTTTCCTTATTATATTTTTTCTATTTTTTTATTATATATTCTAATATCTAAATGTTGTGGCTGTTTTACGATTGCATTGTGCACACTGAACTACAGTATATTGCAACGAGTATTATTTTTTTCTTTTGTTATTTTTTTCTTAGTTTTTTTACTTTTTTACTGCTTACGCTTTTTCACTTTTTTCCTTTTTTGTTGTTATTTTATGATTAAGGCCTTTTTTTTTTTTTTTTTTTTTGGGTTTTTTCTCCGTTTTTTCTTCTTCTTTTTTTGCTTTTTTTATAGTTTTTTCCTTATTATATTTTTTTCTTATTATATATATTTTTATCTTTTTCTACTTATATATTTTTTTGGTTTTTTAGTTTTTAATAATCGGGGTGTCCGAGCTCTCTTAAATGCATCACGATTAATCTTCATATCCATTTTTTTTTATAATCAGGGTGTCCAGGGGCAACTTATGCATACCACGACAATCTTCAGACCCACATTTTTTTTTCTAAAATACTTTCCTGCTGGTACATTTTTTTTTCTTTTTTTATACTTTTTTTTATTCACTTGTTTTTTTTTTCTTAACTGGTATCTCTGTTCAACTTAAGTACACCACGACTAATTCTTGGCCCGAATTTTTTTAAAAACAATATAGATTGCTACGGTGCTTTCACGCTTATACTTTTTTTTCTTTCACTTATACATTTTTTAGTAACCATGGTCTCTCAACCAGCTTAAACTCTTTTTTTCACTTATAAATTTTTTTCACTTATATATTTTTTTATAACCACGATCTCCGAGTCAACTTAAGTGCACCACCACAACTCCTCGGACCAAATCTATTTTTTGATAATCGGAGTGTCCAGGCCAACGTGGGCACACCATGACTAATGTTTGAACCAGTTTTTTTTTCCTTATACGTTTTTTTGTTCACTTTTATTTTTATTTGTTCTTTGGATTAGATGATTTTTATAATTTTATTATTTGCGCAATAATAATGATAATTTTAGTGATTATGTTTTTATAAAAATCTTTTGATTTTTTTAAAGATTTTCCTGAAATTTTAATTTATATTGGTGATCATTTTGAAAGTAATATTACTCTATTTTCCCCTTTATTCTTTTTTTTTGTTTCTTTATTTATTCTTTAGATTATATGATTTTTTTATGATTTTATTATTTATGCAATAATAATGATAATTTTAATCATTGTTTATTTATTATTTTTTAATAAAAATCTTTTGCTTTTTTTCGTGACAATTTAATTATTTTAATTATTTTGGCAGTGATGTTAGTAATAATTTTAGCTTTAATAACAATGATAATGGAAATAACGTCAGGATGAATTTTCAATCTATGTTTTCGTCTTTTTGTTGATAGAAAATTAACAAATTTATTTTTTATTTGATTATTATAGGTATTTTCACAATTTATATTTTATTTTTTTTATTTAAATTGAATTATAAAATGAACTAATCTTAATACAATTAACTTAATAATTTAGATATCCGAGTTTTCTTGCTTTTTTAATGATGATGATAAATTTATGTTGGTTATTTCGCTTAAAACTACTAAACAAAAAAATTATATCGATTTTAAATTCATATATTTTATAGAAAACTTGCACTTGACATGAATTCTACACAGATTTATTATTTTAGCTAAATTTCTATTATAATAAAAAATACACACAATTAATATTTTTTACATTGAAAAAATATTGTATCGCCCACTGCGAACCGTGAGGCATTGTCTAGTTAAGTACAAGGCAAAAACATGTGCCTTTTTACTGTTTATTAAATTTTTGTTTATCATTTGGATGGGAATATTAATTTATCTTTAAATTTTTATTTTGTACTATTAAGTTTTTGTTTGACTCAAATTAACATTTAATTGCATAATTCTTTGTAAGAGAGAATTAAATTGAAAATGGAGGTTTAACTTTCAATACGGTGTAAATAACTCATATGCTCCATGTTTGATCTTGGTTGTTCATATCTCAATGATATAATTTCTTTGTTGTTTCTTGATTTTTTTTTCATTCATGCAAATTTTACTGCTTTTCCTCTTGATTAATGAATCTTATATCAATACTATGTCAATGTGATTAATGAATCCTATATCAATACTATGTCAAAGTTTAGGTTATACCACATGCAATGCATGCCTTTTAAAATATAGACCCCTCTTTTCTTTATAATTTAATAGTTAAGGGTTATAATGCCTGTTTTTCCTCTTTTGTGTATAAAATAATTTGATATTGTTTGTTTCATGTTTTGAAAGTATTTTTGGATAAAGATGTAAAAAGGAGGTAATTGGAGGTGAATGATAAATTTCACCATCATTTGATGTTTTATACAAAGCGGAAGCTATAGAGGTCGATATGAAGTGATTCTAGTGTAATTAAAAAGCTAATATAGATACTTTTATGGAAATCTATTGTAAGAAAAATAAAAAAAGAAAGAGCATGAAAATCGCAACAAAGTCAAATCTTAGAATCTGTCACTGTTAACCTTTGGCCATTTCAATTTGAATATCTCAAGCTACAAAAGTCCAATTGATGCAAACCCAATTTTTTTGGATTCCTGACTCAAGCATATATCAACGCTCCAAATTACAGAGAAAAAAGATTTCATGTGAGGGCTATATGATATTTGCAAGATAACAACTGAATTATGCCAGCAAACAGGTTTCGTGAAAAAATGAGTTCCAATTACTTTCTGAAGCATCTAAATCGGTATCTAAGTCTTATTTCAGCAATAAAACTCCTCTAAGTCAAAGCTTGAAGAATTCATGCAAGTTTATTTCTCTTTCTTAGGAAAATAGTTATTAAAGTACTTAAATGTAAACTATCAAGTTAAGGGAGGATTATTTTGTAATTCAAAGACTAGGGTTAGTTGTTCAACAAACATGCAAGGCTAAACACTTTTTCTTGGTTGTAAAAACACAAACTTTCACATTTCAAGAACTATGAGATCTATTTTACCTTTTCTTTTAAGTTTATATGATGAACATATTTATTCTCCTATGCTTTTTTTTCCTATGATCATTTATTTTAATTGCTAGAGTGGACTCTAAATTATTATTGTAGATAATCCATTGCTAAGTTTGATATCAAACTAGGAGTTATGGTATATGAACTTGTGAAGAAACTAAGTTAATAAATATGGCAGATCTACATTATTAATCTTAGGAAGAACATTCAATCAAATCAAACATAGATTATGGACAGTTATGTTTCTTGATTAATCAACTTATGTAATTCTTAAGGTTACCATTGAATTAAATTACTAGTGTAGACATTGTGGGTTTTTCATGGTTAGGGTAAGTTATACAGCGAATTCGTTAACTAACCAATATTAAGAAGAGATAAATATTTAGAATATAAAATGATATTTCGTTTCTATGATCAATCTAATTTTTGTGCCTAGACAACTTTCGATCTTAGGAAGAACATTCAATCAAATCAAACATAGATTATGGACAGTTATGTTTCTTGATTAATCAACTTATGTAATTCTTAAGGTTACCATTGAATTAAATTACTAGTGTAGACATTGTGGGTTTTTCATGGTTAGGGTAAGTTATACAGCGAATTCGTTAACTAACCAATATTAAGAAGAGATAAATATTTAGAATATAAAATGATATTTCGTTTCTATGATCAATCTAATTTTTGTGCCTAGACAACTTTCGACCCCCCCCCCCCCTCAATGCATAGTGTATAACACAAAAATATGAACTAAAAAATCATTGTGGGATCGACCATTTGCTTTCTCTATACTATCTTGTATGATTTATTTTAATTTAGGATAATTAATTTGTGCGACTGCAATATTGCAACAGGTTCATTAGAGTTATTTTTTCAAGAAGTATAAGGTCATATAAGCTAAATTTTGGCAACCTTTGATGATTATAGTTCTGGATTTTTCAATGTTAACATGTGAGTGATTCTTATATTCTTCAATTCTTAAATGAATTGAATCTAACATATCAAAGATTAGTTGACTTCGTGATGTCATTCTACTTATTTCAATAGTGTTGATGCCTTGGAATAGGTTTTTATTGTGTCACACTCCTATCATACATATTTTAGCTTTTCAGGATCAATTTTTAGTCTTGATTGTAGGTTGTGTAATCACGTGAACACGAGGTTTGCAAAAATACCAAGTTATTACTTTCGTAAAAAAACATCTTTTAATTCAAAACAACAATGAGAATAAAAAACATGTTTCAACAAGATGTGTGATGCCATCCCAAAACAAAAATACAAAATAACAAAATTTGACAAATATCACACTCATTTCAATAGTGTTGATGCCTTAGAATAGGTTTTCATTGTGTCACACTCCTATCATACATATTTTAGCTTTTCAGGATTAATTTTTAGTCTTGATTGTAGGTTGCGTAATCACGTGAACACGAGGTTTCCAAAAATACCAAGTTATTACTTTCCTAAAAAACATCTTTTAATTCAAAACAACAATGAGAATAAAAAACATGTTTCAACAAGATGTGTGATGCAATCCCAAAACAAAAATACAAAATAACAAAATTTGACAAATATCACACTCATTTCATAGGTTAGAATCCCGATAATATATGTTTCTTGCTAGTGTTTACCAAACATTTGTTATATTGAAGATGATTTGGTGATAATGTCATTAATTTAATGTTTCCCTTGCTCTTTAGGTTTTGAGCTTGATGCTCAAAATGCTTGCAAATTTCTGAGTGACTAAGAATCCTATTATAATATTCACATCTCTCATTTGGATTGTACACCTAAAAAATATTGGCTATAAAGGATCTAATGGAAGTATGCTTGATGTCTAGAAAATGATGGTGGGAATTTTTAAATGGTAAAGGCATATCATTTTTTGACAAAGATGCGGAAGTACTAGGCAATGTGAAAATAGGCAAATATCCAAGATGTATGAATGAGATGTTGTTTTATGAAGTGATTTTGGCATATGTTTTCCAGGTGAAATTCTTCTTTCTATTCATCCTTTTTCATAATAGTGAGTCATATTATCTGATTCCCGATGATGTTATCCAAGCTCCAAAAGATCCATTGAAGGTTCTGGTTGGTCCAATTACAAGGCTTAGAGATAAGAAGTTCAAATAGACTTTCAATGGACTTCTTAAAATTACGTGGACTAAGGTGGACTTAAAAGGAGATATTATATAATGAGGACAAATTCATGAATAGTTTGATTTATGTTCATAAGGGGCTTGTTAGTGGAACCAAATCCATTACACGAGAATTGGGAGAAGAAGATTAGATTTGATCAGTTTGCCTTTAGATACCATTTTTTTAATCATAATTAGAGCTACAAGTGGAGTTTGGAGGTGATTCACATTATTTTGTAAACTAGACTTCCATATTTTTCCAATGGTATATGGAAAACCTTCTAATTTCTTAAGACAAGAGATAATAATCCATTTAAAGTTAGGTTTTGTTGCTGCCAAGCAAAATGCAGAAATAACTAAACTAGTTTAATTAAATTAGATGGGCTATTGAAATTTCTTTAATTTGTGAGGAAACACTTTTTTGGGTTTCATACTTTTTAATTTTATTTAATTTAATTAGTTTGGGCTAGTTTTTGTGGCTTTGGGGATAGATACTCAGAATAATTTTTAGGACAGTTGTTTTTGGCTAATAATATTTTGGTTTTTGCTTGCCTTGGCTTCCCATCTTGATTGTTGATTAAACTTTCAAATTTCAAAGAATTGACCAATCCAAATAAATACAACGTTATTTGGCTAATATATATTGAGTTGGTTTATAGTCTTGTTGCCTTAAAGCAAGTCTTCCATCGTGATTCGCATCACCTGATCTTTGATGTCTCTAGAAAGTTATGATGAGTTTTGAATCAAGGCATCATGAATCTTTTGAGGAGCTTAAGACATTGAGGAAAAAAATAATTTCTTATTAACTAAATAATCATCTAATACTCTCTTATGTGGATTGAAAATAATAAATTCTGTTAACCTGATAAGCATCAGAAAATATATGTACTAGTTAAAGAGTACACCATGATAAAAGACAAATTTATAATTAATTTCACAGTATTGGCTTCCATGTGTAGAGACTTCTTTTTCGGTCCATATGATTCTTCAAAACAAATTCTTTAAATGAGTTATCTTTTCTTCAAAAAGTCACTCATTTTTTTTCTAAGTTGAACTCTCTCATTTTCTTTTTTGTTGATCTCGATAGGGGGTTAACATTTGAGTAATCAATAACATACTAAAATCTAATTGAATAATATTCCTAATTTAGAGGTAGTATTAGAACAGTTCAGATTTAACCCGATAAGATAAATATATTCTCATTAAGGGATATCTATCTTAAACTTTAGATAAGACCAACAATTAGAAAACATAGTAGTACCTTATTTTATATCATACAAGTAAATAAATCAATTAACCTCGGGTAAGGCATATTAAGAGTACTAATATCTTCTTTAAATATAACTAATCCTTTACCCAGACTCTGAGAAAAATAAGATTTCTAATTATCAAAATATTAGGTGGTGACTCTCTTTCCTTTTTTAATGATAATTGACAGGAATTCTGTCCTTTCAACCTACATTATTCATGACAATCCTTATCCAAGAGGTGATAGTCATGACGTTGCACACATGTAAGAAAATAAAGATTACGAACCTAGGGTTTAAAGGATTCATGGTTTATTTATAGCCGATGATGTCACTCCTTTCATTAAGGGGAAATGGTAGACATATTAGCAAAAAATTGTTGTCATGTCAAGATAAATTATATATATATATATATATATATATATATAATTTATCTTGACTCATAGGGATAAAAAAAAATGTTTCATAAAGGTAAAATATCTTTGTTTTATCATGATAAAGAGAATGTAGGTCTAAAGATGAAAATCTAAAAGATTGTTGAACTCACAAACACTAGTAGATGATGGGTCTGATAGCTTGTGAGACTCACATATTTAGGCTCAATGTTTAACTGAGTCTGAAGATCATTGTCTAACGACTTGTTTGTATCATACATGTCTAAGCTCAACATTTTCTAAGCCTATAAATGGCGAGTGTAGTACTTTTCCAAACTCATATATGTTTGAACTCAATCTTTGGTTGAGCTCATAGATGATTGATCTGGTAGCTTGTCAGACCCACTGATATTTTAAGTTTACCAATTGGCTAAGTTCAGATAGGATAGATCTAACAACTTGCTATACTTATACATGTATAGGCTCAATGTTTAGCTAAGCCTAAAGATGGCGTGTCTAGTAGCTATCTAATCCAATATGGTCTAGGCTTAGTGCTTGGCTAAGCCTAAAGATGATGAATTATAACTATTTCTTTGGCTATACTTTTAAAAGACACTCTTATACAAGTGAGATAATAAACATCAATCCATTAATTGAATAAGCATAAATATTATTCATGTAATTTATGCATTTAAGACTTTTTAATTAAATAGAATGTTGTTTGTTTTAGAATTTACAACAAACCAATATTATTAGTTATACAATTAGCTTATGATTAAATTATGTTGATTAAATTATGTGGAAGTTGCTTAAACAAGACTCACTTGACTTGAAAGGTATAAAAACAACTTAGATAACCAATAAGAACATGATTTGGCTTTAAAAGAAATTCTAAAATATATATTTAAAAAAATATATTAGGATGAAAATATATAGAATTAACTTAAATTTCATAATTTAACCCATAAAACTTGCAATCCAGGTTATAATTTCACTAGGTTTAATAACTTTTTTAAAAAATTATTTTGTAATTTTATTATATGATGATAAAATTATATAATCACAAAATCAAATATGAACCAAATATCAAGACATTTGTTTGATATTTAGAAAGAAACGTCATCTTCATTATTTTTTTCTTGTTATATGGAATCCATCAATGTCATTTCTTCTTCATCATTTTCAAGCAGCTTTATCTATATTCTCTCCGATATACAAACTAGAATATGAGCAAAATAAATTTAAAGATCAAAATTAAAAGTATACAAATTAAAGAAACTATATAGAGAGAAAATGGATTAAATAGAATTTTTTTCATGCGAATTTAAAATTGAATATGAAATTTCTTTGTTTTATCTTTTGCTGAACTTTGCTTTTATTGAACAGATTTTTACAAGTTGATTACCGGTCATTAAGAGACTATACAGTAAAATATCTAGCCACACATAATCCATTTCAATTATATTATTGTATATTTGCTAACTGATCCAAAGATGAAATCTTTGTTAAACCTCTATTGATGAAGTGTGCGCAAGCGAGCGTCCGTGTGAATTATAATGAATGAAAATACAATGTTATTCTGCAGTGAAAGAATCAAGAAAGCCTCATGCATGAGAGCAGATAAGTTGACAATAACCTCATTACCTTTTTCTTCCAGAACATTAACACTTGTTAGATGTCTGCAATAATAGAAAGAAATATAAAGAGGAAGTATTTACAAACACTAAAATTCCAACAGAGTAAGCATACATACCCCATAGGCAAAGCTCTTTGCCAGCAGAACCACCTTAAAATCTTACAATATAGTCTCCGAGGTTTTTTGTGATTAATCTAATCATTAACCTCATCAGCTTCATAAAAAATAAAATGGAAGTAGCCAAGGTGTAGACTTCAATGGAAAATTGTAATCATCACTAAATAAATCCAAAAATTCATAATCATATTCAAGTTGGAGAAGCAAATTTGTCACCATCTAATTTTTGCTATACAACAAATTCATCTCAATTACAAAATAATTTGGACTTCATGAAAAAGAATCTCCAAGTATCTTCTGCCAAAACACTTGAAGAAGCTGCTTGCGCCGAATCACAAGTATAGAGGAAAATAAAAAGTCCGAACATAATCACATCTACCAGACAGCCTATACCATGAACTTCACAATAAATGGCAAGTACCACATTTCGTTGAGTCAACTTATCAGGCATTGCCAGAGGATGTACTTAGTATTTGGATCTGTCAACAATTTGCAAGCATAAGCACAGAAACAACCAGCAAAAAAGAACCCGGGCCAAAAAACAAAACAAAGACTGAGAGTGCACGTTTTGGACACGTTTGGGGAAAAAAAAGATAAAAATGAAGTACCTTATTCACAAGCAAATTTACTTGCTCTCTGTACATTTCTTTCAAGTCTACAATATCAGCACGAAGTTCCTCCAACTGGAAATATGCAGCCATCAAAGAGTCAGGATATCATATATAACACAAATTCCACAACTATAATCAAGAAATTCCAACCATATAAGAAAAAGGAAAGGGCATCAAGAAATTCCACTTCCATAATCACAATAAAAGTATATTTTTGATCAATACAATTTAATAACTGGCACGGAATCCTCCAGCACAATTACATGGAAAAAAAAAATCAGTGCGAGTGTTATTCTTCCCATTTGTATGGGAAGAATTTCATGCTGAAGCCTCTGCTTCTCTTTTCATTTCTTCAAGATCTACATTAATTCAGCAGGTACAGATTCCATGAAGAGCAGTTTTAAGAAAAGGAAGCGGAACAAGAAACAAAGATCTAAAGTGCTCCAGTAGATAAATGCATTTTACAGTCTCTACACTTTTTATATAAATAATGAGCACGCCATGGGGTAAAAAAGATCAATCATGTTTCAGGGAAAACTTAATTCCACAGCCAATCATTTATGGGCATCAGAAGGAAAATGCATTTCGTTTATAACCTAATCAAAATGAATATCCTTCAAGGAAAAAAACTGGCTTGAAAACTTTTGAGAGGAGGCTAGCGATATTTCAATTATGCAATAATATCTAGAAAACATAAACAGCAAACCAGACAATTTATTCCATTAGAACAATATGGCTGATAAAATTGTTTGCCATCAAAGTAACATCAAAACAAGATAGAAATATGTACTTCCTCATCACGTTCACCCATTAACTCCAGGGCAGCAGAGTGCCTTCGCCTAAGTGCATCTAGTTCTGCCCGTACACCAGGCAAAAGGGCAGACTCTGCCTGTAATTTCTCACACTGCAGTGGATCATAATATTCATTGAACTCAGTTACATTAAATAATAGAGAACAATAAGATACAGGAGTTACCTTAGCTGTAAATGTGACTCACTAAAAAACATGTACAAACTCACCTGTGCTGTCATTTTGACCAACTCTTCTGCAAGAGAGTCACGGATAGACTCCATGGATGCCTGAAGCACATAAAAAATGTAAATAATTCATCAGAGCTGCACATGGATGAAACAGAAGGAATTTCAATCATAAACTCAGATGATCGTCCAAACACAACACATTCCCACAACATGCACTAAGCAAAACTCAGCTCAAGAAATGCACAATACAACATACAGATTGAAAATGCGATAACACGTGATCCTTTAAGCATGAAGTACATGAAAAAACAGCATTCTTACCAAACGAGACATATATGATGCAAGTTCACCCTCTTTATGACGAAGGGCAGATTCAAAAGCACTAGGTGTCATGCTCTTCATGTAGTAAGGACTCATGGTTGCCTCTCCAGGATTCCTCCGTTCAGAAAGACTGTCAGATGTGTCTAAAGATGCTTGCAGAAAATAGCTCTCCTCAATGCTACCGAGGCTGCTAGCACTGGAGAACTTTCGAGTTAAGTTTCCTGCAAAATTAGCAAAAATTTTAAAAACACATGAACATGATAATAAGGTTAACTGGTGCAAATTTCAAAAGTAAAGCACACCATTCTCGAAAGCAGAGTTGCTCCTTGCAATTGGAGCTTTATCAGATGCAGAAGCAGAATGGATGTGAGCTGTCCTTTCCAACTCCAACCGAGCAGCTTTCTCTCTTTCAATTTCCTGAAATAAAATAAGCTTAAATCATGAATTTGCAAACAGCATTGCAACTTAAGTGCATGTGATGAAGTAGGAAGATAGCTTTTGTTCTAATCTTTCAGAGAAATCTCCAAATGAAGCCAAGATTTCAAAGAAATCTGTATATCAATGCCAAAATGATCTTCTACATGAATCCAGCTTAAAATGAATTCCAAATATGGATTAAATCAATAAACTTCAAATTGGCTTCTACTAATGTCAAGATGATCTTACTAACAGATTGAAAAGAATCATGTTCACGAAGGGAAAATTCAATAATTGAAAAGAAGCAAGTTCTTCAGCTCCACAGCCAAAATATCAATAAGTGCACATTACATGGATTCAGTTTTTTAGACATGTCAATTGGAGCATTTTCTTCTTACTGTCAAGACTGAATAGTGTTTATAATGTAGTTGGTAATGGAGAGAAACTAAAAAGAAAAGGATATCCAGAACATAAACTTATGCAACCTCATTAACCGTGATAGAGATAAATATAAAGAAACCCAAGGGTGGTACCTGTTGTAGAAGTTCTTGGTGTATTAGTGCGTCATGTAACTCTTCCTTGTGTTTCTGCCTCAGTTCCTTAATTTGTCCTTCAAGTTGGTTTGCACGACCTTCTTGAGTGTCAGCTTCCTCCTTGGCTGCAAGATATTCTTGCCTGTTTTCAGCTGCTCTCTGCCTCTCCTTTTCAAGGGACCTACTTAACTGTGTCTGTTCGGCCCTTAGACAAGAAATCTGAGCAAACCCAATTTCAGTTACTATTCACCAAACAGTTTCATCACTATTGAAAAACTTTTCATAGAAAGAAGATGAACCTGCGCTTCAAGAACATTAATTCGAGATAAGGTTTGAGACAAGCGTTCATTCACAGAATGCTCTCTTTCCTCGGCATCAGCAGCTTTCACCTCTGCTTCCTGAAAAATTTAACAGCTAATAAATAGATTTGTCTTTCAACGTTTCACATGTTATATAATAACCAGAAATAGCATTCAGGCACCTGGAGTCGAGAGTTAAGAGATCTCTCCACGGCAGCCCAGGCCTCAGCCCTTCTTGCTGTTGTTTCCTAATACCAAGTGACAAAATGTCATACACAAAAATAGCCCGGAATTTGAGGTTTACAAGGACACCAATGGAAACTCTAAAGAGGCATGAAAATATAAAACCACCTGCATGGCTTCAATCTGCCTTAGGAGAGGCCTAGTAGAATCAGGAACTTGAGTGATCAACTCCTCACAACGGCGCTCACTTGCCTAGAGAAAAAGCAAAACTAGTTGTCACAACTAGAAGTGAAAAGAGAAGCAATAACTTATTTACAGCAAGGTAAGAGAAAGTTCAACACACTTGATAACGTTTTTGAAGATCTTCGATGTCCCTGCGTAGCATTTCCTCTCTAAAAACAGCCTATAACACCAAAAATCAATCAAAAAGTGTGTACCAGAGAGTCATTTACAGCAAATCAGTAGGCACACATCAACTATCTCAGTAAAATTAAGTAAGAACCTGCTGCTCCTTTCTACTCAGAGTTTGTCTTAATTCTTCAAGTTCCTGAACTAGCATAGTCTCACGTTCCGCTGCCTCCCTTAGGCGACTCTCTAATTCGGTTCTGGCTTCATTGTTAGCACGTGCCTCTGCTAATGCTTCAGCCTCCTTGGCTGCAGATAAGGCATTAGTATAATATACTTTCTGCGCTGAAAGCTCTGCTTGGTGTTTTTCTATTGTTTCTTGCAGCAAATTCTCTGTAGCTGTCTTGTCCTTTTTTATACTCTCTACTTTATTTTCTTCCACCTGCAAGTGGATAAAAAAATCTTTTGATAAAATACAGGGTGATGCCAAAACAATGACCAGAAAAGGTGGTTATTTCAATTAAAATATGCCTGCAACTAACACAAAAGTATTTTGCAGCAATTCACACATTACAACTAGAAGAAGCCAATAGAGAATAAGATTTAATTTACAAATTAGCAAATAAATGTTCCTCCACTCCAGAAAATTATTTTCATTTATTTGCAAGCAATATGTAATAGTAGTCCATATAGCTGACATCAGAATCTAAGCAATGCTTCACAAACATTAAAATATTGGATGTCTCAGATTCAAAAGGCCCTACACATTATCAATGCTGGATCATCTCTGCAAATCTGCGGCAACATATCTGTTTATTACATATTTATACAGAAAATTTTCATCATATGAAAGCCAAAAAAGTTCAGGTGCAATGGTCCCATCTCATCCTGAATACAATGGAAACATAATAGTCAAAATGTCATGATAACATGTAGCCAGCTAAATTAAGTATAGAATCAAATTACCTGAACTTTGGTCATCAAACCTTTCTTTTCTTCTTCGAACTCTCTAATCTAAAATAAAAAATAAAGGGGAAACAAGCAAAACATACCTTAGATTAGAAAGGCAGAGCATTGGATTAGATATTGAAACATCAAAAGTTTTAGATAATCAGCAAGTCTGCTAGATACCTGAGCTCTTAATTTTCTAATAGTTGATTCTTGAGCAGCCTGCTTTTTTGAAAGCTCTTCACCTGGAATTCATAAACAAAATCTTCAGACAAAAAGATAACATGAAACAAAAACCTCATTGCTCTGCAAACTCCATATTATTTCCTCCAATTCAAAACTGTTAAAAAAGAAAAAGGAAACCCATCTTCAATTGTTAATAAATCAAGTATTTATGTCTCAAAACCCTAGTCCTAACACCACATCGCTGCTTGATATGCAATAAAAGGGTAAAGTTGGAGAAATTATAGTATCTTTTTCTCTGAAAGAATAAGAAAGATTCGTTACACATGGAAATAAATGCTTGAGTGGCTCTACCTTCTGCCATAACCTGATTAATGATTTCATCCTTTTCCTTCAGAAGAGCAGCTGCATCACTTTTCTTATTCTGCTCTCTCCTGAGTGTATCTCTTTCCCTTGTAAGAGCATAAACCTATAACCAAACATTCCAAGACAGTATTAATCTCAGCAGTTGGAAACCTAAAGCAATAAGACTAATTGTCATGAAAAAACATAAATCTTTTCAACTTTATTTGCACAGGGAGCTCATCAGACAGAAACTGAGTTTACGTTGAAAATCTTTCACATCACCACAGCATACTAGCCTTACCAAAAGGCAATGGTACTATCCAAAACTTTCAGGCTTTCAAATATCACATATATTCTCAATTTAAACCATTTCTTTTTTTAAGAAGATAGAAATATTATCAAGAGGAAAATCCAAAAAGAAATACAAAGCGAAAGGGGGATTAAGGTATCCTCCACAGTGAGGTACAAAGAATTGGAAATAAAGAAAAAAACAAAACCAGACAAGATGCAACTCGAGTCTGCTGCTTATTAGCCAAAGATACTCCTTTAAGAGATCCTGTAGCAGAATGCTGAAGCTAGCAAAATTCACAGAAGTTGAGTTGAGAGGGAGAGTTCTTAAAATACTGGAACCAAATATTCCAAATCAGAGCGAACATTGCAGAAGCCATAAAACATTTTGCTCCCTCCTCCTCCCAAATCCCACTTCCTTAATTAACAAATACCCCACCCAATCCAGAGACACCCACTGACTCCAAAACATATAAAAAAAAAACTCTCTTCCAATAATTCCCCCACAACTAAACAATGTAAGAAATTACTTCAGAGTCTAGTAGCTATATTAATGCAGCACGAACACAGATGTGTTGCCTATATTCAACATGAAAGGAATTGCAAATAAATGATGAAAACCTCTTTATCAGAATAACCAACATAAAGCAATGTTACAGCTGACAGGCTATCTTTCTGGATTATATGAAATATCCTGCAGGGGACATTTTTCATTTGATTCATGAGGAGGCTAATTAAACTTAAAGCAACAAACAGGGGATAAATTCCACTTCCCTAGATCCCTCCCATCCCTGCTGTGAGCAGGATTTGAACCAAAGGCACTTGGGACAATGTCAAGTGGCCAGTTAAGCTAGACAGCATTTATATTGTGATCAACATATAGTCAATAAGCATAAAAGCATGACATCTTAGTCATTACATATGCCTCAATTAATAAATGCTCGATCTCCACAAAAAATAACCAGTCATTATCTTTTATTAAATTGCAAAAGGAAAAAATAAATATATGTATTTTAGAAGCATACCTTTCTTTCAAGAGTTGCAACCCTTTGATGGTATTCCTCTCTCAAAGACTCAATTTCTGCATCATTAGATTTTCTCTGTTGCATAAAATTCATTGGTAAAAATGTCAAGCTCAGGTCAAAGAGAGAGTGTAGAGAAATCACTATCTTATTAACCAACAATAGTATTTGTAAAATCAGCAACCAACAACATAATAAGAATTCTTTTAAGACAAAACAAAACCCATATGGAAGATTCTAAGAACAATCTTGGCAGCACAAACTAATTGAAATATCCAGTTAATGTAATTTGCAAAACCCGATTTAAAAAAAAAATTACAAAAGTAACCATTTTTACTGTAATGTACATATATGCACAAAGTACCCATCCAAATTAGCTTGGATGTAGAAATAGTTAAAATTTATACAGACCTTCAACTCCTCAATAACAATTTTCAGGTTCTCATTTTCATTCATCAATTTCGCAATGTCATCAGCCTTCGCCTGGAAGAAGAACAATGGAGTTAGCTTTTCGCTTAACGTAAAGCTCAAAAGAGTTGCAATACATTTTAATTTTGACAACTAGCACTAAAAATATCAATTTTGTTGATCAAAAGTTCAAATGTGCAAAATTTCAATAGTCTTCTTCACAAAAGAAGAGAGGCACAAACTAACATTATCATCATAAAGGTACTAATGGAGCTTTTGATGAGCAGAAAGGTGAATGTGGTGTGCCTTGAGGCTGAGTTGGTTCACTATGGCATGACATCCACAATTTGAAAAACATGAGAAAACAAAACTTCAATGAAATATGAAGCGACAGCAGCATTTAGCTCACAGGTTGCTAGTTCATTGCAAATAAGTGTTATGCACACAGGAGCAGAAAACAAGCATTAATATCATTAAAAAATCAGGTGACAGAGAGGTTGGTGGAGCTTAGTATAAAACAACAAGAAGAAAATAAAAACTAATGCTTTTAGAGGATCTTGCTATCCACTGAAATAAATTATAGGGCTATCAAGAAGATAAAGTTTTGAATCAACCACTGAAATGTTCTAACAATACGAGTATCTTTCAAAAGTGGTATGTATAATTTAAAAGACCCGGCAAGGACCAAAATTGACTTTCTTGTCCATCATTAGCATGTAATGTTGTCCATTTTGACAATAAGAGTGGCGATTCAGCAGTGAGGCTAAGTTTCAAGCCTGTTTTTTTCCTGCATAATATAGCTGTGCCTCAGGGTATTACCTGAGCTTGCCTTGCAGCACCTTGTAGTGCAGTTTCCATCATTTTCATCTCAGTCTTCACCTTCTCTAGTTCAGCCATGGAATCTATTGAGTCTGATATATTTGACCTCAAACTCAAGTGTTGATATTTAATGTCAATTTCACCATCATTGACTCGTTTGTCCCCTCCAACTGTCTGATTGTAGTCGTCATCTGCCTGAGAAACTGATCCAGAAACTATTTCTGAAGCCTTATCTAGGGGAGATGCATCGGTCAGGGAAAGTCCATGAACCATTTCACTCACTTCAGAAGTAACAAGCTGTGAAATGGATGAATCAAACGCAGCTCCAGCTTGGGTTTGGGTATCACTTGAAGCCTCAGCTTGGGTATCACTTGGTGCCTCAGCTTGGGTATCACTTGATGCCTGAGCTGGTGCTTCGTTCAGTGCCTCAGGTTGCGCTTCATTTGATGCCTCACCTTGAATAGTAGAACTTTGTTCTACAGTCTCCTCAGCTTGTGTCTCTAGTTCATCTTTGCTATCAGGAGTATGAGACAAATTATGTGACTCGTCATGAAAGGTGGAAGGAGCCTCAACTTCATCAACCCTGAAAGCTTCTGATCTGACCTCCAAAGTATCTAAATTTTCAGCACAGCTCTCCTCTGAAATATCACTTCCCTGTACATCAACTGAATCTGGTACTTTAACATCGTGGACAACTGGCTCAGGAGGTTCAACAGCCTTAGTCTTTGATTGAATTTCAGATTCAAGTTCAGCTTTGCCAGTATCTGAAATGACATCATCTTTTCCCTCAGCAATCTCTGGATGCTCAGCATCATTTTCCCTCTCAAGTAATTGATTTTCTTCAGCAGATGTGATCTGTTGGGTGTCAGAATTTTGAGACTCGTTCTCCTCAGCAGTTGACAATGTCTGTGGCTCTACAGTTTTTCCTGACGACTCAACATTATTATCCTCATTTTTATTCCCCATAAAGGACATAACCGGCCATAACCCCGAAGCTGGCAAGCAAATAGAAAGAAGATTCTAAATAACATTGGTCTCAATACACATACGATAGAACGTTAAAGAAATAGAACAATGAACATGCAACCATGTAGCTTCTCCTTAAATTTCAGGACCACACAACATTTGAACAATCAACTTCCATTCGCTAGCACAAGAACCTTAACATTTTTGGCAAAGTACTGAGATCGACCACCTAGTTGTTTTCACTAAACAAACAAAACAGCATGCATGAGCTCCAGCATTCTACACGTTCTAACAACCAGAATTTATTTAAACCAAGATAAAAGTAGTGATGGTAGCAGTAGTTACGGTACCTTCAGTGGTGCTAGTGCTACTAGAATCAGATTTATCTTCAAAACCAAGAGCAGTATCAAAATTCTTCTCGATATTCTTGACGCTCTCACTCAGCTTATTAACCGCTCCTGCTAGATCCGGAAAGTTCCCCAGGGAGACTTTCCCGCTAAACCAAGCCATCGCTTATATAACTTACCCCACCGACAACGAAATAAAACAATAATTTTCGATCACACCCCTGCATTTAAACACAAATCAAACACATGATCATAACAAGAACCCACGGAAAATTGAATATTTTTCGTGATCTACCAGATAATGTATAGAATCGATCAAATTGAGGGATTTGGAGTGAGATTTTGAATTAAATGCAGTACCAAAAATGAAGAGTTTTGCCACTGGAGATTTTGAATTAATCACCCCTTGCTTGGGGAATGCGTTGGGCTTCGCGGAGATTCACATCATGGATCTCGATGGTCCGATCCGATAAAAAGTGTTGGTGAGCTACTGATGGATTTCGGTGCTGTTTATCGATGGAGAAAAGATAGATTAAATAGGAAAGAAGGAGAGAGAGAGAGAGAGAGAGAGAGATGGTGGTTTTCAGATACGAAGGCAGGGGAGGATCTGATTGCTTTGCTATACCTTGAATTCTACGTGCACTTGACAAGTTTTTTCCTCTACTTTTTGCGTGTTTTCCCCTTGTTTTCTATCTTTTAAAAATAATAATAATAATAAAAACCTTCATGCTATTTATTCTTAAAAAAATATATATCTTTTAAAAATAATAATAATAAAATAAAAACCTTCATGCTATTTATTCTTAAAAAAATAATAATCTTACATTACAGCCACACGAAGGAACATTTCGATTCCATTTAATAATTAAATTATAGTGTTGACTCTTGTTTATGAATTTAAATCTAAATATAAGGTATCATCTAAACAAGATTCCGTCAGAATTATAATGGTTCATGAATGTAAAAATAGAACGATGTTAGCTATTATAAATACAGAATCTAAAATTTTATAATTAATAAATGATTGCACTCGTATCAAAAGAACTATATATATGTATGTATGTATTTTATTGCGGTTTAAATTGTATTTGCTTACCTGTCCTTTTTTTTAATAAATTACGTGATATGCGAATAATCAACCGCTATAATAAAAATAATCTAATTAATCGCATGATGCGTGAATAATCAACGACTACTATTAAATTCATTTTACAAAAAATTGTATTTGTTTACCTATCAATTTTTTTAATAAATCACATGATGTGCGGATAATCAATTACTACAATTATAAAAAGAATCTACATGATGTGTGGATAATCAACTACTGCTATTATAAAACAAATCTAATTAATCTTGAAAACATATTGATACATACTTCGAAATATTGTTACTATAAAAATGGTTTTCCCTCTCCATTTAAACAAAAGTAACACTAACTTCCTAGAAAACTAGTTTTTGGACCGATAGCCATAGCCAAAGCAATTGGGAACAAACAAAAAAAAATTCAAATGTATTTTTGTATTTTTTAAAATAGTTTTTCGTTGTTATAATATTAGTTAAATGACAATTTGATATTTGACAAATATATTAAATACTAAAATTAAAAAAAATAGTGAATGACTAGAATATCTTAAGAGAAAAAAAAAAACTTCAGTCAAAAGATCTTTTGTCTTTCTATAAATGTTTTTTTTTAACTATTATTCAAGTCACTTTGTGATGTATAATTTAGTCTTTTGTCTTTCTATAAATGTTTTTTTTTAACTATTATTCAAGTCACTTTGTGATGTATAATTTTCCATTAGATTACTAATTTGAGGATTGAAGGCGGGTTTATAACTTGACTCAATAAGAACTATTTTAAAGAACTAAAGTTATATACAATTGGTCACCCCCTCATCTCACCCCCGACCTATAACAAGATGTGAACGAGAGTATAAATCACAATAAACCACGCAAAGGGAATCAAAGCACACAATATGCGGAAACTTTGGACAAATCTCACAAACTGAAAAATAATGTTAAAAATTTGTTTATATTGTAAGAAGTTAACCTTAATTTGACTTATTGGACCCAAACTTAATAAATAGACCTTAATTAAAATCCCAAAATAACTATAATAATTGGATAAAACTAAATACAAACCCTTACATGATGCAAACCCTAAAATAAACTAAAAGATAAATAAATAATAACTCAACTAATTAAAACAAAACAAAAGTCAAGTTTTATAATTTATAAGTAGAATCAAAGTTCAACTCCAAATAAATGGTTATTTATCTTCTTAATGAATTATATGATTTATCATATATCAATGAAAATCTATGGATGTTTATGCTATTAGGCAATTAAAATTGTATTAAAATTCATTGCATTGCTCCAGTTATGGCCAAAAGGATAATGAAAGGTCAAATTAGCATATTTGAATTTTCTTATTTTGATTTTTTGTGATGTCTAAATGCTCACCTCCAAGCCTGATGCAACTATATTATTCGATAGTTTCACTTATATGTAACTAGTATTCTGCCTATGTTTTATATACAAAATATCTAATATTCTTTATTTTATGTTTTGAAGGTGCTTTTTGATGAAAGATGCAAGGAGTAAATTAGAGGTAAGTGGCAAATTGGACCATCAGTCAATATTTTATGCATAACATGAACTCTGGAAGTTAAAATGAAGTGATTGCAGTGGAATTAAAAAGCTAATATATATACCTTTCTGGAAATGTAAGGCAAGTATATAAAATAAGTAAGAGCATGGAAATTACAACCTTGAAAATCAAATCTTGCATTCTGCCAATAATGACTTTTGGCTATTCCGACTTAAATATCTTGATCTATAAAAATCCAATTGATTCAAACTTATTTTTTTTGTATTTTTGTCTCCAATTACTATGAACTCTCAACATTCGAGCTCAAAATGATTTTATATGATGAAGATATGATTTTTCAAAGATATCAATTGAATTATGTTAACGAACAAGTTTTATGATGAAACATGTTTCCAAATTGCATTCTAAAGTCCACAACGACATCCAACTCTTTTTTTTTTTTTTGCAATTTATCTCCTCTAAGTCAAATATTGAAGATTCCATGTAAGGTTATTTCCCTTTTTTAGAAAAATATTTATTGAAGTATTTAAATATAAAATTGGCAACCTAAAGGATGAATATTTTTCTAAAATAAGAACTAGAGTTTTCAAAGATATAAAAAGAAAAGGGGAAAGAAAAGTAAAGGAGGGCACCTGACTTGCAGAAGATAAAAAAAAATACTCCCTTTCCTCCACAAACTCGAAATCATATTTTCTTATTTCTTTTTAATTAGTTGTTCAACAAATATACAAGGCTAAAACTTTTTTTTTGTTACTAAGACACCTTCACATTTCTAGAACTTTTTGATCTACTTTACCTTTTCTTTTAAGTTTCTGTGATGAACATGTTTGTTCTCCTATATTTATTTTACCTCTAGGTTATTATTGTAAACAATCTATTGCTAAGTATGATATCGAAACTAAAGTTGTGGCATATGAATTTGTGAAGCAACTAAGTTTAATAATTATGACAAATCTATGTTATTCATCTTAGAAGAAATTTCAATCAAATCTAACATAGAATGTGCACAATTATATTTTCTTGATTAATCAACTTATCTAGTTCTTAAGGCTACCATTGAATTAAATTTCTAGTGCAGACATTGTGGTTGTTTGATAGTTAGGGTGAGTTATATTGCGGATCCGTTAATTTACCAATGTTAAGAAGAGATAAATACCTAGAATATAAATTGATGTTTCATTTTCATGATTAGTTTTGTTTTCTATAGGTGTATGTTTACTTGCGCCCAAGGTCTATTTTTGTTGATAAATTTTGGTTTTATTTAATTTTCGTTTGATAGTTTTCTTTTGCTTAAGCCTAAACAACTTCTACCCCCCCCCCCCCCTCCCCCCTAAATTGCATATCATATAGTATAAAAATTTGATTTGAACCTTTCTTGCTTGAACTATATTATCTTATGTGTTTTAAGGTAGGGTTATTAATTTGTGCAACCGCGACATCGCTACAAAGCCCTTCTTAAACATGAATAAGATTAATTAAGGTTTGTTCTTATTTTCTTTATACTGTTTTGAAGTTTATCTTAGCTCATGTATCTTGAAGAAGTCCATTAATTGCTTTATTGAACCTTTTTACTCAAAGTCTTATGATTGGAACCAATGTAATCTTTAATGGATCTCTTAGTATTGAAGGTAAGATCAAATCATTTTTTCTATTTTAAAAGGAAATGCCCTTGAATCATTTATCGTTTCAATAATCTACATTAATATGTCTCATATTCTTAAATCTCATTTTATCATGAGCTCTTTCTTTTCTCATGTACATCCTAACTTAGTCTTTTGGTTTAAATGCCATCCTTTTCATTCTCTATTAACTTTAAATGCATATTTTTCATTCATCTTTTCAATATGTCATCATACCTTGGCATGCAAGTCTTGGACAACCTATGTTTTTAATTCCCATCAAAACTATTTTTTTCATCAACAAGTAAAGACAATAAATCCAATGGAGTTAAGGGATTCAAACCATATATAATTTAAAAATACAAAACTTTGATGTAGAATGCACACTCTTATTATAAACAAACGAAACACCTAATCTTATTTGTTTGGATAATAGTTCTCAACAATGGAGTTAATTTAGTATTAATCACCTCTATTTGGCTATTTGTTCGTGAAAGAAAAATAGTAGAAATTATAAATTTAGTTCTTAATTTACCCCTATAAATTTTTCAAAAGTAACTTAAAAATTTAACATCTATACAAGACATAATGCTCCTTAGAGCACCATGTAACTAAATTATTTCCCTGAAAAACTCTTATATTGTTACATCATTAGTTTTATAACAAAATATGAGATTTGTCATCTTAGAAAACCTATATACAATAATAAATATTAAATTTCTACTCTTTATAGACATAGATAAATCTAAGATAAAATTCATGTATATATCAACCCAAGGTTCTTTAGGTATTGGTAAAAATGTATATAAACTTCATGCAAGACTTTAGACTTGGCTTGCTTACATATTATACACCTATCACATATTATTTGAATATTTATTTTTATGTTAGAGCTAAAAAATTGCTCTTATAACATATCCAAACTCTTAGCTACCCTAAAATATCTTATTAAATAGCCTTGTGAGCTTCCCTTATAAGCAATTCATGTTATTAACATCTAGGCACATGTAATCTCATATCTTTAAATAAAGATTCATCATGTCTAAAATATTTATCAAAGGTTAAATGTTCACATTGTCCACACACTCGACCAAAGTCATCATCATTCATATAAAACTATTTCATATGTTCAAATCATAAAAGTCTAGTGTTCAAGGTGTTAAAACCTTTGAAACAATGCATATGCAATGATGGTTTCCTTACCTTACATGTACTTTATGATTTATAAAAACAACTTAATGAATTTAATCAAATTGAAATGTATATTATTTAACATACCTTAACTCTTTAAGTGTTTTAAGATTGATGGTTCGTATGTATTATAAACTCCTTAGGCAAAAACTTATGTTGTCAAGTCTCCAAAGTCTTCACTAATGCATACAACACACATTAAACTTATATGGCTAGTAGTTGGAGTTGGGATCCTGGTTACACCATCAACACACACCAATCTCACTCCTGGATAAATTTGAAGTCTCAATTCTATTTATCCCAAGTAGAAAACTATAGCAAAGTTTAGCCAACAATGTTGTCGCAAGTCACCGTGTGGCGTCCCGGGAGGAATTTGGCTCTCACAATAGAGTTGAGAATGAGTCACCACCTAACTGTTGAGGGTAGATAGAAAAACCCGCTTTGAACTGGTCTGATCAAAGATTCAATGGTAGGGGACTAATTGCGTAAAGGGAAGGTATTATCACCCCTACTACGCCTTACCTGAGGCAAGTTGCATTGTCTATCTTAATGTGAGTTTGAATGCTTCAACTGGTCGTATTTATTTATGTAAATAAATCTAGCTTTTGAAATTTTATTATGAGTTCGTGAACTAAAAATAAAATACCAAGAAACATTTCCTTGTAGATGCCTTAAAAGGATCACCTATCGTGGATGAGTTTTCCGTGATTTTATACCTCGTAAAAATGTTCCGATTGAAAAGGGAATCAATCACCACTCAGAATAATCCTGCGAATTTTATTAATTATTTTTAGATATAAAAATGCTAGCCTACTTGTAGTTTCTTCATTTACCACCTAAACTCAACCATTAATCCTCATGAATTAATTTCACAATTGGTCGATTCATAAAAATTGATCACCACACAGAATAATCCTAACAATTTTGGTGGTTATTTTTGAATATATAAATATTAGCCTACGTGTAAATCCAGCTTTTTCTAGAAATTAACCATTAATTCTCAAGAATTAATTTTGCGATTTGTTTTAATATTAGGCTAATTTCTCAAGATTTAATTTTCAGAAAACGTTAGACCGTTGCAAATAAATACATTTTATTTTATTTTACTTTATATTCTTTTTCTTTAAAAAATACATAAAGTTGAATAAATAAAACACAACAAACACACACACATTTTTTTTCACCATATTTTATAAGTAAAATACAACTCACACACATTATTTATTTATTTTTTGGTTACATTTCACTAATAATAATTGAAAATACAATAAAAATCAAATAAACATAAGGAAAATTACAAAAAGAAACTCAGGAACAATTCTGGAATAGTGGCAGCAGTGGCTGGTGGGGCCCACGCGCCATCGTTGCTTGCGGCACGTGGTTCCACACACCCCCGCCGGTGAGGGTGAAAAAACAGAGGGTGTTGGATCTGTCTCTTACATTCACTTTCCCGCCAATGATGGCCTTCACGACAAAACAAAGACAACACAGTTTACAAGCACTAACACAAAAATCAATTTCATTCTCTTCTACAAATCTCAGGTCTGTCCTCGTATTTGTTCTTCTTTAGTCTTCTTTTCGGCTTCTTCAGATGGCTGGACTACCGTGGGTTAGATTGAGGGGAGGGAGCTGGTCGGAGCTGATGGTGGTTGCAGGAGCCGCGAATCTTCTCTTCTCCTCTCACCCACCAGAAGAAGGCCATGACATTATCTCAAAGGCTACCTGCAAAACAAACAAAACACAAACAGACAAAAAGCAAAAACATCTCGAAATCAAATCCTTTCTCTGGATTTGTTTTTTTTTCTTATTTGGGTTTAACTCTTCTTCTCCATCAGCGGAAAAAATTAGAGTCTAGCCTCGAGAAGAGGGAAGCCGCTCTGTACTAGTTGTCAAAATAGAAAAGGAGAGAGTCTGTGGATGCTTGGTTCCGCCGAGAGTAAAGTAGAGTGTGGGAACGAGGGAGAGAATGGGAGAGGAGCTACCCCAAAATTGAGAGAAAAATTAGGATTAGGTTTTTTTTTGGTTTAGTTTATTTTTTGTGTATAAAATTTTTTTGGTCCTTTTTTTTTTATTATCCACTCTATTTATAGAGTTTTCATAAGCAAAATTAAAACCAGCAGTCAGCTTGCGCACCTTTTTCAATTTGATCATTGATTTCCAATTTGTGCGACTTGACCCTATATTGATTGTTAATCTCTTAATTTGTTCTCTTAAATTGGAAATCAAGGACCAAATTAAAAAAAACACGCAAGCTAAGGGCTGATTTTAATTTTACATATGAAAACTCTATAAATAGAGTGAACCATCACAAAAAAAAGACCAAAAAAATTTCATTCACAAAAATCCTAAACCTAAAAAACCTTAATCCTAATTTTGCAGCGCCCCCCTCATCTTGGCAACTCCAGCCCCTCCCCTTTTCTCCTTTTGGTTTGTTAAGAAAAAGAATATAAAATAAAATAAAAAAATATATTTTATTTGCAACAACCAAAACATTTTCAAAAATTTACTTTAAATTTAATAACAAGTTTATAAAATCTTGAGAAATTGACCTAATATTACAACAAATGGCGACTCCATCTTTTGAAATTTTATTATGAGTTCGTGAACCCAAAATAAAATATATAGAAACAAATCCATGTAAATGCCTTAAAAGGATCACCTATCATGGATGAGTTTTCAACAATTTTATACCTCGTAAAAATATTCCGATTGAAAAAAGGGAATCGATCACCGCTCAGAATAATCCTACGAATTTTATTTGTTATTTTGAGATATATAGATGCTAGCCTACTTATAGTTTCTTCATTTACCACCTGAAATTAACCATTAATTCTCATGAATTAATTTCACAATTGGTCAATTCATAAAAAAATCAATCACCACTCAGAATAATCCTGACAATTTTGATGGTTATTTCTGAATATGTAAATATTAGCCTATGTGTAAATCTGACATTTTCTAGAAATTAACTATTGATTCTCATGAATTAATTCTGCGATTTATTTTCGAAAAACACTTTGGCCGTTGCAAATAAAGCACATTTTTATTTTTACTTTATATTATTTTTTGTTAACAAAACAACATAAATAATTGAATAAGTAAAACACAACACGACACACACACACATTCTTTTTTTTTTATCACATTTTATAAGTAGAATACAACTTACACACATTATCTTTTTTCATGTTTTCATTATATTTTACAAATAATAATTAAAAATATAATAAATTCAGATAAATACATAAACATAAAAGAAAATTAAAAAAAAATCTCAGGAATAGTGCCATATACCTGGAATAGTAGTGGCAACACCGATGGCGTGTCTGCCCATGAGTCTCCGCCACTAGAAACGCGTGGAACCACGCGCCACCATAAATGGAGCAACTGGAGAGGTGGTGGGGGCTGGATATGCTTCTTCTCTTCAGTCTCTCGCCATCTATGCCTTCTGGTGACCTGCAAAAACAAAGACTAACAAACTAAAAAATATTAAAAAACAAATACAAACAAACTAAAAAAAAAGCGCAAAATCAACAAAATCAATTTTTCTGCTCCATCTTCCCTCCTTTCAGATCTGCGATTTTGGGTTCAAACCCGAAACACTACAACGTTTCAGCTCATTATCTCCTTTCTTCGGATCTGCCATTTTCTTCTTGGTTTTGGCATCCTCTTCTTCCCTACTTCAGGTGGCTGCTGGCGAGTAGATGTGGCTGGAGGAAGAGAGGGAGACGGTGGGTGGTTGTTAAGGTGAGCCGCCGATGGGTTAGGGTGGTCTGTGTACGGGAGGCCACTGTTAATGGCGGTGGCTATGGCTGTCGGTTGGAGGCAGAGAGGACCTGCAAAATAAAGAAAAAAACAACAAACACAACACAAACACAACTGGATTGTTCTTCCCTTCTCTCGGTCTCAAATCTGCTCTTCAATCTACTGAATCGGGTAGCTTCCAGCGTTAGGGGAGGAGATGGAGGAGTGGGGGGGCTGCTTTGCTGGTGGCTTGGAGGAAGAGAGGGAAAGGGAAAGATGGGACCGTAGGGGCTGCAGCTGTGTGGCTGGCTGTCGCTGAGAGGTCTAGCTGCTATGGTTGGGTGTCCGGAGAAGAAGAGGGAAATGGGGCTACAACTGGTGGCGTGAGTGAGGAGAAGAGAATGGGGGTCTGGTTGGACGGAGAAGGAGAGACGGGAGAGAGGGTGGTTGGTCGCCGGAGAGGGGCTGAAGGCAATGGGGTGGGGCTGCAGCTGCCACCGAGGAAAAAGATGCTTTTTTTTTTTTAAGGTTATGGAGGCTGCTGCCGGAGAGAAAGGGGAGAGCAAGGAGAAAAGAATTTAGGGTTTTTGTGTTTAGGGTTTTGAGTGTGTGTATTTTTTTGGGTTTTTAATGGTAAATAGAGTTTTTTATATGTAAAATTCAAAATTAGTCCTTAATTTGCGTGTTTTTTCTATATGGTTTTTAATTTTTAATTTGTGTAATTTGACTGCATTGACTATTAATCTATCAATTTGTGGATTACTTTTATATTTTATATTTTATATTTTTTTCTAAAATATAAAAATAATAGATCAAAAATTGGATACCATCAAATGTTTCAATGACACCAAAAAATGAACATGGAATTGCTTAAACTTGATGCATCAAAAACTTGCGATACCAAATGAAAGTGTATGTCTTTGCCACCCAAATAGATACACGATATGCCAGTCAGGGAAAGCTCGAAGGGTACACACTTGACTACATTTCACTGGCCTAAGATATTGGCAACTGACTTGTTCATGATCTGGAATAGCTCTTCCCTGTAACCCCGAAGGAACATAAAATAAATATATTGCTGCGAACTTTGAATAGCATATTAATCCAGTTTTAATCACACGTTGACCATCATAAGAACTCATGCGGACCAAGGAATATTTTCGTAACATCAGTCCTGCCACATCATTACATAACTCTAAATTTGGTTTTCTTTACACAGTTCCAAGGCACTTCTGAAATCAGGGGGTCATAAACCTTCAAATTGCCTGAACCAGCAGGTCAGTGCCAATCCATAACTTGATCTACGACGAAGGAAAAAGAAAGAAGAGAAACTCAGGGGATGTTTCAAGTGATAACTATACACAAACTTTAAATCACCATCAATTTCTATGGTACTTGTTTAGTTACAGGCTTATCATTTCAAGACTTTTCCCTAAATCACTTTTGCTTTCTATAATGTCAAAAAAGAATGGGTCACATATATCACCGGGATGAGTTTTGCTACCAGCGCTGCAAGCAAACCCCAAACCAGCAAGAGCCAGCCTATCTTCAGAATCATCCCACTGTTTCATATCAATCAAGGATGAATCAAAAAATCAAAATCTTCACGTGGCTGAAAGAAAAAAAGCAAGCAATGGTTATTTGAGGGATGTGCATCATAATAAACAAGCATCTTTGTCTGTTGTCAGCAAACTTGAGAAGATCCCAGCTTTACATAATATAAGATTCCGGCTTTACATAATATAAGAATCGCAGAGCTTTCCCCAGTAGCCCTCACAAAAACAGAAACACAGTTCTATCTTTCTACAGAGCACAATTATCAAGATTCAAGGACACAAGCGCAACCATCAACACCATAAGGACTTAACTATATTTAAAAAAAAAAAAAAAACAGTTCCTCGTCCATGCAACAGACTTCGCAAGTGTATTCAGTTGTTAAATCACTAACTTGCAGAATCTTGTGGATACAATGTTGAATCTTAAGAACACAAAAGAAAAAAGAAATCTGGATCAACAATTGAAAGCTTCTATAAACTTTACATGTGATGAAAAAAATCTACGTCGTTCACAAACACCAAAAGCAGCATCCATGGTTTTTTCTTCTGAAAGAAACTGATAGTTTGTTGCTTCTGGCTCACCATAAATCATTTTAGAAAAGAGCCTATCGCTGAAAATTATGGTCAAATTTTCCAGTTCAGCCTATTCTATTCAATAATTTGACCCAACATCTGAGAGTTCACAAAGACTTAGGTTCCAGTTAGCCACATGAGTAAATGAAAAACACTAGCTAAGTAGCCCTACTCGTGTTCTCGTTTTCACTCATTTTGCATCGATCATGGGATCTTAAATTTTAATGTTTTCAACATCAGTAAGATCCCCACTTTTCACCAAGGTAACAGCATACCCTCCATGCCCATGATACTGTTTTAGTTTGCAATGATACAAGTCTCAAAGAGTAGCATCTTAGACATAATCTCAACTTGTACAAGCTCAACATATTCCACTTCCAGTACTTCTACCCTAAAATGGTGGTAGTGAACATATACAGGTTCTACAAGCAACTAATATAACCAATAAAGTAAGGAAGGTGAGATGAACAGTTTAACTGAACCAAAAAGCTCATAAAAATGAAAAACAGATCGTTTAAAATCTATAATGCAAACCTTTTATGGGAGAAAGGGGGGGCCTTTGAAGAGTGCTGAAATGGGTCCTTTTACCATGGACCAACAATGGTGGAGAAGGCAAGTTTGCAATAATGGAAGCCATGTCTTCTTCCTAAAATGAAACAAAAGAAAGAAAATATCAAATTTTGAGAAGTGGGTTTTTACTATAAGGTCCAAAGTGCTGAGAGAGCTAAGATTATGCTCAGTTTAAAGAAGAAAAATGGGGTTCAGTATTTGTTCCTTTTTAATTGCATAGAGCGAGAGAGTCTCTGCGCCAGAATATTTTTTATTTTATTTTCTGTGGCCGGGCATTTGCCTAATTCCTATCAAAACTATATTTCTCATATGCATTTTTATCAATAATATCAAACATCAATTCCTCAATAGGTTCAATTGAAGTTACTTTCTATATTGTATTTAAAGCTTTGACTATAAGTTCTACCTATTTGATAGTACCCTAGTTCATTATAATTTTAACATTATTTTTTCCCTTTTCAAAATATAGTAGACTAATCAGTTCATATTCTTGATAATATTAAACTTAGGTGACTTGGGATCTATACATCAAAATCAATATCCCTTAACCTTCGATGTATAACCAATGAATATATATTTCCTTGCTCTCCGCCTATGTTTATCTTTTCATATGAGCAAAAAAAATAAAACCAAACACTCTCAATTTATAATAATAATCAAGATAACCAAGCCTTACCTCATGTAGACTCTTCACCTCTAAAACTATTAATAGAGATCTATTCACCAAGTAACAAGTCATATTAATTGTTTCAACCTTTAAGTCCTTTTACAATCCAACTTGTGAAAGCATATAATATGTTATTTGTAAATTTATTATGTTCATACGTTCTATAACTTCATTTTATTATAGTGTAATCTTAATAGTAAAATATTTAACAGTTTCTTCATTCATACAAAACTCATTAAACTTACTTAAGATAAATTTAAAACCATTAACCATTATTAGTTCTTAAACACTTGATCTTCTTACTAGTCAACTTCTCAATCAAGGTTTTTCATTATTTGAATGTGATGAACACATCATTATTTCTTTTTTAAAAATTACTTATACCTTTCTATAATGATCATTAATAAATGTTAACTGATATTTTGCTCATGTTTTGACATAACAGACGAAAGGTCTCAAATATCAAAATGAATATAATCTATGTTATGTATGATGAAATAATCGAATTGAATTTTACTATGCATTGTTTTTCTATAAACAAATGCCCAAAAAAATCTAGTTCATCTGATTTTTAACTACCTAACAAACATCATTTGCTTAACTTTATCATTTTTTCCTATTTATATGTCACATCCATATATGCCATGAGTTAGTGAAAACACTATTTAAATCAACCATATGCAATACATTAGTTTAGTCAATAATTGTACATTGCATAGGATAAAGGTTATTGACCAAATTTTCTTTCATCATTACAAAATCACTCATATAACCATAACCTTGACAATTAAAACTCGAAGAAATCAAGTCAAATTATTATCCATCTAAAAAATATATTAAACCTCTAGTTTTCTAAAAATGAAACATATACTTTAATTTATATTATACCCATACCAACAATAAAAAGTACTTTATCATCTCCTAATAAAATAATACTATTGACAACTTTGCAAGTTTCAAATAAACTTTTATTAGGAAAAGTACAAAATGTGTAATCCAAATCAAGAATTCATTCATCACTTAAGTTACCAACAAATACAACTAGGATATTTTCAACACATTAATATTTTATTATAACTAGCAACATTTGCAAAATCATAGGTTCCTCTTTCTTTTTTATCTTTTTACTTGGTACATTTTTTTTCTAAAACATCTTACTTCATAACATTAATAACATTATGTGCACATTTCATAAGATTTTTTTTTATCATTCATCCTTTCAGTGCCTTAAATAAACCTTGTTGATCAACAAAGTGTGCATCTTAATACATCAAGGATTAAAGTTATTCCTACATTTACATTTTTCTATATCAAACTTTATCACTAATGTTACCCTTATCATCATTACTAAGACCAAACTTATAACAAAGTAAACACCAATAGCAATTTATAACGAAACAAACACACAAAATTAACAAGTAGCAATATATATATATAAACAAGTACAATTAGTCACACAAGAGCACACACAAAATTTTATGTGGTTCGGTAACTTAGGCCCACTTTATAGAGAAGACAATTATAGAAAATATAAAAAACTATAAGGTGCCACAAAATTGCTTTCACATTCAAAGTCTCAATACAACTTAAAACTCTTTTTCTCTCTTATTTTTTTTCACTTGATACATATTTTAAGACAAACCAGACAATGTTTTTTTAGATTATTTAAGATTTTGCTTTTCCTTTTCTTTCAATTTCCATCTCGATCATCATATGTGAAGTATCTTTCATAACTTGTATTGTAAATTTTGAATTTAACAAAAACTAGTAACTACAATAAATAGAGGGGCTTAATTGGCTTCTTAGATGGTGTTTGTTTTTGTGATGCAACCGAAGGTTGCAAAAAAAATTGAGGGGTGAAGTGTTTGTTTAATTTTGTGAACCAAAAATTTGACATAGGACCCACCTATATTTATTTGCAACTAGAGTTTCACGGAAAACATCAAATTGTTGTTTTTAGTGCGTTGCGGTCTGGGGGCTAGGCGGCGGGTATTTTAGTTTATTATTTATTATTTTCGTATTTTAGTTTATTATTTATTATATTTTCTTATAAAAAATATATTTTTAATATTAAAATAATTTACAAATTAATTAAAATAAATAAATATATTAGAAACAACCTTACAATATTATTACACAAAGATAGATAAAAACAATGTTTAGTATGATTATAATGATTTAGTTAATTTTATCTTGAATTTACTAAAACAATCTTGATGATTATGAGTCTTGTTATTATAAAGAGTCAAATTTTTAATAAAAAAATTCTTCTTAGTAGATGTTTATTATGAATAAATAGATTAGTTATATATATATACACACACACAAAAATTGAACATGAGAGCTTGTTAAACCAATATAAAGCTAGAACATTATTGAGTGCAAATGAGTTTATAAGATGAAAAATGGAATCCTCGGTTGAGTATACAAGGTGTAAAGGACACCTAGTTGTTAAGGGCTATACTTAAGGATAATTTTTTAACTTTAATGAAGTGTTGTATTTTATTGTAAAGTATAGTTTCATTTATGTATTGCTTATTATGATTGTCTTGTTTCACTTAGAGTTCGAAAACTTAGATGCTAAAATAACTTTTCTACATGGTGAACTTGAGGAAAGGATTTACATGTATTAGCTAGATGGTTTCATTATTCAAGGTAAGAAAGCCAAATATATTTGAAAAAGTCATTGCATAGCTTGAAATAATTACTGAGGTAATGGTATTAAAGGTTTAGTACTTTTGGACTTGGACATAATTAATTTAAGAGTGAATATGATAGTTGTGTGTATTTCATGAAACTTTTTGATGGTTTATTTATGTACCTTTTATTTTAGGTTGATAACATAATTTTCTTATATAAATTTGAAAACAATATTATAATTGAATTGCTCTTTTTTTTGTTCCAGACTTCTAGATTCATTTAGCGTTTTTGTGCTTCGAGTATGTATTTGGTCTGTTCAATATAATTATTTTTCCAAGTAAGTTTGGGACTAAGCTTTGTAGTATTGTTGCTTTATGATCTCTTCATTTTGAATGTACCTAGTACTTTGGAGTATTGTGTATTGTTGATGGAAAAAAATATATAAGTATATATGATACATAATTGGGTTTAATGTATATATGCAATAACTTGTTTAAATATATAAATCATTAATTAACATTCTAAAATGTTTGTTTGTGTTGTCATGTTAACTAAATTAATATGGATGATCAATCGTAAATGTATCATTGTCATATGGATTGTTTTCTTAATCCTAAATATATTACTGGTGTTAAAAGATTTATCATTTTCAATTGATAAAAATTATGCGTTGAAAAAAATTTGATGTCCTTGTGGGAGGTGCAAGAATCAAAAGTTCTTAAAGGAAGATGATATTGTAAGCATTTATTGACTACAAGGTTTTTACCTTGTTATGAAAACTGGATTGGACACGAAGAGCCTTATGCCACATAAGTAATATTGGTCAGTCCTTCATCAATTGGGATCAGTCATATTGTGAATGATGATTTTGTAGGAAATCTATATATTAATATGGTTCTAGATGCAATGGGGGATGGTGATACATACCATAATGATAGGATTTGTAGTCTTTTGGTGATAGCGAAACCTTTAAAACCGAAGGCAACTAATTTTATAAATTGTTAAAAGCTGTAGAATAGCCTTTGTGGGGTGGGTGTACTAAGGTATTGGCTAACATGATTGCTTTATATGAATTCAACTTTAAATTTTAGTTAGATTACCTTAAACAAATTTGCTAAATTTACAAAAAGTTGTATGCTTGATGATGGAAATTTGGTGTCAAATTTTTATAATGCCAAGAAATTTATGCGGCCACTTGGACTTGGTTATGAGAAATATGATATGTGTCCTAATTACTATATGTTGTAATATAGGGTAGGAGTAATGAAAATAAAATATGACTATTGTGGAAGTTGATGATACAAACCTAGAAATCCCATTAGTTAAGGTTCCAATAAGGTAGAGAAGCAAAATCGATACTTTCCATTAACACCAAGACTTCAAAGGCTATTTATGTCTCCACATCATGCCATATATACAACATGGCATCATTTTTATAAGTTTGATGATGGAGTTTTGGTGCATCCATCTAATGGAGATGCATGAATATAGTTTAATTGTGTCCATCCAAACTTTGCGACAGATCTAGAAAATATTTGATTAAGGTTATGCATAGATGGGTTTAGTCCATTTAACATGGCTTTAAATGTATAATCTTGTTGGCCAATAATTATGACTATTTATAATTTGCCTCCTTGGAATTGCATGACGAAACCATTTATGTTCTTAGAAACCATTTATGTTCTTAGCAATGGTCATTCCCGAGATAAATAATCCGGGGAAAAGGCTTGATGTTTTCCTGAGACCTTTGATTGATGAATTGAATAAGTTGTGCTTTGAAGGTGTTGAAACTTATGATGTATATAGGACAGAAAATTTTCAATTAAACGCAACTTTGATGTGGATCATTAGTGATTTTCTAGCATATGACATATTATTAGGTTAGAGCACTCATGGAAAATTATCTTGTCCTTATTTTATAGAGAATAGAAAGGCATTTAGATTAAAACATGGTGAGGAACTAATCTTTTTTATTGTCATCAATGATTCTTACCTATGAATCACCTTTATCAATATCAATCAAATAAGTTTATGAACGGAGTAATTGAAAATCTCCCTCGTATCCCTTGTCAATCTGGTTTAGAAATGTTATATGAAGTGTCAAAGTTTACTAATTAAAATTAGAAGCTATTCTGATTATGACAAAATTCTTAAATTAGAAGTTAGGTTGGATATTTAGTTGTATTGTAAGAAGTCAAACTTATATTTGTAACAAGATACGAGTGGTCGGGTTTACAAACCTAAAGGCACTTATTATCTCTTTAAGAAACAACAACAACTGTTTTCATGGATGAAAGACTTGTCCTTTCTTGATGATTATGCTTTAAACATAACACGTTGTGTAAAAGCAGAACAATGTAAGGTTCCAAGCATAAAAAATTATGATTGTCATGTTTTTATGCCAAGACTTCTTCTAACTGCTTTCCGACCTTACTTGCCTAAACCTCTATGAGAGGCATTAACTGAATTGCTAGTATTGTTTTGGGACTTTTGTGCTACAACTTTAAATGTGCACCACATGGACTTAATGCAAATGTATATAATTAAATAATTAGTAAACTTAAAAGAATTTTTCCTTCATTTTTATTACTGTATGAAAAACTTGACAATAAATCTACCATACAAAGCAAAATATGGACTCGTTCAATATCGATGGATGTATCTCTTTAAACTGTATGTTTTCATACCATGCACTTTTTATTCTTATTGTTTTTATTTCTTTTCAAACTACATAAATTATGTACATATATGCTTTATTTGAAGAAAAAGTGACCAATAAGGCTAAAGTTAAGGGTTTCATATGTGAAGCATACTTGATTGATGAAATTACCAAATTTGCATCTCATTATTTTGGTGATGATGTGCAAACAATATGAAATCGAGTTTCAAGATATCAAGATGGTGAAACTAAAAGTCTAAATGGACAACTTTCTATTTTGTCCTATCTAGGAAAAAATGTCCAAAAGATTTTATAGAAGACAATTATCACATGCTGAAATGGAAATTGCGTACCACTATGTGATATTCAACCGTCAAGAATTGAATCCCTATTTAGAGTCTATGAAATATTTAGTTTTTTTATTTAATTCATAATTTTTTAATTTTAACTAACATTTTAAATTTAGGCAAGTTTCAATAACCATAATTGAGTGATGTTGAAATTGAAAAATTATGTAAGGAGATATTTCCAAATTGATTGAAAAATAATGTAAGTATTTTCATCAAACATTTTTGTTTTAACTCAATTATTATTTTCCAAATAATAATTCTTATATCGCTTATTATTATATTAGGTTGAATAAAAATCAAATAGAATTGAGGATTAAATCTTTACACTTGTTATGGGATCTTAAAATTTAGTGAAATTGACGCCAGGTAGAATAAGGATTATTCTATAAGCAGTTGTAGTCAAGAAATTCCCGGCAAATATCATGATGATTTTAATATATTTTAAGAGATACTCTCTCTTCATAAGTTCGGTAACTCGAATGAATATTTATCAATCAATCCTATCAGCTCCATTACTGGTCTTTAAATAACTTTTTAAAACTTAAAGTGATTGCTAATAAAACAAGTTCAAATGAATACATAACTTCCTAAATAAGAGTTCTATGTCGACTGGACATCCCCTCTATAATTTTGGACGTCTCCTTGATCATCTTGCTCCTGCCACGTCTCCTTGTTTATCATGCTTGTTGCGATGTCGTGGTCGCACAAATTAATTACCCTAGCTTAAAACACACAAGATAGTATAGAGCAAGCAAGGGGTCGATCCCACGAGGAAGTTTCAAGTCAGATTTTTATGTTGTACGTTATGTGATTGGGGGGATTTGGTTTGTGATTAACTAAACTATGGCAGCAATTAAACTAGCAAAAAAAATCAATTAAAACCGAAACTTATCAAGAAAGCAAACCTTGGTCACAAGCATACATCCACCTACGCAAATTAGAACCGATCCTTGAATCAAAAAATGCAGTTTATGTTCTGAAATTTTATCTTTTCTTAATGTGATTAATTAACGGATCCGCCATATAACTAATCCTAACCAACAAACAATCAAAGTGTCCGCACTAATGATTCAATTTAATGGTAGCTTTAAGAACTAGATAATTTCATCAAGATTAACATACAAGTTGTCTGCAACTAGTGTCAATTTATTCAAATGTTCTCCCTAAGTTCAATAATGTAGTTCCGCCACAATTATCAAGCTTAGTTGCTTCACAAGTTCATATATCACAACTCCGGTTTTGATATTAAACTTAGCAATAGATTGTTCACAACAATAGCTTAGAGTCCGCTCTAGCAATCATCAACAACAATCATAGGAAATATGCATAGGAAAACAAATATATTCATTCATAACATAAACTGAAAATATAAGGAAGAATAAATCTCACGGTTCTTGAAATCCGAAGGTGTTTGTGTCCTTGCAACCAAGAAAAAAAGTCTAGCCTTGCATGTTTATTGAACAACTAAATAAAAAGATGGAAGAACACATGATTTTGGGTTTGGAGGATGAAGATTTCGTGTTTTCTCTTGTGGTGGCTGCCACTTCCTTGCTCCTCTTCTCCTTTATATATGCTTAGAAACCCTTCCTTAAGTTGGCAGAATTTAGTTGTCCCTTGTAAAATGCATATCTCCCTCATACGACATCGTTTTGAGCTGACATTTGGAGCGTCTATAGGTCTTTGCTTCCTGAATCCACTCCAATTGAGTTTGCATTAATCGGACTTCTGTAGCTCGAGATATTGAATTGTGAATGGACAAAGGTCAACAGTGGCAGAATGCGAGATTTGACTTTGCAGGATGCGATTTCCATGATCTTTCTCCTTTTATTTTTCTTGCATTACCTTTCCAGAAAGGTATGGATGTTAGCTCTTGAATGTCACTGGAATCACTTCATTTCGATCTCTAGAACTCACGCTCTGCACAAAACATCAACTGAACGTCATATCTGCCAATTACCTCCAATTTACTCCTTTTTGCATCTTTCATCCAAAAATGCCTTCAAAACATAAAACAAAGAATATCAAGGCATTTTATACACAAAACATATGCAAAACACTACGTAAATATGGATAAACTTATCAAATAATATGGTCACATCATGCTTCTATTGGTAGTTATCATATGCTCCTGCATTAGTCTCCTTGGGTTGGACAAAGCTCGTCCTTAAGGTCATAACACTATCCAAATCCATGAAGCATGAACTCACATGATCCAACCTTGTGGTCTTTAAGCTTATTGTATTCCCTAATAGGAAAGTGATCTCGTGTTAAGACAATCCAAACAAAATCTCTTACCTCAAAAAGGACATGTCACCAATGGCTATCAACCTGTAATTTATATTGGGCATTGCTCTTCTGGATAGCTGAGTGGACCTGTGCGTGAATGCCTTGAAGGTGTTCGGTCATTTCATTGGCTTTAGAATTGTAACGGTCTATTCACGGAATAGGATCTAAATCCAAAACTCCAAGGGGTTGCGTCCATACACCACTTGAAATGGGCTCATTCCATTGGTTCTATTTGTGGATCATTTGTAGGCAAATTCAGCTTGGGGTAATGCCACATCCCATTGCTTTGGTTTATTCCCAGCTAAGCAACGCAATAGGTTGCCTAAACTCCGATTTACTACCTCTATTTGACCATCTATTTGGAACGATATGCACTGCTGAAATTTAATTGTGTGCCAAGCCTACCCCATAAACTCTTCCAGAAATGACAAATAAACTTGGTGTCACGGTCTGATGTTATAGAGTGTGGTACTCCATGCAAATGAACAATATCTTTAAAGTAGATATGGGCAGTACGTACGATGTCCATTGTTTTTTGACATGCGACAAAATGGGCCATTTCTTAGAATCAATCAACTACAAGTAGTATCGAATTTGAAGCTCTCTATGTACAGGGTAACCCAACACAAAATCCGTAATGACATCAAACGATGGTGCCTCCGGTACTAGTAAGGGCATGTATAAGCTGGTATTAGTAAGAACTCTTTTGGATTGTTGGCACACGTAACAACAAGCCACATCACTAGGTAGTTTAGGCCAATGAAATTCAGCTGCTATAAGGCTAATGTTTTATCACGCCCAAAGTGTCCTTCATCATGAAGCTCATGGATAATGCGCTGTCATAAGGAACAATCGAGTATACATAGTTGTAGACCCCAAAACAGATATCCATTGTGCAAGATAAAGTCACTATGATGACCAATGGTTACCTTTTGGAAGATTTTGCTGAAGGAGGGGTCTTCTGGGTACATGTATTTAAGGGTTCAAAGCTAGTAACTTGGGTGCTCATGGTGGTAAGGAGGGTGGCCCGTCGGCTGAGAACATCAATAACCCGATTTAGGCTGTCGTCTAGTGTGTGGGAGTGAAAGTGTATTCCTGCAGTGAAGCAATCCACTTGGCATGTCGTCAATTGAGCTTGTGTATAACTGCTCCACTCACAGGGTCTCCAGTACTGACCTAAGATTCTCAAGATGTGATTTTCGTGTGGGGCTGTAAATGAGGATGTCATCGAAATAAACAACAACAAATTTCCCCATGAAAGGCCACAGGGATTGGTGCATGAACTTGATGAAGTTGCTAGGTGTGTTGGAGAGACTGAATGGCATTACCATCCATTCGTATAACACGTGTTGTGACTTAAAGGTTGTTTTCCACTCATCCCTCGGTCGAATTCTGATTTGGTGATATCCATTTTTAAGGTCAATTTCGGAGAATACTTTCAAGCCATAAAGCTGATTTAAAATGTCATCTAGACGAGGGATGGAGAACCAATACTTAACTATGATTTTGTTGATCACTCGGCTGTCGATACCCATACACCATGAACCATCTTTATTTGGAACGAGTAGGGCAGGGACTGATGCGACCATATTATTTGATAGTTTTATCCATATTTACCTAGTGTTTTGCATATGTTTTGTGTATAAAATGCCTTGATATTATTTGTTTTATATTTTGAAGGCACTTTTGGATGAAAGATGCAAAAAAGAAGTAATTGGAGGTGATTGACAAATTTGACCTTCAGTCGGTGTTTTGTGCAAAGTGGAAGCTCTAGAGATCGAAATGAAGTGATTCCAGTGACATTCAAAAGATAACATCCATAAATTTATGGAAATATAAGGAAAAATAAATAAAATAAGGAAAATCATGGAAATCGCAGCCTTCAAAGTCAAATCTTGCAATCTGCCGATATCGACCTTTTCCCATTCCAACTTTAATATCTCGAGTTACAGAAGTTTGATTGATGCAAACTCAATTAGCATGGATTTAGGACTCAAAGAACAATAAACGCTCCAAATTTCAAGGGAGATATGAATTTGGATGAGATATGAATTTTACAAGGGACAACTAAATTTTGCCAACTTAAGGAAGGACTATTTTGTAAAATAGACATTAGGGTTTCTAAGCATATATAAAGAAGAAGAGGAACAAGGAAGTGGTGGCCAACACAAAAGAAAACACAAACTCTTCCTCCTACAAATCCTAAATCATGTGTTCTTCGATGTTTTTAAGTAGTTGTTCAATAGTTATACAAGGCTAAGCTCTTTTCTTGGTTGCAAGGACACAAACACCTTCGGATTTCAAGAACCGTGAGATTTATTTTTCCTTCTATATTCAGTTTATGTTATGAATTAATATGATAGTTTTCCTATGCATATTTCCTATGATTGTTGTTGATGATTTCTAGAGCGGACTCTAAGTTATTGTTGTGAACAATCTATTGCTAAGTTTAATATCAAAACCGGAGTTGTGATATATGAACTTGTGAAGCAACTAAGGTTGACAATTGTGGTGGAACTACATTATTGAACTTAGGGATAACATTTGAATAAATTGACAAAAGTTGCGGACAACTTGTATGTTAATCTTGATGAAATTATCTAGTTCTTAAAGCTACCATTAAATTGAATCATTAGTGTAGATACTTTGATTATTTATTGGTTAGGAAGGATTAGTTATACGGCAGATCAGTTAATTAATCATGTTAAGAAAAGATAAAATTACAGAACATAAACTGCATTTCTTTGTTTCAAGGATTGATTCTAATTTCTGTAGGTGATGCATGCTTGTGACCAAGGTTTATTTTCTTGATAAGTTTCAGTTTTAATTAATTTTGTTTGCTAGTTTAATTGTTGTCATAGTTTAGATAACCACAAACCAAATCCCCCCAATCACATAACGTACAACATAAAAATCTGACTTGAAACTTCCTCGTGGGATCAACCCCTTGCTTGCTCTATACTATCTTGTGTGTTTTAAGCTAGGGTAATTAATTTGGGCGACCGCAACATCGCAACAAATTTTGGTGCCATTGCCGGGGAGTTAATTTTAGTTGTTTGTTGAGCTTGTACTGTTAATTTTTATTTGCTATGATTCAAAAAAAAGAAACATAATTTTTGCATACGATGGTATTGTTAACTTGCGGCAGTGGTACTGTTCAAAACAAGGTTTTTGGTGGAATTAGGTATCTCTCTTTTGTTTTCTGAAGGAAAAGGGCGTTCTGAACAAGCCTAGTGATATTTCACTCTCCCCACCTATTGAGGCCAAATTCCGTTTTTTCTAGTGTTTTTATGCAATTTTAGTTTTCTATCGTAAAATTTTCGTATAATTTGCATTGTTTTCGATCTCTTGTATGGTTATTTTCTCTTGAGTTTTCTTAAGAATTTATGCCTGTGACCAGTTTTTCTAATCAAATTCAAGTGCAAATTGATCTTGAAATAGAAAGCACTTTACGCAGGTTGAGAAAGGAAGCTCGCCTCAACACCATGGCTATTGTATGATAACAAACACTCAAGGAGCTTGCTACTCCTAACGTGGAAAATCAACCATTGTGCATAAACATTAAAAATAATGTAAACCTTGAGTTCAAATCTGGTTTTATACATTTGTTACCAACATTTAATGGTCTTGCAGGAGAAGATCCTCATACTCATCTCAAGGAGTTCCATATGGTTTGTGTTGGGATGAAACCGAATGGAGTTGATGAAGAACAAGTTAAGTTGAAAGCTTTCCCTTTCTCTTTGAATGGGGCAGCAAAGACATGGCTTTTCTCTATTCTCCCAGGATCTATTGGAACTTGGAATGCTATGAAGAAGATTTTCCTGGAGAAATATTTTCCAGCATCTCAAGTTGCCAATATAAGGAAAGAAATATGTGGTATTCGACAATCTCATGGAGAGCCACTTTCCGAGTATTGGGAAAGATTTGAGCAACTATGTATTCAATGCCTTCATCATCAAATACCCGATCAACTACTTATTCAATATTTCTATGAAGGATTGATGTCTACTGACCGTAGTATCATTGATGCTGCAAGTGGAGGCACATTGGTGGATAAGACACCTGAGGCTGCACGCCAATTGATCTCAAACATGGCAGCCACCAAAAAACAGTTTGGCACTAGTGGAGACCTCTCCAACAAACGAGTAAATGAGATAACTATTTCTAACCTTGAAAATAAAGTTAATGATCTTACTTCTCTTGTGCATTCTTTGGCTTGTGAAAATGTGCAGCAGGTGAAAGTTTGTAGCATATGCTCCTTACAAGGACATGCTTCAGATATGTGTTCAACAATGCAAGAAGATTACATTGAACAAGCTCATGCAATTGATGGAGCATCCCTTTTCCAACACGTACAATCCTAGATGGAGAGATCATCCCAACTTACGCTACAGCAACCCATCCCAACAAGGTAATCCATGCCAACAGTTCCATCCACATGGATTTCATCCCCAACAAAATTATCAAGCAAGACAACTTGCTCCATTCACAAACTCTAATATTATGGGGTTGTCATCCAATGATGATCTTCGTGAGATGATGAAAACTTTGGCTTCTAATACTGTTTACCTTGCAACAAAATGTCATGTCTTTTCAACAGGAAACAAGGTCAAGTATTCACAACTTGGAAAAGCAAACGGGGCAAGTAGCTTCAAGTGTAGGAAAATTGGAAGCACAAATAAATGGAAAGTTGCCCTCCCAAGCATTAAATCCAAAAGAGAATGTTAGTGCTATCATGTTGCGAAGTGGGAAAGAACTTGAAGAGAAAAAGTTGAAAAAAATTGAGATGGAGGAGGAAGAAGAGATAAAAACTGAATTGAGAACAAAGAAAGAACATCCTTCTCCTCCATAAATAGAAACAAAGACAAACACTCCAAAGGTAACTTTTCACTCAATTAATTCTAGTTTTAAAACAAATCCACCCTTTCCTATGAGTTCTTCTAGGTCAAAGAAAAAGAGATCTTAGAGGTTTTCAAGAAAGTGGAACTGAACATATCTTTGCTTGATACCATCAAGCAAATTCCCAAGTATGCAAAATTCTTGAAGGAGTTGTGTACTACCAAGAGAGCTTTCAAACTGAAAGGTTATGAACGGTAAGTTTGGGTGAAGTTGTATCTGCCATTGTTCAAAAAAATTTGCCTTTGAAACAAAAAAACTAAGGTGCGTTTACTATCCCATGTGTTATTGGTAATGCTAGTTTTAAAAGAGCTTTATGTGATTTAGGTGCTTCCATTAGTGTTATGCCCAAATATGTTTATGATTTTCTTAGTCTTGAGCCTTTGAATAAAACTAGCATTGTAATACAACTTGCGGATCGTAGTTTTGTTTACCTACTTGGTGTGATAGAAGATGTCCTAGTCAAGATTAATAGTTTGGTTATTCCATGTGATTTTTATATTCTTGATATGGAACATGATTCTTGTGATTTATCAAACACCACTCTTATATTGTTTGGGAGACCATTCTTGAAAACCGCGAACACAAAGATTGATTGTGGCAAGGATACCTTGTCTATGGAGGTAAGAGATGAAAAAATTGAATTCAATTTTCATGATGCAATAAAATATCATTATAACAATGTTTATTCTATCACATGCTATGATCAAATTGATAAATGTGTGCAACAAGTTTGTGATTTTGATTGCTAAGACAGATTAAGCATAACTTTAAGCTATGACTATGATTTCACCAAGATAGAAGAGATGGAGAGGAACGTGTGTGTTCCCCAAAATGTGCACGAATCAATATTGGCTTTACAAGCTTTGCAAACCGTTCCCCATGGTAATGTATTTGTTGATTTAGCAATCTCATATAAAAAGCTTTTGCCATCTATTTTACAGGCCCCGAGTTAGAATTAAGACCTTTACCTAAAAATTTGAAGTATGTATTCATTGGCAACAACAATACATTTCCCATTATCATAGCAAAAGATTTAATAAGTATGCAAGAGGAAAAACTTGTGAAGTTGTTGTGTGATCACAAGACGGCCATTGGATGGACTTTAGCCGACATCAAGGGCATTAGTCCCTCAATATGTATGCATCACATACTATTGGAGGACAACACAAAACAAACAAGGGAAATGCAAAGGAGGTTGAAATCGCTTATGATGGAGGTAGAGAAAGATGAAATTTTGAAACTGTTAGATGCATGAGTCATTTACACCATCATTGACAGTAAATGGGTAGCGCTAATCCATGTGGTGCCCAAAAAGACCAGAATCATGTTGGTGAAAAACAAAAATGATGAGCTCATTCCTACTGGCATCTCGAGTGGATGAAAAATGTGTGTTGATTATAGAAAGCTCAATCTTTCTACACGCAAAGATCATTTCCCATTACCATTCATGGATCAAATGCTTAAACGTCTAGCAGGTAAGTCTTTTTATTATTTTCTTGATGGATATAGTGGATACAATCAGATTGTTATTAATCCTGAGGATCAAGAAAAGACTACGTTTACATGTCCATTTGGTACATATGCATATCGAAGAATGCCCTTTGATCTTTGTAATGCACCTGCAACTTTTCAAAGATGTATGATGAGTATTTTTTCTGACTATGTTGAAAGAATAATTGAGATTTTCATGGATGATTTCACGGTATATGGTAATTCTTTTAATAGATGTCTAGCAAATTTATCTTTGATCTTGAAAAAGTGCATTGAAACTAACCTTGTCTTGAACTATGAAAAGTGTTTGTTTATGGTAGAACAAGGAATAGTTCTTGGGCATGTTGTGTCTTCACGCGGATTAGAGGTTGATAAAGCTAAGATAGATTTTATTTCATCATTGCCTTACCCCTCATGCGTGAGGGAAGTTCATTTTTTTCTAGGCCATGTAGGTTTCTATTGATGCTTTATTAAAGATTTCTCAAAGATTACGGGACCCTTATGTAAACTATTAGCCAGAGAAGTGGATTTTTTGTTTGATCAATCATGTAAAGATGTCCATGATGAGCTTAAGAGATGTGTCATATCTGCCCCTATCATCCAACCACCAAATTAGGATGAACCTTTTGAGATAATGTGTGATGCAAGTGACTATGCGGTAGGAGTTGTGCTTGGGCAAAAAATTGGGAAGAATTTGCATGTTGGATAAAACAAAATGCAATTACCATACAACTCAAAAGGAACTTTTTGCAGTGGTGTTTGCTCTTGAAATATTCAGGTCATATCTACTTGGTACAAAAGTCATTGTTTTTGCTGACCATGTAGCTCTTGGTATCTTTTGAAGGAGTCCAAACTAAGATTGATTAGGTGGATCTTGCTTTTACAAGAATTCGATCTTGAAATCAAAGACAAAACAGGTGCTAAAAACCATGTGGCTAATCACTTGTGCCGACTGAGGACTGAGGATATACAGATTGAAACAATAAGAGAGACATTCCCTGATGAGCAATTTTATATGTTGCATTCCTCTACAAGACCTTGGTATGCTAATTTAGTAAACTATTTAGTCATCAAAGAATTTCCTTCAGGTTTGTCTAAACCCTAAAAAATAAGTTATGAGCTGATGCTAAATATTATTTTTGGGACAATCCTTACCTTTGGAAATTTTGTGTAGATCAAGTAGTTTGTAAGTGTGTACCGCAAGATGAATTTCATTCTATTCTCACTTTTTATCATTCTCATTCTTGTGGTGGGCATTCTGGAGCAAAAAGAACAGCCCACAAGGTACTTGAAAGTGGTTTCTATTAACCTTCTGTTTTTAAAGATGCATATCACTTCTGCAAATCATGTGAAAAATGCCAAAGAACAGGTAATATCACTCATAAGAATCAAATGCCTTTAATGAATATTCTTGTACGTGAAATTTTTGATGTTTGGGGGTATCGACTTTATGGATCCATTTCCTTCTTCTTTCAACAATCTTTATATTCTTCTTGCTGTTAATTATGTGTCTAAATGGATTGAGGCGAAAGCCACACGAACTAACGATGCTTAGGTTGTTTTAGATTTTGTTAGGACTCACATACTTGACAGGTTTGAAATCCCTAAAGCTATCATTAGCAATCGTGACACTTATTTCTGTAATCGTTCCATGGAAACATTGCTACGCAAATATCATGTGATTCATCGAACTTCCACAATATATCATCCTCAAACAAATGGCCAAGGTGAAATTCCAAATCGAGAAATCAAGTCCATTTTGGAGAAAATAGTGCAACCTAATCGGTAAGATTGGAGTCTACTTCTTGGAGATGCACTTTGGGCTTATTGGACTGCTTATAAATCACCTATAGGAATGTCACCTTATAGAATGATTTATGGGAAAGCATGTCATCAACCGATGGTGCTTGAACACAAAGCTTTCTGGGTCATTAAACAATGTAACATGGATTATGATGCTTTGGGATTGCAAGAAAATTGCAACTACAAGAGTTGGAAGAAATTCAAAATGATGCTTACGAGAATGCAAGGATTTACAAAGAAAAGACTAGGAATCTTCATGACCTAATGCTTACAAGAAAAGAGTTTCATGTTGGAGACAAAGTCCTTTATCATTTGCATTTGAAACTTTTTCCTGGAAAATTGTGCTCTCGTTGGATTGGACCCTTTGTTGTTTCTAATGTTTTTTCTTATGGTGCAGTTGAAATTACAAGTTTAGAAACCAACAAAGTACTCAAGGTCAATGGGCATTATTTGAAACCTTTCTATGAAGGTTGGACGACAGAACTCACCGCTTCTATAGAGTTAACTGAACCAATCTATGAAGAATTTGCATGCCACATGTCAAGCTAATGACATAAAACAAAAGCTCTTACTAGGAGGCAACCCAACACAAAAAAAAGAAATCTGATTTGCTTTCTTTTTCCTTATCTTTTATTTTTTTCGCATTTTAATTTATTTTTTGTCATTCTTTTATGTTCCTTTGCTTTTATTTAAACATTGAGGACAATGCTGTGTTTTAAGTGTGGGGGTATTAGGAGAATTTTAGTTTTCTTTGTTGTTCTAAAAAAATGTTTGGTCTTTTTAACTCCTATTGGTTTTTTGAGAATACGAGTATTATGTATGAGAATTAAGTGAGATATATGAATATATAAATCAAATGAATGAGTTTACATGCAAGTTTTAATGTTTAATTGGTTTAGGGATTGACTTTAAAAATATATCATGTTGACTTTATAGTATTATACCAATGTAAACTTTTGAGCCTTCAACATTATATTTTTTGATTGTTCGTTCTTTCAATGATATGCATCTCTAGAACTTGCTTCATATCTTATTAGGATTACATTCACATTACATAGATACATGAAGATGATAAAGGCATTAGGAAGTTTAACTGCTTAAGCCAAAAAGCCAACCTAAAGCATATTATCTTAGTGATCCCTTTTAAGCTTGTTTATCTTTTCTTTGCTTTATCCATGTATAAGCCTTCAACTTTTTATATGTTTTCCTCTTTTCCCCTGGATAAGGATTAGTAGAGCATATACTTTTGATATCTCATGGAATTATGATTGGAAATTATGTGAAAATAAAGAAGAGGTCATGCTTGATGAAAAGATGGGCAAAGTTGCCAAAGGTGAAAAAAGACAAAAAGAAAAAAAAGAACAAGAAAAGAACAAAAAAAAGAAAAAGAAAAGAAGAAAAGAAAAAGAAAGAAATAGAAAAGAGCTTGAAATTGAAAGAAGTTAAACATTGGTGCTTGAAGATTGAAAATTGATGTGTTTTGATGGAATATCTTGGTTGAATTTTTTTTTTGAATGCTCTACTTTCTTTGGTTTGATCCTTTTCTTGTAATCTCTTTCACCTCACCTTAACCTTAGCCCCATTACAACTGGAAAATAAGACTTTTTGATTCATGTATTGTTTGTAATATTTTAGTAATGGAGATGAGATTGAAGAGCAAGCTTATGGTAGAACATCTTCATTGATTGAATTTGAGAGATTTAAACACATAAGCCCTAAACACATGAGTATTGGAGTGTATATCTTGAGAGGACCTATCACTTTGGCATGACATAGATTTCTTTTAAATCCCATAAAGTAATTGAGTTTTGAAGTTTGCATGTAAACAAATTCATGAAGATTTATGTTCTTTATCCCTCTCGATTGTATTCTTTTTTATAATTCTTGAATTCTTGGATATTGATGGGAGATTAAGAGATTGGTCATGATTATTTTTTTATTAAAATTTGTTTTTTTACCTATCATTTCTCGAGGACGAGCAAGAGCTAAGTGTGGGGGTATTTGATGCGACCATATTATTTGATAGTTTCATCCATATTTACCTAGTGTTTTGCATATGTTTTGTGTATAAAATGCCTTGATATTCTTTTTATTGTATTTTGAAGTCATTTTTTGATGAAAGATGCAAAAAGAAAGTAATTGGAGGTGATTGACAAATTTGACCTTCAGTCGGTGTTTTGTGTAGAGTGGAAGCTCTAAAGATCGAAAATGAAGTGATTCCAGTGAAATTCAAATGCTAACATCCATAAATTCATGGAAATATAAAGAAAAATAAATAAAATAAGGAAAATCATGGAAATCGCAGCCTTCAAAGTCAAATCTTGTAATCTGCCGATATCGACCTTTTCCCATTCCAACTTCAAGATCTCGAGCTATAGAAGTTCGATTGATGCAAACTCAATTGACGTCAATTCAAGACTCAAAGGACGATAAACGCTCCAAATTTAGGCTCAAAACGATGTCAAATGAATGAGATATGAATTTTACAAGGGACAACTAAATTCTGCCAACTTAAGGACGGACTATTTTGTAAAATAGACATTAGGGTTTCTAAGCATATATAAAGGAGAAAAGGAGCAAGGAAGTGGTGGATAGCACAAAAGAAAACACAAACTCTTCCTCCTACAAACCCTAAATCATGTGTTCTTCGATGTTTTTAAGTAGTTGTTCAATAGTTATGCAAGGCTAAGCTCTTTTCTTGTTTGCAAGGATACAAACACCTTCAGATTTCAAGAACTGTGAGATTTATTCTTCCTTCTATATTCAATTTATGTTATGAATGAATATGATTGTTTTCCTATGCATATTTCCTATGATTGTTGTTGATGATTGCTATAACGGACTCTAAGTTATTGTTGTGAACAATATATTGCTAGGTTTAATATCAAAACCGAAGTTGTGATATATGAACTTGTGAAGCAACTAAGCTTGATAATTATGGATAAACCTACATTATTGTACTTAAGGAGAACATTTGAATAAATTGATACAAGTTGCGGACAACGTGTATGTTAATCTTGATGAAATTATCTAGTTCTTAAAGCTACCATTAAATTGAATCATTAGTGCGGTCACTTTGATTATCATATGCTCCTGCATCAGAAATGTTATAATAGGTTTATGTGATGGTTTCAAATTTCATACTCAATGTTATGGTTGATTTAAAAAGGCAATAATAGTGGGTTTTGTGTGAAATGAAGTTACTATGATGATAATGAAAGGGATTATTATGGAATGATTCAAGAAGTCATTTGACTTATATATTATGAAGTGCAAGTTATTTATGTTTAAGTGTCTTTGGTATGATACAAAATAAAGATGAGGGATTAAATTGCATCATTCAAATGGTTTGGTTGAAATCAAGCATACTTCTAAATGGAAATGAAGATTTACTTCTAGATGGAAATGAATATTTTGTATTGGCGCAAGAGTTGTAGTTTACATAGAATTGTGCATCATAAATTGCGGTAAAGTTAATCAAAAGGGATAAGGATAATCTGTGATGGCTAATGGAGTTCTATACAGAGTTTAATTCTTGGTTTCCTTTATACACCCCCGCAAGATAGGTGTTCCATTTGAGAAGCCTATCTTGATACAAAGTGACTGAAAGTTCTGATGAGAGAAGGCTTTGGTGAGAAGATAAGCTAATTGATTGTGAGTGCTGACATGTGATACTTGAAGCAGACGTTTAGAGACTAGATCACGCACAAAATGTAAATCTATAGCTATGTGTTTCATTCGTGAGTGCAGAACATGATTGAGGCTGAGTTGTGTGGCGCCAATATTGTTGCAAAATAAGCTTGGTGGTTTGGTTACTGGAATGCTAAGTTCATGCAGCAATGAGCGAATCCAAATAAGCTCAGAATTGGCAGAGGCTAGTGCTCTGTATTCTTCCTCAGTCGAAGATCTTGCAACAACCTTTTGCTTCCTTGTGCTCCACGAAATTGGGCAGTTTCCCATAAATATAAGATATGCAGATGTTGAGACTCTAGTATAGGGAACACCTCAACACCAAGGAAGTAATGTAGGGGGCCAAGGTCTTTCAATGAGAAGCGATTGCTGAGATGGGTGATGATTTTACAGATAGCAGCAGAATCACTTCCAGTGATTATAAGATCATCCACGTAAACTAGTATGAAAATTGTTACCCCATCATGTATGTAAATAAATAGAGAAGAATCTGACTTTGACTGATGAAATCCTAACTAAGTAAGAGATGTTTGTAATTGTTGATACCAAGCCCGAGGGGCTTGTTTTAAGCCATAGAGGAATTTCTTTAATCTGCAGATATGAGATGGCAATGTAGAATCAATAAATCCTGGGGGCTGGATCATGAGTACATTCTCTTGCAAATGTACATGTAAAAATGCGTTGTTAACATCCAGCTAACGAAGTGGCCACCTGTTGTGAACTGCAATAGATAAAACAATTCGAATAGCTACTGATTTTACCACTACACTGAAGGTTTCAGTGTAGTCTAAACCATGTTGTTGATGAAATCCCTTTGCAACCAAACGTGCTTTGTAACGAGAGATACTGCCATCAGGATTACGTTTGATTCGAAACACCCACTTGCATCCAATTGGTTTAATGTCACTACTTGGAGGAACAAGCTCATATGTGCCGTGTTTGACTAGTGCAATGAATTCCTCAGACATAGCTTGTCTCCATATTGGGTTCTATAAGGCTAGAGACATAGAGGTTGGTTCTGTAGTTGAAGGGAGAGGGTGTTTGGTGGTTGTGAAGAGTTGTTTTGGTTTATGGATGTTGTTCATAGACCTGGTCTTCATTGGGTGGAGTCTATGCTGTGGTGTTGCATGTATAATCTGTGGAGGTAGTTCTGGGGACAAATTTTATTGTGTTGGTAGAGAGTGTAAAGGTGGGGCAGTGGGAGAACCATTCATCACGACAGTTGTCTCGGATTGTTGCAATCCAATGCGAGGTACCTTTGGTATCATGTGATCTGTTGCTTGAGCTGCAATAGAGTTTGACAGAGATGGTATAGTGACAGGTGCAAAATTTAAAAAGGGAAATTGACTTTCATCAAACACCACATGGCGAGATAGGTAGAAATGGGATGTAATGAGGTCCATGCATTTATAAGCACTTTAGGTGTTGGAATATCCAAGAAACAGGTAGGGCATGGATTTTGGTTGTAACTTACTAGTTGTGTATGGTTTTAACCATGGATAACATTGACAGCCAAACACACGCATTTTTGAATAATCTGGGGAACGACAAAAGAGACACTGGAATGGACTTTTATTTTTAAGAACAGGGGTTGGCATTCTATTTATTAAGTATATTGTTGTTTGAAACGAAAAAGACCAATAGGATGAGGTTAAATGGGCCTGACTTAATAGAGTTAATCCCGTTTCAACTATGTGACGATGACGTCGTTCACTAGTGCAATTTTGTTGAGGTGTATGGGGAGCTCTAGTGAGGCAACTTATTGAATTAGAAGAGAGGTACTGTCGAAGAGCATGATATTCACCCCCATTATCTGAGTATAAATGTTTTATTTGAAAACCAAATTGTTTTTCCAGCAGACCCTTTAACTGAACATCACTTTTTCTATGAATTGGAAATAACCAGCAATATTTAATAAAGTGGTCAATGAAAAGTACATAAAATTGAAATCCATCAATTGAAGTTAAAAACACTTGATGATCCAAATATACTTGTTGAAGCATATTATTATGAAGAAATCAATCAACATGAGTTGCTTCAGTTAGAGACAAATTAGGGAGAAAAAAATTGAAAGGGCTTTAGATGAAGAAATTGATGGTGGTGATGATGATAATGGTGTAATTAGGAGTGATGATAATGATGAGTAGCTTGATGATAGATTTTAGTATAAGGAACAAAATATTTTTATTTTTAGTGATGATATTAATTTTCTTTTATTCTTTTTTTTTTCTGGTCATGTAGACCATATTCATTTATTTAGTTCTTCATAATATTTTATTTGTGTTTTTTTCATAACAATTAATATTGATGCCAATTAATATATTTTTTTTTTGTTTTTAGAATGTCTCGATGTGGATCTATATTACATTACAGGAGTGATAAGTCCATATCATCTAGATTAAATCATGCTTTATCCAAGTTGAATAACAAAGCATCCATTTCTTGTCAACCTGTGCATCATGACTTATAAGAGGATTAATGCATATGAGGGTTTTGATTTTTAAAATTTGCTTCATTAACATAGTTGACACTTCATTTCTAAGTTGCATGTATAATTTTATTTTTCAATGAAAATTATATGAATATGCTCGTTGCTATTGAATAAATTTTCATAGACCATGGTCTTTGACTAGCTTTTTTATTATTGAGATAAATAAAGCAATTTTTAGGAATATGGTGTATTTTTTGTAGAATAAATTTTTAATGAATTATGTAAATTATGGGGATGTTATTCACAATTTTCTATCTACTTGTCATATTTTATTTGGTAGAAAAAATACATATTCCTCGAGGAAGATAAACAAATTATTTGTAATATTTGAAAGGTAAAGCTAGGATTGTCTTGAACTAACATTTGACACAAGCTCGCAAGAAAACCAGGTCAAAAATGAACACCACAAATATTATAGATTGTCCTGATAAAGGTCCTTTTTGGATTAATAATGATTATTGGAATAACATGATAAAAAATGTTTGGTCCACCCTTGAATTTCAACAGCGATCAGAAGGTTTAAAGAGGAAATGATTAACTAAAACAAATGGAAAGTAAGCACTCATTCTAGTGGTCTAGTGTCATTTGCATCGAGCTAGCATGATAAGAATTTTTATTGTTTAACATAAATAATTTTAATTGTGTAGTATTTATATTTTCTATTTTTTAAAAACTTTTGATAACAAGAACAAGTGAGTGGGATAAAGCCTCAATTGGATGGTGTCTTTTTAATTTTGCATTAGAGTGCTAAGGAGCCTGGCATATTCGTAGACAAGTCTAAAAAAGTGGTTGTTTGTACTTTTATTTTTAATTATCATTTACATGGAAATGAATTTACTATTACATATATTGTTTTTGTAGACAAAATATAAAAAAAAGATGATTTCAAAGTATTTAACTAATCGGAAAATTCATCCTTCATTTGATGAAGCAACATGATGTGTGGCTTTAACGTGTTTTAAAAGGCTAGAGTATATGGTGCACCTCGTATGCCAAAATCTATAGTTAGTATGAGTTCTTCATCACATTCCTACTCATTGGAGTCATCATATCCCGTATCGTCTTATTGAGAGTTGACGAAAAAAGATGATATTATTTTAAAAATAAAACAGGAGATAAAAGAATTTTCTATAAATAATAATGGATGCTATGGTAGGACATCAAATATGGGTCACTGTACGCCAATGCATGTGGCCTCATTAATGCCACCATATAAAATGACAATCTATAGGTCCCACGTCTTCACCAGTATATCAAACTCAGTCTTGACTACCATAGATTGGTCCATCTTCCTCACATTCAAAGTATTCTAGTTTGTTTCCACCTTAAGCACCATTATTGTATGTTTTATTATATGTTGATTTTGTTTGCACATGTAAGTTTAACTGAATTCTCAATTGTATTATGAATTTTAATTTACAGAATTTTTATTTGAACCATATTTAGTTTTAAATATTAATGATATTTCAATATATTATATTACTTTTAAAATATTCATACATAATTAATTAAAAATAATAATAAATGAGGAAACTTAATAATGATTAAAAACAACAACAATGATGATCAGCAAATCTGTTGTTGACTATTACTACTCAGCAATGGGAATTAAAAACGGAAATTTCCGTTGCTGACTATTTATAACTTAGCAACAGAATTAATCAATAAAATATTTATTGCTAATGTATTTGCTTTGCAACAAATTTCTATTTCTATTTCTATTTATGAGCACCGGATTATCCGTTACTGATAAATAAATAAATTCCATTTCTGATGATTGGTAGCAACGTATTTTGTGTTTAACTGCAACGAATTTCTCGACTGCTGCTGGCTCCATTTTTTAATAGTGGAAGCGACAAAGTAGCATCTGGGTCTGCTAGGTCAAACATGTCATGTTGCAGTTCAAATTGAAACTCAAGTCATGTATTTTTATTTGCATTTAATTTATTGCTTAGCATTCAGAATCAGACATTGTTTATTATTAACTACTCTTTTAGTATTTATTAATGCGTATACTGATCAATTAATTTTATTAAACATTCAATTTGCAGCCTGAATCTGCTGACATTCAAATATATTTGTTTCGTTGCTAGCTAAATTTTATTTCTGATCTGGCTTGTGGAGGAGCACGGGGCACTGGGGCTTGTGTGAGGTCAAATAAGTATTTGGAGTCATTTGAACAACTACTTTTGCAGAAATTGTGCTCTTAGCTATCTTGTACTGTATTATGTGCATGCATGATTTATGGTAGCTCAAGTTCTATACTTAGCATCACACTATACGATATGGCTAGCTGTCTGTGTGATGAACAAAAGGATGTTTTCCTGGACTGTCTATACATTCATTGCTCTCCATTATCTCTGTCTACCCCTAGACATCTGAAGATTATGTGCATGTGTAAAAAATAAATATTTGGAGTCATTTAAATTTCCCTGCAATTTAAGCATGTGTGGTTCCGATAGCTGCAATTTCTTGTTATTTTTTATATATCACTAGTTTGGATAAGATTATAGGAGAATCTGTCACAGAACATAGCTTCCAATGTGTCTTTCAAAAACTATATCTTGTAAGAATCCAACTGGCAGAACTACAAGAAATACATGCACTGATGCACACACCCTAGAGTTAGCTGTAGACTGGTAGTTAAGTTCTTATCCTGATGGCAAGCAAATCGAGATGTTTGGTGTATCACGCTAATGAATTCTTTCCTTTTTTTATGGGGTCATCTCCTCTTAAGTTTTCCCTAATATCTAGAGAAATATTCATGGAAACTGTTTCACTTCGTGTTCGTTTAACTGCTATTTGTTCTGGGGTCACATTTTTCTTCCAACTAACCATTTGAATGAGCCATTTGAAGGACAGAGAGACAAGAAGAGGAGCAGGATTTAATCCCACTTTGGGACTCACTCAACCTCTATGTTAAGAAATGGGCGTTCATGAATGAGTGGCATAAAGTGTACAGGCATAAATTATCTAGTCTTGGTTTGGGAAACCCTATTCCATTTATAAAATTTTGTTATCATATTCATTTTCTACGATCAACCTTAGTTGCCACTGTGTTGTATGGTAGCTTTTCAGACCAATGACCACCAAATTCCACCACAAATCTCATCTACTCTTCAACATCTAACTGTCTCCCAAAGTTAGATAGAAACTAGCAGCTATGCCTTTTTTATAACGCAAGCCCTCACCAGATCGATGCTCATTTTGGTGAACCAGTCTCATGGCATCCTTATCTGACTTGATGATTAATGCGACAACATCCTTACGAGGATTTCCTGGTCCCAGTGGCCTTGGCAATGCAGTTCCATGTGGATTGCGTGTCGTGTTTAGATTTCCAACGTAACTCGGTGGCTGGAAATTTCTAACTAAAGGCCATTTCATCAGTCTGATCAGCAGCTGCAAATTTATCTTGTGTTTTATATATCTTAACTATTGTTAGAATATTGGAGAGCCAAAAATAGGGAGAGATAAAGTTTGCGAGAACATAATCCATGACCTTCAGAAGATTTTCCACAGATTAACTGGGAGTTGTTGGATCAGAATTGAATCCAATGCAGACTTTTGCTATGCTGGATGCATGTATTATTGTTTATAATTGTAGAGGTTTATTCTTGCATGCCTATGCTGAAGTAGAGAATGATCAGGAATACAATACCAGCCATTCAAACAGAGTGCTAATTTGTTGTGCACGAGATAGAATTGGAGTAAGCTTTGACCTGCAAGAAGCAAAAGGAATAACAATTAATCTATAATCCTTAATTTTAAATGTCTTACTGTTCGGGAATATATATTATGTACTGAATCCTAACCTAACAGTTTAAACTTTTAGGTGAGATAGTTTCTTAACATGACATCAGAGCTTTATTGACTTAGCGGTCACGAGTTCGACTCTCACCACCCTCATTCTATTTGATAAAAAAATCAAGCACAAGGTAGAGTGAGTCTGTGCAAGTTTCAAATCCAAAGAACCTTTCCTTGAAAGGGTGCGTTCGAGAATATAAATCATATTCTGGAATCTCACCTAACAGTTTAAAGTTTTAGGTGAGATGATTCCTTAACACTTACCGTAGTTGTCTTTACTCGTTCTTAATGGCAAGGTTCACATTGGAGTATATATTTCCTCACCTGTAATTGTTGTAAAAAATATAAATAGATACTTCAAAAGACTATCCCATATTGGTAAAACACAAAAGACCCCTTGAGTGTACAGAGTATATATAGGACCTACTATTCCATATTGGTAAAAAAAGACTCTCATCAAGTGTTTATATACTACAACTTGAGATGGGGTAGTAACCAACAAAGAAAGTAGAAGTGAGCTTGCGCACATAAGGAAGAGTTGAGTAAGAGGAAAACCTCTGATTCACTCACCCCTGCGAGTGAGGCAACGCCTATACTCTCTGAAATCTTTTTCTTGTTTTGTTAAAATATTTTGATATCCCTTAAGCTGAAAACATTAAATTTGTAACCTTTGAAAATTATTTCTAACAATTTAAAATTTGAAAGCAATTTCGGTTTTGATTTACATAGTTATTATAAACATAAATATTGTAATTATCACCATAAATTTTATAACACCTATAATTTGAATTATTTTAATAACTATAATTTAAATTAGTGTAACAACTATATTTATAACAACCTTTTTGAATTTATAAATTAAATATGGCATAGCTATTACATTATAGTAGCCTATAAATACGATGCAGATTTTTCAAAAAAGCACATCCAAAAATACTTCTCTTCTTCTTCATCTCATTTGCTGGACTTCTCTTGTTATTTTTTTTTGCTATTGTCGTGTTCCCCTCTTTGAGGAAGAGCTTGTTGAATCCTAGAGGGTACCTCATTATTGGGGAAATATCCTTAAGGACAGTGCTAAACACGCCTCAAGTTTTTGTTTATGTTTCTTAGTTATTTTCATTCCTTGTATTTTCGTTCATAGTCAACAACAATCTTAAGGATATTCTACTTCTTAATGGATGGAAAGACTGCTGCTAATGGTGCCCCTACCCTCAATACTGTTGTTGTTGTTCTTGCCCCACCAGTTGCCACTGCTCCATTGCCTAGGCCAACCACTGTTTCTTTGGCCAAGCCCTTTCCTGACATCTCAAAGATTGAGGTGTTCTCTGGGGAGAACTTTCGAAAATGGCAAGAAAGGATTTTTGGTGTTCTTGACTTGTATGGTGTGGCTTGGGTTCTTGTTGATCCCAAAGATGCTGAAATAAGGTTTGTAGGCACTTTATTTTAAGTACTCTCTCCAATGAGTTGTTTGATGTGTATTGCAGCTATAAGGAAGCAAGGAAAATATGGGGCAACATGGTTTTCTAAATACATTGCCGAAGATGTTGGCAAACAGAAATTTGTCATTGGTAAATTTTACCATTAGGAAATGGTTGACAACAAAGATATCAAGGCTCAGATTAATGAATACCATAGGCTCCTTGAAGATATGAAGGATCAAAATATCAACCTTCTTGAAGCTTTCATTGCTGGAATACTCATCGAAAAACTACTTAACTCATGGAGCGACTACAAGCAAGCACAAGCACAAGCACAAGCACAAACAATTGTCATTGATTGACCTTATCACTCACATCATAATTGAAGACACAAATAGAAAGGAGCTCTAAGCTACAAGGAAGAAGGAGAGTACCACCACAACAAACTTGGTAGAAGAGAGTTCAGATCAAAAAAGGTATGAGAACAAATTTAATAAGAATTTTAAGTCCAATGGTAATAATATCACTATATGCAAACCCAAAACCAACAACAATTTTAAGAAAAAGGGAAATTGCTTTGTTTGTGGCAAACCTGGCCACCATGCACCTCAATGCCATAATAGAAAGAGAAACAACAATCCTCCTAAAACTACGGTCAACATGGTTGAAGGAGAAGACATCATTGCTGCGGTTATTTCTCAAGTCAATATGGTGACCAATGAGAAGAATTGGGTTATAGACTCCGGTGCTACAAGACACATATGTGCAAATATAGAATTCGTCTCCACTTATACACCTTTTAAGGATGGACAAGAAGTGGTCTACCTTGGAGATTCAAGGACAATAAATGTTCTTGGAAAAGGCAAAGTCATTTTGAAACTGACTTCGAGAAATACATTGGCTTTGAATGACGTGTTGCATGTCCCTAATATAAGAGCAAATTTGGTCTCTGTAGTTGTGTTGGGAAAATTTGGGATCAAATTGTCATTTGAATTTGATAAGATTGTAATGACAAAGAACAATGTATTTGTGGGGAAGCGATATTGTAACCATGGATTTTTGTACTCAATGTTGCTGAAAACATGAATGAAAATGCATCATCTTCTGCTTACTTGCTTAATAGTATTGATTTATGGCATGCTAGGTTAGGACATGTTACTCAATCTTATCTCAAGAAAATAAAATCTCTTGGTTTAATCTCTAGTTCAAATTATTCATCTATGAATAAATGTGAAGTATGTGTTGAAGCTAAAATTACTAACAAAACATGTACATTTGTTAAAACAGAAACTGATTTACTTAACTTAATACATACAAACTTAGGAGATTTCAAAAAAATTATGACTAGAGGAGGCAATAAATATTATGTGACCTTCATAGATGATTTTTCAAGATATACAAAACTTTACCTACTTAGAAGTAAATATGAAGCTTATAAAATGTTTTTATTATATAAAGTAGAAGTAGAAAATCAAGTAAACAAAAAAAATCAAAAGAGTTAGATCAGATAGAGGAGGTGAGTATGTTCTAATGAATGATTATTGTGAAAAAAGGCATAATACATGAAGTTACTCCACCTTATTCACCTTAATCAAATGGAATAGCTTAAAGGAAAAATAGAAATTTAAAAGAAATGATGACCGCCATGCTAGTTAGTTCTTCCGCACCAGATAATTTATGGGGTGATGCTATTTTATCTACATGTCATTTACAAAAAAGAATTCCTTATAAGAAAACTGGTTTAACACTATATAAACTTTGGAAAGGTTATCCACCAAATTTAAAATATCTAAAAGTGTGTGGGTCTCTAGCTAAGGTTATGTTACTTGAACCAAAGAGAAAAAAGATAGGATCAAAAACTTCTGATTGTATGTTTATTGGTTATACCGCAAATAGTGTTGCTTATAGGTTTCTAGTTTTAAAAAGTGATGTGTAAGGTCACAACACTATTATAGAAACAAAAAATATTGAATTCTTTAAACATATCTATCCATTAATAACGCACCTATCAATAATAATAGGATTGATGAAACTCATTGAGGAAATAAGGAGTAAGAGACAAAGAAAAGAAACTTCATTCGGAAATGAATTTTTAACTTATTTAGTAAATAATGATCCAGTAACCTATACTGAAGTTGTCTCTTCCTTTAATTCTTTATTTTGGAAAGAAATAATTAAAGTTGAAATAGATTCACTTTTACAAAATCAAACTTGGGAGATTGTTGATTTGCCTCCCTGTGCAAAATCTATTGGTTGCAAATGGATCTTTAAAAGAAAAAATCTTCCTAATGGTTCTATAGATAAATATAAAGAAAGATTAGTAGAAAAAGGATTCACTCAAAAAGAAAATGTGAATTATTTTGATACATTTTCACCCGTAGCTAGAATTACTTCAATTCGAGTTCTGATTGCTTTATCTTCTATTCATAATCTCTTTATACATTATTTTGATATATATGTTGTAACCCGAAGGCTTTACAATTACTGATAAAAAATAAAGTTGTAAATTGAGAGAATCTTTATATGGCTTAAAGCAAGCTCCAAAACAATGACACGATAAATTTGATCAAATAATTTTAAGTGATGGTTTTTCATCTACTAGTATGGATAAATGTGTTTATACTAAGACGAGTGATAATGAATATGTGATCATTAGTTTATATATAGATGACATGCTTATTTTCGGTTCTAGCATGAATATTGTGCATAACACTAAAAATTTCTTGGCATCTAAATTTGATATGAAAGATATGGTTGAAGCTAGTGTCATATTAGGTATAAAAATTATAAGGAGTAACAATGGTATAATGTTAACACAAGTACATTATGTAGAAAAACTTCTTAAGAAGTTTGGTCATTTCGATGTGACACCTGTGAGTACTCCTTATGATGCAAACTCTCAATTAAAGAAAAATAAAGGCGATGCTTTTGATCAACTTGAGTATGCTCAGATCATTGGGAGTCTGATGCATTTAATGAATTCCACTCGACCTGATATAGCATACGTTGTATGTAGATTGAGTAGATATACACAAAATCCTAATCACGAGCATTGGGCGGCAATAATCCGACTAATGAAATAATTGAGAGGTACCATGAATTATGGTATTCTATATAGTGGATTTGCCACTGTATTAGAAGGATATAGTGATGCAAACTGGATTTCAGATTCAGATGAGATTAAATCCACTGATGGCTATATTTTTATTCTAGGTGGTGGGCTAATGTCTTGAAAATCTTTCAAACAAAGCTTAATTGCTTGATCCATCATGGAGTTAGAATTTATAGCATTAGACTTAGTAGGATATGAAGTTGATTGGTTGAGAAATTTTTTAATTGAAATTCCATTGGAAATAAAACCAACACCTTCTATATCCATGCATTGTGATTGGCAAGCGGCAATATCCATTACAAAGAATAAATCTTTCAATGGTAAAAATTGACTTATTCGATTAAGACATGATGTAGTAAAACAACTATTAAAAAGATATAGTTATTTCAATAGATTATGTGAAGTCAGAAATGAATTTGGTCGATCCTCTAACTAAACCACTTGGTAAAAAGATGGTATTAGAAACATTGAGAGGAATGAGACTAGTGCTAAAGTAAGAAATCAAAATAATGGGTAACAACAAATTTATTTATGATTTTACAGCACTATAAAACAAGTCATTTTCTATGATGTGAGAATAGTGCTAGTCTGTAAATCAAGGAGAGAATGAATTATAAAGTTCTTAATGAGTTTCATATTCCTTATGGATAGTGTTCAAAATACAATGAACACTTTATGGAAACACCTATATGAGTGTGGAGTGGGGACGCTCCCATAAGATACTAGCAAAATCTTTAAAGCACTCATGAATAACCAGGCACGCGCATGGCCGATTAAAAGCGCAAAACCGAGTCAAACAGCAAGGAATTGTGGGGGTATAATGTGATGGTGAGATGCCTGACTTACAATGAGAATTATTGCGTTCATAAAAATTACATATTTCATACTTTCTATAATCTGGTTTATAGTCCAAAAGACATCAAGTTAGATGCATTACACTCATTTGTGAAAGAGATCCAACAAATTTATATACATATTTATTATTATTATTAATTTTAAAAGCCTTTTGAAATATGTGGGGGATTGTTGTAAAAAAATATAAATAGATATTTCAAAAGACTATCCCACATTAGTAAAACACAAAATACCCCTTGAGTGTAGAGAATATATATAGGACCTACTATCCCACATTGGTAAAAGAAAACTCTCATCAAGTGTTTATAAACTAAAACTTGAGACGGGGTAGTAACCAACAAAGGAAGTAGAAGTGAGCTCGCGCACATGAGGATGAGTTGAGTAAGAGGAAAACCCCTGATTCACCCCACCCCCCCCACTGCGCGCGAGGCAATGCCTATACTCTCTAGAATCTTTTTCTTGTTTTGTTAAAATATTTTGAAAACATTAAATTTGTAACCTTTGAAAATTATTTCTAATATTTTAAAATTTGAAAGCAATTTCGGTTATGATTTACATAGTTATTATAAACATAAATATTGTAATTGTCACCATAAATTTTATAACACCTATAATTTAAATTATTTTAATAACTATAATTTAAATTATGGTAACAACTATATTTAAATTATGATTTACATAGCCATTTTGAATTTATAAATTAAATATGGGATAGCTATTACATTATAGTAGCCTATAAATACGATGTAGAGTTTTCAAATAAGCACATCCAAAAATACTTCTCTTCTAATTCATCTCATTTGTTGGACTTCTCTTGTTATTTTTCTTTGTTGTTGTCGTGTTCTCCTCTTTGAGGAAGAGCTTATTGAATCTTGGAGGGTACCTTATTATTAGGGAAATATCATTAAAGACAGTGCTAAACACGCCTCAAGTTTTTGTTTATGTTTATTAGTTATTTTCATTCCTTGTATTTTCGTTCATAGTCAACAACAGTAATTATTATAGCACTATCTGCATTTCTAGCTATAAACACATCTCCAATTTTCTTTTCTTCCATTAAAATGGTTGCTTTATTTACAGTACCAATTCTGGTAGGTTGGATTAGTGCTCATTTTCTAGCAATGTATGATATTTTATGCAAGGACCCTTTGTCTTTTCTTTCTTTCTTTGGAAAAGTAGATGGTACACTCGTATAAAGCTTATAAAAAACACTCTATTTGTAGCTTTTGCGGTTCTAATTTCATATTTGCCAAACCATATCCTCTCAAAAATTTCTTTTTTTTATTTTTTATTTCTGGGTGTTCTGGACCCCAGCACTAGCCTTGATTGATTCATAAGAAAAGAAAGCAGGTCGTGGCTCTTGCTTGTGAGATTTGTTTCCCTTGATGCATGGTGTGTGTGTCTATATATATATATATAAAAAAAAAAGTGCATGGAAAGTGAGAGGTGGGGCAAAAAAATGAGGGGGGGAAATGAGGATGAAGCGAAGAAAATAATTATCCTAACTAAATCGTTATAAAATTGTTTTTTTTTAAATATATAGGCTCGTCCCACATCATGTGATGGGTTCATATTATCTACCATTCCTAACTACCTAAAAACAAAATTGGAAGTAAAAGAATAAAAAAGAGGTGGGATTATTTGAATTGCGGACGAGCTATCAATCATAACCTATAAGACACCAAAACTTTTAATTATAGAAGATGATGGTGCCATTGAATATTTTTCTCCTCTCATTTCCTGTGCAAGTGTTAACTGCAATTAGGGTTATTACAAGAACCCTAGAACAACCCTGCTCCTCAGCATAATTAGGAGATTTTGTCTAGGCATGAGAATGACAAAGTCGTCATAGGTTGTCCATCATTGGACCGATTCTTGTCACCCATTTTTTTCATCAAAAGATCTCGTGGGATAATTATTTTTTTTCTTTTTCTTTCTTGGAATCACTTTCCTAAAATTTCAAGGGGAGATTAGCATTTCTCTGAACGCATACAAACAAACTAGAAGATGAATTCCCTCCCGGCCGGACAAAAAGGAGATAAAACAATGATATCTCTTGGTCAAACTCCAAATTTGTTTAATCCTTACAGGAGAGTTCACTTCTCTTCTCTTTCACCCAAGAAAATTAGCTAGAGAGTAATCAAAGCCTGTTAATGATTTATACAATACCCACCTTTTTCTTTTTCTTACGAGGAATTAAGAAAAATAATATACTGTCATTTTGACAAGCTTAAGTTTTACTCAATTAACCAATAAAAACATGAATTAGTATGAAATAAATTATCAAGATATTTTTTTAATATTAATTTTACGATATTAATATTAAGATTGATCTAAAGTTCCCGATTTAATCTGTTATACCCGCAACTCAAGCCATGAACTTCACTAAGATTAATAAATCTTCAAATATGCATTTACTTAATTATATTATAATAAAAATAGTTGCTCATAAAATTATATATCAATTGAATATCAGAATATTTACTTAAAACTTTATAGAATTTAAATCAAAATAAATTATAAATACAAATACAAAATGGATAATTAAAAAAAAAAGCAACATGCGTGCACTGGTTATATGAGCAGTAAAACAAGAAAAATTAACAGTGCAAGCAGTGATTTCTGTTAAACTCTTTTAATGTTGGTAGTGATAGTAGTCTTCATTACTGCTGTTGTGAAATTGAAAATCGTAAACAGTGTTCATCAGTAATCAATGGGATTCACGAAAGTAGTTGTTGCTACTTTTTGACTTTCGACAAAATTTAAAATAAACAAAAACAAAATGAACCTCAAAAAAAAGTTTATTATTATTAAATATTTTTTAATAAGTCAATATTGAAATATCTAATTTTTTTTAAATATCTTCTCTGGACTTAATAAATTTATTTTTTAATTCTAATTATCTAATAAAATAATAATTAAATAGTGTTTATTATCTCGTATAAAATATTGTGATGTTTGTTTAACATTGTTATAATCTCATATAAAATAAATCAAACTAAATTACTAAAATTTATTAAATATTCAACTATAAAATTAAAAAATAAAAATAAAAAATTTATTTTTAATATCAATCTAAATTTATTAAAAATATTTTTAAATAAATGTTTTTAAAAAAATACAGTGACACTGTCCATTTCATTTTGGGAATTTGCCAAAGTGCTTTCTCCTTTTGTAAACGTCAATTTTTATTTTTCCAATTAGTTAACCACCGTAAAAATTAGTTTTTTTCTCCCTTTTCTTTTCTGTACTATCAAGTAAAAACAGTTGCATTCAGCATTATTATTTAATTATGAAATTCAAAAAGACATATATTGGATGAATTTAATTAAATAATTTGAAAATCTCCTATAATAATTGTTAATCTTTTTCTACCTCACACAAAAATAAAACATATAGGCATAGTAAAAATAATTCTAAAAACAGAAAAATAAAATCATAAATTCAAAACTTAATACATATTGAATAATTTTTTTATTATAAAAATATTGAAACAACAACATATTATATTAATATAAATTAACTGAGTTAATCAACTAATTTAATCAATCATGAAAATACAACAACCTTATAAAACACAAAAAAATATAATTTCATAATATACTCAATATTAAAAGAAAACTTTAAAAATTTATATTGAATAAATTCAAATCAGCCTACTAAATTTGGAATTCAAGTCATGAAACTGACTAGATCTAATAAATATTTTTTATTTCCAAAATTAGTTTCGATTCAATTATAGTCCAATCAAATGAAAGGTATGTTTTTATACCTAACCCAAAAAAAAAAGAAAAAAGAAAAGACATGATCAGCTCGTGAGGCAAAAATAAAAAAAGAAAAATAGACCTATTTGAAAGAAGAAAAAATGAACTCCTCAAAATACCGGGTCAACCTTTGACCCAATCAAGTTTTGGTTTGAACTCGTTAATTTTTTTATAAAAATGAAAAATAATATTATTTTTATATATTTATATAAAAAAAAATATTATTCTTCATTAACCAGTTTGGCTTATTTTCTAGTCCTTGTACGAGGTCGGTCTAATAACTATAAAGAAAACATAATAACAAGCCATAAACAGGGTCAATCCAAGCGCCTCACTAATACAAAAAGCTTGGCTCGTGCGCTTGATTTTCAATTACAAAACCATCAAGTCTAGTATTGTTTAAGATTAAAAGTATTTTTTTAAAAAAATATTTTAAATTAAATATTTTTGTATGTTTTCATATCATTTTCATGTGTTATTTTTAAAATTAATTTAAAAACATTATTTTAATACATTTCTGAACGAAAATTATATTAAAAAACAACATCAATCATACTCTCAACCAGACAATAAGTAATGTGGAAACCAACTTAAGAGTTTTGATTATTATTATTTGTTTTTTTCTAAAAACTTTATTTTTATTCATAAGGAGTTACTTATGCATATTAATATTAAACAGCACGTTCTGAAATGAAAATATTTATTTTTTAATTTAAAAAAAATAAAATAAAAGTATGCCCTTCATTGTTTTTGTTTTAAGATAAGTCTAAAACCATAGTATAATTATTTTTTGGGGTCATCCATAGTTGCTAAATAATTCTTAAATAATGTGAAAAGTATGGAGCCAAATTCATTAATGGTCTCGATCATGACGATAAATAATATGAAGACATGGGATATATATTGTGTTTCAAAAATAGTTTTTTTTAAAAATAATTATATATATTTCTTATATTTGTAGATTATTTTATGCTGATATAAAAATAATTTTTTTTTAAAAAAAAAGTTATTTTAATATATATTACATATATCTAAAATAGCTCGTCCTTTGAGTTGTTCACTGTGACTCATTGCCACTCTTCACTAGGAATTTGTCACGGTGAATTGCGAGTGTATGTATTCTATTTTTTTTGAACAGTGAATTAATGAAAACTCGCCCTTGAGTTGTTCACAGGACTCATTGCCACTATTCAACGAATTTGTCACTGAATTGCGTGTATGTATTCTTTTTCGAACGTTGAATTAATGAAAAGCCCTGAAAACAACAAAAGCGTCCGGTTCGGGTTGAACGAATTGACCGTTGTCCGATCGCCGATTCGACGATCGGTTTTATTTTTTAATATTCATTGAATAGTGTATTAATGATTTTTTCTCTGGAAAAAGACAAAAAAAAAGCCTGGGTGTCAGGGGCGTTGCGGTAAATAGCCATTTTTTATTTTTTTTTCTCTCACACCTGTCGGTGCATTGCGTGACGCGCCGTTCGTTTAAACGCTTACGTGTTTTTCAAGAGGCGCGTGCGGCTAACTCTAGCTTCAGAAAATGCCCAAACAACGTCTAGAATGATTTTCAGGAATGTTCTCTTCCACATGGGGCGGCACGTGTGTCACTATGATGTCCGTATACGTGTCAATGGTCATTTGAATTTCCCCCCCGCCCCATTTCTCTCTCCTGCCTGCTCAACATGACATCAGCTAAGTTGTTTTTTGTCAAAATTCATTTCAGTCCCTGAACGTTATAATTTGTTTTTCTTACCCTTAATGCTATTATATAGGTTTTGATTTGTTTAAATTTCGTCCTTCAATTCCAATTGATTATATCTTGAAGTTTCAAATCGGTTCTCATGCTTTGAGTTTTTTGGATTGGTCCGGAATTCTATATAATTTTGGTTTCAAAGTTTTCATTGATTTCAATTTTATCCTTCCATGCAAATTTATTATAAATCATTAATATTCTCAATGTCAAAGTTTGATTTCTTTCAATTTTATCCTTCTATGCAATTTTTGATTTCAGGTTTGATTTCGATCTTAATTGTTTTTCCAAGTTTTGTTTTAAATTATAGAATTTCAATATTTGCATTTACTTTGATTTTTTTATTTAAATTAAATATATTATTTAAAGTATGTCAAATTAATTATATATTTGTATCAGATTAAAGTTTGTAAAACTAGTTAGATGTTTTAATATTTATTGGATGTTATCGCCTAAAAATATTTAGATAGAGAAAAATAATGACCTAGAATACAATTATATATTTTGCTATTGTTATACTAGGGGGTGTTGAGCTATTTTATTACATTAAATGTCGCTTAAATAAAAATTAAATTTCTCATAAGTGTCAAATATTTTGCCTCTTTTCGACTACACTATTCTTTTTAGACGACAAATAAATAATTATGCATGAAAAATATTTTCTATTTATTTTTTCAAAAAATTCACAATATTTGTATTTATAATGTGTTATATTTGATATAACTTGGGAAAACATACAACTCATATTATTTTTTTTTACAAATTCATCTAGGTTATCTATAATTAAAAAATTATAGATTATGTGAAACTAAGTATATGTGTTGAATATTTTTTAATATTATGGCCTAAAAATATATAAAGAGAGAGAAAAAATGACCTATGATTTCTTGCAAAAACAATTAATATCGGTATTCTTAAATATATCTAAAAAACAACTTTGGCTTTAAATTTAAAATTATATTTTAGACTCGTTTTGTTTAAGAAATAGTTAAGTTTTTTCCACATGTATTTTTTATTTTTGATTGTCCAAGTAAGCTGTTCTTTTTTAACCGGTTTTTTTTTGTGTTTTTTTTAACAAGAGTATCCATGACAACAAATTCCTAATGAATCATTTCACCTTCTTAGCAAATTGTTTAACAAATTTAATCAAAAGTTTTTTACCAATAGCAATATTCAATCATGTTGTGGTTGAAAAAAACCATTTTAAATGAATTTTATTAATTACAGTTATAGTAATTAAATATTAAAATTAGAAAATATAACATTTTTAAAATCAATTAATTTTTTATAAAAATAAAAAAACTCAGCCAAGAAGCTCGTTTAAACCTAAAACAACTCCCTGAACAGTTATCTATATTATTTACGGCAGCAGCTACAAGCGACCGTTTCTTTTTCAATCATTAGACGTGAGTCCCTACAATTTGACTCTAGCCCATTACAGCCTTTTTATAGTAATATAGCTCGGCTCAATAATCTATAAACTATAATATTTATTCATATATTATATTTTATTGTTGATAGCAAAATAATACAGAATGTGAAAAGATCTTTATCTTATTCGGCCTTTGTATTGTCATTTAAAATACTTTAAAGAAAACAATCGTTTTCATACTATATTATGTATATTATTTTTTTAGTAAAAACAATGCTTCTTGTGTTATTTTTGTTAATACACAAGACTCATTGGTTAATTAATTTTATTCAACTTGGAAGAGAATTATAATATTTTACTTTGACTAATTCATTTTTATATTACATAGATAACTTATTGTTTACTTTGAACAATTGTTTTTTATTTTTCATTTGATGAAATGAAAACATAAAACTTTTAATAAAATTACATATCTAATTTTTTTTTCAAGAATTGTTTTTTCATGCCCGATCACTTGTCATCTTCTTGTAGGACAAGGATTTAATTTCAGTAATTGTCCTCCTACAATAGAAAGGAAGTTTTGATCACAATCAATATCCTTAATTGAGAGGATTTTAGCATCAAAAGAAGGATGTTCTCTAATCTAGAAATGAAACAAAATGGCAATTTGATCTGATTCCTATGCTAAAGAGGATTATTTAATGATGATATATGATTCTAGTAGTTCATGATGATATTCAATCGCTAATACCAAATCAGATCCAGTTCTCCTAGGCTAGAAAAATAATATCTTTTACGTTATTTTCTTTGGTATATGCAGCAACTACATATCTTTATTTTAATTTTTATGTTAATGTTTTTGGGCTTATTACTTTATAATTAGGTTATGTTGTAAAGTGGGTCCAAGTATTTGTCTTGGGTCCAATAGGTTTTAGCTTAGGTTTACTCAATAAATTCCAAAAAACATAGAGATCAGTTCATATTTGTTTTAAATATTATATTTATTTAGTTGCATCCCTTGTGATAGGAGAGGTAACCATGATACGAGCGCCAAATGATATGCAAAGCATGGCTTAGATGATTTTAAGGATGGGGATGAAGTTGTCGGTGATGACGATTTTGAGCAAGAGACTATAGGTCATGAGGATGGTTTTTTACAACCTAGAGTTTGAAGGGATGATGAGTTTTGATATAGAGACCAATTTGACCATAGAAGGGATTTCTAAAATTGTAGAAATCATGATGATATTCATGGTGATTTGAGATCTATTAAACTTAAAATTTCTATTTCTTAAGGCAAAAGCAATCCCTAGACTTATTTGGATTAGGAAAATATTGTGGATTGAATTTGTTTCATTGCTGTAATTATTTTAAGTAGAAAAAGATCAAAATTATGATGATTGAATTTATTGATTACATTACTTACAAAGATCGAATTATGAATTGTAGGATAAAGAATACAACTAATGATACATAAGATGATATGAAGGTTTTATGAGAAAGCGATTTGTTCCCAATCATTACTATATGAATTAATATGAGAAACTACAAGGTCTTAGTTAGGGTTGAAGTCTATGGACAATTACCATAAAGAGATGGAGATAATGATGATTCAAGCTAATATAGTGATGGATAGGGAGGCTATAATATACAAATGATGCAATCATAAATAATGCAATCTTTAATTACTTGAAAGTAAAGAGATAGGAGAGATTGCTAACTCGGTTTTTAACGTGGTTCGGCAAGCCTACGTCCACGACTCAAGTACCAACTCGTACTTGAGTATTGTACTCTCTTACTAAACCAAGTAACAAGATTACAATTTCCGCTGATGAATCCACACCAAGACTTTACACCACTTGAAGATATGCCCTCTTCAAGATTTTCCTTTCCCACTTGAAGATGTACCTCTTCAAGATTTTTCCTTGTGATGTTCCCTCACCAATACCAAGAGTTTTATACTCAACTCTCAAGAGTTTCACAATGGTTGTTTTAGTAAAACAACAATACACTCTTAATAGTGTGGATATTACAAATGAAGATCTATGATCTCTTTCTCTCACTTAATAGCACTTAGGATATTTGAAGGTGTTTAAGTGTAGTGAGAATGAGAAAATACTCTTTGTGTTAAGATATGAAGATTTAAACACAAATATGAGTATTAATGAGGATTGATGATATGAAGGTGTTTATGCACTTCTAATTGCCTCAATATAAGATATGAAAGTTTTGTCCATTTCATTTTGCAATTAAGAGACCTATTTATAAGTTTCAAAGAGAAACTAGCCGTTTATAGCCGTTAGAAACTAGCCGTTTATAGCCGTTGGAAACTAGCCGTTTATAGCCGTTAGAAACTAGCCGTTTATAGCCGTTGGAAACTAGCCGTTATAGCTAGAGTCAGATATCAGAGTGCTGATATCAGCGCTCACAACGGACAAAACCAAGCGGTCGACCGGTTCACAACGGATAAAACAATTTGTCTTCCAAGCGTTAGACCGGTTCAAAACGGATACCTTCAGCGGTCGACCGGTTCATGCGAAATCTATTTTGACAAATTATCTTTCTGAATTTCTTGAACCGATTGATTATGACTTAAACCTATAATCATCAAATCCTTTTAATGCATGCAGTGTGAAGTGTGTCAGTTCATTTTAATTTGTGCTATCAAGGTAGAAATTGAGATTTACATAAAGCACTAAAATGAACACTTATTCTAAGTCTTCACTTGCTTGCATCTTGGACTTCTTGGAGTGATTTCTTTGTGTACTCCGTTATGCTTGTTGATGTATTCTTTGTATAATACCTGTTTATAGCTTAATCTCATCCAAGCATATTATTAGTCCATTTTCTTTTTTATTGTTATCATTAAAATATATAAAGCATATAAGTGTGACATTATATGTCAACAAGGGAGGCTATAATGACTAGGTGTTTTAATTGACTAAATATAGATATTGCTAACTTAGAAAAACTACAACATTATATGACATTGAAGGGTATAGTTCATATGGAAATAAAGTTAGAGAGACATTAAAAAGAGGGTAACTCATAACCACAACTCAATTGGGCTTTATCTTACTTTGTTTGAGGGGTGAATATAAAGATATAGGGCTATCCAATCTAAATTATTTATGCATGCTAAGAATGAAACATCTAAAGCTAAAAAAACTCATATAGATGCCAAAGGTAAACTTAAAAATCAATCTACTCATAAATATAGTCTAAAATTAACAAATTTGATGGTGATGAGGTTCCACCTTTAGATAGTTGTAGTGATTTTGCGATTGTATACACGGTTTAGAGAGAGGCCTTGGTTTTCAAAATGTGTGTTTAATTTATAAGTTAATAAAGATGAAGTTAATATAGAAAAAAAATATTTCTTACACGATGTCTCTTCCAAAATAAGGTGTGTAGTATAATAATTAATGGAGGCAAGTGTATTATAACTAATACCAATCTTATTAGGAAGATGAATTTAGTACCGTAAAACATTTTAAAAATTATAAATTACAATTTTTTTAATAAATATGGTAAAATAAAAGTAAATTAATAAGTTTTGATCACTGAGAGATATATTGTGAGGTGTTATTCGATGTGGTTCTTATGTATGCTAGTTATGTAATTTGAAGGCATCTATACTAGTTTAACATCATAGGTATATAACTATAAGAGGTTGTAAAGCTATTATTATTGTACCTTTATCTCCAAAGAAAATATATAATGATCAAATAAAGTTAAGAAGAGAAAGTGAGGCCAAAAAGAGTGAAAACTTAAATAAATAAAAAACATGGTGAGAGAACCTTATAATCAACCGCTAATTAGAGCTTGACGAATCAAAAAAATAATGTAGATAAGAAGAAAATAGGTTTGTGAAGTGCGAATAGTATGGAAAAATAAAAATAAAAACTAGAATTTTATGTAAGAAAAGGTGAGATTAAATATGCTTTTTTGTGCTAATAAGCTAATAATTATACTTATGTATAGGGAAGATTATTTTAATGCTAAGGATATCAATTATATTGTTCCTAGTATGACTACTTCTTTATTGAAAGAATTTGATGATGTTTTCTTGAAGATATGCTTAGCAGTTTACCACCATTAAAGGGAATCAAACATCAAATAGATCATGTATCTAGAGGTTCAATTCCAAATTGACCAGCTTATTGTAACAATCTTGAGAAGATAAAAAAAACTTCAAAGAAAAATGAAAAAATTAATGATAAAAATATATATTCACGAGAGCATGAGTCCATGTATTGTTTTGGTTTTAATTTTGTCTAAGAAGTATGTAACTTAGAGGAAGTGTATTAACTATCATAAAAATAATAACATAACATTAAAGTATAGATATTATATCCTTAAATTTAATGATATGTTAGATGAAATGATGACAAATAGGTACATTCACCAGAGTATAAGTCCATGAGTTGTTCTAGTTTTATTTGTGCCTAAAAAAATAAACTTAGAGGATATGTGTGGACTGTCATGCCATCAATAATATAATGGTATATATATATATTATCCTTATTCTTGATGATATGTTAGATGAGTTGAATGAATTTTGTGTTTTCTATAAGACAAATTTAAGAAGTGGATATCATCAGATTATAAAGAAAGATGTTGATGAATGGAAAACAACATTTAAGACTAACTATGATATATATAAATGATAAATCATGTCTTTTGGACATACAAATGTACCTGGTATATCTATGAGAAAAAAAGAATCATGTGTTGCATATGTTTATAGATAAATTCATAGTTATGTTTTTTTTATGATCTTGATATATAAGAACTTGAATGAATATATTCATCATTTGCATGATGTACTTGATGTGCTGTGTAAAGAACAATTCTATGCTAATCTTAAAAAAAATATAACTTTTTTTGTAGAAAAAATTATATTTGTTAGATATATTATAATTGCATATGGTATTGAGATGAATGATGAGAAGGTTCAGGCCATCCAAGATTAACCAACACCTAAATATATGACTAAGGTAAAAAGATTTTATGTTTTGACTCGCTTAATTAGAAATTTTGTTATGGACTTTAACATGGTAGTCATTCTAATAACTTAAATTATGAGAAGTTTTGTTGATTCTAAATAGGACAATGAATAGGAGGATGTTCTTAAACTGTTAAAAGAAAGAATATGCTCTACACATGTTTTAGATTTTCTTGACTTTACAAAAGCTTTTAAGGTCAAAGGTGATGTATCACGCATAATTATTGAAATTATTGTAATGTAGGATAAAAGGTTCATTATATGTTTTATCAAAAAGCTTAACGAGGCACCTTGAACAACCTTATTTATGACAAAAACAAACTTTACACATTTGTGAGGATGTTGAAAACATGAAAACATAACTCATTGTTAAAGATTAAAATTGAGAACAAAAATCAACCTAAAATCAGGATCATGACACCATAAAAAAAAAAATATAGATTTGTTTATCTCAAATAATTCATAAAATATATGATTCAAGTCATAAGACAAAAAATATCTCATAGAAAAAAAACCCAAAATAAATCATGAAACATAATAATAACTAACCTAATGATAAAGAATAAAATTGAAAACAAATGTCAATTAAAAAAAGTATAAAAAGAACTCAAGTCAAATAGGTTAACTTGTCATGTAACCCAAGTCATGAGGCCAAAATAACCTTATAGAAATCAAACCAAAATAAATAATAAAACATAAATCTTAATAAACATGAAAAAAAAGAAAACAATTCAATTAAAGAACAAAACTCAAGTCAACCTCACAAACCTATGACATAATATATAAAATTGAGCTAATCACATATAATGAAAATCATAATAAACTATGAACCTTAATGTCCAATAAACTAAATCTTGAAATATTAAATTGAAGGAGAAAAATTAGATTTATGTATAAGAAAAAAGGGTGAAAATTATTTCAATGAATAATGTTTTGTGAGATGATGAATAGTAAAACCATATTACATTAAATTGTGTGCTAGTTCAAATTTTAGTTAAATGTTAATAATATTTATTTTTTCTAATAGATAAAATAAAAAGATTGTGATTATGATTTGATATAATCTGGTTGACTTTATGAGTCTATCATACAACATGTAAAATACTATAAACACTTTAAGATAACATTTGTTTTTTAATACTAAGATAACAACTTATTAGATGAACTGGGGTTAACCCGAGTTAACATATAAAATCTTGTGACTTGAGTTATAAGATTATGAGAATCACAAAAAAAAATCCAAATTAAATATATTATGAAGACTAATATTCAATTCACTCAATATTAAAAGATAAAACTAAAAAACAAATCAATTTTAAAAATCAAGCTAAGTTAACTTGCAACTTAGGTGATAAGAGCGAAACAACCCTATAGAAAGCAATTAAAATAAATTAAAAATTTAAATCTTTAATCATTCCAATGTTCAAGTATAAGATTACAAAATAAATATATAAAAACTTAGTACTTTTAGTGTTTATTTTAGTATTTCCGTCATTTTTTTTCCAATTTCTAATTTATATACACAACATGTTTCAATTGTGTCCTTGTTCATTTAAATTGTTTTTCAGAGTGCTTTTCTACTCTCAATTTTATTCTTCAATTCAAGTTTATGATCTTTTTTTATTTTTTTTCAATGATAATAATGATGATGATTTCAATTTGGTCTTTTTTTTTTCCTATCCCTTTTGTCAAATGTTTTATAATTTTTAATTCTATCATTCAAAAAAGTTCAAGGTTTTTATTTTTTTTCAATAATAGTAATAACAATTATAATAATAATGACGATGAAGAGGAAGAGGAGGATGACGATGACGACAACAATAACAACTATAATAATAATGGTAATGGTAATGATAATGATAATGTTAGGTGTGAAAATAGTAATGATGATAATATTAGTAGTAGTAGTAATAACGATGATATTCATAATAATAATAATAAAGAGGAGGATGACGATGACGACGACAATAATAATAATAATAATATCAACAATTATTATTATTATTATTATTATTATTATTAACATCATCAACAACAACAACGCTAACTCCAAATATCATATATTCTCACAAACAAATAGAATGAAATATTTTCATAAAAAGTATTTCCAATGCAGATGAAAAAATAAATAAATATTGTAAGAAATAAAACTTAATGATGGATCACAAAAATAAAACAAAACTAAGATTATAGAGTTTGGTAGCTTTTATCACAGAATAGAACCCAATCTTTCGTTCAATTCCAAGTGTTAGGATATTTAGCTTATTAAATTCAAAATCGAATGAGTCAGTCCAATTAAAAACTTAGTGAGTGAACCAACTGAGTTGATATAAGAGACCCGGTTAAACTCCATGGATTCAAACATTGATGAATAAAAAAATAAAATAAAACTTCAATCGAGTCTGTTCACTTTTATTATTATATATTATCACTTTTATCATTAGAAGAAGAAGAGCATATTGCCATCAAAATCCAGTTTGGATTTTATTTTTATTTTTATTTTTATTTTAAATTAAATATTTTTTATATACTCATATCAAAAATATTCTTTTTAAAAACAAAATACTATATAATGCATTTTTAAACAAAAAAACACTTTTAATAAATCACCATCTACACTCTAGCATCATCACTGAATTAGCAATGCACGTTAAACAAGAAAAATAAAAATAAAATTAGCGTATTCAGTGTTCTTTTACATTAAAAAACTTGTCTTATGATTCGAGAAGTGATTACTGTAAGAATCTCAATCCTAGTTAACATTTACTTTTAACCAGACCCTTTTTAAAGTGATTTCCCAGTCACGAATCTCTTAATCACTAGTTGAAATTAATTACTTCTTATGTGTAAATATATCAACGAATGGACGGCGGAACATAGCAACATAAAAAGTAAACAAGTGTGATTAATTGAAGAAACCCATTAATTTAATCTATTTTCAAGAAGGAATAATGCTAATTTTTAAATTTATAAAAAAATAAATTAGCCAAAAGGGGGGCATTGAAATTAAATTAAATTAAATTAAATTAAATTGAAACTGAAAATACCGTTGGATACCATAGATTCAAACTGGTTATATGTTAGTTGGATGTTCACATATTCCACTCTTACCAACATCCAACAGTCAACTCCTACCAGCCTTTTCCCTCTCTATAAAATCACCTCCTTAAGAGTTCATTTTGTTTTTATATCCTTAAATCAACAAGGCCCACCGTCTTCTCTCTCCCCCCCTCGCTGAAAACCTTGTAGGTGGCTACACCATTTTTCATCATCAAATGAAGAACAACCTCTTCCAGACCGGCCATGGGCGTCGACATGTCTAATCCACCAAATTCTCATATCAAAGACTTCTTTGCCTCCCCTGCTCTTTCTCTTAGTCTTGTGAGTTCCCTTTTATAATTCTTCTCTTCATCTCTTTTAATTGGAAACACACGCATCTTTTTGTTTATTTTCACACCACTTGGTTCTCCTTTTTTTTCCAAGGTTTTCCGGCTACCATCTTGAAATCCCACCAATATTTCTACCCCGTCGAATTTCCTGTGCGTATCTCTTATTCTGATCATCGATCGATGTGGATATATATATATATTAATCTCATAAATCACACGTTCATAACTATGCATGCATAATGCGCATCTGGCTAAGGTCTAAACCCTTGTGACGCACTCTAATGTTTCTATTCGTTGTTGAAGGCTGGAATATTCCGCGGCGCAAATGTGAGCCATGCGGCAGCGGCGGCTAGCGTGGAGGTGGAGGAGGGGGATGAAGGGAGTGGAGGAGGAAGAAGAGAGGATACCGTGGAAATTAGCAGTGAGACCTCAGGCCCCATGAGATCAAGATCAGATGATGATCTTGAAGGTGAAGGGGAGCATGATGAGGACGATGGTGATGGCGATGGTGAAGGTGATGACAAAAACAAGAAGAAGAAAAGAAAGAAATACCATAGACATACCGCTGAGCAAATCAAAGAAATGGAAGCGTATGTATTTTTCATCTCTCTCATTCAATCCTAGCCTAGTCTAGCCTAGCCTATAGCCTAGATTAATTTATTTATTTGTTGATTAATACATGCATGTATATCAATATCCTCATTGTGATTTCATATATTTACAACTTAAAATATATATTTTTATAGGCGGTGTATATTCAATTTTTTGAGAGCTAGTTATATACGTGGCTAAAGATATATTTGCATGGTTTGCCAAGGCAATGACTCCTTCACTACAATAATTTAAATTGTATATCGATCAAATTTTAGAATTATTAGGTGTATAAGTGGCTGTATTTTTCTCTTTCACATAAACATGAGCTCGATATCGAAATAATTTATTGTAGTGAAGATCTTATTTGAGAGAAAGATCTGATAACCTCGACCATCTATCAATAATAATAATAATAATAATTTAAATTTCATGCTAATTACAAGTTTAATTCGCAGTAAACAATGCATTACAATTTAGGATCCTAAGTTCGTACTCAATAATTAAATACTTGATGTAATTAATCTGTAATTCGTCTTTTAGCTCAAGTATACTTGAAATCGGTGGGTAAAAAAGATATTGAGGCTAAAAGATGACTCATGAATTCGGTGGAAAAGTTTATTTTCCTTGTTTTACATGCATGTTCATCCTCAAAAAGAAGAGAAAAAAGGATTCCTTATTGCTCATCAGTTCATCAACAAATGTGAATGCATCCAAGAGCACTACGTGATAAGATGTATATGCACATGCAGCTCATGAGCTCCATGAGTGATAATAGTGTTCATGAATATTCAACTTAATTTATAATAAATTTCAGGCTATTTAAAGAGTCTCCTCATCCAGATGAGAAGCAGAGGCAGCAACTAAGCAAGCAACTGGGCCTTGCTCCTAGACAAGTCAAGTTTTGGTTCCAAAATCGCCGCACTCAAATCAAGGTACGTTAATGAGGCGCTTATCATGATTTCAATTTAATCCCATATATATTTTAGACCTACATGTAGAGATGAGATCAGAATTCACTTAATTAATACAGTTATCTTGTCGATTCATTAACAATGGCAGTGGCTTTGTTGCAGGCCATACAAGAGCGCCATGAAAATTCTCTATTGAAAACTGAAATGGATAAACTCCGAGAAGAAAACAAGACCATGAGGGAGACCATCAACAAAGCTTGCTGTCCGAACTGTGGCACCGCTACCACTAGCAGAGGCACTTCCTTAACAACCGAGGAACAGCAATTACGCATCGAGAATACAAAACTCAAAGCCGAGGTAATTAACTGTGTATGTGTGTGTGTGTGTGTATGATATACGTAAAATTAGTTATTATGGAAAATCACACAGCAACTGTCAATTAATATGCAGGTAGAAAAACTTCGAGCGGTCATAGGAAAATATAGTCCAGGGGCAACAGCCTCGTGTTCAGCTGGAAGTGATCAAGAGAATAGAAGTTCACTGGATTTCTACACTGGAATTTTCGGACTTGACAAGACAAGAATCACCGAGATCGCTAATCAAGCAATGGAAGAGCTCAAGAAAATGGCTACGGCGGGCGAGCCACTTTGGATTCGAAGTGTTGAGACAGGTCGTGAAATTCTTAATTACGATGAGTACACGAAAGAGTTTGTTTCAGAAAATTCAAGCAATAATGGAAGGCCAAAGAGATCCATCGAGGCTTCAAGAGAGACCAGGGTTGTGTTTGTGGATCTCCCAAGGCTAGTTCAAAGTTTTATGGATGTGGTGAGATATTATAATTATATATATTAGCAATATTATATTTGACACACAAACATATATATATATATATATATATAGTTGTGCTGATCAATTAATTATAGATTCCAAACACCCCTTTAACTAATTTAATCAAATTTTTTTTCCCCTTAAACAGAACCAGTGGAAGGAAATGTTTCCATGCCTGATTTCGAAGGCAGCCACTGTTGATGTCATCAGCAATGGTGAAGGTGCAAATAGAAATGGGGCAGTGCAATTGGTGAGTGACAGCTCCAATTACCATGCTTGATCTCGTATATATTAAACTATCTAATACTTAAACCTGAATAAAACCTCACTTTTCAGCATGGCAAATCAGTGAATACAAAATCCACAGTAATTGAACGAAAATATTATATTTATTTATATAAAAAAATAAATTGAAAAGCAAGGTTGAAGGAGGTAGGTGGCCATTGTCCTTCAATTTGGAGTGGGGGAAGAACCGCCCTTATATTGTATCCTAATAATTATATACCCCAGCTGTCAGTAAATGAGGGGCTTTACTTTACGTGGGACCTTATGTTTAATGGAGATCTACTCTTCCTCGTGTGGTTCAGCTGAACGTCAAAATCTTTGACATCACTCTTACCTACAGTTAGAGGCGATGACTTGACAATCCAAAAATTTCTTAGGTGAAACCTAAACTCGAACACCTACAAGAAAGTGAATGCCCGCGACACCTTTTTATTAATTAATTATGATGAAGGAGAAGAATTCAAGCATAAAAAATAAATAATGAAAGGTTGCTCATCAGGCCTGCTGTAACATTTAATTACATGATATTAGAACCTAGCTATTGATCAGGAAGCTACGTGGAATATTTTATTGTTATATTCAATTCTATTGAGGCTGACTTTGTGTTGGCTTCTGTGAAATTGCAGTATTAGATTTCGTTAACCAATTAGAACTGTGCCATGCAGATGTTTGCCGAGGTACAAATGCTTACACCCATGGTACCCACCAGAGAAGTTTATTTTGTGAGATACTGCAAGCAGCTTAATGCAGAACAATGGGCCATTGTTGATGTTTCGATCGACAAAGTTGAAGACAACATCGATGCTTCACTCGCTAAATGCAGAAAACGCCCCTCTGGTTGCATCATTGAGGATAAATCAAATGGGCATTGCAAGGTACATGCTTGCTTGTGTGTGTGTGTGTGTGTATATATATAAACCAAGAGTTAAGTTAAAATGGATAGAGACAAGTTTTGTTTTTTAACAAATTAACATCCAAGTTTGCGACAATCTTTTCAGGTGATCTGGGTAGAGCACCTGGAATGCCAGAAAAGCACTGTTCATACCATGTTCCGCACAGTCGTTCATAGCGGCCTAGCCTTTGGAGCAAGGCATTGGATGGCAACATTGCAGCTCCAATGTGAACGGCTTGTCTTCTTCATGGCAACCAACGTTCCCACTAAGGATTCAACTGGTAAGCCAAACTATATAGGTTTCAATATTTACCACTGGAATTATTCCGTGTCTTTGTGCATATATAAATAACAGCGTGTACGAGAAATCAAATGTGAAAATCTAGGTGTTGCTACTCTGGCTGGAAGGAAAAGCATTCTGAAACTGGCACAGAGAACGACATCGAGCTTTTGTCGAGCAATCGGAGCATCAAGCTATCACACATGGAACAAGGTCTCAAGCAAAACAGGAGAAGATATAAGGGTATCGTCTCGGAAAAACTTAAATGATCCTGGCGAACCTGTTGGAGTGATCTTGTGTGCAGTTTCTTCTGTATGGTTGCCTGTCCCTCCGCATATTCTGTTTGATTTCTTAAGAGACGAAGCTCGTAGAAACGAGGTCAGCCAAAAATGCCATCACTCAGTTAAAAATCCTACTAAAATGGGATATTACTGCGAATCATAATCACCAAACGAGTACAGGTTTTATCTGGTAGCTTGTCTAAATTTTTATTTATTTTTGCATAAATGTAGTGGGATATCATGTCAAATGGAGGGCCAGTACAAGCCACTGCAAACTTATCCAAAGGGCAGGATAGAGGCAATGCAGTGACTATTCTAGTAAGCTGTTTCCCCATCTCAATTAACAGGAGATGGCCGTGCCGTTAATCTATTCATGGATCTAACAAGCTAGCCCTTTTGAATTGCAGAAGATGAAATCGAAAGAAAACAGTATGTGGGTGCTTCAAGATAGCGGCACGAATGCTTATGAATCCATGGTAGTTTATGCTCCGGTGGACAGTAATGGAATGCAATCTGTGATCAATGGATGCGATTCAAGCAGCCTAGCAATACTACCTTCAGGATTCTCCATTCTTCCAGATGGTCACGAATCGAGACCATTAGTGATCACTTCCAGGCAAGAGGAGAAGAGCACCGAGGGGGGGTCATTGCTAACAATAGCATTCCAAATCCTAACGAATACCTCTCCCACAGCCAAACTAACCATGGAATCTGTGGATTCTGTTAACGCACTTATATCATGCACATTGAAAAACATCAGGACAAGCTTGCAATGTGAAGATAGTTGATTACATTTAATGCCTACAAGTTAGATAGACACAAATTAACTGTAAGACTCAGGTTTCTGCTATCCCCCCCTGTCCCTCAGAATTTTATATCTTGAGGAGGGAGACATTCTTACATCAGTTTGTATGTTATTCGTTTGTGGTAAGAACTTTTAAGTTAACGGCTTGCAGTTTGGGTGAATCCTAATCGACGCTTTGTAGAATGAGAAGGGAATGTGATTCTTATATATATATATATATATATATATATATATATATATATATTTGTATTTTCTATTAACTCTATGAAATTTTGAGAGTGATCAGAGGCATCATGTACAGATTTAATGTATTTTGCTAACAGTGATTCAAACGCTATTTCATTAAATTATTCTATATCTCGAGTGCTTCAAGCAATCCGATAGCTTCAATTCAGAAGCTCGTAGAAATTATTTGTTTCATCCATGGAAGCAAGCAAGTGTAGAAGAGAAGAATGAAATTTCAAAAGAAATAAAGGGTACAGGAAAGTAATAAAGAAACTGTAAAACAAAACAAGTAAATAGTGTAAAGAAAGACAAACTAAATAAATTGCATATATTAAATTACTCAGAAAGGAGAGCAAAATCAGCAAGATTACAGATAGAAGAGAATTATTAGGGGCTCAATTGGAGAAAAAAACTAAGAAAGGATAAAATAAAATAAAAAGAGTTATTGAAAGAATGAAGACTGAAATTAGATAACAAAAAAACACACAAAATTAAGTGTTGAGAGATAAATTTTTAAAAAAAAACCAGATAAGGATAAATAGAATTTTTTTGAAAGAATGAGGACAAAAAATAAATAAAAAGCAAATGCAATAATATAAAAAGGGATGAGATTGCAAAAAAAATAACAATCAAGAAAGTATGAAGTATAGAAATCGAGCAATTAAAACTAGAGGGACTAAACCAAGGAAGAAAATGAAAAAGAAATCCAAACTTCAAAAAGCATAAAAAACTAACTAAATAGTAATAAAATGAAGGATGACCAAAATCAATAAGATTACAAATTAAAACACACAATTTTGTTTTCTTAGAAGTCCAGCACGTTTTATCTTTTAGAATTATTTTTTATTTTATATTATTTTAATATGGTGATAAAATAAAAAAATAGTATTTTAATATATTTATAAATAAATAAAAAATTAAAAACATTTGAGTGATGATTTTCAAACTGTAACGATGAGTGCAAGAGGGCGACTAGTGACAGAGCTTGGAGTGCCTGCCAATTTAAGTGGAGTGTAGTGAGCGTAAAATGGATAGGCTTATCCGGCGTCAATCCACTTGGCAATCCACAGATGACTCTCCATATCTCTTAAGACGATACCGATTGTGCCACGTGTACTAGTTAGCATGCAAAAAGATCAAAAACCCAACTCTCTTGCAACCTGAAACAGAAACCATTTAGTCGGGAACCAGAATCAAGGCCATGGCATCTCTAGCAACCTTCGCTGCAGTGCAACCAGCCACCATCAAAGGCCTTTGCGGCAGCTCCCTCGGTGGAACCAAGCTTAATGTTAAACCATCTCGCCAGGGCTTGAAACCCAGAAGCTTGAGGTACCAAAACTTCCATGGCTAGCTCTGAAAAGCCTATACATGCAGTTTTATTCTTCTTTTTCCAGGTTCATGGCATGAACTTCGGCAAAATTCTTACTCTTTCTCTTCTTAATTTCCTAGGAGTGGTGCTGTGATGGCAAAGTATGGTGACAAGAGTGTCTACTTTGATTTGGAGGATTTGGGCAACACTACTGGGCAATGGGACCTGTATGGATCTGATGCACCTTCACCATACAACTCTCTCCAGGTTTGACACCACTTTCTGTCAATTCCAATTATGAAAAGCCTTGTTTTCCCCCAGGTTCTCTACTTTTTAATCTACTGGCAAATTTTTTTTTTTTTTTTACTTTCTGTTACACAACTTAACTAAACCGGTCAAAATAAGGAAATTAAGGGGAAATTAGCTTAAACACTCTATTGTTTGAGCCTGAGAATTTTTTTTCATAAAACTGCACTTTGACCATTCACGAGAATTGTATTAGTTTTGTACAGAATCAGCAGGCAGGGTGTTATTAATCGAATGTTAAACACATCACAACGGAATTTTAGATTATAAATATCTACTGAAAAAAAGAATTTTCAAGCAAAGCTTTTCCATAGCAGCAACAAACAATACAATTTTAAAATAATAAAAGTTTCATGAGAGAAACCTTCTGATTTAGGACTACCGGTAGCCGTAGATGAAGTACACAAACTATTATTTATAGGTAGATCACGGACCCCTCTTATTAATTTATTTTCCAATTTTCTCCTTCCTTGCATGATAAGAACACGAGTGTGTCATTAGGGGCACAAAAGGTAATTTCCAACACAGGGCACAGATGTTTTGGTGGTTTGTCATGGAAGGGCATGATTATTTAGATAATTAAGGCTTATTGCGAAGTGTCAGATTCTTACAGCAATGGCAAGATCCATGAGTAGCAGCAATTGTTTATGTTGCGAGAGTTACCACATTTTATATCCAGGACCAGTGGTGTTAATCTGTCATTAGCCTTAAATAACCAGATGAATCCGGTCAACTTGATAGAAATAATCCATTATCATCCACTAGATCCTCATTGATTGTGGCTATTTTGCATTGTTTTATTGACCTTGTGCTCTTCAATTTTATGAAACTGCAGAGCAAATTCTTTGAGACAGCTGCAGCTCCATTCACCAAGAGAGGATTGTTGCTCAAGTTCTTGATTTTGGGAGGTGGCTCGACCCTCGCATATTTTAGTGCTACAGCTTCTGGTGACATTCTACCAATCAAGAAGGGTCCTCAACTTCCACCGAAGCTCGGGCCTCGTGGCAAACTCTAAATTACTTTGGCATCCTGATCTGTCAGCCCTTTGTTTGTGTATGTTTCATGCTTCTTTTCACAAAAGGCTTGCGATTTGTCGAAATCCATCATAAGATCCTGGTTTATTATTAATGCAAAACATATTTAATTCCTCTGTCCTTTCGGGGCATTCCATAAGATTCTTTTTTTTCTTTTTTCTTTTCAAGCACGTTTATGACATATGGTCGCTATACATGTAGCATGTTAGATTGCTTGCTTCCAGGCATAATAGATCAATAGTTATCTAGATTCGCTCAAGCTTACTGACTCTCAAACTCAAAATATAATCAGTGGGTCTGCTCTACTCTGAAGAGAATTACCAGGAAAGCATTTGGGCGACTAAGAAACTATAAATCCATTTCTTGTACAGGATGACAGAACAAAATGTTTGAAATCTCATAGTTTTTCACTCATGATCATTCTTCCTATTTACAAAAGGAAGGAATGGCAATATGCCGGAAATTCACAAACCAGAGCACCCCTTCAATAAAGGGCCTGAAAATTCACATTTTAGTGGTGGACTTTCTGACTCTTACCTGTTCTCTTTTCTGTATCTTTTTTCTGTACGTGCCCCCCCATAATGCTCTCAATGGCGTGCTGTGGGGCTTCGGGAAGCTCCTAGATTATCAAGGTAGGAAGGTTTCCGGTTGGTCGATATGTTAACAAGTTTCTGGGTATACTTATCATCATCTTTTAGTAGTTCATCTGATCCAAATGGATCCTTCTTTGCTGTACTGTCAATTTGTTCCTGTCCCCAGCCCATAAAATCAGACAGTGTCATTGAAGCGTTTGTATCTTCTGAGTTCTTCTCCGCCCCTTCTGTGGGAGAAACCAGTACTCGTGGTGCCTCTTTTAACGTGTTCCTCTTCTGTCCTGCGTGAGATGGATTTCGGGCGACATAATCTGCGTAGAGCACATCTTCAATTCGGGACATGACTGTCGAGGCCAAGGTTTCTAGAATTCTTGAATAGCTTTCCAGGATAGCGTGCCCTACATCCTTTTAGGACAAGAATATATAGTTAGCCTTCTGGTTTTTCCTTATGAAGCTTGTTGATTAAGGCGACCACTCAGCTCCAAGTGTAATATGAAACAAAACCCAGATGAAAGAAACCTATGTTTACCTCATTGAATTGAATTTTGTTAACATCCAGTGAAGATTGAGGAAGTCCTGGGAAGCGCTGTTTGAGAAGGAGTAAGATAGTTTCTGCTCTCTCTTCAAAGAGTTCTCTCTTCTCCAAACTGACAGCAGATCCCCAAGCAGATTTACCATCTTTCTGATTCATTTTCCTTCTCCAAATCACTATGGAGGCCTCTATTCTGTTCTTGAGGTCTAGGATCTTATGTTCTGATGACAAGTCCATAGTGGACAGAAATTGATCAGGATCGAAGTACTCGAGTGTAATACTCCTGTACGCCGAGTCTCCGAGGCTTGCCCTCCCATTCTTCCAAAGCACCAGAAAGAAATGCGATTAGGGAGTTAGCGAGGCACTTATAAACTCGTATGCAGTGTTCTAATAGGAACTATTGCCTTTTCTTCTTACCTTGGGAAGGGATTCAATGTAGTTTTCAGGGATCTCCATTTCTGAAAGAATTTGAGCATTTATAGCCATGGCTGCTTTAAGAACTTGGTTCACCGAGTCCTTTTGGTAATGAAGAAATTTTTTCGCCCTTTCTGGTAAACCATCTGGAGGAACTTTGACGGTAGGTAGCCACCATTTATCATCTTTTCTCTTGGTACCTCCTTTTTCTGACTCTGGGGAATCTCTTGAAACATAATGAAACTCATTTTGATCTTTGAAGTTATCTAGGGAGTCCTGAAAATTGCAAAACCATTTTCGAGGGATACATTAAAGTTGCTGAAATCCACATTTAACAATCTAAAGCTCAAATAAAGTAAGAGAAACTTATTTTCTTACAAGAAGCATTGCGTCAAGCTTGCGCAAAGCTGGGATGTTCATATGAAGATCATTTCGTTGTCGTGTCACCATTATCTATTCAATCAATAATTGCAAAATTCTTAGCTTGCATGACGATTCATGAGGACATACAACTCAAGAAATGCATTAGAGAGAAACCGTTACCTCCATATTTGATCCATCCTTGGATTTTTGCTGGGAAGGAACAAGTTCGACAATGTGATCGGTTACAGATAAGAGCCAGTCAATCTCTCTTATCCACCTTGCTTTTCTTTCTGGTGACATGGGCTCTAGACGTCGTTGTTCGCCAAACACAGAAGCTGCATATAGGATGGAATAACATGAGAGAAACCTACAACCGAATTCATGGATGACCAGTTTTTATACGAGGGGTTAAGAAAAAAAACAAAAACGGAATCCATCTGAACCCAATAGATATATAAGTACCACCATGTTTGTTGGGGTAGCTGCAAAAATTCAATGGAGTTGTTTTCCTGTTGGGGTTGGATCAGACCATGAAAATTACAGTGGAAAGAAAAGGTGTACCTACCAGCAAGGTTAGTAATTGCATTTGACAATGCCAGAGCTGAAGAGACACCCTTTCCTCCACCAGACATATCCTCCCCAAGGAGCAATTTAGCAAACCTTTCCTTCATCTGTTCCATTTCTGAATCAAACCTCAGGAAAAATCATATTAATTGCCAAAACCGAATATATACAAACCAATTAAGGACTGTCTTTTCATGATTTTTTTCATTAAAAAAGAAAAGATGAAATATTGGATGACATACATGATTAATCAATGAAATGAAAAAATATTTGGACATGAACATTCTTTTTATATAAAAATAAAAACAAATTGACTTGCCCGGGTTTTTATTATCTTTTCCTGCAGCGCCGGCTTCATCCTTGCCTGACCTTGATCTAGAACCCTTTTCATTAACAGGTCTTGGAGCCTGATGACCTCTAGATGTTATTCTATCATCCATTGAAGAGTATTCTGCCAAACTAGAACCGTCATCCGCGCTCAAACTCTTAACATGCCGACCGCCTGCGTTCTCATTCATCCCTTTGAAATGATACAATCTAGACCTATAATTTTCTTGTTCTTGTTCAAGAGCACGAACCATGCTTAATGTTCGTAGAGAATAAAATCACGAAAAAGAAAAGAAAAGGTTCTGTGCACCGAACAAACACAAGAGATGTTTCCCACCTTGTCCCTGGTCGGAGAGAAAAGAGATAAGACCAGCTAGCCAACGATTCAACAGAGTGGTCTTTTTCGGAAGAATTTACAATGTTTTGATTGGTGTTAGTTTCTGTTTTGTGCCATGCAGTATGTCTTGGTGGAACGTGGGGTGCATGCTAAGAGGAAGAAGCTAAAAAATAGTTGATTTATTCTGGGTCTTCAGAGGGAGAGGGGGGGATTATGTTTGTTTATTTAAGAATTCAAGAATTGGATGGCTGTTTTGTCTTGGTCATTGCGTAACGTCAGGTCTTGCAAAGATTCCGGAAAGACAGGCATCCATGTATTGTACCACATTCTCTCTGCCTTCTCTGTCTTTTTTTTTTATTATTATTATTAATATTATATCATTATCTTGAAGAAATAAAAAACAGCTAACCAAGTGTTTTGATCAGGTTTCTATTTTTTTTTTATTGACATCCAAGATGAAACCGTTTAAAACAATGTTATCAACATTTTATCCCTGCAGCATTGTCAGGTAACATTTTTATTGATTTGCTTGACGTGTCGAGATTTCCACTATCGTGTTCGTCCACTTACACACCCTGCAGCAGCATAACACACTGAGCATACAAAAAGATAAAAACCACCAAACACAAAGAAAGAGAGAGGAAAAGGGATAAATAGGTATCGATCTATCTATCTTCTGAATCAACAATGGAGACCGTTCGTGTACTGATTGTTGAAGAATAAAGTCATGAAATGCAACTGATAACAAGACTGCAAGCCGAAGGCGTCAAGGCAGAGCAACATTAAAATCTTTATGTTTTCTTTTGTTTTAAATTAGTATTCATGTTTAAGTGAATAAAGATCAATTGTTAGTTTCAGATTAAATCCATTATATTTTAGGAAAGAACAAGAGTTTATATTTGATTAAAATTCATCCTCTTGCAAGTTGTTCCATTATGATTTCTATAAATAAAAACTGAGGGATGACAGTAACCTAAGTACAAATTCTGCCTTTGTTTTCAATATCATAGGATTAATTACTTGTTCTTTAGTTCTCAGAATTTCAGGAAAATTCACTAGTTCTTGACACTGATTTGAACAGTGTTTTTTTTGTTAGAAACAAAAATCCTGACAGTGATTTGAATAATAGTTGTTTGTTCATCAGAATTTTTTCCAATATTTAGTATCAGAGCAGAATTAAATCTTTGAAAGGGAATTGAGAGAAACACAAGAGAATCAAAATGTGAGGATTTTTTTCAAAGTTATTTGGCTTTCAACGGGAGGTGAGTGAAACTCGAGAGTCCAGAAATTCAATCAAGAAATTCATCTTGATTTTTTCTTTAAGTGATAAGTAATTGATAGAAATTATCAATTGCTATCTTCGTTCTTTGTTTCTTTTATCAGAATTATCAACCTAATTACAACAAAAAGAGGGAGAAATAGAAACTGTTACTATTTCCATCAAACTTGCAGAAAGCAAAGAGTAAACAATTGCATCATGAGACATGGATTCCTCATCTTTTTCGTCGAAATCACCTTTGTTTATAGGAATAAATTATGATGTTTAGGCTGTGAAAATGACAACATATCTCAGGGCTTGTGACTTGTGAATCATGGCGTGTGAAATTGCTTAAGAATCTTGGGATAAATTGAAAGTTGAATTTCAAGGCGATGAAAAATCAAAGAGAATGCAAATTCTGAATTTAAAAAGACAGTTTAAAGGTTTGAAGATGAGAGAGACAAATACAATCAAAGAGTTCTCCTCTAATATCTCCAAACTAGTTAAAAAATGAGACTTTTGGGAGAAGATGTTCAGGATTCAAGAGTGGTAGAAAAGGTTCTTGTCAGCCTGCTTGAAAAATTTGAGAACAAAATTTGTTCTTTAGAAGAATCAAGGGACTTTACGGAGATGAGCCTTCAAGATTTGATTAATGCTCTTCAAGTAGTAGAGCAAAGGCAAGCCTTTAGACAAGAAGGTTCAAGTGAAGAAGTTTTTGCTGGAGGATTCAAAGGAAGATCAAGAAATCAGAATTTTCAAAAAAATGGTCATGAAGGCAGAAGAGAAATTGGAAGAAATTTGCAAAACAAAAACTGGCAACACAAGCAGAATTATCCCAACAAAATTCAATGCAAAGGGAAAGGAAAGAAAGGAATAATTTCTTACTTGCAAATACTGCCATAAACAAATCATCTTGAGCCATGTTGTTGGCTCAAGAATGCTCAATGTAGGTGGTACAAGTAGATAGGACACATTCAAAAATTCTGCAAAACAAACACTTCAACTAGAAAGCAAGCATACATTGCCGAGACACCATAAGTAGAACATGAACAATTGTTCATGGCCATAATCAAACAAAAGTGCAGCAAAACAGAGGTAAAGAATTCTAACTAGCTTGTTGACAATGGATGGATAAATCATATGTATGCAAATGTGAAGATGTTTAAAACCTTGGATTCAAATTATGAATCCAAAGTAAAAGTTGCAAACAGGTAGTGTGTGGATGTAAAAGGCAGAGGGGATATTGACATTAAAACTATGGCGGGTATGAGAACTTTTGATAATATGTTGTATGTGCCTGAAATTAATAAAAATCCCATGAGTGTTGGATAATTACTTGAAGAAGGTCACTCTTTGTCTTTCATTAATAGCATTTGCACAATCAAAGATGATCAAGGTATCACATTGTTTTCAGCTAGAATGACTAACATGAGTTTTAGTCTTGAATGGGAAAATACACACATGAATATGAGCATTGATGACAATTCAAAATCAATGTTATGGCATAACAGATTGAGGCATTTTAATTATACTACTGTGGAGAAAATGATAGACTTAAAGATGTTGGTTGGTTTACCGGAAATCCAAGAACAAATAAGGGTATGTGAAGCATGTCAATTAGGTAAGCAAACAAGGATTGCTTTTAATAATGCATTTAAAGCCACTTGTAAACTACAATTGGTAAATACCAATATGTGTGGACCTATGAGAAATGAGTTCTTAAATGGTGCTTAGTATTTTTTTTTTTGTTCATTGATGATTATAGTAGATATTGTTCGGTTTAATTCCTTAAAACCAAAGGGAAAGTGTTTGATGAATTCTTGGAATTCAAAGTTGCAGCCTAGAGAGAAATTGAAACCAAATTGAAAGCCTTGAGGTCTGATAATTCAGGTTAGTTAGTTTCTGTGATAGTGATTGGGCTAGAAGTGATAAAGACATGATGAACACTTCGGGTTATTGTTTTTCAATGGGAGGTAGTGTTTTCTGCTGGAATTCAAAAAAGCAAAGTGTAGTGGCACACTCTATGCAAAAATTGAATATATTGTAGCCTATATAACTGTAAATCAGCTAGTGTTGTTGAGGAAGATGTTGGGAGATTTGAACTTCAATTTCAACAGGAAGGAGAACTGGAAATGAAGTATTGTTGTTCTAAGAAGCTATTAGCTGATTTATTATCTGAATCTTTAGCTAAAGAAAGATTTGAAGAATTGAGGGAGGTGGTAGGAATGTGCAGCCTGGAATCAAGGAGGAGTTTTGAAGAATAAAGACATGAAATGCATCTGATTCCAAAACTGCAAGCCGAAGGCGTAAAGGCAGAGCAACATTAGAGTCTTTATGTTTTCTTTTGTTTTAAAGTAGTATCCATGTTTAAGTCAATAAAGATCAAAAGTTTGATTTAAAAGTCTAATTTTTATTGAGTTTCAGATTAAGTCCATTATGTTTTAGGAAAGAACAAGAGTTTGTATTTGATTAAAATTCATCTTCTTGTAAGTTGTTGAATTATGATTTCTATAAATAAAACCAAGGGATGGCAGTAAAGTAAGTAAAAATTTTGCCCTTTGTTTTGAATATCATAGGATTAATTACATGTTCTTTAGTTCTCAGAATTTCTAGAAAATTCACCAATTCTTGACACTGATTTCAACAGTGTTTGTGCTTTTTGTTAGGAACAAAAATCCTGACAGTTCATTAGAATTGTTTTCCAACACTAATGATATGCCCACCACTTAATCCATACCTCATCGAACAACTTGATAAACGCTTTACTCTACACAAATTCCATTCCACACAAAGCCCGCTTTCTTAGTTCTAATAATACCAAATCAAGCGTAGGCATACAACTCATCGATCAATAGTCTAACCTCAAAATCCTGTCCAGTTTCGGCATAGAACTCGATAAGATTGACCTGTCCAAGCATAAAGGGAGGGGTAATGGGGTCACTCAAACCCCTGATATTTTGACAGATGCTAATGGTGATTTGCTAATTGGATTCATGCTGGCTGACTGTGTTGAGAAGGCTTTGTCAGAGTGATCGTTATGTTAGGAGTGGTGTCCGGGAAAAGGGTGATTACAGGTTGACTACTGACGCTTGATTTTTCAAGTTATTATAATTATGTTCTTGTTTTTCATTTTTATTTTATTTAGCAAACATAAAAACAAATAGATAGCAAATTTGTTTTCAAAGAGTAAGTGTAAACTATTGTGATTTGTTCAAATTCGTAATACAAAATAATCTTTGAATTCAATTAACTTTTACTCTTACATTGCAAGTTTACTTATAGCCAAAATACAATACAAAAATAGCAAATACAGAACCACCTTTCTTCCTACTTTATAGGACTCCTATTTGAGAAATTAACAACTATATTAGTTTGGTGTGTTTTAACATTGTCCCTCAAGTTGGAGCGTAGATATTTATCATGCCTAACTTGTCAATTACATTATAGAATGCCCGTTCGGAAACTGCCTTTATGAGGATATCGACTAGTTGATCTTTAGATCGAATAAATGTATGTTGTATGATTTTTCGATCAAGATTTTCCTTAATTGGAGTTTATCGACTTCAACATGTTTGATACGATCATGCTGAATGGGATTATGAGCAATTTCAATAGTTGTCTTATTGTCAAGTGTAATTCCATATATATTCCATAATCAATTCCCAGGTCTAGTTATACCTGTTTAACCCATAGTAATTCACACAAACCATGAGTCATACCTCAGTATTCTGCCTCTGCAATTGAGCTTGAGATTACTTTCTGTTTCTTACTTCTCCAAGTGACAAGGTTGTCTTCTACGAACGTAAAATATCCTGATGTCGATCTCTTATCAGTATGATTTTCTATCCAATCCGAGTCTGTATATCCTTTAATATCTTCATCCTCCTTTTTAGAAAATAGAAGTCCTCTTCCTGGTGCACTTTTCAAATACCTCAAAATCCGGTATAATTAGCTTCCGTATGTTGTTCTTCTAGTGAATGCATGAACTGACTTGCAACATTTACTGCATAAGTGATGTCTGGTCGAGTATGCAACAAGTAAATTAATTTTCCCACTAGCCATTGATGACACCCTTTGTCTGCAGGCGTCTAATCTTCTGCTTGCCCCATTTTGTGATTCATTTAGGTGTATCTATCGGTTTGCATCCAATCATTCCATTTTTTTCCAATAACTCTAACAATATTTTCACTATGAAAGACATATCCTCGTTTTTGACCTCGAGACCTCAATCCCTAAGAAGTACTTCAGTTGTCCAAGATCTTTCATTTCAAATTTCGATGCTAGAAATTGTTGTAGAGCCTTTCTTTCTTCTAAATCATCTGAATTGCTTTGCTTATAGCCAAACTCTTTCATCGTGGATGAGAATTTTCCAAACCATGCCCGGGGTAACTGTTTTAACCCATATAAAACCTTCTTTAATTTGCACACTTTCATTTTCGTGAGCACCTGGTTTTCACTCCCGGTGGCAATTCCATATAAACTTTTTTAAGATCTCCATTCAGGAAGGCATTCTTGACATCGAATTGTTGTAGGGCCAAGTCTCGATTCACTACTATCGATATGAGAATCCAGACTGTGTTCATTTTTGTAACCGGAGAAAAAGATTCTTGGTAGTCCACCCCATACTTCTACGTATATCCCTTTGTACCTATCAATGCTCCCATCTACTTCCAAATTTACTGTGAACACCCATTTACACCCAACTTTCTTCTTTCCTTTTGGTAGTTGGAATAACTCCCAAGTATTATTATTCTGCAGTGCCTCCATCTCCTTATTCATCGTTTTGGTCCACTTTGGATCTGTTAATGCATCTTGTACATTACTAGGAATAAACATATTGGATAATTGATTAATAGTAAATGCATATGATTCCGATAATTTATGGGTAGAGATATAGTTGCTGATAGGATATTTAGTGTTTTGTTTTGGATAAGGTTCATACTATTTCTTCGGGACTCTCCAGTTTAGTCTATTTGGGCATCTATTAGTCTCATTATTTTCTAAGAAAGGAATTTCATTTATCTCATGTGGGATAGGATTTAGGGTTATCTGAGGGGACTGAGGAGAGACATTCTTGGTTGATTTTTCGGTTAATGGCGTAGTTGTTTGTAATTTCAGAGACATTAGGGGGTCGTTACTGAGATCATTTCGGCCTAAGTTGACTTCAATGTTATCATCCTGACTTGGTCTCATTTCCTATAATTCAAATATATATTCATTCTTTTCATTGTTATCTCCCCCTAAAGAGAAGGACTAGGAACTCCCCCTAAATAGTAGTATATAGATTTGCGAAATGAGGTATCCAAGGTCACATGGAGCTTGCAATGATGAGGATCATAACACCGATATCCCTTCTAAAACTCCGAGTAACCGACAAATACACACCATTTGGAACACGGACTGAGTTTGCTTTGGAAAACTTTAGGAATGTGAATATATACTTTCCACCCAAATACTCGAGACTCCAAGTTTGGAAAGTGAGGAACTGAGAGTAGAGATTTTATTTTTTGTTGAGGAGATTGAAAATCGATGGCACTGATGGTGTTCGATTCATGACATACATAGTGGATTCTCAGACTTTTTGGAAAATTCACCGGTTCTTGACATTGATTGAACAATGTTTTTTTTGTTAGGAATAAAAATCCTAACAGTTCATCTGAATTTTTTCCCAACAATAATGATCTTCCCATCACTTAATCCATACCTCATCGAACAACTTGAGAAACGCTTCACTCAGCACATATTCCATTCCACACAAAGCCTGCTTCCTCAGTTCCAACAATACCAAAGCAAGTGCAGGCGTACAGCTCATCGACCAGTAGCCCAACCTTGAAATCCTGTCCAGTTTCGGTGTAGGATTCGACAAGATTGACCTGGCCAAACGTAAAGAGAGGGGTATTGGGGTCACTCAAACCCGTGATGTTTTGACAGATGCTAATGGTATTTTGGCTATTGGATTCATGCTGGCTGGCTGTGTTGAGAAGGCTTTGTCAGAGTGATCGCTATGTTAGAAGTGGTCTCTGGGAAAAGGGTGATTACAGGTTGACTACTGACATTTGTTTTCCGTTTTCATTTTATTTAGCAAACATAAAAGCAAATAGATAGCAGAAAATTTTCAAAAAGTAGGCATAAACTATTGTGATGCATTCTTTATTTCAGATGAAATTGTTACGTCTTTTGGGGCTGCGGGATATAGTAGATTCTTGTATGAAAGGTAGGCATGTGTGTTTTTCTTTGCCCGTTGCTGATGATTATTTCTTATAGGTTTATGTATTTGTCCTTCTTAATACTGGTAAAGTAATAACTACTTTGTGTCATTACCATGTCCTAGGAAGAAAGTGATAATATTCAGTATCCATTTGTCTACTCTAAACGAAGCATTAGCTTGAGAAGTTCATATCTGATGCCGTGAATACATTAACATTCAAACACGTGATTCCAAATAGGCACATCCAATTCAGAATGAAATTGAAAACTGATCCTGAATATCATAGCCTTGAGTCGGACAAGGACAGGCTGTTTCCATGATCTGGGATTCCAAGTTTTGTTTTTGTCTTGTAAATCCTATATTTGTTTTCTGCTTGAATATTTGCCGTGCAAAATATCGGCAGGCTTGTGTATATTGTATAATCAATGAGGAAGATCCCTCTTTCACGATAATCCAAGACTAGGGGAATTGGCTGTGCAGGCTCTAAGGAATGGGACTAAGTTGCATTTTCCAAGATCCCCTGGTTAAATCTGAGGTCATTTAGCTTGGTAAATGGCATTAACTATAGGTTGTGTCATTGCTGGTCTGGGCTTGCGTGAGCCTGTATGAGTTCAGTCTTTCACTTACTTTGACTGTACAGTCTTTGCTGATTCTCTCTTCTTGCCCTTAACCTACAACAAATAAGCACTAAAATCATTCCTTGAAGGTCACCTACTGTGATCAACCTGAGTTGAAGGCCGGTTAGGCGGTGCTGGGGTCGACGTGTTTCAGTTAATGTTCGCGAGGAGGTACTCTTTGGGCTTGAAAATGCCGTCTTCTTGCCTCATGTAGGGAGCAGTGGCACAGTGGAAAACAGGAAAAAAATGGCTGACCTCGTGTAGGGAGTGGCACAGTGGAATCAGACCATTGTTAACTCCTGTGCTTTGATTCTGATGTAGGGATGCAAGATTGTTTAGTGCAGAAAAACTCTAAACAAGATTGAGGGGACATTATCTGCTTTATCCAATTTAAATAAAGTGATGGTGTTGCATGTCTGACATACATACATACATACATATATACATATAATATAAAAGGCGTGGGGAAAACAGTAATATTATTATTATTATTATTATTATTATTATATATATATATATATATATATATATATATTCTTTTGGTATTTTTTGGACAAAAATGATATATTTGATGTATTTGTGCTTTTAGATTTTATTTTTATTTTTTTCAATTAATTTTTTGTACTTATCGTTTTGAAATTTTAATTTATGACAGTTATATTGTATTTTATTTTTAATTTTTTATTTTATTTTCTGGTCCCAGAAAACACTGTAGCAATCTAAAGTGTTTTCTTGCGCCATGATAATATATATATATATTATTTTGAACAAAAATAATCCATATTTTATATATTTGTGTTTTTTTCATTTATTTTTTGTACTTATCATTCTAAAATTTTAATTTATGTCGGTTACGTTGTATTTTATTTTTAATTTTTTTTTATTATTTTCTGTTCCCAAAAATCATTGTAGCAATCTACAATGTTTTATCTGCGCCATGATATATATATATATATATATATATATATATATATATATATATATATATATATTATTAACTATACAATAAAACACGTTTCAGTTTTACTGTGCTAATCCACAGTAACACCTACTATTAATATATATTTTCGTGAAAGACAAACGGTTGTTGAGGTAGCCGAGATGGTCTAAAGAGCGTCAGATTAAGGTCCCCTCCGAGGGCATGAGTTCTGAACATATTTTTTTTAGCGAATCCACATTAAAATTAGATTTAATATATATTTTCGAGAAAGATGAACGAATGTTGAGGTGGCCGAGCGGGTTTATGAGGCGAAAGACAAATTCCATTCGAGAGGTTGGGGGTTCAAGTCCCATTCTTGACAGATTTCTATTTTACTTGAAAATATGATTAATTTTTTTAATGATGATGATAATTTTCTTGTTTTTTTAATGATGATCATAATTTTATGTTGGTTATTTCGTTGAAACATATTAAACAAATAAATTTATATCGATTTAAAATTCATATATTTTATAGAAAACTTGCACGTCACAGGAATTCTGCACGAATTTATTATTTTAACCAAAAATATATTATAAAAAATTAATTAATATTTTTTATGTTAAAAAAATATGGTACCGCCCGCGACGAGGCGCGAGACATTGGCTAGTAAACAAAGAAAAGACGAGAACATTTTACTGAACGCTAGATATATATTATTGTTAATTCAAACAGTAAATTAATATTTTACTTCTTAGGCCAAAAAATTAACCCTTGAAACCGGGGGGGTTTTAGACATATCTAGGGGACATGTATGGTATTTTCAAATTATTTAGGGTTTTCCTTTATTTTTCCCTTTTAAATTACAAAGTGAAACTACTATTTTACTTTTAAGAGTTGACAAAACGATGTAGAACAATGAGAGATGTTTTCCATTTTTTCACATATTCGTGTACAATGAAACTATGCAAATATCCCTGTAAAAGACAAAAATGAAGGTCTTAAGCTAGGGGCATTGTGGTACTTTCTTCCTATTTTTTTGTCATTCGATTGGAATTAATTATATATTTTATGTCTTCATTTTGGCCCTTATTTTTTGAATTTTTTATTTGGTATTAATTCTTTTGGTGTTTTCAGTCCTTGTTGGACAATGTTTATTTTTTACCCGTATTTATACATTTATGCTTTTAGTTTTTATTTTAAATTTTTTCATTTTATTTTTATTGGGGTTTTTATTTTTATTCAGTTCACTCCTGAAATTTTAATTTATGTTGTTGATCATTTTAAAATTATTATTTCTCCCCTTTTCCCTTTCGTTTTTTTATGTTATTTTTATTTGTTCTTCGGATCAGATGATTTTATCGTTTCATTGTTTGCGCAATAATAATGATAATTTTAGTGATAATTTTTTTAGTTTTATTTTAAAATATTTTTTTATTATTCTTTGGGACAATTTAATAATTTTAATTTTTTAGGCAATAATATTGATAATAATTTTAATTGTTAAAGTCATGATAATGATGGTAATATAGGGATGAATTTTCAATGATATTTTTTTTTGTAGATAGAAAATTATCTACTTTTTTTGTTATTTAATTATTGCAAGTGTTTTCATAATTTATATTTTGTTTGTTGTGTTTAGTTTAAATTGGATTATAAAATGAACTAATTCTAATGCAGTGAATTTGATAAATCCGAATCTTCTTGGTTTTTTAATGATGATGATAATTTTATATTGGTGATTTTGTTGAAACCTACTTAACAAATAAATTTATATCAATTTTAAATTTATATATTTTATAGAAAACTTGCACTTCACAGATTTCTATACAAATATATTATTTTGCCAAAATTTATATTATAATAAAAAAATCTCAAATAATTAATATTTTTTTATATTGAAAAAAATATGTTTCTCTGCCGTTATGAGGCGTAGATAAGTGGCTAATATATTTTTATTGAAATGGGTTAGGTTAATCTATATATAGATGGTCACTCGCCCTGAAAATAATTGGATTTAAACCTAACCCATTTCAATAAAAATATTAAATTTTATCTAGAGACTATTGTAGTAAATAATTCATCAATTATCTTTTTCTTATTCTTCAGTTCTTTCCTCAATAACCTTTTAGAACCTCACACAACATCTTCAGTTATTAATCTCTTTATTCCCTCAGCTGTTCTATCTAAGCATGTGTGGTTGTCGTTTTTTTTCTTTTTCCTTTATAGTCTCCACCTGGATGCTACGTATTTGTTGCATGTTCATATATATATATATATATATATATATATATATATATATATATATATACATACTGGTTAGGGTGGAGCTTCGTCAACTATAATTATAATTATTATTGCCTATTATTCAACTATTTTTCTTTTTCTCATTGCATAAGCCAAGTGTTCTTACTCCCTTCCTTCTCTTTGCTTTGTGTTGTATTTTTTTGTTATTTTACTTCATATCGTTGATTTTATCTTGCTTATTTTTTCCCTTGATTAAATTCTACCTCTTTATTTATTTATTTATTTATTTACTTCTGATTTTCTTAAATAAATATGCTTGTTTTGGGAGTGTGATTGAGATTGTTTTTAAAAATTTTCAAATAAAGTTTAGTAAAATAAGCATATCATTGTACAATGTATCAATCAATTAAGAATCTAAATTACAAAAACAAAAAAAAATTGTTTTGCAAAGAATTTACTTATTGTTCCAAAAATTCAAGATTTAGGGACCGAAATCGAACCTTAAAATACTAAAAGGTTAAAATTAGAGACTTCATTGTATAAAAATTAAGATTAATAGTATTGTAGGATTAAAAAAAAGACAAGATTGCAACCTGCAAGATACTAAAAGATTAAAATTAGAGATTTAATTGCATAAAAATTAAGATTGATAGTATTGTAGGATTAAAAAAAAGACAAGATTGCAACCTGCAAGTTTATGTAAATTATTATATACATATTCATTAAAGTATGCATCAATGCTCTATGAAAAACCTTTGCAAGGGTTGCTCATACTATTTATTGTTTGTAAAGTAATAATTCATCATAGGAATCTTGAAATAAAGTCTGAAATTACATAATTGGTGTGTCTAGATAGTTTTTCATATAAAAAATAGTAAAATACAATCATATATGGATTCGATAACTCTTGATTGGCTTCCAAGAAAATTTTATTTTTCTTGCATTATTTGTTTTGCACATTGGATAACAGAAGGAGATGAAAATGTTTAACATGGTTTCCCAAAATAATATCACCCATTTATTCATTAAAAAAGTTTGTCTAGCATATAATTTGACGATGAATAACCATGAAAAATAGCAACATAACTTGACAAGATGTACCATATACATATTGTTTGTTTTAGAAGCCTTTTTATGTTTCCTCATATTACCTATATTTAAAATTGTGTTTTATCCAAAGCATGATTGTGTTAAGCTCTATGTAGTAGTGTTTCAATTAATATATAATAGGGGTGATTATTTTTTATTCGTTTCTGTTTTGTTTTTGTCTATAAAACAATCAAATCGAAAAAACGAAAAAAAAAAAAACGGACCCGGTTTAAATCAGTCAGGTTTGTTTTTTTTTTAACTAAAACACTAAAAAATTGTTTGCAGAAATCTAATGCTTTATAAATTGATGACATGATATTGCAATGTAACAAGAAGAATATAATTAATCCATGGAGTATTTGTGTTAAGCTTTATGCCTTTTTTATATTTGATTTGAAAAATAATATTTTGATAATAAGAAACCCAATTTTTATATAAAGTTTTTTTTGTAACTTTATTAATTTTTTGATTTTTAACATGTGTTACTCCCATTTGTAGACCAGGCCGGCCACGTATAAAAAGAATCTAACCATCCCCACCTACCCCTCGAGAATAATTTCATTTTTTTTTTAATTTGCTTAGCAAGTTTATAATTGGAAAAATGAATCAAGGGAGTATACGCTTACAGCCTTACACACCCCCCCGCAACTGCAGCACGATACGCTGACCGCAAAATCAGGTGGAAAAAACAGAGAAAGAGGGAGGCGAGGAAAAAGGAAAAACAGCTATCTCCCTCCCATCTGAATCAATCAATGGAGTCCATAGGTGTTCTAATGACCTGCCCACCACCTGATGCTTACCTCGTCGAACAGCTTGAGAAACGCTTCACTCTTTACAAATTCCACTCCATTCCTGACAAAGCCCACTTCCTCAATTCCAACAAAGCCTCCATCCGCGCGGTCGTTGGCAGCGTCAGTGCAGGCGCGGACGCACAGCTCATCCACCAGTTGCCCAACCTCGAAATCGTGTCCAGTTTCAGTGTAGGACTCGACAAGATTGACCTGGCCAAGTGTAAAGAGAGAGGTATCAAGGTCACTAATACCCCTGATGTTTTGACCGATGATGTTGCCGATTTGGCTATTGGGTTGATGTTGGCTGTCTTGAGGAGGCTTTGTCAGAGTGATCGCTATGTTAGGAGTGGTCAGTGGAAAAAGGGTGATTACAAGTTGACCACTAAGGTTTGTTTTTTGTCAAGTTATTATTGTTCTGCTCTTCTTTTCCGTTTTGATTTCTTTCTTTCAGACGAGTTTTGTGTGGTGTTTTAATTCTATGAAAACCTAAAAGAGTCTAAATTTTGTTGGGGGTATAAATGAAGTTAACTTGGATAATGGGATTTGTAATGTGTGAGCTGAGAAGTAAAAATCTTAAATTAGAGTTGATGAATGTTTGGTTGAAGGGTGTGTGTAAGGGTTAGGAAGATATATGTGCTTGAATGTGCTGTATATTCTCATTATAAATCATATCATGTGACCTCTCTTACAGTCATAAACTTTTAGTTTTTAGGTGAGATGGTTTATTCATATTATATCGAAGCTTGTTAACCCAACGGTCACGAGTTCGAATCTCAATACCCCCATTCTATTTGATAAAAAACCAAGCACAAGGTTGTTAACCCAACGGTCACGAGTTCGAATCTCAATACCCCCATTCTATTTGATAAAAAAAAAACCAATCACAAAGTGATGTGGGTCTGTGCAAGTTTTAAATCTAAAAGGTTTTCGCATGAGGAGATGTTTTAAAAAATAATATAAGTCATATTATGAGGCTTCACTTACAAGTATAAGCTTTTATTTGAGATTGTTCTTTAACACTAATCAATACATGGTATACGTATTGTTTATATTATGCTTGTGTGTTTTACAATGTTGATTGTTCAATCATGATAATATTTGTAGCTCAACTTTTCTGCGGTACGCTAGCTGTCTTGTCCATTTTCTACCTAGCAAAATATGAAAAACAAATAGACAGCATAGAGTTTTCAAAAAGTAAGGATAAATAATTGTGATGTGTTCAAAATTACAGATTGGTTTTTTCTAGTTAGTCTAGAGTAGCTATGCTGTAAGTATTTGGTCTTGCGGGGTACTGTAAATTCTTGAATGGAAGGCAGGCTTGTGTCATTTTCTTTGGCTGTTCCTCCTTTTCTACTAATAGATAATTATTTCTTACAGGTTTGTGTATTTTTCCTTCTCAATATTGATGAAATAATAACTACTTTGGGTTACATTTCTCAAGTAAATCCAGATTGCACTGCTTCACTTGGTACTCTTGGTGCCTATTGGAACTGTTTCATTGTAATTCAAATTTAGTGTAATGAATGTCACATAAAAGAATAGTTTGTTTGCTAAATTGTTTTTAAAGGAGATAAAAACCTGTTTTTGATTCATTTGATTTTTAGGCTTATCCAGCATATTTGAAAGCATTTTTCAGTGTTGTTAACTGTTTGGTGTCCAATGTATTGAAGCATGAGCGCATAGGCTTTTTATTTGGTCGTTTTTTATAGATCTGGATCTTCTCCATGCATAAGCAATTTGTTTTTCAGCTGCATGATGTATGGTTATATTCTGCTGAAGTCATTTGTTAATGCTATCATTTTGCCATTGCTGAGGTTTCTGGATTTCCCTTGTTTGGTTTGTGTAGTGAATGGTGCTCAATAGATTTAATTGAGTTTGAATGTCGGTGCAATTTTGTTTGTTCCAGGTCCTAGGAGCTAATATTCAGCATGCATTTTTGTTTACTCTACACAGCATTAGCATGAAAAGATCATATCTGATGCCCGGAATACATAATGATTGAAACCTGGAAGTTTAAAAAGAAATGGAAAATTTATCCTGATCATATCCTTGAGTCACACATGGGTAGGCTGTTTCCATGATTAAGTGTCCAATGTTACCTGACCTCTTTGATCTCTTTTTTTCAGTTTACTGGGAAATCAGTTGGCATTATTGGTTTGGGCAGGATTGGCCTGGCCATTGCCAAGAGAGCTGAAGCATTTAGGTGCCCAATTAGTTACTACACTAGAACAGAGAAATCAGATGTAAATTACAAGTACTATCCTAGTGTTGTTGAGCTGGCTGCCAACTGTCAAATTCTAGTTGTTGCATGTGCATTAACTGAAGAAACTCGCCACATAATCAATCGAGAAGTCATCAATGCATTGGGTCCAAAAGGTGTCCTTATCAATATCGGTAGAGGTCCTCATGTTGATGAACCTGAGCTGGTTTCTGCACTAGTTGAAGGCCGGTTAGGCGGTGCTGGGCTCGACGTGTTTCAAGATGAACCTAATGTACCCGAGGAACTCTTTGGGCTTGAAAATGTAGTCCTCTTGCCTCACGTTGGAAGTGCCACAATGGAAACCAGGAAAGAAATGGCTGACCTTGTTATTGGCAATTTGGAAGCGCACTTTTTAAACAGACCATTGGTAACTCCTGTGCTTTGATTTTGAGGTGGGGATATGTGGATGCAAGATTGTCTGGTGGCCTCAACCCTGCTTCCGAAACTGTCTATTTTACTTCATTTAGATCATTGTTTCCTGGCCTCGGCAAGGATGAACTGAATATGGGAAAATGTTTTCAACATATTAGCTGTAAGTTTGAAGTTACATCGTTGCTTAAATAAACAACTAGCATTTGGATTGAAGCTAATGATTTCTCTCTCCATTTACTAGCTATATTAGTCTTGATGCGTGGAGCCACACCATCGAGTTGGCTTAGCAATGGCTGGGTGAGCATTGAGATAGATTTATTTTATTCTTGAGAATTGTTGATGAGTTACTTTCGAAACAGTAAATGTCTTTGTTGCAGCTGCATTTGTAACAGGAGATCACACGAAGGGAGTGTTTAGGAATGCATTTGAAAAAAAAGATTTTTTTTATATTTATTTTTTATTTTAAATTAATTTTTTATGTTTTTAGATTATTTTCATAAATTGATATCAAAAATGATTTTTAAATAATAAAATAAACTATTATTTTGAAATATTTTTTAATGAAAAATAGTTTTAGAAGCAACGTTAACTACATTCTCAAACAGGTATTAAGTCAACAAGCTACACGGGAGGATAGTATTCCTTATGTTTTTGAAATGAACAAAACCTGCCATTCTAGCAAGATTTGTTGAGAACAATTGTGGCCATTGATCCTTATTGACACCATTACATTCTAGCAAGATTTGTTTGATGGAAAGTATGTAATTGAACAAATGTTGAGAACTCATGAAATGTTGAGAACGTGAAATGGTTGGTGATCAAATCCATAAACTGGACATTGTGCTGTTAACAAACCCACCGCCACATAAACCAACCTGTCTTCATAACTCAACACCAAATTTAGCACATTTGTGGCACTATCAATACAGAAAATTGTGCTATAAGGGTTTAAGGACCCTTCGAGACAATAGCATGGTGCACAGGATACCTCAATTCAAAGTTCCATCAACAATATGTGCTACTTGCATGACTGGGAAGCGCCATAGAGATCCCATTCCAAATAATTGAAGAGCAATGGAGAAGCTTTAACTTTTGCATGCAGATCTCTGTGAACTTATATCTTCTATTTCTAGTAGCAAAAGGAGGCACATCATAAGTTTTTACTGACAATTTTACTAGAAAAAGCATGGACTTATTTTCTAGTGGAGAAATCTGAAGCATTACATCTGTTTAAATGTTTTAAGAATTAAGTTGAAAAAGAAATAAGGGGCATATAATGTGTTTGAGAACATCACTTGTATTTAATGAGTATTGCAAAGAGCATGGTATCAAGCGGCAATTGATAACAACATTTACTCCATAATAGAATAGAGTAGCTTAAAGGAAGAACATAACAACATTAAACATGGTTCGATGCATACTATTTGAAAGGACAATTCCCAAAAATCTCTGGCCAAAGGTAGAAAATTGGACAATATATGTCCTCAATCGAAGTCCTACATTGGCAAATCAAAATCTCACACCTGAAGAAACTTGGAATGACATCCAACCTTCAAAATCTTCGGATGCATGACTCACATGCATATTCCTAATGTACGAAGGATTAAACTTGATGAAAAGAGTCTAATGCTTATAGACTCTATGATCTAGTTGGGTAGAAAATTACAATTAGAAAGGATGTAGTTATTGTGATGTCACGTTCGCACAAATTAACTACCGTAGCTTAAAACAAATTAAAGAAGATAGTATAGAGCAAGCAAGGGGTCGATCCCACGAGGATGATTTAGTTAAAAATTTTGAGCTATATGTTATGCAATTGGAGGAGAGGGGGGGGGGGGGTGGAAGTTGTCTAGGCTAGGCTAGGCTAAAGCAAACTAAGCAAAAATTATATAAAACTGAAATTTATTAATAAAGCAAACCTTGGATGCAAATCAAAATTCATCTACAGAAATCAGATTGATCATGGAAATGGAAATGACACATCAATTTATATTATGAATATTTATCTCTTCTTAAAATTGGTTCGTTAGCAAATTTGCCGTATAACTTATTCTAACCATTAAACAACCACAATGTCCGCACTAGTAATTTGATTCAATGGCAGAATTAAAATCTAGATAAATTGATCAATTAAGAAACATAATTGTCCATAATATATGTGTAGTTTGAATGAATGTTCTTCCTAAGATTAATAACATATATCTGCTACAATTATTAACTTAATTGCTTCATAAGTTCATATACCACAACTCTGGTTTTGATATCAAATTAAGCAATCGATTGTCAACAATAATAACTTCGAGTCTGCTCTTAGCAATTATATAAACTATCATAGGAAAATAAGCATAGGAGAACAAACATATTCATCATAGAAACTGAAAAATTGAGATAAAAATAGATTTCATAGTTCTTGAAATCTAATGTTTTTCGTATCTTTACAACCAAGCAAAAGAGTTTAGCCTTGCATGTTTATGGAACAATTAAATAAAAAGATGGAAGATAACATGATTTAGATTTTAGAGGAGGAAGATTTATGTTTTTTTTGCTATTGTAAAAAAACTCCCTTACTCCTCTCTTCTTTTATATATGCTTAGAAACCCTAGTATCTATTTTACAAATAGTGTTTCCTTGAGTTGACAGAATTTAGTTGTCCCTTGTAAAATTCATATCTCCTTCAAATCACATTGTTTTGAGCTTAAATTTGGAAGGTTTATATATATATTTGAGTACTAAATCGACAAAAATTAACTTTTCATCAATCAGGCTTCTTTCAATAGAGATATTGAAGATTGAATAGACAAAGGTTGATATCGACAGATTGCGAGATTTGACTTTGAAGGTTGTGATTTCTATGATCTTCCTTATTTTATTTCTTTTTATTTATATTTACATAAATTTATGTATGTTATCTTTTGAATATTACTGGAATCACTTTATTTCGATCTCTAAAGCTTCCATTCTGCTCAAAACACCTACTGAAGGTCAAATCTGTCAATCAGCTCCAATTACCTCTTTTTTGCATCTTTCTTCCAAAAATGCCTTTAAAATATATAATACACAAAATATTCAAAACACTAGATAAATATAAATTAAATTATCAAATAATATGGTCACATCAGTAGTGTTTGATTAAAAAAATCTTATGACTAGGATGAAAGTTCTAAAGAGCATAACTGATCTAGAATGTGGGGATAAATATGATACTGAGCAGCAATGCATGAGGACGTAGAAGAAACCCTTAAAGGCTTAAATGCTGAAGTCACTGGAGAACTAATTAGTGTCAATTGTCAACTAAAACAAACCAACAACATTCAACGTAGTGAGAATAGAAAAGCATCATCAAATGATCATCGTGAGAGTCCCCAATCTTGTGGGGATAAGAGTGAATTACTAAATGTCCATGAAGGAAGAGTTAGAGGACTTCTAAGGTGGATTAGATATAATATAATTGGGGAATTTTCAGAAGAAGAAGATGCAAATTTTAATTTTATTTTGTTCACTTCAACAAATACAATACAGTTTGAGGATGCAGTAAAGATTGCACATTGGAGGACAGTAATGGACAATGAAATCAAGGCCACAAAGAAAACAATACATGGGAACTTATTAATCTGCATGTTGGTGCAAAGAAACTTGGAGTAAAATGGTTCTTATAACACTAAACTAAAAGAGAATGGAGAAGTAGACAAATTCAAGCCACGTTTGGTGGATAAAGGTTATATGTAGCAACAAAGGAGGGATTACATAGAAGTAGACAAATACAAGTTGCAAGAATAGATACCGTGAGAATGATTGTGGCCCAGCAACTCAAAAAGGATGGATTTTATATCAACTTGATGTCAAGTATGCTTTTCTACATGGACAACTTCATGAAGAGGTGTATGTTTATCAAATAAAAGGGTATGAAAAGAAGCAGAATCCTCGACAAGTTTTCAAACTAAAAAAAGTCCTTTATGGACCAAAACAAGCTTTAAGAGCTTAGTTTAGTCGTATTAAGACACACTTCCTGAATGAATGGTTCGAAAAATGTTATAGTGAACATACATTGTTCATTAAAACTAAAAAGGGAGGTAATGATATTCTTATTGTTAGTTTATATATAGATGATTTACTATTTAGTGAAAGTAAAGAATTGATGTTTGTTGAGTTTAAAATAACCATGTTGAGGGAATTTGACATGACCAACCTTGGAAGAATGCGTTTCTTTCTTGGCATAGAAGTCCTATAAAGACTAGAAGGAATATATATTTATCAAAGAAGGTGTGCTAAAGAGCTTCTAAAGAGATTTAAGATCGAGAATATAAACTTTATAACCCTACTACCTAGGATGTAAACTTCATAATGATGAGAATGGACTTTGCATTGATGAAACTTTATATATACAATTGGTTAGTTATCTCATGTATTTAATAGCTAAAAACCGTATTTAATAGCTAAAAAACCATATTTAATGTTTTTAGTTTGCATGATTAGCATATATATGGCTAAACCAACTATGTTTCACTTATTGTCAGCCATGAAAATTCTACGATACTTAAGAGGAACTATTGAACTTGGGATCTTCTACAAGAAGGGAGGGCGTGAGGGATTAGATGGATACACTGGCAATGACTATACAGGTCATCTAGAAGATAGAAAACTAACATTTGGATATGTTTTCATGATGAGATTAAGACTTGTTGCATGGTCTTCAAGAAAACAACAAATAGTTACGCTCTCAACAACTGAAGGCGAATTTGTGATTGTAACTGCTAATGCTTCATAAGCGTTTGAATGCAAAGAATACTTAAGAAACTAAGTTTGAAGGAAAGTAAGGGCACTACAATTTTCTGTGATAACAGTTCGACAATTATGTTATCAAAAAATTTTGTGTTACATAGTCACAACAAGCACATTGATGTGCAATCTCATTTTCTCCATGATCTCACATGAGGAGCAATTGAATTAATATATCATGGAACACAAGAATAACTGGAAAATATAATGACAAAGCTTCTCACATTAGTGCATTTCAAAAGCTTAAGAATCAATTAGGAATCTATCAAATCCTAAATAAACGAAATGGAAACTGGAACTAGTTTGAGGGAGAGAATGAAGAGAAAATTTAAGCTTCTATTAAGAAAATAGTTAAGGTTTGCAGTCTTTAGGTCTAGCGTTGTTAGTTTATATTTTACATTATCTTATGCTTGAATATCTCACCTGTTAAAATTATGTAAGGTTGTATATAAAGTCAGCTTATGCTTTAATAAAGATAAATTGATTTCATAGTTTAAACTACTTTCTTCCTAACAAAGTCTATTTTTTTGGTCTATTTCAAGTTTGTTATGAATTTTATGCGCTACTATTTTATTACTAATTGATGGAGTTTGTTTGTCTTCTTAAGTATGTCGGGCTATGCTTGCTCATGATTGTTCAGGTTTTGTTCCATCTCTCTATTTATAATTTAACTAAGGCAATAAAGAAATTATAATGCATACATGATTTACTATTACTTCGGAATTTGTAGTAATTTTTCGTATCTTCACATAATGTCAATTTTATATTGTGAAAATGTCAAATATCCCTCTCTTTGTTTTTAACTCAACTTTAAGGACATTAAAAATGGTTAATTGTAAATTAATAATAACATAAACATTATCTTTGGAGGAAGATGAACTTTTGTAAACATATTAAAGTATAGGTTGTTAAATGAAATAAAAGTATATTTTAACCAATTAGGGTATATTCAATACTTTAAATCTTCATAAATCAAAACTATGAAACTCCATATACTAGAAACAAGATCTTTTGATATATTAAGACTTTCGGGTAACAAAGAGGCTAGAAAATATTTAGCAAATCTAATACTAATTTTTGAATGGGATCTAGTTTACTTTTTTGTCTCTTATGTTGTGTGTACCATATATATCAATTTCATGATTTTTTTTCTCTAATAAAACCATGCTAGATCCACAAAAATCTTGGTTTAGGATGGTTAATTTCATAAAAGAATAGCAGAGGGAAACATTTACGGTGGGAAAGTGAGGAAGATGGATGTTTTGTAATAAATAGATTCCATTAATACAAAGAAAGGACGACACCTTTACTGGTCCACCAATAATGTTGTCCGTCCATTTAATATCATCACAGCTTGGCAATGCTTATTTTATGCCATCCAGCCAGATACACCACCAACCAGGGCATTCAGTGCGGTTTTCAATATGTTTTAAAAAACATTTTGAAGAAAAAAATTATTTTTATTTTTATTTTTATTTTCAATTATATTTTTAAATTATTTTGATATGTTATCTCAAAAATAATTTAAAAAAATTAAAAAATATTATTTTAATGTATTTATAAGAAAAAAAAACTTTAAAAATCTATCTCAATGACACTCTTAATCAAAATATTATGGTAACAACAATTTAGTAGGTGAAACAGTATTATAAGCTTGAAACTCAGGAGTTTGCTCCTCTTATAGTCTCAATTTTGAGGTATGCGGTTGTTAATATGATAATCACTAAAGATTTATATGATCGTTAACTTCAATTCATGAATAAATCAATATACATCTCAAGTTCGGGGTATGTTGGTACTAATATGATAACCACTAGAGATTTATGTGATCGTTAACTTCAGGACTCACGAATTAATCAATATACATCTCAAGTTCAAAGTCTGCTGTTACTAAGATGATAACTATTGAAGATTTATATGATCGTTAATTTCAAGATTCACGAGTTAATCGACATACATTCAAGCTAACTCAAACAATCACATCACATTAATATATTATAAATATTGTTGATAGGATTGTAACAATAATCCATTCGTTGATGTCGTCATACTCAAACGTGTCCAAGAAATTGATCGGTGGTGGATGATAGAGGAGTTTGCCTCCGATTATTTCAATAATAAGTTATGGAAGTTGAAGCACCAAATATTATTTTCTTCTTCTTTAGATTATCTTTTAATTTTAATTTAATGCCACACGGCTGGAGATGAAGATGAATGTAGTTCCTTATCGTTTGTTGTTCACCTTGTATTTTGTTTTATGTTTGACTCGGTTTCGGTTACCATTTGCTTACATGTTGCAATTTGGTCCTATACTAATTGTATCATTTTTGTTCTTAATTGTATCATTTCCAAAGCTAATAACATATTTAATTCGAGGATTTACTTCGTACTTGTGATTTGAAGATATCCTAAATCTTATAAATACACAGAAAAGCAAAATATAAATGGCCAAAAGAAAAACACAGGAAAAAAAATGCTATAATAAGTGACGAAAGGAACCAGTGTTATATGTTATCTTTTTATTTTCTTGTATAATCCAATGTGGTAAGTTTCATACCAAACCATATATATATATATATATATATATATATATATATATATATATATATATATATATATATATATATATATATAACCCAAACCCAAATACATACCATACAATAAATTGAGGTATATTAAGAATATTTCGACAGACATTTGTAACCATAAAAAACATTAACATACTAAAATAGTTTAACATTTCACTATAAAAATGAACAAGATTTGTTTTTTTTTTCATTTTAGCCCTAAAAGTTTTGTATATAAAAGGATCCGGGATTGAACTTCAATCAATTTTTTAATTTCATTTCTAGGTAGTAGGTTGACTAATTTATTTAGTTATTAGTTTTTTTATAATTTAATATTGAATTGATTGAGAAATAAGTTTCATAATTTGTTATAGTTTGTGATTTATGATATTATCATGGAATCATGATTCACGAGTTTGGTTGGTTGACTTAGGGTTTTTTTTTTTTTTAGTCTTTTGATATTAATACAATTGATAAATATGTTTCATAATTTGTATTGATTTTTTTTATATATTGGATTATCCTTGTCTCATGATTCAAGTTTAGTGAGTTAACTCAAGCTGACTTGATTTATTTTCTTAATTGAATTTCAACTTTCAATATTGGATTAATTGAGAACTAGGTATAATAAAAAAATTATTCACTTTCAATAAGATTATTAAATCTTATGATTTGGGTAACGAAATTGATATGTAAATTCGAGTTGATCTTAATTGATATAATATATTATTGTTTTAATATTTTAAAAAACAAATATAGTCTTGCTTATCTTTTTTGCGTGACACTATGTTTTTATTAGTCTTCTACGTTGTCTTTGAAACACCAAGTCGGTCAAATCATATCAAATTAATCTTCATGTAGTTTAATCTTTTTATACTTAAAGATGCATTAAAATATATGTTTTTATTCAAAAAATAATAATAATCCACCCGCAATCTAGCATAGGCAATCATTTAGTAAAAAATCTATAATAATGTTTGTATATGTGGGCATGCAATCTACCAACACTTTGAATTGTTGGAACAATATTAAAAAATTAAACGAATTTAATCAGGTGCTTGGTCAAGGACATAATTAAAAAAAAATTGAAATTTGGACCAGCAAACTATGGATAATAATACGGTAAGCCTGCCGACACATTCCGAACCTAAGGTTATGTCCTTCGCTCCTATCCAAGCCTAGTTTGATATGCACAGCCTCCACCAGCCATTAACATTGTTTCATGCAGTGGGACACAGGCAGGTAGATAATAAAGAGAAGTGAAAGAGAACCAAACTTGTGGTTTTTGTTACTCTAGCTCTGAAGTATGAACAGCTGTTGTGCTTTTAAAATCTTCGTGTAACAGTGCTGACAATGTTTATAAGTGGAAGCATGTAAGCTGAACTTTTGTCTCATTATTTTCTTTGTTTACAGAGTCTAGAACTAGTAGAGACGCTGTTAATTTTACAATGCTCTCAGCAAAATCTGAATCTGATATCGCTAGTTTAGCTCCCTCGTCACCTTCAAGGTCTCCAAAACGTCCTGTATATTTTGTACAGAGCCCTTCAAGGGACTCGCATGATGGAGACAAGTTATCTTCAATGCAACCAAGTCCAATGGAATCGCCTTCACACCCTTCTTCTGGTCGCCACTCAAGGAACTCGTCGGGCAGTAGGTTTTCAGGGATATTCAGGTCCACTTCAGGGAGGAAAATTAGTGGCAGGAAAGGAAATGGTAATAAAGAATGGAATGATAAAGGGTGGCCTGAATGTAATGTGATTATGGAGGAAGGAAGCTATGATGATGAGGATAAAACGTTTACCAGGAGGTTTCAGGCCTTGATTGCTCTGTTGAGTTTTGTGTTTTTGTTTGCAGTTTTTTGCTTGATCATATGGGGTGCTAGTAGGCCTTATAAAGCAGAGATTATGGTCAAGGTATGCCAGTTTTCACTTTCATTTATATGTGGTCTGCTCAATTTAGTCATCAGAATTCACATTTTGTCGACGAAAATTGAACCATTGATAAAACATACCTTTAATGCATTATAAACCAAGCCGTTTAGCACGTCACTCGCAAGCTAATCATATGCAGTTCTTCAGCTAACATTTTTCTCTGTTGAAATTGATTTCTAATGGAAAATGTGCTTCTTGCAGAGCTTGGTAGTCAATAATTTTTATGTTGGAGAAGGTTCCGACTCCTCTGGTGTTCCTACGAAGATGCTTACATTGAATGGCTCATTGAGAATGAGTGTTTACAACCCTGCTACAATATTTGGCATTCATGTCAGCTCCACACCGATCAATCTTGTATACTCAGAGATCCCTATCGCAACTGGTCAGGTACAAATCCTTTCCATTACCATCAATAATATTTAAACCAATCTCATTAAGAATTCGTTGGATTCTGATTATACCCTTTAAATCTAAGAAGCAAAGCCCTCGGTTTTCTAATGCTTACTCTGTATTTTGAGAGTTTTTCATCACTCCAAATTGTTTGAACTTGCTTTAAGAACCTATGCTGTGCGTTGCAAGTTTGAAGTAATTGCATCATGTCTCTCTGTCTTACATGTAATGTTAGAGTATAATATATATCACATTTTAAGATCTCACGTTTTAAGATTAAGTTTTTAGGTGAGATAGTTCATTGATATTGTATCAAAACTTGTTGACCCAGTAGTCACGAGTTTGAATTTCATTGTCCCCATTTTATTTAACAAAAATCAAGCACAAGATAGTGTGGGCATGTGCAAGTTTCAAACCCAAAGAGTTTTCATTTGAGAAGGTGTGTTCATGTTCGAATCTCAATGTCCCCGTTCTATTTGATAAAAATCAAGCACAAGGTAGTGTGGGCATATGAAAGTTTTAAGCACAAAGAGTTTTAACTTGAGAAGATATGTTTACGAGTTCGAATTGTACTACCCTTATTCCATTTGATAAAAATCAAACAGAAGGTAATGTGGACATATGCAAGTTTCAAGTCTAAAAGGTTTTAACTTGAGGTGTGTTAGATAATAATAAAAATCATATTCTGATATCTTACCTAACAACTTAAATTTTTAGGTGAGATATTTTTTTTGACAGGTAAAGTAATGATTCTTCACTGATCTCACGTTAATGCTGCAGTTGAAGAAATACTACCAGCCTAGAAAGAGTCACAGAACTGTATCAATGATCATCGAAGGAAATAAGGTTCCACTGTATGGAGCTGGATCAAGTCTAACATTTGCGCAAACTGGAATTGTAATTCCATTGACTCTGAAATTTGAAATCCGATCACGAGGCAATGTGGTAGGAAAGCTGGTCAGGACAAAGCATCGAAGACAAATCTCCTGCCCCTTGGTCATTGATTCTAGCAGCTCTAAGCCTATTAAATTCAAGAAAAATACATGCACCTACGATTGAGGTCCCTCCTGTCTTGCTGTAAAATATGATCGATGCTTTTATGGCATCACTCCATATGAAAACAGACAGCATCTTGAGTTGTTGTGCTCCCCTGGTTTTCATTTTAATGAAGACAGAAATCAATTCACATGATCATGTGTTTTTTTGAATTCACATGAAGAGAAAATTTACGAAATTGAAAGCTTATCCATGTAACTTTAAACTCCCTTTTACAAGTTTTTGATGTATTTTAGGGAGAAGAGAAAATTTTAAAAGAGGTTAACATTTAATCCTCAAAAGGGGGTCAAATATTAACCCTGGAGAGGGGGGAGTGGTTTTTCTAAGGGAAAAAAATTGAATTTTATGTTCTTTTTTATATATATATATATTTACTATTTTTCTTATTTTGATTTCATCTTCAATTTTAACCATCCATCCATGCATATATATTGTTTAGCAAAGGAACTTAATTAAATATTGCTTTAGAAATACAATAAATCACGAGAATAACAAGATGGGTTGGGCGAGCTCAGTATTTTTTTTATTGATAATGCATGATTATATATATAGTACAATGCAGCTAGAGTTTGAATGCAAGATAGATACTATCCTATGATATATTTTTTTATTTGAATACAAGGGATCAAAAATAGCCTTTATGGGATTCTTTCGCAGCGATCAAGGGATCATGAGATACTCCTTCCTTCCTTGATTATTTTCATTATGCACAATCTTCTTGACCAGATATGGGGGAGTGATATCTTCTTTCACCCTCCCTCAAGCTCAACGAGTAAGGAGACATGTCGAGTTTGTTAATTTCAAACCATAAGAACTAGGATCAGGACAAGACTTTTGTAAATCCATTTGCAAAAAATGGTGATCAACTTGGATGTGTTTTGTGTGTGCGAGCAGTATCTAGATAAGTAGTGTTGATATTATCACAAAACATGGTAAGAGAGCACAACTAGACACAAGTCTGTTGTAACAAAAAGTGCTCGGTATTTGGCTTTATTGGTGGAACGTGAAATTGTTGATGGCTTCTTAGAGCACCAAGATACGAGGTTAAGGCTAGGAAATTAAAAAAAAAATCACCTATTATGGAATGATGATCATCTAAGAGATCCATCCCAATGAGAACGCATTGAGGGAGAAAGATGATATTTGATGAAGAATGATACCATAGACAACATTAATTATAAGATACCATAATATCCATTTGATATATTGAAAATGTACTACTATGGGAGAATACATGTATGGGTAGACTTGATTTACTAATTCCCATGTGTCGTGTTTCATGAGAGTAGTAAGCTCTTCAGACATGGTTGCACGCCATTGAGGCGAGGATAGAGCCTGAGTTACACAGGTTGGCTCAAGGCTGTGTGGGAGTGGGTACTTTGTCGCAAGCATCAGTTGCTTGGGTTTATGAATGTTATTCATGGAGCGTGTGGTCATGGGGTGTATGCGAAGTGGCGTGATTTGTGAATCGGAAATGGGGTCATGCTGAGGAGAAGGGGACGATTCTGTCGTAATATGTGGGTTTAGGGTTTGAATTGATGCACAATCAGATGCAGATGATCATGGCAAATTGGAAGAAGTTGCTGATGAAGGAGATGGGTGATTACCTGTAGGTGATGAAGGCATGGCGATATCAGACCCAAACGGCACGGTGGGAGCAGCTGATGGCAAGGAGACAGAGGACGATCGAACAACAGGTGGAGGCATGGGGAGAGAAGATATGTGAACGACAGAGAGAGGGGAATGAGAAGACGACAGAGAGGATGACTTAAGTGAAGAAATGGTTTGTGTTTCGTCAAAAACGACATGCCGAGAGAGGTATAATTTTTGGGTTTTTGGGTCTAAACATTTGTATGCATTTTGGGTTAAAGAGTACCCAATAAAAATACAAGGGATTGATTTTGGCTGTAATTTATGGGTTGTATAGGGTTTGGTGAAGGGATAACAAATGCACCCAAAGGTTTTTAACTTTAAGTAATTTGGTTTTTGGCCAAAAATAACTTCGAATGGTGATTTGTTTTGAAGGAGGGGTGTTGGTTGACGGTTTATAAGGTAAGTGGCAGTGTGGAAGGCGTGAGGGCAGTAGGAGAGGGGTAAGTTGGCATCTATGAGTAGAGTAAGTCCGGTTTCGACTATGTAACGGTGACTGCGTTCAGAGACACCGTTTTGTTGTGGTGTATGGGGAGCAGTCGTGAAATGACTAATCCCATGCATGGATAAAAATGGTTTTAGACTGATAAATTCTCCACTATTATCCGAGTAAATACTTTTGATTGTGATTTGAAAACATTTTTCAACAAGTAATTTAAATTGAGGAAAAATGGTTTTTACAGAAGATTTAGCGAACATGGGATAAAACCATATATATTTAGTGTAGTGGTCCACAAAAATTAAGTAATATTTGGAACCATCTAAACCAATACAATGTGCAGGCCCCATACATCAGTGTAAAGAACATCAAGTGGTGCATGACTTTGAATACTTGTTGACCGAAAAGGAAGTTGGTGGGCTTTATTAATAGAGCATGAAGAACAAAGTGAATTAAAATTTTTATTTTTTGTTTGTTTTTGAACTGGTAAAGAAAAAATATTGACAAGACTACGTACTACTCAAGATGTTGGATGTCCAAGACGTTTGTGTCATCCATCAAGTGAGGTTCGCTCATGCATGTTTGCAACTATTTTAGAAGTCGGGCCCACCATGGAATTTGGGAACTGATATACACCATCCTCATATGCACCTTTTAGCAAAGTCGCCATCGAAGTTTGGTCCTTCACAAGAAAATAATATGGGTGAAGTTCAATAAAGACATTATTTTGCAATGTAAAATGATGAACAGAAATTAATTTTTTAGAGATATTAGGCACACAAAGAGTGTTGTCCAGAACAAAAGTTTTTAATGGAGAATCTAGAGTCAAAGATCCAACATGAGAGACTGCCAAACCTATACCATCACCTATGACGACCTCATCAGTTCCATCATACTCAGAGTGTACTGACAAATTAGCCAAGTCACCAGTAATGTTGTGTGAAGCTGCAGAATCAAGAAGCCATTTTTGTTCTTGTGCATTGTTGATATTTGCACAATTTGCCGAAATGGAATTTTGGCGTAACTGAGAACAAGTTTTAGCTGTGTGACCCATTTGGCCACAAAATTGACACTTTGGATTGTAGCGTTTATGAATGGGCTGAGGAGCTGGATACTGTCTATGTGTCTTGAAAGAGTTGTTCGGCCTGTGGGCCGTGTAGGCCGTTTCATTTGTTTGGCCCATTTTATGAGAGGGCCCAGGCTGCTTGTAAGATGGTCTTCGGGCCATGTAATTTGGCTATTTGTTTCACTGTGTGTAGTTTGCAGAGGCGAGCAATTGTTGTGCCGATGAGTCCAGACACCGGAGATAATTGTCATGACCGACAAGGAGATCGTGCAGCTCCTCAAAGGTTAGAGATGTTGGCCTTGCTCGTATGGATGTGGCGATGTCCCTGAAATCAGAACCCAAACCATTTAGTACATATAATGTAAGATCATCGTCGGAGATAGGATGATCGATTAGGGCAATTTCATCTGCAAGGGCCTTGACGGCGTGCAGGTAATCGGGCACAGAACGATTTTTCCGTTGAATTAAGGTAAGTTCCTCCTTCAATTGCATAGCCCTGGTTCTTGATTTGCTTGCATACATGTGATGCAATTTTTCCCATGCTTCATGAGAGGTCTTGGCAGTGGCGATGAGCGGCGTGATGGAGGTGGATGTGGATGCCAGGATGGCGCTTAATATAAGCTTGTCTTGCCGAACCCAATGGGTTTTGTTCGGGTTAGTGTTGGATGTGCCCACTAAAGGACTCAGTACCACTCCTTGAACATAATCAAGGAGGTCATAACCGATAAGAAGAGCTTCGAATTGTGCTCTCCATTGAGGAAAAGTTGATGGTTTTAATTTTTCATTGATCTGTGAGGTTATGTTCAGTGCAATGAGAACACTGTCAGTAGAGGAGGTGGGTTGAGAGGTTGGGGTGGTGATTGAAATTGGTTATGCGCTTTGTTCTGTGGGTGAAGACATGAGCTTGTAAAAAAGTAGGATCTTAGTTCTCGTTAGAGGGAAACTCTGATACCATAAAGAAGAAGAGATTGACACAAAAATTTAATGAAAAATACCACACTTGTTTATTTATCAGTAGAGTGTTATATATACAATGAATCAAAGTATAACTTTGGAAAGAATAAATTTACAATGAATTGAATTATTTGTACAAATTATGGAAATGTTTCCAACGGCTAGTGGAGGCTGAAATGGAAATAGAGGCTTGAATGTTGCTGATGAAGATTTCTGGGAAAGACTTGAAGATTGTCAAGCTGATTTTGTGCAGCTTTCCCCAATATAAATATGGTCTCGTAATGGTGAGGTATTGTAATGCCCCAACAATATTACGATATGATATAGCATTATTAAGAGAATCACCATCAAATTTGAACATTTTAGAGCTACTTGCCACTGGTGTGGAAACTAGATTATCACCAATCATAGAAAAATACTCTCTTCCTATCATACTTTGTTTAAATGCTAGTTATGGATTGAGAATCATAATGCACTTATATTTCTAGGAAGAAATTTAGGGAACCGAGGTTCTTTCTATCAAAATGATTTGATAAGTAACGAATAAAACTTTCAATACCCTTTATATCACCACCAAAAATGACAATATCATCAACATAGAGAAGTAAAGATATGTGTACACTTTGTAATTGTGAAACAAATATTGAAGAAAATGCCTTCCTAATAATGATCCTAGATCAAATTTCATGAGTCTAGGCTATAATGCACTTGTAGAGTCCAGGTTATAGATGTTTACCTCTAGAAACACTGACATGACCCTCACTAATAAAGAGTATGCCTAGATTTTGAACTTCCTAAATACCCTTCACAAAAAAATCTATTTCAGAAAAATAATTTAGAATAGAGTTGTCGAGGTTGTAAAGTTATTACTTGTAGACTAAGTTAATCACTTTAGTGCATCATCCCATAGATGGAAGTTAATTGAGAATAAATTGAAGATAGAAAGTAAAGGGAAAACTAGGAGAAGAGAAATATCTAGCATTTTTTTTTGTCATCTTTGGGTTAGTTCTATTTTCTTTAGAAGCTCATGTGATCATCAATATTGAAGTTGTTATTGCCTTCATCGGGTATCAACAAGCAAAGAATAACCATGTCATAATTATCTTAGTTGAAACCTTCTTATCCCTAAAGTATTATAGACTGCATAGGAAATGAATGAAGTGGTGTAGTGTTCCTTTACTATTTATATAGATAGTCAGTTACTTGGAGACATCAAGAAAAGTCTTCAATAATTTCTAGTTGTTGAACATGAGACCCCTTAGTTGATTCTAAGTGAAGAATACAATGACCTACAAGAGAAAGAATGGGTGGGAAAAATATCAAGCACACTCTCAGAATAATTTTAGGTGGAAAGCTCTTTGAGTAGGCATTTTGTCCTATGTTATAAGTTACGATGACAAGGCATGGGTCTCACTAAATGGCTTGACTAGTTTTATCAGCTACTCACCTCGTTGATAGCTCAAGTAGTTTGAAGTCATAGAATACATATCAACAACTTACGTATTAACTATGTGTATTGTTCTATTTAAAGAATCTAACTCTTTAGTTGAAGTACACACCATCAAATACAATTCCACAAAGAGGGACAACAAGAGGAATCTTTAAACGACCCTAATTACTTAATATGGAGGAATGTTGAACACAAAGTCATCACTCAACAAGAAGACTAAATAAAAGAGGATAAATAATGTAGAAGATTTGCGGGTTAAGTTTAATAGGTTGAAGATCAAGTTGAGCAACAACAAAGGTCAATATAAATTCTTAGAAGACCAATTTTTGTAAGAAGAAAAGATATAATCCTTCACAAACCAATAATTGAGAGAGAAGGATGAACTAATAGATAAATTAATACAAGATTCAGAGAAAATAAAGAAGCAGTCTTAGGAAATTATGCATGGGATCCATGAACTGCTAGGAATGAGCGGGCGTGCGAGTTATACACGAAGTTGTCAATACCGTTATGATTTTTTGATTGAAACGGAATGTTCCGATTTCGGAGCGTTTCAGCGTGCCGTTTCGGTGTCGTACTGTTCAAATATGTATATATATTTTTGTGTGTGTGTGTGTGAAAGAATAAAATATTAATTTAACAAGTATAATTAAAATTCAAGATAAATTAACTTTAAATTATACAATATAAACACAAAGTCAAACAAACATAATCTTAAAATTAGAAACATCTATAAAATTCCAACAATAAAATTATTATTTTTTAATAAAAAATAAAAAATGAATTTAATTATAATTAAAAGATCCAGAATATTTGAAATTTAAGCTACTTATTGTATGTTTTTCAAGTAATTCTATGTTTTTTTTATGGTTGTTATATTTGAAATTAATTAATGTTACTTATTGTTTTTTAATGTTAGAAAAACTTACAAAAACGAAATGAACACTTTAAGAAATAATCAATAAATTCAAACATAATTAATTTAAATATATTCCATACAAATAATTCAATCAAATTAATTACAAATCAATACCCCTATTTTTTATGTTAACTATAATAATAATAATAATAATTATTATTATTATTATTATTATTATTATTAGTAGTAGTAGTAGTAGTAGTAGTAGTATAAAAAGTCAAAAACCACCCCACCCCATTTGTCCCTTTCATTTCAATAAAAAAAAAACTAATTATCCTTTCTTCTTCTTTGGCCTCCGCCGCCCCCTCCACACCAAACACACCCAGCTAGCCTCTCTTTCTCGGAATACAAAAGAATGTCCACCATCACCTCTAGTCCTCTACAACTACTCTTTCCTTTCACTCCCATAACCCCATCAAAACTTTGCCATCATTCTCTCTCTCTTTCAAAGTTCTTCTTCATAAACCAAAAAATCCTTCCAAACAACGTTCCGGACGAAATTTGGCTGGAATTTCCGAAACGGACCGGAATGAAAATCGGGATGAAAACGACGTCATTTCGTTCCGATTTTCTTACTGGCATGGCACGTTCCGGCCGGAACGACGCGGAATTAACAACTTTGGTTCTGAACACTTCGCCACTTGAATAAGTAGGGCTTACTATTTCGCATGAAAATTTGTTGCTGTTTACTATCAGTATTTTTCACTGTATTTCTATGTCCTTATAGACCATTTAAAAGATGCTAAAATATTTTCCTTCATAATATTGATAGAAAATTTTTCATTTGAATTTTCTAGTAGTGTTTTTTATTCTAAAGACATGACTTCTCCTTTACAATGTGCACCTCATGTAACCAATCGATAATTGCATCGTAAAGCAAGTGAGATATTGGCCTTATAGTTGAAGAGACTTATTTTTTTATTCTGCATCAGGGTTCAAGTCCCACCATGTACATTTGTCACCTCCATGGTGTCTTACATGCTCGCTGGGTTTACAGGATATTCAGCGGATTCGGGGATTAGTTATAGTGCGCATAAACTGGCCCGGACACTACGGTTATCAAAATAATAATAATAATAATAATAATTTCATCGAAGGTGTTACGATTTAAGTAATTTAGAGACATGGAAACCAAATCAATTTCAATGTCATTGTCAATTAGAAATGGTGCTTAATTTAAGTTCATTTAGCACAAAATGGTAAATACTTCATAGGTACCACGGCGGAATCATAATCCTTTTAATTATTTTATATAGTTCTGATACTTTCATCAACGAAACTAAACTAGCAACGATAATTTGATCAATCTTATCTTATTATCACTTCCAAGATGCTGAAGAATTATTTTGATTTGAAATCTAAAAATTATTAGATGCCTTATTAAATGTTTTTAGATATGTCAGTACTTTATATTATTAAATGTTTTTAATATTATATTATACATTAAATCTAATGAGTTTCAACCTGTCATCATTCTATCATTAATATTGTAATATTATATTATACATTAAAATTCAGTTAAATCGTTAAATAAATCTTTATAATGATAACTCGCACAGAGTATAAAATCAAAATTAAAATTAAAATTGCCAGCATGAAATAAAACCAAAAAGGATTCCATCAAGGAGTATAAAAGTATTGTAGTTTGTGCTCATAAACAAACACCTGGACGAAATAGAAAGATTATGCTTACTTGGATGGTTTAGGATTTATTATAAATATAAAATATATATAACTCAATTTCAATTTAATTTGGGGTTTAAAAAATAAAAAGCTTTCCGCTTATGATACTGTAAATACACTGCGAATCACATTAAATTTTGTTTTCTGTGTTGAATGTTTATCAATAATCATTTCATGTTTTCAAACAAGAATTAATTTAAAATGATTAAAAGCATGCGTTAAAAAAGGTTCTCGGTTCAGAGTAAGAGAAAAAGAAGAATAGTCAACACACCTGTATTCATTGTAAGCTCCTTAAGTGTTGAGGTACATGGTGGAGTAAGATGTCAGAACATTTGAAACTGACTAATAAACATGACAGAGCAACAATAATGTCTCCAGAATAAAGGGTCAGTCCAGGTTAAATGCTCGATAAATATTGCCCCCCCTCCCCAATTGTTACCATGCAACTCTCCTCTATAGCTATAATGATCTGATTGGAGCAATTTATGAGCACATTATTGGACACGGGACACGCTTTGCTATGGAACGGCAACAGGAGAATTATCGGAAATCCTAAGTATGATGACTTGGGAAACAACATATGATGTTGGGGAAAAATTAGTGACTCAAAAAAAAAAACATCTGAAAGTAGAAGACTTGCTGACAAGAAGTTGATAGCTTCTCTAGAAAAAAAAATATCACTATAAAATGAGACTAGAAGTTCAAAAAAAAAAAAAAAAAAGTGGACATGGTCGTTGATCTTACTATTGAAAAAGAAAGAAGCTTAGAGCTCAATACAAGGTCTAGGTTGATGATAAAAAGGAAACAAGAAGGACAATTAAGTTTAATATAAGGAAATACCATAACAGAGCAAATACCTTCAAGTACTGAGTTTTTGCAACCCAATTTGAGCTTGAATTTTGAGAAAAAAGGTGAAGAAAATGAAAAGGAAATTTGAGGAGTGATAGGGCTACACCGATAGATTTAATATATAACTAAATAGAAAGATAATTCGATATGATGGCTTAGAATGCAAATAAATTATAAGTCAAAACAATAATGCGCATATATATGAAGAGTATTTTAGTAAATTTTAACTTTTATCAAGAATATAGCTAATAAAGAAGTGACATTTGAGTAAAAGAAAACTTTTTGTTCGAACTACTTACTTTTGAATGAAAAGGGCTTAGACCCATATTTTTTACGTGCACAAAATTCAATTAATTTAAAAAATTGAGAAAAACCTTTTAAATATGCCCCTGCCCCGTTCACTGTGCGCAATTTTATCTTTTTCGAGGGTTTTTTTTGTCAGCTCACTGTGCAAAAAATTGAGAAAAACCGAGAGTCTCTGGTCACTGTGCACTATTTTGTCGTTTTTGAGGGACAAAAATGTTATTTCACTGTTCATAAGGAAAAAAAATATAACCAGCAAAAAAACTTTTCATGGAAAAAAATGAAAAACAATAATAAGAAAAAAACAAAAAAAAAACATATTCAAGAAAAAAAAACAAAAAAGAAAGCTATAAAAAGAATTGGATCCAAGGATTAAGCGTGGTGTGCCTAAAGTAACCCAGACACCCCGATTATAAAAAAAATATAAGTAAAAAAAAATATAACCTGCAAAAAAAATATTTCATGGAAAAAAATGGAAAAAAATAATTAGAAAAAAATGTAATAAAAAAAATGCAAGAAAAAAATGCAAGAAAAAAAAAGAAGAAGAAAAGGGTAATCAGAAAGGGAAAGAAAACAAGAGACAAAAAGAAATAGAAAAAACACAAAAATAAAACGAAATAAGAAAAGAAAAAAACAACTATTGAAATCTACAATACACTGTGTCTGAATTCACATTAATTTGGCCACGGGATTTATATTATAGGTAATGTTCTACAAGCTTATATAGGAGAATAAACAAAAAAAAAAGAAAGGAAAGAAGAAAGCTTACTTGGCCAAATAGGAAAGTTGGGATGGTCTCGGTAAGGAAATCATCAGCAAGCAAGTTGTTATAACCCTTCTGGATGTAGCTAGGTTTTCTCAATTTCCATCGGAATTAAAAAAACTCTTCACTTAAGTCTAATCAAAAACATATTCCTCTATGTAGTCAGTGTTGATTTGTTGGTTAGGTGGATATATTCAATAACTTGTGGAGGACTCACTCAACTATCCACATGTTACCGGACAAACTTTGGCCACATTTTTAGTGTTTGACTCCAAATAACAACACCATATTTGGGTGTGTGTGGGTGGGGTGGGGGGGAGTAAGGGAGGTTAGTGCATATTCAAATTCAATTGAACCGGTCTGGTTTTCACTTTTTGAAACCAGAATCAGACCAAGTGATTTTTTTTTTTACGAATTTTCTTCTTTTTTTTCAGTTTAAATCAGTTTTTTGAACACCACTACTTTATATTGCTTTGTATGCATGCATAATCTATGGGGTAGGTATGCTGACTCCACCAACCAGTCCACAAATAAAACGGTGAAACCTGAATTACTTGGAACATCCGCTGGTTATTGATTAAAACCCTTGTGGCAGTTTGCGGGCACTAGGGCATGCCGAAGATGGAGTGTTCGGAAATCGAAATCATGCGCTCGTAGGACTTTGAAGCCAAAACTAACAATGGAAAGGCTTATCAGACTGAGACAACAGGAAAAAAAGAAGAAATAAAGTTCTCCAGGACCACGCTTAAGATGAGCAAATGTCATCAAATCCCATGTACTCATGGCGTTCAATCTTTTCAATCATGTTTGCTATCCCGTCTCCACCTGTTTGGAGAGGAAAAAAACCATTATTGATGAAAAGAAAAGGAAAAAACACCAGGAAATTCATTGCAGTAACAGCACATACCGAGTGTTATTGCGCTCACAAAAATGGTGAAGGAAAGGATGAAGATGATGAGCGACGCTCTCCCTAACAAGTTGATCAGCTTTCGCACCACAAACTGCCCTACGAAGGCGGCAACAGTCGCCACAGCAACGAAGTAAAGAGCTGTGTTGGAAATCAAAGGCGGTAAAATCCTATAAGAAACTGGTTTCCAACGCAAATTCATAGTACTGTTGATCGGTAAATAACTCACCATAAGGGACTGGAAAACGTTTCAGAAGGTAATACTCGACTACCGACATGGACGCAGAAAATGTCATGGCAAAGGTCGCTGTGGCACTGGATACCTGTGTATCAAAAATATAATTAAACTCTTCTTCCTTTTCCAGACAAGATCACTCGTTTCATTTATTCAGCCGTTTTCAAATGGCCACGCAAGAGATGATTGAACTTATGGAATGCACCTGAGGTGGGATTCCCAATTCCAGAAACAGTGGACCCAAAATGAATCCTCCACCTAGACCGAGTAAGCCACCAACTACACCGGCCAACACACCACAGACACAATACAGGACCAGCTGGTGCGCTCGCCAATTTGTGGCAGTCTCTCCCTTGGATGCGATCTTCCTTCGTCCTTTGTACAAGCCTACTGCCTCGTAAGATGACACACCAACAGCCACAGGGATCTGAAAAGATCGATGTTCCGAAAAGAGAGTCGTTCAAAGAGGAAAAAAGACCAAGTAATTAATTTCAGAATGATCAATTAATGTACCTGTAAGAGGTTCAGCACCCAATATGCCACCGAACAAGTTGTTGTGTAATTCTGTGGCCATCAGAGTGCAAGGTTTGATCATCATTCAAGCTCGTTGAAGATGGCCATTTAATGGAAATAAACAGAGAGAAAGCACTGACCTTGGCGATCTCCAATGCCAGGATTGCACTCCAGACAGCAAAGAGAAGTCCAAGTTCCTTCCAGTGCACATTCTCAATAATAGAGACCTGACAAGGTCACTCAACTCAGTCCCAAAAACAGTAACTCGTGAGATATTGTAAATATACCAGTATTCCTACCCTACCTCTTCTTTTTTAGGCTCCTTGTTTTCTGCTTCTCCTCCACCGCTCGGACCTCCAGAAAGAGGTCTGTATTCATCTTCTTCACTGTCATCACCGGAATAAAAAGCACTAAACTTGAGTAAATATATCTCAATATCTAAATCATTAGTAAAATTTACCATCAAAATTACCAGCTAGCTGATTCCAGAATTCTAGCCGCCTCCTGAGAAATCAGAAATAAGTGAGATCAATTTTGCAGGGATTATCATGCATCCACATGAGATCAAAACAAGAAAGATATTAGCACACCTGCTTTAATATAGTTTCTTTCTTCCATGTTTCCACGCCTTTTAAGAAAGCCTTAGTTGATGTGCCTGCATAAGACCACAGCTAATCAAGAAGGTCATCAAAGAAACGAAGTGGGATTCACTTGAAAGAATAGTTGCATACCAATGAACAGGATGATTAGCAAAATCGTAATCATCCAGTCAGCAAAAATCACATTGCAAACCACGCCAATGCTGATTCCTAACACCAACATTGGTTGAAATAAGAGCGCCAAGTCGTAGTCAATAATGGGCAAATCCAAAGTAGGATGCCTAAGCTTTAGATTGTAGTATACTGTCGAAGCTGCTGCACCTGTAATCATACCTGGACAAACAGATCTAAGCTCAAGTTCTTGTTTTATAAATCACATTTGTAAATATTTTTAATCTTAAGTCGGAGGTCCTGATTAAGCATCTTGCATCAAGAGAAAATTAAGAAAAATGGAAGTGTCCACAAAGAACAACAGATTTCTCTTACATTTTGATATAGCAGTCGATGATTTTGCATCAAACCCAATAATCAAGGTAAGCATGGGAACAAAAATGCCGCCGCCACCAACACCTCCTACACTCCCTAATGCTGCTCCAAAAAATCCAATTACGGTTCCCACTACAATTCTCCAGCCAAAACTCATTTCCTGTGAATCCATTGTCACAAACCATTCTCATAAGTCGTGTCAGATAGGCCAAGAAACAAGAGGACCTCAACAAATGTAATGCAGTCGATTCAATATTTTGTGATCCAAAATCTTTTGTCAGTTTTGATTTCCCAGAAGGAAGGAAATAAGGTCAACATAGAAAATTAATTAATAGCTTGAGGCCAGGGTTAAAACCTGAGACTCTTTTCCTAACTAGATTTTCTAAGCAGCAGTACAGGAAGAAGAAGAATCAATGAAGAGCCAACATGAGAATCCCAAAACACGTAGGTGGTTAGATATAAACGTGGACTTACCGGCCACACATGTGTATATCCAAATTCACCTTTTTGCCACAAGAAATTTAATACTCTCATGAAAAGACCAGGTTCAACTTGTGGGCTGATGGCATGCGCATGCACACCTGAAACTTGTTCTTTCAGTCTTGCCTCAGTTATGGCAACCATTGAAGCTACACTAAGAGAAGCAGTTAAAGTCGCTCCTATCAACCTCAAACTCAAACCCCACCCTTTTGATCCCGTCACAGCCATGAGAAATAATCCCTTTATTTCTTGCAGAATCAGCTGTATGATAATCTGAGCTCAGACCAGAAATGAAAACAGGGAGACAAATACTAGTTATTTAATAAAACTCCAACCAGGCAAAACCCAAGCACGTGTTTAATTGGTGAAGATGGTCTTCATTTTGGGTGGCTACAATCAACGTAAACGCAAACGGACAGGAACAGAAACTGACAACCAGATACCCTGAGCTGTAAACGAGGTTAATAGCTGAGCACGAGTTTAAACTGAGAGAGACAGAAAGACAGATTATAAAACTAAAAAAAAAAAACCACCCTCTTATCACTTCCACATTCTAGGAGATTAAGCTCAGATCCCACTTATCACATGAAACAAGACAAAAAAAAAACAACGTAGTTTTTCACAAATATTGTACCTGTTTATGGAGCCGGTTAGAATACTAATGCAACTCTTTTTTTATATAATAAGAGGGGGGGTAAACCTTTTATTGGAAAACGGAATATACTTCGATTATTATTGGAAGGGAGAGACTTCTAGAAGAGAAATTATTTTCTGTTCTCGTTTTTCTCTTAATGTTTGTCATTATCCTCAACGGAAAAAACACAAATAATTAAGAATATGTCTGATATTGTTTTTTATTGAGGTTTTAAAAAATCAGTTTCATGTAAAGCTCTTTAGCTGCGGTTCAAAATAATTTTTAAAGTGTTTAGTTTAAATTGTGCTTGAGATTGAGGTTAATGAAAAGCAGTTTTGAGTATTTGGTTACCAAAATTTTCATATTGTTTTAACTTGTGAAATTACTTTAAAATATTAATATATATATATATATATTTAAAATATTTAATAATTATAATAATAAAATATAATTAATAATTCAAGTAAATTAGACATTTATTTTTTATATTAATAAACATATATTATGTAAAAATTAATCATATTTTAATTAATTTTTAGATTATTTTAATATTAATAATATATTTAATATTAAAATAAATTTAGTATTAAAATATATTAATTTTTAGATTATTTTAATATTAAAAATATATATATATATAATATTAAAATATTTTAATTACTTTTGAGTGACAATCGCCCCCAAGTCCTCTCTCCCAAACGCACAGAAAGTAGCAATTTGCTGCTTTACGTGAATCGCAATTTTAGTTAATTTTTTAGGTGGGACTCACAAGCTTTTTTCAAATCTCTACCTTAACCAAACACCCACTTTTTCTATACCACCAGTTACACCACACTCCCAAATATCCTCTAAAACACGATGGATGAGGTGAGATTTTCAATACTATTTCTTAATTTGAACAATATATATTAATTTAGTATTTTAACTTACTGTTCTAGAATTGTTATGTATATAATTTACTCAAACCATCATTACCATATTATCAATATCCTCCTCAAAAGCCTTGTAATCAGCCTACCTTGACTTTTCAACCATACTGCCACTAATTGATTTTGACTCAATGTACTTGTATTACATTTGTTATCATGTTTCTTCACCCTATCAAAGCTATCACACATGTTTTCCATCATAAAATTCATCATTTTCATCTTCTTCATTACTTGCATTTGGAACTTAAGTTCATCCTCGAAAGGGAAGGTGTTGTCCTGATCTAACATGATAGTACTAGAAAATATTGGTTAGTGGTAAAACAATATTCTCATATCACTCGTTTTTTCACTCAACCACTATTAATGTATATGATTGAAAATAAAAACGAATGTTCATAAAACTTTGTAACATTATCCAAACAGATGTATATGACTAACAAAGAAATAAAACATAGAAAACTAGCAACATGAAACTACGATGATAGTCTCACGAGTAGCAAGCGAACCTATCCAAAAAAAGATGACAATAAAGACTAAAAAAATAGAAATGAAGTATGCAAAACAATGAAATGACACCCAAATATGTTATATATATTCTAAATATGCTATAGGAAATGAAAACAACATAAACAAAATGTCTTTCAAAGCTAGCAAAAACACAAACTCTTTACAACAAGTTAAGTTTGTGATGAAGTGTGATTTTAACCGAAATAGACATAATATTAAGTTTAAGCAATTTACGATAAGGTTTGGTATGCTAACGTAACAATGTTATAAAAGAGACTGATTAGATTTGTAAATCAAAATCCAAGCAAATGATGTCCAAATTACTCCAAAATTAATATGTTGTTTTATTAGGACTCTAGTAATTTGATTTTCAAATTTCAACTAGTTTGAATTTATTTTTTCTAATGTTACCTTTTTTAAGTGTTGTGCGGTAGAAACCCATAAACGTCTTTGAACTTTTTGTATTATTTTTTTAAACTACTGATACATTTTGGAAAGTAATAGAACAAAATAACTCTTTTTATATGTTGCAAATTCAAGTAGAAGAAAAAATCGGGTACTAAGGAATTTTTATGGTATCAACAGGAAATGAAAATTTTAGATAACCTAATTAATGGAGCCAAGCTCTAATACCAAATGATGTCAACCTCGTAAAAACATTGTCAAACATCCCACATGCAAAGATACCAATTCCCATAAAGTCAAGTAAATCAGGTCTGGTAGGAGTGTGACATAAAGATAACTTGTAACTAGCCATCAACACTATTAGATTCAAACCTGCACCCAACTAATATCAATTCATGAATAAGAAGTATGGAATGATATCACCAAGTTAGCTAAACCTTGATAAGTCATTTTTAGTCTTTTAGATAACTAAGGAAAAGAGAATTACCACTCTCATAAGCACACAAAGTTGTAGTAGTCATGTTAATATCATTAAGCAAAAACATAATTTGAAACTTAGGTTAGATATGTGTTTTAAACCAAGATAAACCCTAAAATACCAAAAGAGATGGGCTAGTATAAAGCACACTTACAATCAGACCCAAACTCTTAATTATCTAAGTCCAATTGATATTTATTAACCCTAAAACACAAAATACAAAATAAAAATAAAAACTTTAAGTTGCAACCACATAAAAATAAGATATAAAAGTCTGATTTAGTCTTCAATATTGCTGACTTTTGAGTTTCCTTCCTACACTTGAAGAATCATTAAATAACTTATCATAGCTTAGGAAACAAATCAAACCACTCATTAGTTTTCTTCGTAGATTAGGAAACTTTTTCTTTTAAATGCTAAAACATCTTCCTTCTTTAAAAAGTAATCTAGACAATTTCGTTGCTTGTTTAGGAGAATAATATGTTGACTTTAACTCCATATATTATTTACAAAAATAAGCCAGATTAAGGCTAACTTGGTGTTGAACACATTAGCCCTCTTTTGAACTTGGATAAGACTTTTTTTGGACTTAGATTATATGAATTAGAGGTTGTCCTTTAGGAATTTTAATTATTCCAAAATCTTATAGGTCCATCTTGCTCCATATGCTTTGAACAAGCCCATTCTAGGCCTCTTTAAGTTTATTTGTCCTAGCTCTTGTAATTAGCCAACTTGACATCTCCAATGGATCATTAGCGTGATTCGCTTGGTGTTGGGATGATCCTAGAAGACAAAAGATAAGAGAAAGATTAAACACAAGGAGAGAAGAAGAGATAGAATCAGTTGATGTGTGTGTGTGAGAGAGAGAGAGAAAGAGAAAGAGAGAAGGATGAAGAAGAAGATAAAATATTTGTGTATACTTGTTGTGGTGTTTTAAATTACATTTACTAATGGATAATAAAATATTAATATTTTTAATTATTCCATCGTTGATGTTGTCGATGCAGTCAACTAAAAATTTTCTCCAAATCTCTTTGCTATTAGTAAATAAATCATTTCAGAACCCCTCCAAATCTGACCGATGAATTCTGTCAGTAATACTATTAGTAAATAAATCAACATAAAATGAGCATAATATTTTTTTTGTCCCTTGGGAAGGGAGCAATTCTCTTTGCTATTGTAAAGCTTGTATGCAATACCATGTGTGAGGTTTCCAATGGATAATGTCTAAAAGAAGAGTAACAATTCTCGTTGCTAGTGGTACACAATGATGAACTTAATCTGCTAGCATTACCATGTATGATGTTTACAATGAATAGTATCAAGGAGAAAGGGAACAATTCCTATGGGTACTAAAAAATACTAGCATAATTAATTTGTCGGTAAAAATGCTACATTATCGAACTTTCTAGGTTGTTTTTAATTCCACTATAATTCTACATGTAAATTTCTCGGTATTTTACCGATCGGATAATTCTCTAGCTACATTTACTATCGATAGTTATCGATGGAAGGTTTCTATTAGTGATTATGACTGTAAAAGTCCCACATCATCTTACGTGTATTTTTTTTACTCATTTTCCCACTGTAATTTTGTCAGTATATACCAAGAGAATATTTAGATCAATACTTATCGACATATAAGAAGATGAAAAAACATTGATGGTATAATTCATAATAAAATACCGATGAAAAAAGTTTGTTGGTGTTTCCGAATGTATTCAACAATTTTCTGTTGGTGAAACATATTTTTTTAAGTTTATGCTCTGGCTCGTAATAAAACATGGTTAAAAAATAAATTAAAAGAGAAGAAGACATAAATTTTTGTTTAGAGGGTTAAGTTGAATAGATAAATAATTCCCAAAAAGAAAATAAAATAAGGACCAAATTGAATACAATAACACAAAAGAAACTTGGAATAAAGGATCAAAATAAAAAAAAAACATTATAAAAGGATGAAGTAAAAATATCATAAAAAAAATAAGGATCAAATTGAAAAACATAATATATTACAAATATGAATTGAAGTACAAAATTGAAAGGAAACAAAACTTTTATTTAAGAGTCAAGGAAAAAAATAAAATATAAAAGAAGAAAGACCAAATCACAAATAACATAAACAAAGAAAACCAATTAGTATTTTTTGGGGGAAGAAAGAGAAAAAAGAAAAAAAAAATCTGCTAGTGAGAAACTACCCACATGTCGATGACACATACTAGATATGATAAAATTGGATGGGACGACGCATCTAACTACATGTCAAATGGTCTTATTTAACCATTGGGAGGCGTCGTGCGTTCTCTTGAACCGCATGAGTGCCCCTCAAAAGCTAACAATATTTTGAGATTTATTATTTTTTTTATTATGGTAAAATAAAATAATGTTTGTGATAAAACATAAAAATAACAAAATAAATGACTTGAAAATACATAAATATCCCTTGACTGAAAGGTTTGATTTTTTTATATTTAAAAGACATTTTGGTAATCTAATTGTGACCTAAGAGATTAAAAATGGATAATAGCCATAGAACAAAAGCATACAATTTGTTTATTTCCTTGGCGGAAATTTAGTATTTTCACTGTTTATATAAAACAAACCGAAAACCCTTAATACCATAATATATTTTTTTTATTTCAATCATCACACTTTTTTTAATTTTATTCTTATACACGTATTATTTTTAAAAATTGGCTTGAGAAATTGTTTTACTTTGCTAGCTATGAGGTTCTCGAGGTGTAGAAAAAGCATCCTGACATTTGATTATGCTCAATTTATATATAAAAAGATAAAGTACAGCTTGGAAAATAAAAAATGCAGGAACAAAAACGATATTTTAAGAAATAATAACATGATAATCACGAATGCGTAAGAGCAAATTCAACTTAATGAATGACTTAATAATCACGAATGCGTAAGAGCTTTCTGCACGTAATTATATTATCTTAATTGGACGCCATAAAAAAAGTCAATTTCTTGTTTATTCTTAGAGAACTATGTGGTTCTCCATATCAGACATCACATCTGCTGAATCGTGTTTGTAAACTTGAAAGAAAAGGAGAGGTATCGATTTGATTTGTAGACTCTGTTTGGAGCACAAAGTCTTGCATCAATATCAATGTTCTAACCGCATCGTATTATTATTATTATTATTATTATTATTATTATACGTAATCTGTTTTATAAAGTATTTTAAAAATATTTTGTTAAAAAAATAAATATTTTATTTTTCTGTTTCAATTTTTTTGTTTATTTTTATATTATTTGTATATGCTAATATTAAAAATAATATTTAAAAAAATAAAAGAACATATATTATTTTAATATATTTTTAAATGTTGAAGCAGCTCCTCTTGATTCATCCAATTCCTTATCATTTCCCCCAGGTTTTAACTAATTAACATCGGGGTTTTTTTCATGAATCTTAATATCCAGAAAATTTTTAAGATAAAGTGGAGATGGCATATTCATTCATTAAGTTGGGGAACACATCTGGCCTTTGTCCAAAAATATAAATTAAGCCTCTCATATCCACCCATTACAGGTGAGCATTGGTAATAAAATGTGTATTATATATGGAATAATATCGATTTTCATTCAAATTACGTTGTTTTTGTACACACTTTTAATTAGTTTTTTTATATATTATCAGCTTTTATTAAAAGTAATTGACAAAATAACATAATTTAAAAAAGAATTAACAAAATAACACGGTTTATGCATGTCGATAGACATTCAAGCTTGTCATTATTCAAAAATATAACATTTTAAAAAAGAATTTTGAAATGCACATGAGGAGAGAGGAGAAACAAAAGAAAGAAAAATAGTATTCTATGGTGGCAAGTTTATAACACTCGGGTCATTGTTGGTAACCTTTATTGATATCATTGGATTAGTATAGTCAAATATTTTTAATGGTATCAATGATATCATAATTTTAGTTTTGGTGTGTTTTCAATGTGTTTTCTTTATTTTTTTTATCTCTCTCTCTCTCTCCTCTCTTTTCATGTGGAACACATTTTATAATTTCATTAAAATGTCATGTTTCTAGATAGTGACAAGTTTGAAAATCATGTTTTTCAATCACTACATGTTTGAAACAACGAAACAAGGATTATTTTGAATGATAGTAATGAAAAACTCAAAATGAGACACACAATAATTAAAACAATTGTAATGAGGATCACTGATGATGGGGTGTTGCAAATCAATAATTTGGCTCAAAACCAAACAAAATGAGAAAGACAATTGGGTTGAAAATGAAGTCCAAAAGCTCAACTAAGTTTTTTTCTCTATTATTCAATGAAAAAGTGAAAGCACTAGAACATATTTAAAGAGGTTTAACTATACTTTTGGACACCACCCAAACTTGAGTGTTTATTATTATCAAAAGAAGAAAATTTTTGTAACATCTCATTTGTATGAATGATGAGTCCAAAACATACAACTCCAAACGGTATTGCCTACACCATTTTATATAGGGATGGAGAACCAAAAGGCTAAATTTAAGATGTTGAACCACCTCCTCTTGATTCATCCATTATGGGTAGACATTGGTAATAAAATATAACATATGATAAATAATCGTATTTTAATATCAAAATATCCAAACCTTGATATATTTGCTCCATGAATTTTGACCATAGACTTATGATTTGACTAATTATCAAATCTTTCACATTTTTTTATGAGTTAGAAAACTTGAAAATATCCTCCACCACCTATCGGTAAATGCTGAAAGTGTATTATATATTAAATATTCTTATTTTAGTTTAGATTATAGCTGTTTATTTCATTCTGTTTCTTTTATACCAGTAGAAAAAATGACACAAAACAACGTCATTTTTACCACTGTTTAAATTTTGGTTCGTTTTGGGGAATGGCAGGGCGCGAAGCGCGTCACAAAAAATTGTCGTCGCGACAACTGGTAAGGTTGCTTTTCTTGGTTTGGTTGAAGGTCGTTGAATCCAGAGTGTTGAGGGAAGGAGGGGGGCGACTAGGTTTATAATTTTCGAAGGCAAAGTGTTGAGGGAAAGAGGCATGCATATTCCACTCTAAAACTTCATCACATTCTACAATAGAAGAAGAGTGAGAGATGTGTACCACATTCACCAGTGGAAAGACAGGGATGAGAGTGGGGGCTAGGTTTAGGATTTTAGAATGCAAAGTGTTGAGGGAAAGGGGGTGATGACTAGGTTTAGGATTTTAGAATGGAGAGTGTTGAGGGAGGGGGGTGGCGGCTAGGTTTAGGATTTTAGTTAAGAAGTAGAAATTTTTGTATTTATAGTTAGAAAGCTAAATTGTGAATCGAAAGATTGGGTGACAGGTATCACAATTCAATGCAATTTAAAACACTAGATCACACAACCTAGTTCATAGTGAATCTAGATGTGTGTGAATAGTCAATTTACAGCAAACCAACGATCTACTTTAACTTTGTTTCTAATTAGAGTTTAAAACTCTTTTATTATTTATTGGATCATATAATTTTCACTTTATTTGATTTAATGCACTCATCAAATTCCGAATTCTCAATAGTTTTCTTTTCATTTGAAACAAGATCCCCTTTTTCTCATTTTGCCTCCTACCATCTCTTCTCTTCTTTATCCTTGTTTCTTTTATTTAATCTACCTTTCCTTTCTTTTTCTAGCCCAGCCCGTTGAGATAAATAACACTATGCCCAGCCCGTTGTGATTTTTTTTTTCTAGCCAATAGAAAATAGACATGAGATCAAGCTACAAAGAAGCTGCACACACTTGATTACCATCACCAATTTCTCAGCAACCCTAAAACTAAAAACCCTGAGTGGTCCGTATATAGGACTCTTAAACGCCGCTGTGTCCTTCTTCAACCCAGAAAAAGGAGGAGCTCTTCTAGGGTTTCTTTTGAATCTGTGCTGCCATGGTAAAACACCCCTTCCAAAATCAATTGCCTTCCTCCCTCTATCTTCTTAACGTTTTGATCTACGTACTGCATGTATTAATGCTTACATGGATGCGTGTTTTTGTAACAATGTCAGGGGAAGGGAACAGGGAGTTTTGGAAAGAGGAGGAACAAGACCCATACCCTCTGTGTTAGGTGTGGCCGCCGTAGCTTCCACCTCCAGAAGAGCCGTTGCTCCGCCTGTGCTTTCCCAGCTGCCCGCAAGAGGAAATGTATGATTTCTTTTTTCTTACCTATTCGTTTCTTCATTTTGGAATCTGTTTGTTTCTGGGTACTTGAATGGATGTCATTTTGCTTTTTCTTTCGAGAAAATGTTTTTCTCCTTTGCTTAAATCTGTACTGGCATATGCATCGGTATATCACTGACTTGTTTTAGTAAGTTTGGGTGCAGGCTACTGATCTGATATTTGATTTTCTGTGTTATTGAATGCTCTCTCTCTCTCTCTGTATATATATATATATATATATATATCTAGTCTTGCAGTGCTTATCTGTTTATCTTGTACGGATTTTCTTTTCTGTTGTTTTATTCAATAGGAAATCTGTTCATGCTTGAAATGTGCTAAGGGAGTTGCATCTTTGTAGTGGTATGGCTGTGAAAATCTATTATCTTTCAAGTAGTAGAGTTGTGTAGTCTTATGGACAAACCATCAGTAGTGTGGTGGTCAAGCAAGTTTCCATTTCAGCCCATGATTAAAAGATTCAAAACACTTCACTTGTTTGTGATCTGTATCAGCAATTCTTTCATGTACGGTTTACTGGTTTATGAATATATATATATATATAATTTTGAACCACTCCCTATTAGCTTTTAAATTTGTAACTTCTGCTTGAACTTGTACAGTTTGATCTGTAAACAAGTCGGTTGATTTTATGTTCTTGTATTGTGGTTCTAGACAACTGGAGTGAGAAGGCAATCAGGAGGAAGACAACTGGAACTGGAAGGATGAGGTATCTCCGCAATGTTCCTCGCAGGTTCAAGAGTGGTTTCAGAGAAGGTAATGTAGCATATTTTCCTGTTTTTTTCATCCTCATTTCAAGAAATGCTCTTATTTTCTTTTAGTTTAACTATTCTATATTTGGGTTTGCACAAGTCCTTTCTTTTTTTTCTGACTTAGTTGGCTGGCTTTTGATCAGGCACTCAAGCAGAACCAAGGAAGAAGGGCACAGCAGCATCTGCTTGAGCTGTGAGTCATATTGAGCGTGTTACTGGGGGTACCATTATAGATTTTCTTGCAACTTATGTATTGGGGAGTTTTGTTAGATCATCCTTTCAAGAGGTACTTTTCACCTTTTTTATGCTATTTATATAATTTTACATTTCCTGATTATGTAGCTGGTTTGGTTTTGCGAAGAGGATGTTTTGACTTTTATTCAATTTGCTCTATTTTTGAGGAAGCTATGTAAATTTCTAGCTTGTTAACTGCTATTGACTACTGACTGAGACCCCATTGTCCTGTGAAATTAGAAAGTCCGTAGCAAGATAGAGATAGTGCACCTGTCTAAGTATCTTACATGTCTTATAATTTATTGCAATCTGTTGGTCTGCTCGCCCAAGATTGGATGATGTTGAGTAAACTTCATGTTCAGTAATGTATAAACAACTTAATATGATAAAATATGTAATGGGATGAGATGGCTTATTACTTTCCCTTTATTAGGCTGCAAATCTACCAGTAATGCAATGGAGGTTTTGCAGAATGTAGTATCTGTAGTTTTTTTAAAAAACAACTTCGCCTTTATATTTTCTTTTTATATATAAATTAATACTTATTTGAATTATTCTCTGTATTTTAAGAATCACAGTTTAATCATCATGTTGAAAAAGTTTGCAATCAAGTCCTTGTCTAACTGTTATTTAGTCATGTAATGGCTCTTCACAGGACTTTTGTTATATAATGTTTGTAATGTTAGGAGTTATTATTATCTTAATATATTATGAGATGATAGAAATTGAACAACTACATCACAAGAATCTAAGCTTGTTTCCAAATTCAAGCGTTCCAGTGATTGTTTTCAATATTAAATCAGTGTGGTTCATTGATCATAGTTTAGGGTGCAAAACACACAGCTTGGTTTCAACTGCCACTGATTATTACCTGCATCGTCTATCTACCTCGAAAGACATCCTTCATTGACGAATATCTTTCAAGGATGACAGAAGGTAATAATCTTTAATATATTTATATTTGATAAAAAAATAAAACATAATTGTCTGTAATGTTTGATTTGTTTGAATGTTCTCTTGAAGATTAATAATGTAGATTCACCACAATTATTAATGTAGTTGCTTTATAAGTTTATATATCACAACTCTTATTTTGATATCAAACTTCATAATAGAATGTTTATAGTAATAATTTAGAGCCTGTTTTAGCAATTAAAATAAACAATTATAGGAAAAATAAACATGGTAGAACAATCATTTTCATCATATAAATTAAAAAGAAAAGGTAAAGTAGATTTCATAGTTTTTGAAAGCTAAAGGTTTTTTCCCCTTACAATCAAGAAAAAAGGTTGAGCCTTGCATGTTTGTTGAAAAACTAATTAAAAAGATAGAAAACATGAGTTTTTGGTTTGTGGGGGAGAAGAGGCATTGTTTTCTCTTTGTTTATGGTTTGGCCATCACTCCTTTATATATGTTAAGAAATCAATGTTTTTATTTTACAAAATAATTCTCACATAAGTTGGCTAAATTTCATATTTGAAAAATCATCTCTATTATATGACATCGTTTTGGGCTGAATGTTAGAGGGTGTATAGGTTTTCGAGTAAAAAATCCAACAGAATTGAGCTTGTATTAATTGGCTAAGTATTCAAATGGAATAACAATATGTCAACACTTTTAGATTGCAAAATCTGATTTTGAAGGATGTGATTTCGTGCTTTTTATTTCTTTCCATAGTGGTATGGATATTTGCTTTTTAATTCCACTGGAATTAGGTTTTCAAGTAAAAAATCCAACAAAATTGAGCTTCCAGTAATTAGCTATGTATTCAATGGGAATAACAAAAGGTCAATACTTGTATATTGCAAAATTTGACTTTAAAGGATGTGATTTTCATGCTTTTTATTTCTTTCCATAATGGTATGGATGTTTGCTTTTTTAATTTTTGCACAAACCTCAATTTACTTAATTTTGTATCTTTCATTCAAAGTGTCTTCAAAACATAAAATTAAGAATATCAATGCATTTTATACTTAACACAAGCAAAAAAAAACTAGTCAAATATGGATAAAATTATTAAACAATATGTTAGCATCAAATGCCCTATATTTAGTTCTTTTATTGTTTGTCCTTATGAAGGATAGATAAAATCAAATTAAAACTAACTATGATTGATATTTTAATCTCCCATCAATATCCAAGAATATATGCATTATAAACAAGAGGATAAAGAGTATTTTATGAATTTTTACATGCAAACTTCAAAACTCAATTAATTGTCAAAATTTAAATGAAATCTATGTCATGTCAAAGTGATAAGGCACTTTCATCGATACACACTCCAACACTCATGTATTTAGGGTTTATTTGTTTAAATCTTTCAAATTTAATCAATGAATATATTCTATCGTTAACTTGTTCTTCAATATCATATTCATCACTAATATATTGCAACCAATGAATGAATTAAAAGGTCTTTCTTTCAGGGCTAACATTACGGTGAGAAAAAGAAAGTAATAGAAAATGTAAAAACCAATCACTAAAAGAATATACAATCATAGAATATAATTTTCAATCTCATCTCCATTACTAACATAAAATAAACAATGCATGAATTAAAAAAGTTTTTCTTTCAGGTGTAATGGGGTTAACGTTAAGGTGATGTAAAAAAAAAAGTAATAGAAAATATTAAAATCAATCATTTCAAGAATATACAATTAAATAATATAATCTTGATGACTCAAAAGCTTGTATTAGTATAACATTATAAAGTCAACATGATATATTCTCAAAGTTAGTCCTTTAACCAATTAAATATTAAAATTTGCATGCCCACTCATTGATTTGATTTATATTTTCATCTATCTTAATTAATTCTCATATATAATACTCACATTCTCATAAACTAATAGGAGTTTTAAATATCAAACATATAAATTTGTTTTTGGTTTTGGTTTTTTTTAAACAACAAAGAAAATCAAAATAAGAAAACCAACTTTCTCCCAATAACCCAACACTTAAAACACAACATTGTCCTCAATGTTGATATAAAAGAAAATGAATATAAGAGAGTTATAAAAATAGAATAAAATACAAAAACAAAATAAAAAATAAGGAAAACAAAGTAAATCTGAATTTTTTTTGTTGGGTTGTCTATCAGTAAGCATTTTTGTTTTATGTTATTGGCTTGACATGCTATATGCTTATTCTTTATAGTTTGCACAAGGTGTTGTAATATTTGAGAAATCATTGATAAAACATCGATAGAGACCTGCATGCCTCACAAATTGTTATGGCTATTATAGAGAAGTGATTTATGCCTAACCACTATCATAGTGATTTGTAAATGAAATTGTAGGGTTTGAATCAGGAGTCTAAGTTTGTCGATGAGTATTTCAAAGAGATGGAGATCGCAATGATTCATACTAATATGATTGAAAGTAGAGAAGTTAGAATGACTAGATTTCTTAATAGACTGAATAGAGACTGTGCGAATGCTGTAAAATTATAGCATTATGTGGAGTTGGAGGACATGGTTCATATGGAAACCATAGTGGAGAGGCAAATAAAGAGAAGGGGCAACACATGTTTTTAGACAACTCCAACTTCATCTTCCTCAACATGGAAGCCGCATCTTAAGAGAGAGGAGGTTATGTGACCAAAGTCTTATATGCATGAAAGGACCGAACCACTTAAGGCTAAAAATGAGGTTATATGGACAAGAAAGGTAAATCTGAATCTCAACCTACTCGTGATAGAGATATTAAATATTTTAAGTGTTTAAAAAAGAGGCACATTGCATCTCAATGTCCCAGCCGAAAAGTACGCTTACAAGAAACAATGGAGAGATTGAATTTTAGAGTGACAAATCTGAAAGTTAAGAGATACCATATTTGGAGGATAGTAGTGATGAGGAGATTGCATATCCTGTTATCAGGAGAGAAGATGTCGTGGCTGAACTAGTCACAGTTAGGGATGTTTTCTTGCATGTTTGGTGAAAACAAAGTAAATAAATCAAAACATTTTTTTTTGTTTTTTACAAATATAGGGTAAAATATGAGTCACAACTAAAACTAAAAAATGTATGTTTTTAAAATAGTATTGTTACACTTTTTATTTTTCATTTTCTTAAGTTGATCATACTTAATTTATATCAATTTGGCTAGATCAGAAGTCAACTTGATCAAGTGAAATAGATTTCTTCAATCACTATCTTTTCAAATTGAAAATAATTTTGACACAATTCAAGCTATAAATTATAATCTTTTAAATCTAACATGTCATACTATAAGCTTGTTTGGAATTGTTTATCTATATTTGTTCATCGTACAAAATTTTATATAAAAACTAGAAAATAGATTTTTTTTTATGGTCAACTTTCAAACTTAATTTAGTTTTTAGAAGAAAAAAAATTAAGTAATTAAATTCTATAAAATATTTACAAATAATAATTCACTTATAATATTATCCAACTGTTTTAATCACTATCTACCATCAACATAAATATTTTAATATCCTTCACCACCTCTTTTTTCATCATGATCATTATTTATATTTTTATCTAATCATAATCATAATCATCTTATAATCATCTTGAGGGGTATTTGAGAGTGCTTTTCAAAAATGCTTTTGAAAAAAAATGAAAATATTTTATTTTTATTTTTAAATTTAAATTAACAAAATTTGATATTTTTAGATCATTTTTATGTATTGATATAAAAAATAATTTAAAAAAATAAAAAATATATAATTCTAATATATTTTTAAACGAAAAATACTTTCAAAAACAACTGTAACTACATTTCCAAACAAAATAGTCACTTGCAACCACATCCTCTGCTATCACTACTACTATCATCTCACCATCATTATCATTACCTTCTCCGACTATATTATTATCTTCACCACCAGCTCACCACCACCTTCTTCATCACTACTGTTATTTTACAACGTTTACCTTCTCCTTTACTATCATCTTAAAGAAAAAATATTTTACACATCAAGGTGGTGGGAAGGGGTCATGATTTACGAGCGCAAAGTTGAAAGACTACTGAAACCTTCTTGCGCAATAGAATGTCTTTTAAACTTAATTTTCCGAGAAGGAGTTTACTAAACAAGGAAAGATAAACGATTTTCTGGAGAGGTAAAGCTCTTGTAATTCCTCATCATGGCTGATTATTTTCAAAATTCCGGTGAGTATGCTGCCTGCAACTAGACCAGTATTCAGCAACAAGTTTACAGAAGGAGGAGTTGGTTTCCATCAGCTTTGTCGGTTCATCATACTCCACCAATTTCCCTGCAAATAAAAAAATCCCTCTTGAAATCTCAACATTATTCGATGTAAATGAGCGAAATTCCACAGAATATATATATATTGAAGAAGATTATGTTGTGATAAAATGGAAGCTTACCATAAGAGAGAACCATAACCATGTCACTATCTATAACAGTTGGAACTCTATGAGCTACTGTGATCACGGTGCAATCTGAGAACTCCTGTCTGATAATTCTTTGTAGAATGGCATCAGTAGCAGAATCAATGGAAGCTGTGGCTTCGTCAAGAACAAGAATTCTATTTCTTTTTAGAAGGACTCTTCCCAGGCAAAATAGCTGTCGTTGCCCTCCGCTCCAGTTTTCGCCTTCATCGCTCACTGTTAGATCAAATAAATTAGGCCAGGTTGAGAATTTGCAGCGATAATGCATGCAAGAAACTACAATCTCAATGAAGGTTCTAATACCATGTTAAGAAATCATCTCACCTAAAAGCTTAAACTATTAGGTAAGGTCCCAGAATATGATTTATATTATTCTTTAGGATACATAACACCCCTATTGAAAAGCATTGTAACAAAAATGAGATTCTCGGATGAAACCTGATGAGTCCAGCTGATGAGGTAGGTTGCTGATTGTGGCCTTCAGCTGACACTTATCCAAAGCCTGCAAGCAAGGAATTCGCTAGTATTGATATGCAGAAAAATAGGAAAAAACTTGAAATGAGGCTGAAATCAGTTGCCTTCACCTCCCATATTTCCTGATCAGAGTGAAGCCCTAAAGGATCTATGTTAGTTCGAATGCTTCCCCTGAAAAGAGTCGGCTCTTGCGGGATGATGCTGAGCTTCATTCTTAGATCCTTCAGACCCATACAGCATATGTCGAGTCCATCAATAAGAATTCTCCCGCTCTCAGGCTCGACTAACCGAAACAAAGCACTTATCAGTGTAGTTTTCCCGCTTCCCGTCCTCCCCACTACTCCCACTCTCGCTCCTTCCTTGAACGTGCAGTTGATTCCTTTGAGAACGAGCGGAGCATTTGGACGGTATCTAAGCTGGATGAAACAGTAACAGAGAATCAGATTTGTAATTATACTCGGGACCCCATTCGTATCAGAAAATTTATTCCATTTACAACATATTATTTCAGCTCTCACCTTCAACTCTTGAAACTCTATCCTGCCGTTGAAGGGCCATGAAGATGGTGGCCTCTTGTCCTCGACAACAGCAGGAGGCTCGGGCGGTATGTTCATGAACTGTTTGATGCGTTCAGCCGAGATTATGTAATTCGCCAAATTGCAATACCATCGTGTCATAAAAACTTGAGTCCCAGTGAGTGAGAGTGCGTAGGACAATGAAAGCCCCACAAGTCCTGCAGGCCAAATGTTGAAACTTATGTAGGATCATCTTTTTCCAAGACTGCAAAATCTGTGAAAACTAGATTGTTTGTATTGCTACCTGGAGGTACAGAGCCCTTTGGAAGTAAAATAAGGAGAAGAGCGGCGGTGAATAAGGTCGTGTTCTGAATTGCCTCTGTTCTTATGACTAGCCATTCCATGGCTCCATTAGAATGGAAGAATAGGACGGCATCATTGTCTACGAACTGTAGAAAGTTCTGGAAGAACCTGTCCGCCATCTTAAAAGCTCTTATTGTGACAACGCCAAGTGATGTCTCTGCTGCATAATTCATAACTGGAGCCTTTGTTGTTCCATTCATTCTTATTAGTTCCCTTGCAGAAGCTAAATAATATCCCTTTTTCAGAAGATAAAAGGTTGTTTGGGTTAATTTATCTTTAATATTCATATAATATTTGATTTATAAATATAGATTAAAGATAAAGTCCATGAGACAAAAATATTTTACAAATAAAATTATAAAGTTATTGTATCAAAACATTATTTTTAAAATTCGATATAATTATTAGAGAATTGGATGACTTGATGTTACGGCAACTCATCTCTCAAAAAATTATTCAAAGTCATAATAATTAGATTTTCAGGGTAATGAATCTTTAAATAGCTTTAATTGGTATAATAGTATCTTAAGAACTTATAAATAATTGTTTTATTATTATTATTATTATTATTATTTTTGTCGCGTGTATAATAATATTAAAAAAGAAAACTAACAATCAGCTCACTTTCCACGTAGAAAAAAAGGGTTAAAAAGTAGCCATGCGAAAATTGCGTTGTACCTGAACATATTTTGAAGCTGCCATAGCAAGGAAGGCTGCTATTAGAACTTGCCATGTGACTGAGGCCATAATTCCTAAGGTTGCAAGAAGCTCTGTCAGAGGAGCAGCCACAAAGATGAAGGCAAAAGGAATGTCAAAATCCAGAACACTCAAGTCAGATGAAGCCTGAAAAATGAAACTCGGTCAGCAATACAAAATAAACTGCGATTGCATAAAACAATCTATGGAGGATCTCAGGTTTACTTGAAAACGAAGTGTTCTTACTCGAGTCAGAATCCGTCCAACGGGGGTGGAGTCGAAGAAGAGCATGGGAGCTTTAAAAATGGCGTCGGTGAAACCAGAGAAGAAGGTTTTCGAAGCTTTTAATCCCAGATAAGCAGTAGACAAAGACCTTCCATATACAAAGATGGCACTGAGTGTTGAAATCAGAGTGTATATTCCAATCAAGAAGCCACTGCTAATGTTAGGAATTTGGATGGCAAATGCTAGCCAGTAAGTAGCAGCTGCTTGAAAAGCAACGAAGCCACATTGAGAAAGAATGCTTAGGCAAAGAAGAGGCGTTCCCTTTGAGACAGACAGATAATCGAGGAATGGCTTCCATCCAACATCACCATTTTCCTTCTCTTCTTCTTCTGTTAGCTGCACTCCTGGCACACTTTTCACCGAAATCTCCCCTTCAATGTTGTCTTTCCCAGGACGAGGCAGATTAGACTCGTCCGATTGAACCATGTCTACCTTCAGAGATTCCCATTGATTTTCATTGTTTAAAGGACCCGATAATGTTATTGAATCTTTATGCGCATTGATAAGCTGTTCGAATGCCGTTCCTGCTATCAAGAGCTCTTCGTAGCTTCCTGCATGTGTAATTTTTCCACTTTCCATGACCTGCAGAAACCATATCCTCGTTCAAAAACAGGAAACATGTGCTGATAAAAAAGAAATCTACGCTGGCATATAGATGTCTTACGAGAATTCTGTCCACGGCTGCGAGGAACTCCAACTGGTGAGTCACTAGTATGACAGTCTTCTTCTCTAGAGCAGTCATGACACAGTCCTGCAATTACATCTTTGACATTTGAGTAAAACTACAGTGTTTGCATGCTGTATTTCTTGAATTCGAACAAGTATCATGTTATTCTATCTATTTTTGGATAGAAAGCAACTCAAGAAGTGTATAATTCCAAGTAGTTCTATCTTACATTAAATAGAATTGAGGCAGTATGGGCATCTACTGCACTAAAAGGGTCATCGAGCAGATAAATATCGGCATCATTATAGACAGCTCGAGCGAGTTGAATCCTCTGCTTTTGACCACCACTCATATTAAGCCCTCTCTGGCCTATTTCTGTGAGGTCTCCATACCGGAAACTATTGATATCCTTGTCTAAAGCACAAACTGTTATAGCTTTCTCATATTTTGCTTGGTCCATTGGCTTCCCGTAGAGTATGTTGTCACGAACCGTTCCACTCTGGATCCAAGAAGTTTGAGAAACATATGCAATAGATCCCATTACATCAACCTGATCGCAGCCAGAGAAGAAGGTTAGAAAACATAAACATAATTACCACTGCAAGTGATGACAATAGCAGTTTGCTCTGCTGCTTACAGTTTCTGATAGTTTAGGTATCTCTCCGAGTATAGCATATAGGAGCGATGATTTCCCAGCCCCTACTGGCCCACAAACTGCAATTTTCTGCCCTGATTTTATATCCAGGTTTACTTCTCTGAGTGTCGGTGTATTTAACTCAGGATCCCAGCTGAATTTACCGTCTTGAATTCTTACACTTTGATCAGAATTCAGCTTCTGAGTTTTCTTGATATTGCCATCCTTGAGCTCATCATCAAGCAAGAAGTTATTGATTCTATCAAAAGAGACCTTGACTTGAATCATAACTGAAAGAGCCTCGGGAATCATTCTGACAGGTTCTCCCATGCCTCTCAGAGTCGCGAGAACCGTGAAGATGGTGCTAGCATTTAATGGGGCACTCCCAAATAGGGCACATCCCAAGAAGACGACAGAAGAAATGATCGTTGGAGACATCCAATACAAAAGAGTACCATAAGCCTTCTTGAACTGCATTTCTTTCAGCCATTTAAATTCCTTGTCTCGGTGGGATTCCATCAAATTCTTGAAGTTCTCCTCCCAAGATTGTAACTTGATGATTTTCATGCTGTTCAAGATTTCAGAAGTAGCCCTGAGTCGTTCATCTTGTGAGATCATAAACTCTGCCTGGCACTTCTGGAGCATTTTTGCGAATGGCACATTAAGAAGACCACATACGAGGAGGGGGACTAATCCAGTAAGAGCACCAAGACCTACAACTCCGAAAAGGACACTGATTGATAGAAAGAGTTGCAATGCCAGACTCCATGTTGAATGAAACCACCAAGGAAACTCTCCCATACGATAGGCATCGACTGCGATGTAATTCACAATCTCACCGGCCGAGTGCCTTCTTCTTCCTAAACTTGAAAGCTTGAGTTGCTTTTGGTAGATTGCCACCATTAATGCTGATCGAATTCTCATGCCTGATTTTCTTGAATAGAAGAAGCAATGCCTCTGAGACAGCGACTCGACCACCTTCAAAAGAATTAGACCTCCAACTATTGAAAGACCTTGATACAGATTCTGCTCATTAAGATTTGAATAATTTACAAAGGCATAGAGAAAAAGAGGAAGTGCTGATACCGCCATTGTCCTTAAAAAGGCACATATACCCACAGAAATATTTTCCTTGAAATGTACTTTTCCCACGGCCTGAAGAACCAAGTTCTTAGCGCTGTTCGCACCCTTTTCCCGTACAAGGGAGTCCCATGCGAAAGCAAATTTCTGATAGGCTTCATTGGCCTCATCCTCGGGTACTAGAGATGGGATGTCTTCAAGATCTAATGGTTTTGAGTACCCTAATCCAAGCAAAGGACTGATCCACGAAAAGGTCAATCTGCTGAGAAAACTGGCCCTGTAGAGTTTTGATCGGTTCTTCACATCTTTCCCTCCTATCAGAGGTTCTGAAAGACTCTTGTCCGAGGTTTGTAGACAAGCAAAATGATTCAAGTTTCTGAAGGCGCAGAACAGAAGTAAAAAATTGGCAGGCCAAGGAAACACGTCAGGAATCTGAATACTGCGTTCTCGAGCCAAAATTTCAATGTTTAGAGCTGAAACAAGTAGAGAGAAAGACGCCCACCATATCCTAACAAGAATTCTGATCCATTTGGATTCTCTAAGAAGCAACGAAACTGCCAAAGAAATCCAGATTAGTCCTCTAGCAAGGTACACCAGCCAGATAAAGCCATCGAATACGTCCTTTTCAGCTATCAGATCCCACAATCCAGCACTAATGTAGGCAATGCTAATAAGAACGCAGAAGAATGAGACACCGACAGAAATCCAGTCCCTTCTATTGCTACCACTAACTTGATAACTTTTCGTGATGGACCCTACAATCAAAGACAGATAGAAGACACCTAGGAATAACAGATTTATAACATCTACGATGATTCTCTGCGTGCAAGAAGATCCAAAATCAAGTTTCCCTTCATAAATCCTGCTAAATTCCCCTGCATAATCAATCGGGAACCGCCATATAAGTAACTCTGTAACCTCTTACACAAAAAAGTAACAAACACAGGAGCAACAACATTAAGAACTGGAAACAGAACATTAAACAAACATTTATGGGTTCTACAAACATAGGAGAACGAACAAGTCACATGCATACATGTGTATTTCCATACTTTGACCACCGTAACTGAACTGGTGTAAATATTCAAGAACCTTAACAACCGCCACATGTGTTCATAGAGAGTTTATAGACGAGAGTAAAGGCAATGACATGTGGCAAGAAAAATCAAGAAAATAGCGTAGTACCGAGTGAGCACTCGGAGAGAGCCATTCCCGAGTCTTCGTTTGCTTCCTTTGAAACTGCAGCTATAGCAGGTGTGATCTCTTGAAGATGGTAAGCTAAGATGGGAAAGACTGTACTCGTAGCTCATCCGCTAGCATCACATTTATGTGTTACTACACAGCATATAATAATAATATTATTATTTATCATTAATATTCAATTCTTATTTATTATTGAGTATAAAGTAAAAAAATAAAGTTTTGGTCCAAAAAATACTTTGAAAAAAAAGTTATAAATTAGTTCTATTTGGGAGGATATTTATTGTATTAAATAATTGTTCTTCGTTTAATGCTCTTCGTCGAAAATTTATTAATATTGTACATCAGTGATGATTAATACATATTATATTTTTTTTATGAAATGAGAATTATTCTCATAAGAAAGTAGAGAAATACTTGAAACTAACATTTAACTGTTTGTCAAATGGTATACACATTGAACTTACCGCACGAGAATTTCATATGAAAAGACCGCTCGTTTAAAAAAGAGTTATATAATAGCTCTGTAAGTCATCAAATTATTTTAGATTATTTTACAGAGAATGTGATGCATGAGCTTTTGAGGAAAAAAAACAATATTTTTCTTAGTTAATTTTAACTTTTTTCTATTTTTATTTTTCTACTCAATATTATGAAGCTTTTTAATTGTTTTTCCTATTTAAATATATAAAAGGGTATAATACTATTTGTGCAAGTGGACAGTTGGATGAATAAAAATGGAATATTTTGGAATAATTGTAATACTGTTTTCTTTTTTTAGGTTGAAGAGTTTTGATTTGTAATGAACATTGTTATCCTACTTTCTGTGGCTGGATGAGAGGCTAATAATTTGTAGTGATTTTGATTGGATGTCGCAAAGGATATGCATGATAGCAGCTTAACCACCATTAATCGTGGATAGTTGCTATATGAGGCTGAGCAATCATGGTTAGAAGAGTCTGCACAATTCAATGTGCTGCTCATGTCAATGGAGATGAGAAAGATCTCTCATGAAAATAAATAAAGCAGGGCTTTGTTTTTATTTATATTAAAATGAACCGGACAATAGATGATTATATTGACCGGCCGGTAGCTTGAGTGACTGGTATCTTACGATCAACACGTAAAGACCGGCAGCTTGAGTGAGAGGTATGTTACGACCAGCATGCAGATTTCATCAGCGGGTCTGTATCAGCTTCGATGGTGAGAGGGGGGGAGGCGGGCGAGAGGAACTGTTGGTGCTCGTTCGTTCATTGTGAGGATATTACTGGCGTAGGATACCACACCTTTGCTAATCTGCTGCTTGCTAATAATAGCATGCACCCCGCCCCCACTGAATTCAAGTGGCTGCACCATTTACATAATATTAATTTTATAAAATTTAAAATTAATAATTAATTAAAAAATTTAATTACCCTGATAAATATGGACTGCATATAAAAATAAAAGACCGATGATCTCTCTCGAGAATCAATCAGGATGACAAAGCAGTGAGTGTTTGCCAATAAGATAAGATTTAAGTAAGCCTGTCCTTTGTGGGTCCCTTCTTACATGAAGCACTGTCATTTCCATCCTCCGTCACCCTCGCCTGACTCTTCTGAATTTGCTCCCTATTATTAATGGGGTTGTTTGTTCGCTGGAATTCACACTTTCCAAGAAAGTGGTTTCTAGCCAATAAAAAACATAATTATTGGCAAAAACAAAATTGTTTTCTCTTTTTAAATACTGGAAGACATTTTTTTTTTCTTTAACAAAGAATAAACCCCACACCTTAAAGGATGAATCATCATAGAATACTACTTTTATAAAAATCCAAACCGTAGCTCAAAACTACCATAAAAAAATTAAAATTTTGCATTCAGATTTTGATTTAAAATTAAAAAAAAACTTATTTTAAGCTTTTAAAATTGAAAAAATATATATATTAATAAGTTGTACTTAAAAAACATTTCACAAGCTTATTTCTCTATAATATGATATGACATATATTGTTATATTTTATAAAATAAGCTATGTATGAATATAGGATATAATAAAAAAATTCATCATTATACTTTTTAGATTTCATTTTTTTTATTTTAAGTGATTAAATATTTTATATATATTAGATAAACTTGAAAAAAAATTAATTTTTAATAAATTATTTTCTAGTTCATTTTTCATAACACTGCTAAACATCGGAATTTACTTTCCAGGAATTCACTTTCTCCGGAATTCACTTTCCTGCAAACAAACGGGGACTTATTGTCTATTCTTATTCACCAGAAGAAATTGAGATTAGATCTCCACATCAATTACATGCTGTGACTATGTGTTTGAAACGAATCAACTTCTTCAACGCATAACTATAACGCATGTTGTGACAAATACAAAACGACGCCACATTTTTCACTTCATGAAATCACCTTTTCTACCTCTATTTTAGACTAATAACGATTAAAATTCTGGTTATTAGAGGTTCTTATAAAAAGTAAATGCTCTGATTTGAATTTAAAATTTATCGTGCAAATTACAAACTCTCCACCATTTCGTCACATTAGAGAGGGACGCTGATAACAAAGGATGTTCACAATTAGATTTCAATCGTAGCATTGATATTCGAGAAATTTTCCTAAACTAATTTAAATGTATCATTATATAAAAAAATAATTTAGTAGAGCTATCTCTTTATCCCCTTGAAAAATTAATGTAAGATGCCCCATGAAAATACTCAAATCTAAAAAAAACAAAAACAAAAGAATGAGCATAAAAGACAAGTAGGTGGTTAGTGGACAGAAGAAAAGGCCTAATTTGCATCTGCAGAGAGATGGGATGGGAGATGGATCTCAAACTTAATATATATATGAGATGGATCTCAAACTTAATATATATATATATATATATATATATATATATATATGTATATATATATTATAGAGAGGATCTTAGTGAAATCTGTCAGTGGTAACCATGTGACAAGATGGTTGGTGACCCTCTGTCTTTACATGATTGAGCTTTTCTTGCTAGCTTAGCTAGCTGCTTAATAAAAAAAAACGTTTATTTTATTTGAAAATCAAAAGAAGTTTCTTAAAACAATGCAGTACTTCGATGTCTAAGTTAATATTTATATGGGGTGTTTTTTATTCTATATTTTAAAAATATTTTTTTTAAATAATTTATTTAATTTTCAGTGAAATTAATTTTTTTAGATAAGAACAAAAAAGAAAAGAAAAACATTTTGGTATTGATACCATAAAAATAAATGTATTGATGCACACAATTTGAAAATAATTTGAGACTGATTGTATCAGACAAATTAGGGACAAATCTAATAGACTTCGTTGTATCCATGCCAAAATGTTTTTCTTCTCCTTTTTCAGGAATCCAACCAAAATATTGATTAGTAATGCAATCAAATTGAGTTTTCATACCTCGTATTTTTGTAGCTCAAGTTATTCAAGTTGGAGTTATCCAAGGTCAACACAAAAATAATACAATTTTTGATTTTAAAAGCTGCAATTTCTATATTCTTTTTTATTTTAATTTTTAGCCTTAATTTTTCATAAAGTTATGGATATTAGTTTTTTAATTTCTCTTAAATTATTTCATTTTGATCTATGGAGATCAAGCTCTGCACAAAACATTGACCGACGGTCAAATTTGCCTATTACCTCCAATTTACTTATTTTTGTATCTTTTATCCAAAAATACCTTCAAAACATACAAAAAAGAACATCAAGACATTTTATATATAAAACATAGGCAAAATACTAGTTAAATGTAGATGAAACTATTGAATAATATGGTTGCATCAAATACTCTCACACTTTTTTCTTACATGAGATTTATTGTACGAATTAGGTTTTGTGCATTTGTCTGATGATCATCTTCTCCATTTAGTGTTTGTTTGGGAGTATGGTTGAGCTTACACTTGAAATTGTTTTTCATTCAGAAATGCATCAATGATTTTTTTTTAAAAAAATATTTTTGACATCACCACATGAAAATAATTTAAAATCACCATTTTTAAAGTAAAAAATAAAAATAAAAAAAACTCATTTTTGTTCAAAAGCATTTTTGAAAAAGCATTCCCAATCACCCTATTTAGAAGAAAACCTGGTCCGACTGCTTCGTTTTGTCCGAGACACCAAGTGTTTGGAACCTGCTAGCAAGGGGATCCATCATCATAATTCCTGAAGAGACATGTACAAACTTTAGCCCATATATTTTAGTCCTATCTGCTAGCGCATACACTACGCACGGGATAGGATTTTAGATCTATTTATAGCATAATAATACCAGGAAACAAAAAGATTATTTATGAATGTGTTTTTGGATATCAAGATATTTTTAATTGTAAAATAAAAAGATATTATTTATGCTTTATAAATAAATAAAAAAACAATGTTAAAACTAATTAAATACAAAACACAAAGCAAATTTTCATAGTAGAAGCAAAATATAATGTATATGCAAATATTTTACCCCAATGGCTTCTTTTATTTTATTTTATACATATATTTTCATTTCTAATAATAAAGAATTTCTATTTTATAAACTATTAAATAATATGGTTGTATCAAATAATCTCACACTAAAATAAATAATCATAGGAAAAATAAGCAAAGGAGAACAAACATATTCATCTTATAAACTAAAAAGAAAAGGTAAAATAGATCTCATAATTCTTGAAATCCAACAGTTTATGTCATTGCAATCATGAAAAAGAGTTTAGCCTTCCATGTTTGTTGAATTGATAAAAAAAAACGAAGAAAACATGATTTTTTTTCTTGGGTTTGTAGAGGAGAAGGGGCATTTTTTTTATATTTGTTACTGCTGCTGGCCACCTCTTCTCCTTTTTCTCTTTATTTTTATATCCTATAAAACCCCAGTTTCTATTTTAGAAAATAGTCCTCCCTTAAGTTGACAGTTTTATATTTAAACACTTCAATAACTAATTTTTTCTAAACAGAAGAAATAGTCTTGCATCTAATCTTTAAAATTTGACTAATAGAAGCTAAATTACCAAAATAAAAAGTTGGATGTCAGTTTGGATGCTTCGAAACGCAATTTGGAAATGTTTCTTTTCAAAACCTGTTTGTTGGAAGAATTCAATTGACATCTTTGAAAAATCATATTTCCATCATATGACATCATTTTTAGCTTCCATTATGAGCGTTGATAGGTATTGGAGTTCGGAATCCAACCAAATTGAGTTTGCATCCATTGGAGTTTTGTATCTAAAGCTATTCAAGTCGGAGTGGTCAAAGGTCAACAGTAGTAAAATGCAAGATTTGACTTTGAAAGTTGCGGTTTCCATGATTTTCTTTATTTTATTTTCTTGACTTTGCTTTCTATAAAAATATGGATGTTATCTTTTTTATGTAACTGGAATCATTTTATTTTGACCTCTAGAGCCCAAAATTTGCACAAAACATTAATTGACGGTCAAATATGTCAATTACCTCCAATTTACACCTTACATCTTTCATCCAAAATTCCCTTCAAAACATAAAACAATAAATAGCAAGACATTACATATATAAAACATAAGCAAAATACTAGTTCAATGGGTGAAACTATTGAATTCTTTGGTGGCATCAACTTTGAAGGGGTGGGAGTTGGTATGAAGCAAGCTATTCTTCACGATTCTGGATTTAGTGAAGGTAGCTTCCCTTTTAAATATCTTGGGGTTCGCCTCTGCCATCACAGACTTTTGGCTAGCCACTTCTCCCCATTGTACACAAGCTGGAATTTGCAATCTAAAGTTCGATGTGGTACAATTCTAGCTTAATATATTTCCTTTGTCGGTTACTATTATTAGCCGGATTATTTGTATCTGTAGAAATTTCTTGTGAAGAGGAAATGCGAACAAGTCTGTTCTAGTTGCTCGGAAAACTGCGTGTATGCCAAAGAATGAAGGGGGCAGGTTTTCTTTTTTATTTAAGGCCAGAAATCAAAGTTTTCTTGTAAAATAACTATGAAACATTCATATAAAAAAGGACTTCATACGGATCAAATGGGTCCAGCATTTCTATTTACAGGGTGAATCTATTTGGAATGCGCATGGGCTCAAAACTCCATCTCCGTGATGCATTGTTGGATCAGAGAAGACACTCTCCTTATTCTTCACGTATTTTTGGACATCTTGCTTACGGCAAAAGATCAAATCGTGGATGAGAATACAAAGACAAATGATGACCCTGAATAGTGCCATGAAAAGTCTGAATATCAATAGAAATAACCTTGAAGCAAGAATGAGACGATTTTCCCTAGACCTCACAGTTTACCTAATTTAGGAAGAACGAAACAAGAGGGGTTTTAATGGTGGACACCATCTTCCAAAAACTTCAAGTTTTGTTTTACACCATTTTCATTTCCATGGAAAAGATCATTTCTCTGTCAATGTCACCCCATGGTCTCGACAATGTCCAATAGTGAGCCCTTTCTCCTGTGAGGGAAAGAACAGGGATAGACTACTAGCTATCATTTGGTAAAGAGGCGTTTTCTGCTAGCCTCTGATGGCATGACGCTTGGTGAATGATTCAACTCTCATTTCTATAGTCGAGGACTGCATGGTGAAGCTTCATATGATGGTCTAATTTGTTTATTGAGTTTCAGTTGTGGCCTAGCGATGATGGTTGCCAAGCTTCTCCTCCACTGGATTGCAAGGTAGCTGATGGCAGTTTGTTGCATTACTTCTCCATGTTGCTTGAGTTTTTTGTTCTAGTGCACTTCGAGATGGTTGAAAATCATGAGTTTGGGGTGCTATACTAGCATGTTCGTGGCTCAATGGCTCCTGGAATGTAGGCAGATGCAACTTATTTTCTTGTATTGGCCAATTATTAGTCACTCTATTGTTCCTCTGTTTATTTTTCTGTCTCTCCACTGGAGATTGCTCCCTCTAGTGTTTCTTATTCATTGTATTTGCCTGTAATTTTGTCTCGCTGGCTTTTACCAACTTTGATGCCTTTGATCCTTGCTGTACTTGTATTTTGATAAGAAAAAAAAGAGTTGCAAAATGATGTTATTTTGGATGGTATCAAGAATGTATATGTGTTAAGGTGAATGGTTTTCCATGTGAATAGCTAAATGATAAAAGCATCACTAACATAGAAAAAAATGAGAAGTGTGATATTTGGCATCGACTAGACATCTTGAGTAAAGAGATCACCATGTATTGACTAGCATATATTTGATATATGTTAGGATCTTGGATAAGAGAGTTACCACACAATGACAAACATAGATATAGTGTATATTTAGATCTCATATAAGGGGATCGTCATGCGTTAATGTCTATAGGATGGTGATGATACCGACTAGATTGGTATTGACAATATATAAGCAGAAATACTTGTGGTTGATTTTATGGAGTTTTGAATAGAAGCTGAAATGCAAATGAATACATGTTTGTCTTTTAACTCGTTGGATAATTATTTTTACTATATATTCATGTTTCAATAATATGTGGTCTGTTTCAAGACCATCACATGCACGCAGGAGAATTAGTTGAAGTGAATTGCTAAATTTTGAAATTTGATATATATTACCAAATTGCTTCTAAAAATTAAATTGATAACTAATTATATGATATATCTTAGCTTTAATAATCTAATAAGCTAATGGTTTTTCCCAAGCCATAAAGACATTCTTAAGCAAAACTATTGCTTATTTGATGTCTCACTTCTTGGCTAATGCAAACCATTTACCTGATTTCAACTTTTTGGTCAACTTTGCAATTGATCCTCTCTAAATTACAGTAACAAATCCACCTTTCCCTATTCAAGACTAATGAGCAAAAGTATCTGATGCGGACCAACCCAAAAACACCAGCAAGGACCCATTACATGTTACAAATGGTCCAATCACGTAGTCTAGGACAAAGGCATTGAAAGAGACAATTAATGCATTGGTCTTGAAAGTTTCAACCCGGTCAGAATTGCAAGGACCATTGGAGTATTAAGAGGAGACCTTAGTACATCTTATCCACGTGTAGGAGGGGTCCGATACAACCTTATTTGGGCCATGAAGTTAAGACAACAAAAGGATCCAAAAGAATCCTACTACAACATGGAAACATGGGATTGATGGGCTAGATGGAAGAGAATAAATAAACCTTATGGGCTTTGTTTAAGTTAGTTAGCTACAGTCCAAGGCTTGTTTGGGCTTAATTAAGACTTTCTTTTCAGTTAGGATCCAAGGCTTGTTTGGATTAAGTAATGAGCTTTTTAATTTAGGATTTTGGGTCAGTTTTCAGTGGACCTCATTTAAGTCCACATAAAAGGTCCAATAGGGTTACTTTTTAAGAACTATTTAAACTCATGTAACCCTAATTTCGGCAGCCGTTGATTAAACTTAATTCTGAACTTTTCAGTTTATGTGTGAGAGTGATTCTTGCATTCTTTAGTTCTTGAACGAACTGAATCCGACTTATCGAAGATTAACTGGCTTCGTGGCGTCATTCTAACCATTCCAATAGTGATGGTGCCTTAGGACAGGTTTCCATTGTGTCACACTCTTATTAGATCTTATTTCTTTAGTTCTTGAACGAACTGAATCTTTAGTTCTTGCATTCTCTAGTTCTTGAACGAACTGAATCCGACTTATCGAAGATTAACTGGCTTCGTGGCGTCATTCTACTCATTCCAATAGTGCTGGTGTCTTAGGGCAGGTTTCCATTGTGTCACACTCCTATCAGACCTTATTTCATCTTTCCAGGATCTTATCTCATTCTTGGTTGTGGGTTGCGTGACCACGTGATCACGAGGTTCGCATCAGTATCTATCTAGTATAGGTCATGTGTTTATAAAAATATCATAGACACCCTGATAAAACATGGTTAACATCAAAGTCACATCATATAAAACCTCATCATGATAGGTTTGATGGAAAAAAGACATACAAAGTTGTTTTGTCACATGAATCTCTCTATTCTCATTAAGCCACCGTAAATTATATGGTTTAGGATATGTAACAACAACAAAACTCAATTCATCTACCAAAGTAGTAGACACAATATTAGTGCACACAAAATTCGAGTTGTTTAAAGAAATAAATAGGCATTTCAAGTTTTCTAAGATATTTATAAGATTTTTTATTAAAACAAGTTGAAAATTAATATTTTTGGCATAAAATACCTCTATCTCAGTTTTTAGTGACCCTATGATCAATGATTTCTACGGCTAAAGACAATGGGTTTAGTGTGTCTTTTTTTTTTAAAAAAATAAAAGCCTCTAAAATTAAAAGAACAAAAATCTAATGCACAACCCTAAGTCTTTTTTATGGGTCAAGCGTGACACTTGTGTATGCGTTTTACCTGGTTTGTTATCTTTCTTCTTTTTTTCAATTTTTTAATTATATTTTACCGTCTAACTTCTTTGTTTTTTTCCTATTATTTAAAGCATTTTCATCCCCTTATATATTTGTTTTTTTTTCCTATTATTTTTTTTTAAATCCTTTGATATTCAAAATTTACTTTTTATTTACCTAAGAATATTTTTTGCTATTTAGTTTACAAAAAATATATCTATTTTTGCTATCTCAAGTTCATTTGTATATTTATTTAATTAATTATTATATTTATCAATTTTATCTCTTAATATTAAATTAATTAAGAATTATATATTTAATTTTTTTATTTGTTCTTTGTAGTATCATCAAGATCTCATTTACCTGTTTATTAGGTTTTGTCAGTTAAACTGGAATAACTCAATTTATTGCAATATATTACCCTCTTAATATTTAAAAAATATTTTTCAATGTGTTACGGTTTCAATATTTTACAAAATATGTTTTCTATGATACAGTAGTTCTTGAATTCATAGTTCAAAATCTCTTAAGAAAAAATAATAATATATATAGCATTTTAAAAAACATTATTCTAGATCCACTAGCAAGGGAGAAATTTGATGGTTATTTATTATTTTTTATATTAATAAATTGAAAATATTTATAAAATTAATTGAATAATTTTTTAATTCAAATGCACTGTAAAAAGCATTTTCAAATAGTTTCTAAACACATAACCAAAGTTAGGGTTAAGGAAACATTTATAGACGTATAATTAATATATCTTTCATTATAAATTAAGTGATTGCTTAAAAAAATATCAGTCATGTTTATTTTTGAAATTTAAAAAAATATATATGAATGTTTTAAAATTTATGCTTTGGGAGAAAAATAAAATCATTTTTTTACATCTATAATTAAAAAATTATTGTTTTCTTTTGGATATCACCTGGACGATAAACATGTTAAGTATAGGATAAATCACTCAACTTGTTCAATAAACAAATGATTATCATGGTTTGTAGGATTAGTCATGATATGCGTAAACTGCTCCAAGCACTCACGTTAATAATAAATAAATAAATAGTATATTACAATTTAGTAGATTTATATTTTGTTTAAAAGTAAGATTGAGGTTTCTTAAAATATTTTTAATTTTTAACAAATTATTTTTGAAGTTAGTAATCAAAATGATATGAATATATAAAAAATTATTTTTAAAAAATATATATATTTTTAAATAACTTTAAAAATACAATGACAAACCATATTCTGAAAGGCAAGATTGGTTCATCCGAGACAATGCAATTAAGAATAAAATACAATTTTACTATTACATAAATATCAGCGAGGTGGAGCTCGTTGTTGGTGCTAGCTATCCTTCTTGGTTCATGACTGACAATGAACACATTTATTTTATTAGGTGCTTAAATGGTGTTAAGTATGAGAGCCTAATTTAGGCTTTATTGAAAATATTGGAATTTTTGGAGACCAAATTTATTTTTTATCAAGTTAATTAGTTGAAATTTTGAGGCAAAATTGCAAAAAAAAAAAATCAATATTTTAGAGGTCGATTGGGGTAAAATTGAAAAGTCCACAACTAAGGACCATTTTGTAAAAAGCATTGAACTATAAGGATTCAATTAGCTAAAATCAATGGTGAAATTGAAAGAAAATCAAAGTTTAAGGGGCAATTGAGGGTCAAATTGCACAAATCTAAGACCAAGGACTAAAATGAAATAAACATGTGAATTTAAGGCTCCTATTGAAGTTTCTCTAGGAAAAATAGAAAATAATTGAAATTGTTTGGATCAATATGATATGTAATTAAAACAATTAAACATTGAAGGATCAAATAATACTTTAGTCCAAATCATAGCACAAAAAAACGTTGTTTTGAAAAGAAAGAAAGAGAAAAGGTAACAAACAATATAGTCTAGTTACTATTCATTGTCTTCTTTATCTACCTAAAAAGACAACCTAGAGACCTACTTTATAGATGCATTTGATACCTCTATACATCATCAAATAAATTTGACAAATCATATATTACAATGATGACCTCACATTTACCTACATTGTGGCATGGTCAGTATCTTTTTATTGACACCACAATCGTCTTTGCATCGCCCCAAAGGTGACAGCTCAAGCAACCTTAAGTTGTTAAATGTTATAGCTAAAGTACTTATTTTGAGCCAATAGTTAATGTTTTTGGATTGAATCAGGGGCTCAAATGTTATCCCTAGTAAAGATCATATTGTCCTCTTCCACCACCTATAAATAAAGGTTAATCATATGCTCAAGACATCAAGAAATTTGAATCTAAAGTAGGAAAAAACCAATTTAAAACCCATATTTTGTTTCCTCCAATTTTGGCAGCTCTTCAGCCCTTCTTCTGCACTACCTCTAACTCTTTTTTTTCAACACCAAAAGCAATAATCTTTAAAAAAAAATATGGATCCGATACAAGATATTTGATTCTATGAAATTTCTAAAAATAATCCCTATTAAAAAAAAGTTTCACACATATATTCACACATAATTTTTTTTTGTGTGCATATTTTCTCATATTGAAAGACTACCTAAGTCAAGGGGATACAATGTCATTATGATGGTTATTGACAAATTCAGCAAATATAGTCATTTTATCCCATTATCCCACCCATACACAACAGTCAGCATAACACAACAATTCATGGAGAATATATTCAAGCTGCATGATATTCCACAGAGCAGTGTGAGTGATAGAGATGCAGGTTTTACTAATGTATTTTCTAGAATACTGAAAGTATATTCTAGAATGTAATATAGGGTATTTGACACATGTATATAAAGCTGTTAATAACACACTGTTTAGGTGCAGAAATATTACAGCAGAATAAATTCAAATTTTCCTTTTCTCTCTAAACTCTTTATGTCTCTTCTTCTCTGCACAGTTTCTTCACTCTTTTACTTATCTCAACATGGTATCAGAGCTATCATGCCAACATATGAATTGATCCAAACTTCATCAATTTGATCCTAAAATGGATCCGTCAAAAAACAAATTGTAGATGAAGAAACACATCGTTTAATACAAATTTGATTATGTGATTTCCTTTGTTCTTCTTTACATATAGATCCGTGTTGCTGATATGGCATCATCTAGCATTTTTCATGTCAAATCAAGATGAAGATGATTGTCCATGTCGTCGCTGCTCCTCATTTACAATATTCCTCATGGTAATGCCATTCCTTTCAAACCTTCACTCAGTAATAACCTTCTCAATCTCAATATTAAGCTAATGTAAACCATTAGAATGCAATTTCCTTCCATTAATCACGCATAAGAAGTTCTGCCGCTCCTCATTTAATTGTCTTGTTCATCTGTGAGACTACATTTTAGCATAAATTTCCAATTCTCCACTCTCCAGTCTCCACGCATCAATTACTGTATTCAAATTTTGTGCAACAAAACTAAAGCTCAAACAGAGCAGCAACAGAGCAAAAAAAACTGAAAAAGAGCATCATGCATCGTGAAGAGGAGTATGAAGGCAAAACCTGCAAATGAAACCACCGAGCATTAAATCTCTACAGAAGTTACACCTGAGCATTGAACTATGCAAAACATTACAACCAGACATTGAAATCTGCAGAGAGTTATTGCCTGAGCTGTTAATACTGTAACTGTAATAGCAAAATAATTAGCACTAAATATCCTGCCAGTTATATGTGTATATATACCATGTAATACTAAGTAATAAGATGAGGTGATCTTTCACAGAATTATATCAGTGTTTAAAGCTTTATATATCCCTCCTCATCAGATCAATCACTTGTTGCCTTTAATATCACTGCACAAATCAACAAAAGATTAACCTCCTCCACTTTCCCAAAATGGCGTGCTCAATTTGAAGCCCTTCTTATTGGCTACGATTTACTTGATTATGTTGAAGGTACACTACAATGTCCTACCTCCTTTAAAAACACCTCAGACGACATCAACAAAGCCTACTGGACCAGGCATGATAAACTAATCCTAAGTGCCATTCTCACCTCCACATCACCGACAATCACACCACTCATTGCTGCAGCCAAGACTTCTCATGAAGCTTGTGGAAAACTAAAAACACTATATGCTAGCTGATCAATAACTTGGGCTATGCAATTGAAGTAAGAACTCACTTTGATTCAGCGTGGGCATCGATCAATCACAGATTATCTTCATGTTGTGAAAACCTTGGGTGACAAAATAACCATCATAGATTATTTCATTTCAGATGATGATTTAACCCTATATGTGTTGAATGGATTAGGACCCGACTATCGGGAAATTGTGGCTCCAATTAGAGCCCGAGAATCGCCATTAACCTTTGAAGAACTGCACAACCTCTTGGTTGGCCATGAGGCGTATCTGCAATGATTAGACACAACAACACAACAATTGGTAGTTTCAGCTATTTACACTAAGACGAAACCTTATGGGTACAGAGGAAACCAGCAGTGGTCACGGGGATCTCACAAGTCAAGCACAGACAAAAGCTCTAATGGAGGACAACGTGATGGATGATGCTTCAACAATAACTCTAGCAGACCCAACAACAACTTTAATCGGCATTACCAGCCCAAATGTCAAATTTGTGAACAACTAGGTCATACCGCAAGATCTTGCCCTCAATTTCATCCTCACAATGCCTCTATTAACTGAGCCACTTAAGCCACTAGAAAAAAACACCAATTGGTCACTTGACTCGGTTGCCTCGCACAATATAACAGGTGATCTTTCTAAGTTATCAATTCATTTTGAGTATGATGGAAATGATGAAGTTTCACTTGGTGACGGTTGAGGTTTGGCGGTTTCCCACATTGGCTCTTTGACTTTACCATCCCCATTTCACAACTTTACCTTGCATGATACCCCTATGTTCCGAATATTCATAAAAATTTAATTTTAGTTCATCATTTTACTAAACAGAATAATGTCTTTATTGAATTTCATCCCTTTCATTTTCTTGTGAAGGTTGCGATCACGGGGGCGAAACTACTAAGAGGAGCATGCAATGATGGTATTTACACCTTTCCGACTTTGATGATGACATCCTTAAAGGTTGCTTATGTGCATGAACGGACTTCCATTGATGGTTGGCACAAGCATCTCGGACATCCCTCTCTTAAAATTGTTCATCGGCATATAAAAAAAAATTTCTTCCCATTTCATCACAAAAAAACATTTCATCTTTATGTCACCCATGTTCTATTAATAAACACATCAACACCCTTTCTGAACCACAAGTCTACAAAGTCATGAACCTCTTGAACTTATCTACATGGATGTGCCTGCTAGCTATACTAGCACTAATGGCTCACGATATTATCTTATTTTTATTGATCACTATACAAAGTACATTTGGTTTTACCCCATGGCGACTAAATCCGGTGCCTCAACCATTTTTCCACACTTTAAAACATTTGTTGAAACCCGTTTCAAAAAAAAATTAGAACACTATACTCTGATAATGGTGGTGAGTTTATTGCCCTCAGATCATATCTCTTACGACATGGCATAACTCACTACACCACTGCCCCACACACCCCTCAACAAAATGGTGTCTCTAAACGTCGTCATCATCATATTGTTGAAATAGGTCTTACCCTACTTCATGATGCCAATCTCGATTTCTCATACTAGCCATATGCATTTCAAACATCATCTTACCTTATCAATCGTCAACCAACACCACTTCTACAACACAAGTCCCCTTTTGAGGCTCTTTTCGACCAAAACCCAAGTTATTTAAAACTTAAAAAATTTGGGTGTTTCTGTTTTCCACTCACAAGAGCCTATAATTCCAATAAAATGCAACCAAAATCCAAAGCATGCATTTTTCTTGGATATTCCTCAACTCAAAATGCTTTCCAGTGCTATTATCCTTATTCCAAAAAATTTATTATCTCTAAACACATGTTGTTTGATGAAGCTCAAAACTACCCAAACCAGTCAACCCAAAGTCTGGTCTCCCCTCCCAACTAAGTCCATCCAAACGTTCACCCTGTCTCATCTCTTCATCTCAACTCTCCAATAACATCTGTGCTCCCATTAATGGTACCCACTGCATCAACATCAACATCATCCTCGGCAAGCCCAAATACTATTACTGCATCCTCTTCAGGTAATTTCACATCTCCCGTCTCTTCTACCTTTGATTATTTGCAACACTCCACACTCTCAAATTGCATCATCTTCACCCCTGATCATAGATCGACCTTCCTTATCCTCGCCAACACCCTTTGTTGCCCGTTTCTCACCATCACCCCGCCATACTCACTCCATGATCACTCGCTCGATGAATCAAATTTATAAACCTAAGCAAATCCACATAGTGTCCAAATACCCTATCCCACTGACAATTGAACCCACAGCCATCAAACAAGCCATCTCCTAACCTCGCCGGCGTGCAACCATGTCCACTGAACTCACTGCCCTCATGAAGCATGGGACATGGGATTTTGTGCCACCCCCTCCAATTGTGCACTCGTGGTTTGTAAATGGGTGTTTCGAATAAAACAAAATGTAGATGGTTCAATTAATCGATTCAAAGCTCAATTAGTTGCCAAGGGCTTCCATCAATGACCCGGGGTTGATTACAAGGAAACTTTCAGCCCCGTTGTCAAACCTGCAACTATATGCACTACGCTTACCATCGCAGTCATGAATGGATGGGAACTACGTCAATTGGATGTCCATAATGCTTTTCTTAATGGTGCACTAACTAAGATTGTTTTTATGATGCAACCACTAGGTTTCTGATATGTGACCTACCTAAATCATGTCTGTCGATTAAAGAAGGCCATTTATAGCATTAAACAAGCACCCAGGGCTTGGTTCACAACCCTCAAAACTCCCATCAGTCAATTGGGTTTTCAAAACTCCAAAGCAGACTCGTTACTCTTCATTTATCACAGTTGTTCCACACTATGTTATCTGTTAGTTTATGTTGATGATCTTGTCCTTACAGGCAATAATCCTACACTTATGAATACTATTGTTCAATAGTTTCCCTCAAAGACATGGGGACTCTACACTTCTTCTTGGGGGTTGAGGTTATTCCCACGCAGACTAACCTCTTCTTCACCCAACACAAGTACATCCGTGAACTATTGGAGAACAAAAACATGAGTGGTGCTAGAGATGTGTTAACACCATTGTCCACAACAAAAACTCTTCAGCTAGTTGATTGTAGTGCAGTTGTGGACAATACTGAATTTCATAGGATCATGGGTAACCTTCAATACCTCTCCTTAACAAGGTCTAACATCTCATTTGCAGTTAATAAACTCTCCCAGTACATGCACAAACCAAATGCACTCCATTGGAAAGCCACCAAACGACTTCTACGGTACCTGAAACAGACCATCTTCTATGGAATTTGGATCCTGCACAAAAATTCACCAGTGTTAAAAACATTTTCTCATGCCAATTGGGCTGGGAACGTGGATGATAGTACATCAAAATCTGCCTACATTATTTTTTTGGGACATAATCCCATTTCCTGGACGTCCAAGAAACAACAAGCTGTTGCAAGGTCCACAACAGAGGCTGAGTATCGGGCATTAGCCAATGCAGCCTCCGAAACAATGTGGGTATCCAATCTTCTTCAAGAACTTGCTTTCCCAATCACATCCTCTCCCATTCTCCCATGTGACAATCTTGGAGCTACACACCTCAGTTTAAATCCAATCAATCATTCGCGAATGAAACACATTCAAATTGATCTTCACTTTGTGCATGATTTAGTCCAAAAAGGCAGCCTTCAAGTCAGTCATGTCCATACCCAGGACCAGCTTGCTGATCTACTCACCAAGCCATTGTCTAAACTACGAATGCATGAACTACAGAATAAGATTGGACTTGCCGACGGAAGCCCAATCTTGCAGGGGCGTATCAAGGCAGAACCTGTAAATGAAACCACCGAGCATTAAATTTCTACAGAAGTTACACCTGAGCATTGAACTTAGCAAAACATTACAACCAGACATTGAAATCTGCAGAGAGTTATGGCTTGAGCTGTTAATATTGTAACTGTAATAGCAAAATAATTAGCACTAAATATCCTGCCAATTATATATGTATATATACCATGTAATACTGAGTAATAAGATGAGGTGATCTTTCACATAATTATATCAGTGTTTAAAGATTTATAAGTAGTACACACACACAAGAATACTTGTTCCTATTTGTGTTGCTGCTATGGCATCTTCTTCACCTGCTTCAGCAAGATTCTCATCATCACTTCTCTTATCTTGTTCTTCACCTATTCTTCTCTCCACTCCTTCAATCAAACACTCAATATTCGAAGAGTTTGTTTAAAAAAAACCCTCTAGATCTACTCCTTATGTTCCAAATTTAGGTCAACAAAAATCATCTGCACAGTCACCTGCGATTCATCCTTCTCTATCATTGATGGAGTCAGATTAGAGGGCGAGGAGAACATCATTGAACTAATGGTAGAAGTTTCCTGTGTAGCTGCCCATGCTGAATACTATGGCTGAACTTGAATATGTGATTCTGCAGGAGGATTTTGGTGGAGTTGAGGTGAGAAAAGTCACATTTGATCTAGAAAGAAATGAGAGGTTTGTTTGGAAAGTGCAGAGGAACATCGCAAAAACAAACACGAAGTACACCATTGCAGTATGAGGAATTTCCTTCTTCGACATGCTTTTGCTGCATTGCCCTTAGGAAGACAATGTTTATATGCGAGAGAGAAGCGAATGAGGCGGCTGCTGAGAAGAATTAGTTGTAAAACCCTAGATTTTATATTTTGTATGGTGTCGTCCATATGTACTCTGTCATTTTATGTGTCCCGTACTATTGTTTTGACAAAGATAAAAAAAATAAAGAGAATTAGAAAATGTATTCTTACACAGATTAAGAAATTCATCAACAAATGAAAACTTCAGAAAAACTGAAGTAGACAAATGAAATTCAAACTCATTCTATCACCTTTCTTCCCTCTCATTTCTTTCTTCCCATCCCTCTCTTCTCAAAAAGATGAAAAATTTCAGGAAAAAAACTAAAGTAGACAAATGAAATGTATTTTCTCTCTCTTCTATCTTCTTTTCCATTTGAGCATTTTTTTCTTCTCAATCGCATTTAAACTCATCTTTATTTTACATAGTGATTTTTGTCAAAAAGGATTTAGTACTCATATGTTTTGTTTTCATTGCTGCAATATCATGCTTGATTTGTCAAAGCAAGAGATTAAGGTGGAATGTTAGAGTGTATATTCTGGAATACTGAAAGTATATTCTAGAATATAGTATAGGGTATTTGACACATGTATATAAAGTTGTTAGTAGCACACTGTTTGGGTGCAAAAATATCATAATAGAATAAATTCAAAATTTCCTTCTCTCTCTGAACTCTCTTCTTCTCTGCACAGTTTCTTCACTCTTTTACTAATCTCAACATTTTGGAGAGAAATATTTCGTTTGAGTGGAACTGACCTTTTGTTGAGTTCAACATACTATCCACAAATAGATGGTCAAACCGAGACCATAAACAAGTGGTTAGAAGGTTACCTAAGGTGTTTCACCAGTGACCGACCCAAGGACTGGGTCAAGTGGCTGGCCCTGGCCGAGTGGTCATACAATACCTCAATCCATTCTTTGATGGGTCTTACTCCCTTTGAAGTGGTGTACGAACAAGCTCCACCATGGTTACAACCATACGATCCCCAATCACGACTATCCAAGCAGTGGAAGATGAGATGAAAAGCTGTGATTTCCCTTTGACACTTGTTCATAAAAACCTGCAAGAAGCATAATCATACTTGAAACATTTTGCTGACAAGAATCAAACAGATAAAGAATATGAGGTAGGAGACTAGGTTTGCTTAAGGTTGAGACCTTACCGACAAGTAATGGTGGCAGTAAAAAGGAACGTAAAGCTCCCGACAAAGTATTTTGTCCCATTTCAGGTCATTCAACGGGTTGGGGAGGTAGCGTATAAGCTCGATCTACCTCAGCACTCAAAGATCTACCAGATCTTCCATGTTTCATGTCTAAAAAAGAAGGTGGGTGCTCGAGTCAGCCCTAGCCCTACTTTACCCATTATCATGGAAGATGGGACTTTAGCTCCAACGGTACAAAAAGTGTTGGCTAGAAGGATGAAGATGAAAGGGAAAATTGTTGGCACTAAACTCTTGATACAATGGGAAGGTTCGAATGAAAAAATGCTTTGTGAGTTGATGTGAATGATCTGTGAAGACAATATCCCGAACTCGTGGGCGAGTTCTTCTGAAGGGAGGGGCTATGTAATGTGCCTGATGGAGACACGGGCATAAGGGCTGGCAAGATAATGGACACGCGACACGTTGGAAAGAGGAGCGTAGGGAATCTAGGCGCTATGGATTGGAGACACGGGGTAGCCGGGATGAGTGACACTGGGCTTTTTGATCTGTCTATTTAATTATTTATTCAATATTGAATTTATTCTTTATGTTATTGTACACGTTCTAGTTCTGTTCATAGTTGTCAATACCATTCCGGTCGCCGTTCCGGTTTTTCAATTGGAACAGAACGTTCTGGCGTGCCGTTTCGATGTCGTACTGTTTATATATAAATAATTATGTGTGTGTGTATGAAAAAATAATAATTTAACAAGCATTATCAAAATTTGAATTCCTTTTCATTTAAAATATTTTAGGATTTTTAAATTATTTTGATGTATAAATGTTAAAAATATATATTCTTTTAAAATAGATTTTGAACCCGGAACGGCACGTCCGGAACAAAAGCAAGACGTTCCGATCGAAATTTCCAGAATAGACCGAAATTAAAACCAGGACAAAACACAACATTGTTTTATCCCGATTTTATCAATGGGATAAAATGTTCCGGCTGTTCCGGACATAACGGAACATATTTTACAACACTAGTTTAGTTAGTAGTTATTATTTCTTAAATTCTGTATTTAAGGCACTGTTTGAATTAATGAAAGATAACTTGAAAACCAAATATTGCTCAATGCAAAGGAGGTCTCTGTAACCTCAACAATCCAGAATCATTCTGTAGCAAAATACAACTTAAATCGTAACAGGAGCCCCCCTCGATTGGTGCCTTCGTAAGTTTGATTCTTTCTTCTTCGGTTTTCTTCCATTTGAAACCACCATTTACTATTTTCTTTTCTGCACAAAACCGGTGTTTTCTTGAAGCAGATATATTTTTAATTCCCAAGTTGGTGTCACTTTCATCTCCCCTTTTCCTTTTTTTATTAATAACTTTTTCGAAATCTTGTTTTCTCAAGAATTAACAAGTTTTGGATCTAATAGTGCTCTTTTTTGTTTTGAATTTTATATATTTTTTGACAGCTCGATTTTTTTTGTTTAAATTTGGGAAGCAGGAAGAAGAATTTGATGCGAATATAAAATGTTTTGACGCTGGTCTCTGCTCTTTTTTTTTTTTTGAGTTTGCAGGAGGACCATGTGAGTAGAGCTTGTTTGATTTCAAGAAAAAAATGTGGCGTTTCAGCTTAAGAGTTTGTTCAAATTTGTGGAAGATTCCATCATGGTCAACACTATGGTTGGAAACTGAAACAATCACGGAGCATTTTTTACATTATATCTCCATACAAATCTGGGATCCAAGAAAATTTACTTGAATCTTTTGGAGCTATTTCTTTACTGCTGTACTCATTGATTTGACGGCTCAGAAAAAGAGGGCTATAGCAGCGTTGAGTGATAGTGAGGCCCAGTTCTGCTGTTTATTGTATTTTTCCATTTTTCACTTTAGTGTTTGCGGATACTCTTTCCATAAATGTTTTCGCAAGACCAGCTCTTTTTTCTCTCGAATTTCTGTTAATGCATTCTGGTTCTTGCGTTTTGAGCACAAAGGGTGTCAAGATCTGTACGATTTTTTTTTGGGTGGCGGATTTACAATTTGTTGATCAATCAAAGGAGGGGGCCAATACAAACTTACAGGCTGTGAAATTGGTTCTTGTCATTAGTTCTTGAGGAACTTGTGTCAAATAGTGTTAAGGGTCTTGTCAATGAAGGTATGCTACATCTATAACCGGAAGTGTATAGTTTTTTTGTCGGTTGTTCTTGTCTTTTGAATTTAACATGGATGGGACAGTGTAATAATGCATGAAATGTCTTAGTGCGTCTTGTAGACAAGCTTTTGTTGTGGCTATAAATGTAATGGGGACTTTGGTTAAGAGAATAAGTGGAGGTTTTTGATAAATTGATTTTGTGGTGGTAGTGATGAGTAGAGAGGAGAAGAGAGGGAACCAAGAGAAAGGTGGCTCAGACGTTGCTGTGAAGGTTGTTATTGCAGTTAAAGCCTCCAAGGAGATTCCTAAGACTGCTTTGGTCTGGGCTTTGACTCATGTTGTGCAACCTGGAGATTGCATTACTCTGCTTGTGGTTGTCCCTTCACAGAGTTCAGGTATACTTTTCATCTTCTTTCAGTAACTTCATGCTTGTGATTTTATAATCTTAATTATTTTTTTTTGCCTGGGGTCATTATAGTTTGATACTTCATTATTGATGTTGCTCTTGTTACAGTCGACTATTTCTTTACTTTAGGATTTCAATATCAATCTAATTCTGCTTTGTCATTTCCTTTTATAGGAAGTACTTTGGGGTTTGACTTTCTTAATTTGATGGTAAATCTGATTGTCTTTTCACTAATTCTTCAGGCCGAAGATTATGGGGATTCCCAAGATTTGCTGGTGACTGTGCCAATGGTCACCGTAAGTCTCATTTGGGAGCAACCTCAGATCAGAAGTTTGACATTACAGATTCCTGCTCCCAGATGATCCTTCAGCTTCATGATGTTTATGATCCAAACAAAGTAAGTGCCCCATTCTAAGTTCTCATGTATGTTAAACTCCGTGTATGCCTATGCTGATACTATGTTTTGTATCCTGATTCCATTCACAGATTAATGTGAAGATAAAAATTGTATCCGGCTCACCTTGTGGGGCAGTCTCTGAAGAAGCCAAGAAGGCACAAGCCAACTGGGTTGTATTAGACAAGTGATTTTCCGATCTTTGTTGGGTTTTTACCATCATATTTTATCCTTGTCAGTTTAAAAACATACCTTTAAGATTTTGAATTAATAATTTCTTGCTTCATTCAAGTTCTCAATATTTATTTGCATGATCCAGAATATATGTAGATGCTAATGATTCATTATTTCATCTGGGCTTCTTCTATAGACAGCTGAGGCATGAGGAAAAATGCTGCATGGAAGAGCTGCAATGCAACATAGTGGTTATGAAAAAGTCCCAGGCAAAAGTCCTCCGCTTGAATCTTGATGGATCATCGAAGGAACCTGAAGTTGTCGGCCCATCACCCTCCAAGATAGATGAAGCTTCTGAGAACCATTCCAAAAATAAATATGGTTCTCCAGGCTCAATTCGAGGGCCAGTAGTTACTCCAACAAGTAGTCCAGAGCTTGGAACTCCATTTACTGTGACTGAGGCAGGGACTTCATCAGTCTCCAGTGATCCAGGAACTTCACCATTTTTTATCTCAGACATAAATGGAGAACAAAAGAAAGAGGAACCACTGGTCATTGAAGAAAATAGGGATCTGGCTGAATGTAGTTCAGACACAGACATTGAACATTTATCTCCAGTTTCAAGTTTAAGGTTTGAAACATTGGTAGGAGAGTTGCCTAGTTCTCACCAGTTGCCTAGTTCTCACCTTCATTCCTCAAGACACCTAGAAGAAGGCTCTCAGAGAAGTTACAGTATGGCGCAAACATCAACAACTATAGCTTTGCTAGAGAAGTTCACAAAACTTGATCAACAAACAGGAATTGGGAAGTCAAACTACAGGACTGATGTAAACTTGAGTGGAAACATGAGAGAGGCAATCTCATTATCCAGAAATGTGCCTCTTGCCCCCCCTCCTTTGTGTTCTATATGTCAACATAAGGCACCTGTATTTGGGAAGCCCCCAAGGTGGTTTAGCTATGCTGAGTTGGAGCTTGCTACTGGAGGATTTTCAAAAGCCAATTTCTTGGCAGAAGGTGGGTTTGGATCTGTTCACAGAGGTGTATTGCCAGATGGCCAGGCAGTTGCTGTCAAGCAACACAAATTGGCTAGTTCACAGGGGGATATCGAATTTTGCTCTGAGGTGGAAGTCCTTAGCTGTGCTCAGCATCGTAATGTTGTTATGCTCCTTGGCTTTTGTATTGAGGACAGAAGGAGGTTGTTAGTGTATGAATATATATGCAATGGGTCACTAGATTCTCATCTCTATGGTAATTTTTTTTTATATCACTGCAAGAAGAGCTTGGTGCTTGCATAACTGAAAAACACAGTATGATCTTAATGATGTGCCATTTGTTTGGCAAAAACAAGTGCCTTTAATTTGATGCCAATTTTTGTTGCAATTTACTAAGAAAGCTTTATTCTTCAGGATGTCATAGGGAGCTATTGGAATGGTCTGCACGTCAAAAGATTGCAGTAGGAGCTGCTCGAGGGTTACGTTATCTTCATGAAGAATGCAGAGTAGGTTGCATTGTCCATCGTGATTTGCGGCCTAACAACATTCTCATAACCCATGATTTTGAACCACTGGTATGAAATTTCGTCATTTCCTTTTTTAAATTAGACACTTGGAAATGTAAATGTTACTCAAAAATGCTTCATATTTACATCAGTCGTCTTCTTTTTACTGTCTGTTTTGTGGTAACTTGTTTCCAGTATCTCATAACAGAAACAGAGTAGAACCTTTGTAGACCATCATTTTGTTTTCATGTATGCATCACCTCTGTTCTATCATGAAGAGGAGCTTGGCAAGCTTATAGTATTATTGTCATCTTCAGAATCTCTTGGAAGATGTATCTGGAGATATTTTTCTTGTGTTTCTTGGTGTACGAAACCTGTATTTTCACTTGCCAACTTGTTGAATTTATTGATCCTAGTTCAGCATTTTATTGCTAGGTTGGAGATTTTGGCCTAGCAAGGTGGCAGCCTGATGGTGAAACTGGAGATGATACAAGGGTGATTGGAACATTTGGGTAATTTCAGATAATGCCTTTCCCCCTTTTCTTCTACATGCATTTTTTCAGTATTGAACTAGATCTCTGCTGCAGGTATTTGGCTCCAGAGTATGCTCAAAGCGGTCAAATCACAGAAAAAGCTGATGTTTATTCCTTTGGAGTTGTTTTGGTTGAGCTTGTTAGTGGCCGAAAAGCAGTGGACCTCAACCAGCCAAGGGGCCAGCAGTGTCTCACGGAATGGGTATGCTTTAGGAATCAGTTTACTAATCCTTAGCTTTAGCTTTTTATTCCACAATATTTATGCTAGTATTTTATTGCTTTGTTAGGCTGTGTTCAGTGTAATCTTGCGAAGACATTGTTGAAATAAGTGACAAAAACTACCCAATAAAATTTAGAAAGAACCATGCGGCTTCCATTCTGTAGCTTCTCTGTTCTTATATTCTAATTCTTAAGCATGTTGATCTGGATAGGCACGTCCTCTATTGGAAGAATATGCCATAGATGAGCTGATTGATCCACAGCTTGGTAATCACTATTCAAAACAGGAGGTTTACTGCATGCTCCATGCAGCATCATTATGCATACGACGGGATCCTCATTCCAGGCCTCGAATGTCTCAGGTAAACAAAACTTTCGATTTTAAAAATATTCAGGCTTGCCTTATAATACATGAATCTGAATGAGCGTGTCCTGATGCATTTACACTTGATCAAAGCTGCATAGACATCCATAGGCCCTACAACACCAGAACAATGGGTTAAGTTTGCATTGTTATCAAAGCTGTATAGAAACAAATGTGAATGAACTTAAATCGATGTTATGAAGACACGGGATTTTGTTTTTGTTTTCCACTTTTATTTGGAGAAATTTCACCTTTTGTGTAGGAATTCATTGCGGGAACATGCTTTTGTTATTTTGTCAAATTTCTGATGAGAAAGATCTTGATATGCTTGACTCTCTTATGCGCACAGCATTTTGAGTTTTGGATGGTTATCATTAAAATTTAGGTCATGGCTTTGCTTATTTGTTTGTTATTTGGGAGAAGGTTCTCCGCATACTAGAAGGTGACATGCTTGTGGACACAAATTACATGGCAACACCCGGGTATGATGTGGGAAACCGGAGTGGAAGGATTTACATAGAGCAGGAGCAGCAGCAGCACCAGCAGCCGCAGCCAACACAACAGTGTGGTGGTCTCCTACCAACAAATGAGGCATTGGAAGGATTCAGTGGGAAGCTCTCCTTTGACACCCCAAAGCCAATTTTCATGGAAAGGGACAAGGCCAGGAGGATTTCATGCCAATATTCGTAAAGAGCTAACCCGTAATGAACAGCATATACGTATGGTGTGCCAATTATGTGGCTGGTCCCTTTGCATTTTGTATATCTCTCTCTCTCTCTCTCTCTATATATATATATATATATATATTTAATTTTTTTTACCTTTAGTGTTCTGTTCAAAGCCTTCTTGATTTTAGTGGAAAGGGGAGCAGGGGCAGCAATGTTTGGCGAATTTTTCGGTATTCTATTAATTATTTTTTAAAGAAAAAGTAGACACGTGAATGAAAGAGTCAAATTCATTAGTACAAAAATTAGTAAGAATATATTTAGCTTCCTTTTTTTTTTAAGTAATTTTTCTTGAAGTAGATCAAGAAAAGTGAATACTGGGATGCCATTAATTATTTTTGTAAGTACGATTATAAAAATTCTGGCAATAATCTAGAATTTCACGCAATATCCATGTAATTGGTAAATTATAGGAGTTGATCTTAAATAGCAATGATGCGTGAGGACCAGTGAATGCATATACTTTGAAAAAATGAAGCAGCTTTTGAGAGTCTCTCTCCCTCCCGCTGTTTGTAGGCCTGTCTGTCTTGGACCTTCATATCTGATTAGTTTTGAAACATTCGAGATTTGAGGGCCGGAGAGGATGAAGAAGCCGCAAGCAAACATGAAACATGAGAGCATTAAACGAGGGCGAGTGAGGGGTGGGACAGGAAAATCTTTTCATATCTTGGCTGCAATTTTTTGAATTTCAAAATCTTGGAAATGCAGTAAATCCAAGCATCAATTCTGATTACGACAAAGGCATGAAGATTGAGAACATAGTTAATTTGTCACTTGGCTGTTGCAGTAACAAATGAAATCCTGAAGCTAAGGGGGGCAATGCCGTAAGAAAATATTATACAAAATAACTTAAGCTGCCAACGAACTTGGTGTGAAGACATACCAGAATGGACTATTGTTTATACATACAGCCCTTAATTTTGAAAATCGGTAACTCAGTCACTTGACTATTGTTGAACCATTGTCTTACCACAACATCTGTTGCTTTTTCCTCCGAAAGTTTAGAGAGACCAATTGATGTTTTAAAAGGACAAGGTCAACAGGAGTATAGGTTTTAAAACATGAAGGCATGAAGACCAAGTTTTAACTTAATTCAAAACTCAAAAGCATTTTAAGGAACAACCAAACAAGGGAAGCACTCTATGGAATCCTCAGAAACTCTACACTAATAAGAAAAAGGCGGCCAATCTGGTTTGCAATATATTGTTAAGTGAAGATGGAACCACTAGTTCCCTGGAGAATCAAAAAGCAGTCAGCTGATGAGTGAATGGGTTCTTTGCTAAGGCTTCCTCATTTTGGACCTGGCATATCTACAGAGCACCGGTGCAAAAATACATTATGATGATGAAATATATTGATGTTTAAAGAGCAAAACAAGAGTGGAGAATAAGTACTCTATGTGCATGCCACCTCTGTCTGATGATGGCAAAGTGGTGTCTTGAAGATTCTCCATGACTTTAGTAGCCTGTTCAATTTCCTGCCAGAAAAGAAAAAAAGAACATCACAGGTTGGAGACTCATTTAGTCTTCCTAAACAGAGAATTTTGCAGCTACTAATCTAGATGTTAATAAGATGATAGTTTGATTGGGAAACTAAGTTTACAATTTAAAGTAAGAACTCATCAACAACAATGACCGTTATTCGCTCATTAGACAAAGGAAGAAATCCATATTGTGACAATGTTTCAATACAAAGAATCCTACAGTGCTGAATGGGTATACTTCTCAACCAAGATTATCAAGTGAGTATTCATGTTAAAGGTGAAAAACAGTAATGTGACTGCAGCTGTGTGAGTTATATTGCCAAGATTACACAAATCCCTTCACACCAACAGCTGGGTTGCATTTTCACTGACGCTGCCTTTTAAACAAATTTATGACAGCACCAGATGCCTGAAGGAGCCAAAGGCATCAGCACCAAAATGTGAGACTGAATTTAGTCTTATATATAAGTGGCAGTGGAGGCACAAGCCATACTAGGGAGATGGCCAAAAATGGAGCCTTTGATGCTGCCTTATAAACAATGGCCAACATCTAAGATGGTCCCAGATGCCTGCAGGATGCTCAGCATTGAAGGCATCGGCAGCCAAAGGCAAAACTGAATTCATTCTTACAAAGCTAAGTGACAGTACAAGCACAAGCCATATTAGGAGATGGCCGTGGATAAAAAAAATCCTGCTTTGTTTTCTTCACCAATGTCATTGATATCACTGTACTATCTGTTGTAGAAGTATTATTATTTTATTTTTTTTGTGCGAAGGCCATAGGCCCAAAGCACAAGCAATTTCTTTAACTGGTTGCATTAATACCTCAAAATCAGCAAAGGCAACTGGCATTCCACCTTTTGCACGAATTTTGAGCACGTTAAATCCAGGATATCTGAAAACAAAGGAGTTTAAGCCATCACATTTCCAAACTTGTAATATGATAGATAATCAAGACAACAGCAATACGAACATAATTAGAGTACAGAAAAGATTACTAAAGAGTCTCTATTGTGAGAGGGCAAACTAATACTCACTGTGATAGAACTTGCTTCAGTTCATCTTCAGTGCAATTTGGACCCAGATTTGCAATAAACAAAGTGGAACAAGGACGGGCACCTCCTTCTGCAGTCCTCTCCACTATCTCCTGAACCAACCATTTAATTCAAATGCATTTCCATGCCTATGGACTAATCACCAGAGTAAGGCTATGTGATCAACAGTTGGGATTCATGAAAGTGGAAAAGTTAATTGAAAATTCATAGACACATGTGAAATGCCAGCAGAGTGAGTTTAGTTTCATGTCCATAACTTTATTCACATTCCCTCTATCTCCTGAAAGTTTACTTGTTAAATACTAGCTAAAAATTGCAGCAATTTCAAGTGAGGGCATACAAACCAATAAGCACAACAAACAGGGTGGAGAACCAGGGAACAATTCTGTGAATTTTTTTTGCCTTTCAAGAATATTTTCCCCCTCTTAATGCACTAACAGTCATTTAAAGTTGTTCTCTGCTCATTTACACCCCTTCACATGAATCAACACCTCTTACAAAGGGTCAAACACTGTTTACTTACATTTTCTGCTACTGCAGCATTATCAGGATCACTTGCTGCCTCACTGCAAAGAAGCAGACAAAAGAAATGTCAGGGATGCACCAAAAAAGTTGGAAAAATTTCAAGAATTATTTTGCACCAGTAATCTAGTCAGTGGGAATCTTGAAATAATAAACTTTAAATTTAGTACAAAGTACAACTTTTAATCACATTTCTAACCTCTTTGCATTTTCTAAATCACCATGGTTGGTAGTATCAACATTGTTTATTTCAGGATCTTCTTCAGCGTCGCTTTCAACTATACATGGGAACATAATCAAACAGAACCAAAGCAAAATCACATGTATACAACTGAAAAGAAAAATTGGAGAACAACAAATAAACATGAACAACAAGGCACGCATATCAGTAGTTACCATCATCACTTGATGTTTCGTGAGCATCGGATGGCTTTGTGGTTCGTTTATCTATGACAACATAGGCTCCACTACCTGCATAACAAAGAAGGTCAATTGCCTATCAAACACGTTTTGGAAATAATAATTCTGTTCAGTAAATGTTCAGCCATGTACCTGGTTTACGTTTTCTCCTCGAGTTTGATCTGGCAAGTTCAATATGCAGAGTGGATCCGCTTTGAGGATCAAATTTTACTCCCTAAACATGATCAACAATGAAAGATGGGATTACAAACATGCATGGATTCCCAAGAGATTCAAACACTTTCATCATCACCATAACCACCTGTACATATTCACAATCCCATATGTCATCTATCCTTCTAAACAAAACGTAAGCATGACCATCCATTACGAATCAGAAACGAAACCCCAGATGCTTGTTTGTTTACAATAATTTAGTTCAACAGCCTAGCTATATAACATAAGGAATCCCCCTCTTCGCCGTGGAAATATTGTATTTCGGCAGAAAGAAAAAATAATTCTGTAAAAAAAGAAGAGAGAAATAAAGGACTCACATTTAAAGAATGCAAAGCTGCGATGGCTGATTGGTGATTGAAAAAGGTAGCAAATGCAACAACCTGCAAAGTAAACAAACATATTCAAACTTGTTCATCTTGAATTATTCATTTATATTTGAAATATCTCCCTCACCTGGTTACCGCGACCGGTGTACTTGAGCTGGCAAGATTCAAAGCCAGGGCGACGCCGAAAAAGGTTATGAATTTCACGCGCCTTCACGTCATCCGGTAGTCCCGATACGAACAGTGTGTTTATCCCGTTGTTCCACTCTCCTCCTGGCGCTGCTGCCGGCGGCAGCTGGTAATATGGATCGTAGGGCTGGTGATGAGTATGTGACATTATTCTTCTTTTTATTATTAAATTTAGATGGCTGGTTACCAGAACTTGTGGCGGTGAAGACGACGGAGGAGGAACAGGGGAGATGAGGAGGGGAGTGGAGAAGCGAAGTCTTGCAAATCGCACCACCAATACATCAATTTCTTAATTGGGTCCCATTCTATTATCCTTTTATGAATTAAGTACATGAAGTATTAGAAATTATCAATTACTCCCTCTCACCCAAATTCATAATTGATTACCCTTCCCATTTTTACTAGGATACCGTCCCTGAAAGAAAATAAAATTATTTTATTCTTATCACATAACTTCCACATTTAAAAGAATAATTGTATCTCTCTCTCTCTCTCTTTTAGTTTATACTAAATATTGAAATAAATAATAGTACAACAACTATCTTTGTCTTGGATATCTTAATTAAAGATTGGGTGGTAAATACCACTTAAAACATGCTCTTAATATTTAATATTTATCTACATGCTTTGATTGTTCTTGAAAGATGATCAGGTAAGGTGAATTATCTATGCTAACACAAGTCAAAATCTAACATAATTCAAAATAAAAGATGATAATTTCACAAGTCCAACTATCATAAAGTTCAAATTAACATAAAATGAACCACGAGCCCTGAAATTTCTCCATCTCTAAGTAACCCTAAAACCAATTCTAAATTAATTAACAAGAAATTAAGAAAAGGAAGTGGAAAATGAATTAATCGTGTATTTATACCGATGAAATGCGTTGGCAATCTTATATATTGGACCTTTGGGACGTAGTCTGCGTCCTCATGGATTGTTGCCAAGTTCCCAACTCAAGCTGTTTAATTTTTTAAATAAAATAATTTTTAATATAATAGTTTAATTTTATTGACCTATCGATCGCGAGTTTAAATTTTATCACTTATATATTATAAAAAAGAAATCCAAACAAATATTAATGGTCGCTAGATTTTCTCTCCATCCATTGCTACTTCTGTCATTTCCATTAACAAGATCCTCTTCTACAAGCAGATGAGTGTAGGAGTCCTCTGGATCATTTCCCATATATTCATATTCATTCTAATAAAGTTTTGAAGGAGACAGCAAGCAATGATGATTCTATCTTGTGTTTTAGTTGGATAAAAGGAAGAATTTCTCAGGATGCCCCATCTTTTCTTAAGCAATCCAGAGCGCCTTCCAATTATGTTTTCAAACACTAGAATTCGAATCGTAAAATCGTAAGTTAAATACGCTTATAGGTTTTTTAGATTTCATGTAATCTAAAAATCAATGTAGTATATTGAAAAAATTAAAGACAGCACTACTCATTGGGCTGCTAGGTGTAGCAATACAAATTACTGACCTTGGATCTTTGCATTGTTGGGATTATAGATTGTTTTAATTGTGAATTTGCAATGACAGACAATCCTAAAGCTCCAAACCATCTTTCTTTCTATTTAGCCACAATCCTCACACGCAGACACACAAAACTCAGATAATGGATAGAATTGCAAGAAAAGGAAAAGAAAACTGGTTGGGATATGTGATGGTGTAGCCAACAAATCATGCTCCACCAAAAGGGAGTTTATTGTTATATGGACCTACGAGGCAGTGAGCTTGCCATCTCTTCCTTCATCCACCACTCAAACCCCAACCCCACCTCTCAATCAATGATTGTTCCAAAATAAATAACGTCAACTTCATTCCAAACCAATACAGGGAGGATAGAAAGAAAAAAGAAGCCAAAACAACATGGAAGGAGCACCAAATCAACAAACAGGATGAAATTAATCTTTTTATTAATAAAATTAAGATCACAAACTCAATTCAAAAGCACCCACCATTCAAGAAGAAGTAGATCCGGCACCGACACTGGCGCCGGCGGCAGGACCAGTACTCAGCAGCCCAGTAGCTTCTTCATCCAATAACAAGTCATCAGTCTTCCTCATAACCCCATGAATCAAAATCAAAACCACGCCAATCAAAAGTGAAACCAAAACATTCAAAGTTACATGAGTCAACAGCAAGAAGACTATGGTTAACACCCCCAACACGATCAGCACCACACGATCATCAATAGTGCGGCCTATAACCACGAGGGGCTCATCACGCAAGAAGTACAAGAACACCCAAGCAATTCCCATGACAATAAATACTATGAGAGAGATAGGGTGCCATAACAAGCTCAAGAACAAGATTATTAACACTACTAATGCGTAGTTCATAGTGAAGTAGCCGATGTTAGTTCTAGCTCTTGTTACTGCTTCTGATATATTGCCAGGGAAGTTAAAAGACCTGAAGTTGAACATCACTTTCCATGGCTGACGAGTGCCCAGACCAGCTTTTACGCGTTCTTTGGCACGAGAAATGTATTCAAGTTTCGTGGAGGTTCCCGGTGAGGAAGAGCTTGGGATTGTGCCGTAGTTTGTCATTGTTTCCGGCCAGATTCCGGTGGAGGCGGTCCGCGGATCTCGTTCTTGGGTTTTGCTTTTGTGAGGTTTTGACCTTCGGGTGATCCTTTAAATAGTGATAACAAGGGAGATGAGGGGGTGACGACGTCAAAGACAGGAAGAGGAAATGTAAGAGAGGAGAGGAGAGGCCTAAATTATATTTATTGACAATTGGATTTATAAAAGTTTTTAATTTTTTTATTTCATGATCTCAAGAATGCATTCTTCATATCCGTCCTTTTGATTTGAATACTTCAATAAAATATCCTGGACACTATCCTTGCAAAAAGGAAAGTAATAAATCATATTTTTAAACTTCCCGAATTAATAAGCTTAATTTATATTTTAAGGTTTGTTTGTGATAAGTACAAATTCGAGTTTGTTTGTGATTTGATGTAATTAATTCTGATTTTATAGCTTAAATGTGTTATGATGAAAAACAATGATGGGTTAAGTTGGAAACTTTGTAGTAATTGATTTTTGAATAATTTTCTATTCAACAAATGATATATAATTAGTTGAATTCAATTACTTATCATTAATTGGGTTTATTTAGTTTGTATTTTTACTCATCATTATATTTGTTTTTAAAAAAATTGGTTTTTAGATTATGAGTTAATTTTTTATTACCAGTTAAATTTTGAATCGATTACTAATAAGTATTGTCATTGTTAATCTATGTAGGTTTTCTATGTAAAATCAAGTTCCAACCAAATGTTGTGACAATGGATTTTAAAAAAAAGGTTGTCTGAGAGTATTTGTCTAAGTTTGCACGCAAAGAATCCATGTTCCTTACGGGACTATGTTAGAAAGGATTTCAGCTCAACATCTAGTTCTAATAGCATACATGATTTTGTCGATGATAGTAATAATTGTTTATGAGTATGATGATCATTGCAATAAAACTAAATAATGGTTATTCAGGTGAAGGTTCATGTGTAGATGAAAAACCAAATATAGATACAACTATCTGAAAAAAATGATTTTAATGAACCATTATAAGATGAGTGTATAAATAATAATAAATTATTGATTGTTGTACAGGTGTTTATTATAAATCTAGATCATGATACAAGTGAAGCTGATTATGATAACATAATTGAATGAGAAACAATATTTTACTTGAAATGAATAAGCTGAAAGATAACTTTTATCCTGCAAAATCCATGAAGAAACCCCTTGGCATACGATACCAAAAAGTTGACATGTCTAAAATTTTGCATGTTGAACTATACTGAAAATGTAAATTTAAATAGGCACAAAACTTATGAACATGCTTGGTATAAATCCAATATGGTATGGAAAGGACACTGACATACAAAAATCTAAGATACTTTCTAATCACTCCTAGGTTGCAGATGTTGTTTATATCTTTGAAGATAGTCGAGGACATCATTTTGATATGAAGCTTGAAGTAGTTTTAAATGATGTATCCTTAGTCTTTAATGGAACTATACAACATGCATCAAGGTTTCTATACAAATAAGTTCAACTATTTAGGTTATTTGTTGTACTTTATTCTTGTTAGTTAATCATCTTAACAATTTACATCTTGCCTTATGGGATGTGTATGAGACTAGAATTCATATTCTTAATTTATACCTTATCCAATACCTTATCCTTAAAGTCTAGGTAGGAATAAAAAGGTTTGTCTTTAACTGTTGATTGATGACTTGAAAGCTTTGATGTATGATTTTTTTTAAAATAAAAATAAAAACAACTTTGTTATGGACTATAAATTATTTTCCTATTATATATGAGATGATTCCTAGATGGAACACATGTGAAAAATTAGCTTGTCAATAATATGTTGAAAACAATAAAACCTTCATCTTAACAAATAATAGTAAAACTTTTTTTTTTTTTTAAGGTTCTTCCCAATTCATCATCAATACCAGAAATAAAGAGGACTTCTTGAAAGATTAAGCTAAAAAGGATGTTGCATAATTGGTATTATTAGTTAAAGAATTGTATAATGTAGTATCACATTATAAAGATATTGTCTATGATTTTCAATGTAGTAAACATAACTTCTTAGTTTTGATATGACTTATAATTATATAAAACAAAGTGTTTTTTGAGAGTTTTCTTATTGTAAGACTAACACTATTCGTTATTATTTAGATGTCATCCATATCAAGAATAATGTGCTTGAAAATATTCTTAACATGATCATTAATGCCAAAGGAAAAACAAATAATATATAAAAGCTAGAATGAATATAATTTTATTTTGTGATCATTATAATATGGATTTGCTTCATGATGAGGTACATATCACAAATCCTAAAGCCATATATGAATTAAATAAAAAAAACAATTTCTTATCTATAAATGGCTTAAAAATTTGCAATTTTCTGATGAATATATTTCAAATATAGCTAGATAGTGAATTTAAAGGAATGCAAATTATATGAAATGAAGAATCATGCCTATCATGCATTTATGAAAACATTCATTCTAAATACATTTATGTATTTATTACTGCAAAAGATATAAGATACACTAATAGAGATTAGTCATCATTTTCTTATAGATGTTAGCCTGAACAATTTATATTTATAACACAAAGAACAACTTGATATGAACATTATTTAGACAATTTGTAAACTCAAGATAATCTCCCCTCCCTCTTTTAAGCATTTGCATATATACTTAACGTATTAACAAAAGTTGAAGGGCTTGTGTAGTATAGAAGAATGTATCCTTTTGAGAGGCTAGGAATAACATTCATCCTTAGCATGAAATATGGTGTTTTTAAACTCATTTATATTCATACAATGCAAAAAAAAAAAAAGTTAATCATGTGAGATTTTTTTTATTATAATATAAATTTGAGAAAAATAATAAATCCATGCAAAAATTGTTGTGGGTTGCGAGTTTCCTATAAAATACATGAATTTTAAATCGATTTAAATTTATTTGAATAATCATCATCATAAAAAAAAAGCAAGAAGATTCAGAGACCTAAATTATTGAATTCACTGTATTAGGATTAATTAATTTTATAATCTAATTTAAATTAAACACAAGAAATAAAATATAAATTGTCAAAATACTTGTAATAACCAAATAACAAAAATAAGTAGTTCATTTTTCATCTAAAAAAAAAAACATAATTGAAAATCCATGGCTATGTTGTCATCATTATCATGACTATAAGTGTTAAAATTATTATCAATATTACTATCCAAATAATTAAATCATTAAATTGCATCAAAGAACAAAAAAAGAAAAATTTTCTTATAAAAACAACAATAAAAAAATAATCTCTAAAATTATCATTATATTTTGCAAAAATGAAACAATAAAATCATCTGATCCGAAGAACAAATAAAAATAAAAGAAAATATTAAAAAAAAGAACAAAGGGAAAAGGAAGAAATATTAATTTTAAAATGATCACCAAGATAAATTAAAATTTCAAGATTATTCAAGAAAAAATAATACCCCAACAAAAAATAAAACAACAAAAATTTAAAACAAAAACTAAAAGTATAGATGTATAAATACGGGTAAAAAATAAACAATGTTCAAGAAAGACTGAAAAAACCAAAGAATTTAATACCAAATAAAAAATTCAAAGAATAAGGATCAAAATGAAAAATAAAATATATAATTAAAGTCAATCTAAGGACAAAATTGAAATAAATAAAAAACTTTAGGACCAAAACAAATAAAGGGTTTTTTTTTAAAGTGTAATTTTGCTAAAAAAAATAAAAGAATAAGGACCAAAATGAAAAGTAACATATATAACAATTTTCAATTGGAAGACAGTAACAAATAAAAATCTGCATATCAAAAAAAAAATTAAAGGAACAAAAAAAACAAAAAATCAAAAGAATAATAACTGAAATGAAAACAAACATATATAATCATTTTCAATTGAAGGGCACACTTGTAAACAATCAACATTTCCATTGAAGAAATTAGGGATAAAACCGAAATCAAAAGTATAGGGACAAAAATAAAACAACCACAAATATGAAGGACTGACATGTATTTTCCGGCGACAGGAAAGAGAAAAGGGGGACAAAAATGAAAGTTGTCGATCCGCCCTTGACCGCCTCCCTTAGCCCACCATGTGCTGCACCGGGAGGAAGAGGACATGGAGGCGCACCTGTTGACACGATGACTAGACATTTTACATGACCTATAGTCACAACATGCATAGTCTAAGAGGTGCGTGCAAGTGAAGTGCTGCTAGCGTGTCCGTAAGACGCGACCGCACCAATTCCCAAAAAATAAAAAATAAGAAATTACAAGTAACTCTAAGCCTTCATTTTTGTCTTTTTGTGGGGTATTTTTGTAGTTGCACTATGCATGAATATGTGAAAAGCCAAAAAGACCCCCACTATTCCTTGTCTTTTTGTTAGATCTCAGGGGTGAAATGATAATTTCACTGTGTAATTTAAAATGAAAAACACCAGAAAACCCATCAATAGAAAATTACCAAACATGTCCCTTGGAAACACCGAAAATGTTCCCGGTTCCGAGGGTTGTAGTTTTTCAACTGGAGAGGTTAAATAATAATTTTATAGTTGAAATCCACAATAAATTATTAAAATAATAATTTTACTGTTGAAATCCACACATTAACGTCATTTGTTTATTTTTTAATTAGGCAGATTATGAATTATCTAAATTATTTTTTAAGCTTAAAACCTCAGTTGTAAAGCTATAATATAAAAGCCTTATGTATGATAACCAAAAATAAATAAAAAGTATTTAGCCTTTCAATCAGCCTACAAGTATCTACGAGCATGATCTGGGTTCTTGTGCAGATGATAAGAACACACTGAGCGTAGTAGGGACGGCAATGATAAAGAGACGGCAAGGTACCACCAAGGCCGGCCGGCCGGCCCGGGAACGTGCCGTGTTTTCAATTTCTCAACTTGAGCTTACTTTGCTTTTCACGTTACGAAAGCCGATTTCCTTTGGCATAAGGCTGTTGGAAGCGAAACAACCATCCAATGAACTGCTGCCATGTAAGAAATAGATGCTGATCCAGTTAGATCATTGAGTTTTCATGGCCATGGCGATGTAATGTTTCAGCTTTTTGCATGTTGGATGGCAGCGATGACAACTTTTGTGTGTTGGGTGGTAGCAACGAAGTGAGTGCAAGCGAAATTCTTATAATTGTATGCTTATACTTTTTTGTGGCACATCAGAAAGGCAACACATGTTCATGTTCATTGACTGATTATTGCATACAGCACATCGAGGAAAAGATAAGGATTAATATATTTTTTTCCTGTAATTACTTATAATTATTTTTAACATTGGCATTTAAAGAAGTTTATTTCCTCTAGTCTGTATGAAAATTTGATTTTCTGAAAAATGCTTAATCTTAATTTATATATTAACTAATTTAACAAATAAATTACTAAGGTGTGACTGGATTTCAAATATTATTCCAACAATAAACGTCTATATGCCAATCTACATAAAAAAAAAAAGGAGCTAATTCAAGTACATGGAGTGGTTGTAAGCAAATCATGTTACCAGTTTTGGATTTATTAAAAAAATATTCATATTATAGAAAATTATTTTATATTTTTATTAAATTTAATATCACGGATTAATCTTACAACCTCTTGATTTGTTTTTTTTATTTGATTCAAGTTTGAAATTAAATTAGGTAGAATTTGTTCCAATATGACATAGTTGACCTAGCTAGTAAAAAAAGCAACTCAATTAACCAATAAATAAAAATCTGAAATTCAAATTGAAAAAAATAAAATAAAATAAAATAAAGAGCTAAATTGAAAAACAAAAGATTCCTTTTTAAAAAATAAATAAAAAATAAACCTCCAAGTTGCATATTTGAAGTACAATCTTAGGTATAGTCAAGCGAAATGAGCTGAATAACATGAGAAATGTGATAGATAAGAATGTTAGAGTGTCCGTGGGTTAACTACGGGGAACAATAAATGGTGTGAAAAATGCAAAATACAATCTTTTGTTTGGAAAAAAGGAAATTAATTTTAATTTGTAGGTATATTTATCAATAGTTATTGATCTAATGTTTGAAAGAATAATAAGTGTCAAAGGCTTAGTCATAATATTTACTAAGTAATATTTGAAGCCACAACACTGTAACTTGACAGTCCCTTTCATTGTTAAATAACAAAGAAAATGAAATCTAACATCAATGTGATTGATTCTTCAGTGAATATCATTATTTTTCAATAATTTGATAGTAGAACTGTATCACAAAATATATCAATGCACTTACTTTCTTCAAGTCCAAGTACATAAAGAATCCCACGTATTCATATACTTTGATATGCACAAGAAGCTGCAGCTATGAACTTAGCCTCAATAGTGGAAAGGGTGACTACTAGTTGTTTCTTTGAAGACCATGCTACTTCACCTGAGCTGAGCAACAATGCATATCCTGATGTGCTTTTTCGATCCTCAACATCACCTACATAGTCAATGTCTATGTAGGCCATCAACTTCTCTTCTCCACCTCTTTTGTAGAAGATTCCTAGCTTAGTAATCTCTTTTATGCAACAAAGAATTCTCTTTACAATTAGTTGGTGTAAATCAGTCGGTCTTTCCATTTATCTGTTAATTAAGCTTACAACAAATGCTAAGTCTAATCTGGTGGCAGTCAAGTACATGAGACTACCCATCATTTGCTTATATGTTGATGCATTAACATTTACCCCGCCTTCATCTTTAACAAATTTGAAACCTCGTACAATTGAGATTCTGATAGGATTACAGTTCTTCATGCCAAACCTTTCAAGCACCTCATTAGCATATTTCCTTTGATTTAGAAGATCCCGCCACTGGTTTGCACAACTTCCATACCAAGAAATATTTAAATTCCCAAGATTAGACATGTCAAACTCCCGTTTCATGAAGCTCTTGAATCTTTCAAACATTGTTGCATAATTGCTTGTGAAAATAAGATCGTCAATGTATACACTTACAATGAGACATTTCTCGTCCACTATCTTTGTAAAGAAGGTATATTCACATGGACATCTTTCAAAGCCTTCTTTAATAAAATAGGACTCAAGTTTATTGTACCAAGCTCGAGGAGTTTGCTTGAGTCCATATAGAGCCTTTTTAATATTATAAACTTTGTCTTCCTCTCTATTGATTTCATACCTTAGTGGTTGCTCAATAAACATTGCCTCACCCATATCCCCGTGCAAGAATGCACTCTTCACATCGAGCTGACACAACCTAGCCTCTACAAGCAGCAAGAGCAAGGGTCATACAAATGGTATCCCATCGCTTTGAGTTTAGCCACTTTCCTATTTTCATCAAGCTTTGTCTTAAAGATCCTTTTTACTCCAATTTGTTTTGCTCCAATTAGAAGTGTAGTTACCAAGTTCCATTATTTTCAGTGGATTTGAATTCCAAATCAATTGCTTCTCTCCACTTTGGACTTTTGGTAGTTTTTTTTGAAGAATATTGGTTTATTAGAGGTTGTAAAAAATATTAATCAAACTTCTTCATCATGGTTAGATAAATCTTCACCACTTATATTATCCTGAAAATAAGTTGGTGCCTTTCTAATCCTCCCTTGAATTGGACTGGAATTTTCTTCGCTTGATTATGAACCTAAGCTAGTATGACTAACTTCAACCTGTTATTCTCTGTCTTCATCACTTACATAATCTTCAAAAAAAATTGGTGCCTTTCTAATCCTACCTTGAATTGGAATGGAATTTTCTTCGCTTGATTATGAACATAAGCCAATACAACTCTCTTCAACCTGTTATTCTTTGTCTTCACCTATAAAGTCTGGCTATAATTCATCTCCCCAATCAAGTTTTGGACTCCTACTTTCTTTAGTCAAATTACCCCATTTTCACTTCTTATCTTCTTTAAACACCTTATCTCAACTCACAATAATTTTTCTTGACACTGGATCAGACATTCTAAAAGCTATAGATTCGTGACTCAAACCTAAAAAGATATATTGAAGGCTTTAATCATCAAGTTTTTTTTGTTGTTGTTAGGAATATGAACATGTCAAACCTAAAAAGACATATTGAAGGCTTTTATCATTAAGTTTTTGTCTATTGTTGTTAGGAATATGAACATGCCCAATGCAATCGAACACTTTCAAGTGTTTTACTGATGGTGTAAACTCAGACCATGCTTGTTCTGGTGTTTTTGTCTCTTACAACAAGAGTAGTACATTTGTTGAGCATATGAACAACTCAGGTGACAACTGCTGGCCAAAATTCATTTGGTACAAGCTTCTCTGTCAACATGCAACAGACCATATTCATGACTATTCAATTTTTTTACTTTGCAACCCTATTTTGTTGTGGTGTATAGGCTGATGCGAGTTGACTAATATTCCATTAGTGCTACAATACTCATTAAATCAAATGAGGTGAACTCCCCACCTCGATAAGTTCGGAGACAACATATGACTTGTTTAGATTTTTGTCTACTAGGCTCTTGAATTTTTTGAACACAGTAAGATTTTTTTTTATTAAAATCACAAAATTCAAGAATCACATCCATTTAAATCTAATTATTGAAATGAAATAAAAATATACAAATTTGAAAAGTATTTTTTATTGTATCCCCAAGTCATCCATCATTCAAATGCATTTTTTTTTCTAAGAATTGATAGGGTAATATTTCAAAAACAAGTGTTAGCTTAAAGTTGGGCTATCAATGACTTAAATAAATTAAAAAACTTTGTTTTGATTTTGTATGATTCCTAGGGATTTAATCTCTTAGAAAAATATTGATTTGGTTTGGTGAAGGTACAATATTAGGTGACCTTCTGATTTTGTAGGTTTTAAGGCAAGAAGGTTGATTCGAAATTCAAGGTTTAATTGAGAAATAATTGTCTTTTTTATCTTATTTTATCAACATGAATAATAACAATTAGTTTTTTGCAATATCTTAAAAACATTATTTATTGATACATAATACTTATTTTATTGGTTATAACTTTTAAAGGCATGTGATGTAGGATATGGAACTTGGTTATGAAAGAAGAAATTTGTAGTCTCAAAGAGTGTTTCAAGGTTTTAAAGACTTAGAATCATTGTCATTGTGTCTTTCAATATTTTTTCCTTTCATATTTAATTGTTTTTTTTCTCTTTTTGATTACTATAGTAGGGCATCCTCATTTGTTTTGACCTTGATTTGTTTTTTATTTGGGCATACCCTTAAGCATTTAGAGTGTTTTAGATCTCAATTTTCCATAACATCTCCTTGATATTTTTCCTTTAGAATTTAGCTTGCTCCCTAGTGGTGTGTGTGATCATAATTAAGATCAACCTTTTCCTTTTGGATTTACATATGCTCCCTAGTGTGGGATATGATCCTAGTGAAGATTGATCTTTGACTTTTGAGATGTGATCCTAGATAGGTTGATCTTTGACTTTTAAAATTTTATTTGCTTAATATAGGGAGTGATCCTAGTTGTAATTTTTAAGAATAAAAACATATTCAAACTCAAATAGAAGCCATGAAGGATATATTTAGATTGTGATGATAACAAAAATGACATTTCATCATTTCAAGCACGAGTAGTTAGAACCAATACATTTTGTCCTCATTTAGTGTAATTGCTTGGAATCTCATATAAAGACTTATGTTTTTATAAATCAATGACCATTTAATTGAACTACGTGCCATTATTCATACAACTAAAATATGACTCAAAAGACACGTAGTATGAGCATTTTATGCACTTTTTTTATTTTTGATATTATGGTTTAAAATGTTTTTGTCACCTCCGAAAACAATTACTTGAATGATTAGTTTCTCACCTTCTCCAAAGGTGTCTAATTGTTGTTTTAAGAAAACATCGAGTTATATTATGATCAAAAGCTAAGTTCATTTTTAAGGATTATTTTGGTACAAAGGCTTTATAAATTGATATGCATAATATTTTGAATGAAGATGAAAGTTAGCTTTAAAAGTGATTTTTTATTAGTTTTGGAAGGGTGAATATTGCCTCTTAGCATCTTGCATAACACATCTTTAGGTTCAATAATTTCTACCATTATATTTATCTAATCTTAGACAACGATATAAAGACAAGATATTATGATCTCAAAAACATCTTTGATTCAAGACATCAAAAAGACTGAAAAAATATGTTTCATTAAAATAAAGCAATCCCAAAATCAAAACAACAAGGCTTGGCACATACACACTCTTTGGTGTTAAATTCTCCGTTGACATCTATGTCTTGTCAATGTTTACCAGCCACTTGTTATGCTCATTATTATATAGTGACAATGCGGTAGATAAAATTATCATTCACATTCAATTTGTCTCTTATTTAGCTTATGAATTTGATATCTAAAGTTCTATCAACTTTTGATTGAATGTTTGAGGATCCCATTACAATGTTTACACTTCTGATTTGGATTGTACCACCTAAAGAATGGTGATTTTGTATTATTTGATGAAGTTGGAGTAATATGCTCAGTGTTTAGGATATGTTGGTAAATACCTTTAATTGGTAAAGATATGAATACCTTTAAATGGTAAGGATATGTTAATCTTTGGCAGTGATATTTGAGCAACCAATGATACAATTAGACTTGATCAAACTAGATTCCTAATTAGAGAGCCTTTCCCCAACTTGAATTCCGTCATGACTTAAAAGTTCATAGTTCATACTCTAATAGCTTGTTCAATCCTTTCACCTATAACCACTTTGTTAGTAAAATGTTGAGTTGCACCTCTAATAAGGAACTTAAAGTAAGGTGTCTTAAGTAAGTTAGATAACTTTTTTTTAGTGGTGGAAGATTCATCTCAATAGCTATAGCAAACCATCTCTAGGCATATTGATGTGAACCGACCCAGAAACACCAGAAAGGACCCATTACATGTGTAGGGGCTTGATTCGTGGTTTTGAAGGATTCAACCAAGTTTGAACTGTAAGGACCATTGAAATATACATCTTATCTATTTGCAGGAGGGGTCCAACCCAAGTTTAATTGGCCCATGAAGTGATGACAACAAAGGAGTCAAAAGAATCCCACTACAACTTGGACACATGGAATTAATGGGCTTGATGGAACACTATAAAAAACACCTTATGGGTTTTATTTAAGTTTGTTAGCTACATCTCAAGGCTTGTTTGGTCTTAATTAAGATTTTCTTTTCAGCTAGGATCCAAGGCTTGCTTGGATTAAGTGATGGCCTTTTCAATTTAGGATTTTGGTTCAATTTTGAGTGGACATCTGTTGAAATTAGGCTCAAAGTTAGGGATCTCCTAGGATATTCTCAGTAAATATTAGTATAGGAAATCGACCTTAATTTACTATACTAATTAGGAAATATTAATCGGCCTTAATTTACTATATTAATTTACTATACTAATCGGCCTTAATTCTCAGTAAATATTATTTCGTACTATATTATTTCCTATTCAATGTCCATAGCTGTAAATAATAGATGTAAAGATGCACCCTTCAGAAATAACAAGAGAAAATCAGTCTCTCTCTTTCTCAAAATTCATATGGTATCAGAGCTAGGTTCTGAAACCTAAATCCATACATACAACATGGATGCCGAAAGGCAAAGCTCAATCTCTAAAGTCACCTCAAAGGCTAGAAAACTACCAAACACAGTCAGTCCTGGAACTTAAAACTCTTCCTTCCTCATTACATGTCACAAACTTAATGGGTACAATTACCTTCAATGGTCTTCATCAGTTATGATGTTCATTTATGGAAAGGGCATAGATGATTATCTTACTGAAGAAACCACTATGTCAGGAAAGGAAGATCCCCAATTTCAAACATGGAAGACAAAAAATGACATGATAATGTCATGGCTCATCAATTAAATGACTAATGAAATAGGAGAAAACTTTCTCCTTTATGGAACAACAAAGGAAATATAGGATGCACCAAGGTAGACCTACTCAAATTTTGATAACACATCAGAATTATTTGAGATTAAAGCAACACTACATAATCTAAGACAAGGTGATAATGGGACCCCATAACTCAAGACCATCAATGGAGGGATCTGCTCTCGTCTCTTGAACCTCCAGTTGGGACAGTAGGAAAAAGGGGAGACCATGGTGTAACCATTGTCACAAGCCTAGACATACCAAAGAGACTTGCTGGAAAATTCATGGTGAACCTAGTGATTGGAAGCCATCTCGACTATCCAATGACAAAGAGAGTAGAGCCTATGTTGCTGTAATGTCAGATGACAATCGATAGAGAATCAACAACTCACCAGCAAATCCCTTCACTAAAGAACAACTGGAGATCTTACAAAAATTGTTCAGCTAGAACTCAACCACTACTAGATCTGGCATGATAGTACAGAAAGGGACTGAATCCACAGGTAAACAAGATAACTCAGAACCTTAGGTTATAGACTGGAGCATCGAACCAAATGACAAGTGATAAAACTGTACTCCATGAATATAGAGAGAGCAAGGAAAATTGTGCAGTAAAAGTTGCTGATGGAACTCTATCAAAAATTGAAGGGACAGGCCAAAGCAGAATTTCTAAAGACATGATTCTCAAATTTGTTCTTTATGTCCCTAATTTGGACTGCAACTTACTATCTATCAGCAAACTAACTCATGATGTTAAGTGTATTGCTAAATTTTCCCCTAACTTTTGTGTGTTTCAGGATTTGGCTTTTGGGAAGAGGATTGGTAGTGCTAGGATGTATTCAGGACTCTATCTCCTTAAGAACAACCTCTATTCAAGTGCAAAGCTCAGAATGCAGTACTTATCAATCCTAAGGGTTAGTCAATTTTCAATACCCATTAAGACAATAATGTTATGCTATGGCACTATTGGCTTGGTCATCCAAATTTTGTATACCTTGAAAAACTTCTTCCATCTTTATTTATCAATAAAAGTTCCAAGACTTTCAGTTGTGAAATTTGTCAATTATCTAAACATACTCGTAGCAACTATCCCAGCATAACATATAAGTCTTCAAAGCCCTTTACACTAATTCATAGTGATGTTTGGGGACACTCAAAAGTGCAAAACATCTCAGGAACTAGGTGGGTTATCTCATTTGTTGATGACCATACTAGGATAACTTGGCTATTCCTAATGAAGGAAAAATATGAGATTGGTACTTTGTTTAGAAATTTCAATTCCATGATTCAGACTCAATTTCAAACTAAGATTCAAGTTCTAAAACTGATAATGCAAAAGAATACTTCAACACCATCCTAGGTAGTTACCTCTAAATCAAGGAATTATTCACATCAACTCTTATGTTGACACTCCACAACAGAATAGAGTGGCAGAAAGAAAAAAAAATAAGCACCTCCTAGAAGTAGCTAGATCTCTTATGTTCTCCACCAATGTCCCAAAACATTTTTGGGAGAAGCTGCCCTCACTACTACTTATCTCATCAATAGAATGCCTTCAAGAGTTCTTAAATTCCAAACACCATATCAAACACTCCTCACAGCCTTCCCACATATCAAATTCCTTTCTAACCTAGATCCAAAAATCTTTGGTTGTTCAGTATTTGTCCATGTCCACCAAACACACCGCAGCAAACTAGACCCTAGATCCATCAAATGTATCTTTATAAGATACTCCTCAAACTACAAGAGTTAGAAATGCTATTCTCCCACCACTAAAAGGGTCTATCACTCCCTAGACACATTTTTTGAGCATCAAGCATATTATCCCCCATCAAATATTCAGGGGGAAATATGAGGGAATATCTAACATGAGACACAATTCATGATACTGTTGACCCTAAGCCTACAAATTTACCTAGTAATACCTCACAATCACCTTTTCTAGATGTCTATATATCCTAAACATCCATTGAGGGCAATAAATAGACTTACCTTCCATTTCTATCCACTTGTCCTCAAACCATGAGCCTTGTGTCTATACCAGAAAGAAACACCTCAAAAAGGAGATAGAGCACTTTATACCTCCTACTCTTGACCAAGCTTCTGAACCAAGGCCACAATCTGCTCCAACACACAAGTATGAAAACTGATGATCATAAGAATAATGTTCCTATTATTAATGATACAGATTTGCTTATTGTTAGCCAAGGAATTTGAAATAAAAGACCTTGGTCCACTTAAATATTTTATTGGCATGGAGGTGTCTAGATCAAAGAAAGACATATTCATCTCCCAAAAAAATATATTCTGAACTTATTGACTGAAACAGGCATGCTGGGATGCAAACCAGCAACTACTCCAATGGACTCTACTAAGAAGAGAAAAGCAAAAACTGAAAGTTCTCTAGTTGACATAGGAAGATATCAAAGAATTATAGGGCGACTCATTTATCTCTCACTCACCAGACCAAACATTGGCTTCTTAGTGAGCATTGCAAGTCAGTACATGAACAACCCAACTGAAGAAGATATGGAGGTTGTGAACAGAATACTCAAATATCTAAAATGACTCCAGGTAGGGGACTTTTATATGAGAAGAATGACAGTAGAAAGGTTGAAATATAAACAAATGTCGACTGGGCAAGAGATGTATTTGATAGAAGGTCAACATCTGGATATTGTTCCTATGCTTGGGGGAATTTAGTGACTTGGAGAAACAAGAAACAATCAATAGTTTGTAGAAGCAGTGTAGAATCTGAATTCAAAGCGAATCTGTGAAGGAATGTGGATACTAAGACTACTTAGTGAATTGAGAATACAGACTGACAATCCTATAAAAGTATACTGTGACAGTCAAGCTGCCACAAGTATTGCAAAGAATCCTATCCACCATGACAAGACCAAACATATTGAGATAGATAGGAAATTTATCTTAGAAAAAGATGGACAAAAAATCATCCAGCTAGACTACATTCCCATGAAAACTCAGATTGTTGATATCCTCACCAAATCACTTCTTAGGCCTAACTTTGAAGAACTAAGTCATAAGTTGAGCATGCACAACATCTAAACCTCAGCACATACAACTCATCTTGAGGGGGAGTGTTGGAATTAGGCTCCAAGTTAGGGATCACCTAGGATATTCTCAGTAAATATCAGTATAGGAAATCTGCCTTAATTTACTATACTAATTAGGAAAGATATTGTTATTTCCTATTTAGTGTCCAAAGTTGTACATATATAGATGTAAAGATGCACCCTTTAGAAATAAGAAGAGAAAATCACTCTCACTCTTTCTCAAAATTCACCACCTCTTTTAAGTCCACATAAGAGGTCCATTAAGGTTATTTTTTCAAGAGCTATTTAAACTCATGTAATCTAAATTTCTACAGTCATTGATGAATTTTAATTCTAAACTTTTCAGTTTTGTGTGAGAGTGATTCTTGCATAATTTAGTTCTTGAACAAACTGAATCCGACTTATTGAAGATTAACTAGCTTTGTGGCGTTATTCTACTCAGTCCAATAGTGTTGGTGCCTTGGGGTAGGTTTCCATTGTTTCACACTCCTATCAGACCTATTTCATCTTTCCGGATCGAGATCTTATTCTTGGTTGTGGGTTGTGTAATTACGAGGTTCGAATCATATATTTTCATATAAAATCCCTATCACCCATTTTTGTATTATGTTGCTGACTAGATGTCTATGGAATGAAATTCATGTTATGCTTATATTGCTTGATAAAGATGAAAGTTTTTACAAGGTCTTTTATCTTTCAGATCTTCATATCACATAACCTTATATACTAGCCAAATGTTACCTACTCAAATTGTCTTGAAATTAATGCAAAAACAATGTTTATTGTGCATTACTTCTTTTTTTTATTGCAATAATACTTGACGTGAGTGACATGACACTAAGTTTTAATGTACTTTATAAACTTGAGTACATGAAACTTTTTAGGTACAATCATATTTGAGACTAAACATATTTTACAGGCCATACAAGTCTACGTTTTTGATAGCCTTGACTCTTGTTTTTAGTGCTATTATATTATGATAATCATTGTTCCCAATATAATTTGTTTTGTAGGACTCATTTAATAACACATCATCTATAACTATTACAACCAGTGCATGTATTATGGAATGCATAAAATTTGTGTCACACCAAGTTCTAAACTTGTTCACTATCCTTTATTTAGGTTAAATTATTGTAGAAATCACAAGTCAATTTTATTAATGGCATTAATGAGTGTTTGATTAAGCAAACTAATGATGCAAGCCATAATAACCTTTAGAGAATCTAGTGTTTTTTTTTGTTAAAAAGTGAATATACTTAAAAATAAATATTGAAAATAACACAAATACATCAAGAATATAATTTTTTGATTTTTGATTTTAAATATATTTAGATTAAAAAAAATTAAAAATTCAATTATGATAATATTTATAATTTTTCTTAAGTGCACTAAAAAAGAATAATTATTTTAATTATTCAATAACTATTATTCATTCCTTAGTTTTAAATTCATATTTCTTTTGTTCACAAGGGTGTGATGATAAAAAAAAATACTTGGTTGGATACTTGAATTAATAATAAAATGCCTATAAATAAGCATTACATAGTACATAATAAACCCACTAACCCATATCACCATTAAACCACTAACCCAAGATTCTAGCAATACAATCACTACTTTCTTAGCCACTTAAACACATTCCTAAAGACTAGGTCCATTATGACTAAATCAACATAAAACAAATAATTAAATAAAACAATGAATTAAATAAATGAACTTTAACACCCTCCCTTAAACGGAAATCTGCAAATAGCAGTTTAAAAGGAATCATCCTTCTTCAGTATTCTTAATTACAGCTGATCGCGAACACATTCCAAGTAAACCACACAATTTCACAAATGCAACAAATTTAAGAGGTGTGGTTTGTATATCTACAACTTGATCTTCACTTCTACAATAAACTAGATTGATCATGCCATCATTACTGAGATTGCACAAGAACTAGTATATCACATCAATGTGTTTGCTTCTTTCATGTAACACCGGATTTTTGAAAAGTTTAATTGCTGAGTTGTTATCACAAAATACCATTGTAGCTCTAATTTGCTGAAACTATAGTTCTTCAAGGATTCTTCTTATTCAAAGAGCTTGACAAGCACAAGCTGTGGAAGCAATACATTCGGGTTCAGTGGAGGATAAAATAACAATTTGTTGCTTGTCTACATAGAAACAAAACCAGAGGTGCTTCTCCTGTCATCTTGGTCACTTGCATAATCATTGTCAGTAAACCAACTAACTCCATCTTTTCACCTTTCTTGTAGAACAACCCAAAATCCTTAGTTCCTTGCAAGTAACGAAGGATCCCTTGGCTGTTAGCAGGTTCATTTCCGTGGGATTATCCATTTACCTGCTGATTAGACTTACAAAATATATAATTTTAGGTCTGTTGTAGTTAAATACATTAAATTGCCAATAATTTGTCTGTAAAGTGTGTTGTCCACTTTCTTCCCTCCATGATCTTTGTTGAGCTTCAAACTGAATTCAGTTGGTGTGCTAACATGATTGCAATCCTTCATTTAAAATCTTTCCAGAATATCATGCATATATTTCTTTTGAGAAATAAAGATGTCATTTTAATTTTGCATAAACTCTATGCCAAGAAAGTAATGCATTAACCCAAGATTGGACATTTCAACATCATTTCCAGTAAATAGAAGATCATCAACATATAATAAAACAATAAGTAATATCCCCCCATCTCCAATTTTAACAAATAATAAATGCTTATATGGACACTTATGGAATCCTTCTCTTAAGAAATACGACTCAATGTGACTATACCAAGCTCATGAAGCTTGTTTTAAACCATAAATAGCCTTTTTCAAATGATATACTTTATGCTCATATCCAATCTTAATATCACCAAGAGGTTGATCGATAATTACCTGCTCCTCCAAGGTTCCATGCAATAATGCCGATTTGACATCTAGTTGTAAAATAGGCCATGAATTCTGTGTAGCCAATGCAATTAGCAATCGAATTGTATCATGTCTTGCAATAGGAGCAAAGACCTTCGTATAACCAATTCCATACTTTTGCTTATACCCTTTGATTATACTTATCAACTTCACCATTTGCCAATAATTTGGTTTTGAAAACCCATTTTATGCCAATGGATTTTTGTCTTGGTGGTAGATCAGTCAGCTCCCAAGTGTCATTTCTTTCAATTTGTACGCTTCACCCTTGTTGATCCTTGATATTTTAGCTTCATGGAGTCCCATATGTCTTTGGAAGTTTCTTTGCTAAGAATTGTTTCCAAGATGGGACAATTGATGGCTTAGAACAAGTAATTCTTCTCTTAAGACTACAGTTGTTGTAGGAGCTTCAATTCCAGCTTCAACAATCGACCAATACTCTTTTGACCGAAGGAAATTCTCCATTAGCATGCTCCAATGGTCACAGTGACCATCAAAGTGTGGGATCAAGGTTGTCAAAATCATGAGTTAACTCATAAAATTAGATGATTTTACAAGTCAACACATTAAACCTTGTCAACTCGGTAAAAAAATCGATTTTCATCAAACTCAATCAAACTCGACCAAAATCAGTCAATATCTTAAAATCGGATCGGATCGGTCTGATTTTACGATCCAGGTTTTTCATTATTTTAAAACCAAATAATTAACTAATTCATCTAATCACTTCTTATATTTATACACAAAAATATTTACCTTCTTATTTCTTATCCGATGTGGGATAATTAAAGAAGGAAACATTTCAACTAATGCCCAGCTGAAGAGTGGAGAGTGGACTGGAGACTGGGGTATTTAACAGGAGAAAAGGTGAGAAACAATTGTATTTGTCCACCATTCTGCTGGACAAATTATATATATATAAAAATAATTTTTTTAATATATATATATTAAAAATATATATATTATAAAAAATATTGTGTTGATTTTATAAAAAAATAAAAATTATATATATATATATATCATGGAATCACTCTTGAAAATCAGTAATATTAACTTTAAAATTTATACTTATTTTTTTTTTATTTTTTACTTTAAATTAAAAAAATTTGATGTTTTAAATAATTTTCATATCCTGATGTCAAAATAATTTGTTGGAGTTGGAGCTAGTACTAGCAATATCGATGTTGACTGTTGATACCATTATTAGTACTGATAATCCTTTCAATAATAATACTTTTGATATATGTATTAAAAATAAAGAGGAAAATGATGGACATGAGATTGATTTTAATTTATATAGCATATCATCAAAATATTTATTTTAAATTTGTTAGTTTTTACCTAATAAAATGCTATGGACATAATTGTTTTGTAATGTATTTTTAAATTATTTTGAATTATATATGAACCTTAACTAATGAAGTTTTATAGCCATAATTATGTTGTATTGTATTAAAAAATATTTTACTTACGATTTATGATTTTTCTACCTATACGATTTTAGCTATGATTTTACGATTTTTGTACAGAAAAATTCAGGTACGATTTTACGATCCGATCTTACGATCCGAGTTTTCGAACCCCTTTCCGTGTCATGTCAAAATCACGATTTTGATAACCTTGCATGGGATGGTTGCTTGAACAAAGGTGGATTCTGTTGCCATCGACGTTCTTGTGCTTCTATGAATTGGGTGTAATCGCAGGAAATTTCATCACACTTTCAATCCCATCACGACAGTCTAGTCCCGTTACTAGACTCAACCTTCCTCCCAATTCACTCGTGTTTGCCTAGAGTCTAAGTGTTTCACCCTCCCAGAGGTTCTCTCCACAACTCTTCCCAATTTTGGCGACAAAGAAAACAAGTTATTGATCAACACAACACAATCACAATACAAGTAATTACAGGAAATCACCCAACCTGTATTATTCCATCATCAAAGGAAATACACAAGAATAGTGTATGTGTGCTATGCACAATCCGAATCTGCATGCTACACTTGTTTAGGCCCTATATATTACACAATACAATGGAAGTTACAAATAAAATTGCTCCTTGAAAGTTTCCCCCACTCTGGACAGCACATTCAAGGACAACTCACTACCTCGTAATTGCTCCCAAGTAACTTTCTTGGTCTGCCACCCAATAAACCAAACTGCCCAAACTGATTCTCAAGCTGCCAATTCTCATGTGTAGCTCAAGTTGACTTAGACAGTCCATCATCTAAGTCTAGCATGGTGCGAAGCATGAACCCGCTGTTCGTACGCATTCGTTATACTTGGAGCGCCCTGCGCCTAAGGCTGTGACAAACCTCCCCCACCAGAAGGAGTCGACGCCCTTGTTGGATCAGTCCGAAGGTAGTCCTGTACCAAGTCTTCAAACTGCCACAGGTCAGTGTCTTTCTCCCACAAAACCTCTTGACCATCCACCCATTTCACAATAAATTTGTTCTGTCGATTTTTCTTGTGCTGACCAAGTCTCCTATGGTCTAAAATCTTCACGATTCCCCTCTCAAATTGCTTCTGAATCGTAGGTGGAGCCCTTAGTGATGTGCTCCTTTTCGTATCCTCAACATCTTCATGGAAAGGCTTTAGATAGCTAACATGGAATGTCAGATGAAATGAGGGAGTTACAGTTACGAGGGAGTGAGTTGTCCTTGAATGTGCTGTCCAGAGTGGGGGAAACTGTCAAGGGGCAATTTTATTTGTAACTTCCATTGTGTTGTGTAATATATAGGGCCTAAACAAGTGTAGCATGCAGATTCGGATTGTGCATAGCACACATACACTGTTCTTGTGTATTTCCTTTGTTGATGGAATAATAAAGGTTGGGTGATTTCCTGTAATTACTTGTATTGTGATTGTGTAGTGTTGATCAATAACTTGTGTTCTTTGTTGCCGAAACTGGGAAAAGTTGTGGAGAGAACCTCTGGGAGGGTGAAACACTTAGACTTTAGGCAAACACGAGTGAATTGGGAGGAAGGCTGAGTCTAGTAACGGGACTAGACTGCTGCGCTAGGATTGAAAGTGTGACAGAATTTCATCCCTGTGACAAAAAAATGTGTTTCTCAAGTTAGGGATTTTGTCTCTCGTTTGGTCATGATTTGGAAAGTCAGGAATTTGGGTGGGTTTCTCTTGGCTGCTCACTAGTAAAGATATTTGGGATTGTTAGGATTTTAGGATTTTTAGGTAACTGTCACGTCTGTTGAAATATGGGCAGTTGGGTCTCTCTCTCTCTCATTCGCTTACAAAGGAGATTTTGAGATTTTTTAGTGTTTTAGGATCTGATACCACTAATGATAAAAAAAAAATACTTGGTTGGATACTTGAATTAATAATAAAGTGTCTATAAATAGACATTACATAGTGCATAATGAACCCATTAACCCATATCACCATTAACCCACTAACCCATAATTCTAGGAACACAATCACCACTTTCTTAGCCACCTAAACACATTTCTAAAGACTAGGTTCATTATGACTAAATCAACATAAAACAAATAATTAAATAAAACAATGAATTAAATAATTTAACAGGGAGTGCTAAGCTCCTAGACTTTTAAGGTGGTGGCAATTTTTATATTATTATAACCTAATCTGCATCTTAATATATTTGCATTTTTACAATTTAGATAAAAAAAGTATAGGATTTATTTATTTTAGGATTAAGATTTTGTTCAAAATTTATTTTAATATGAAGCGTTAACTTAATTAATAAATTGTGATATTTTTTTTATTTCAAAAATCCTTGTTGACATGTTTTGTATACTCAAAAACCTTTAATTCCACGTTAAAGGATTTTCTCACAACTTATATAGTGGGAGGTCAGAGTAAAAATTAGGCTCGTAAGGTATCAAGACTTTTAAAAAGGAGGAGGAATCATAGGTTAAGTGAGCTTTGGGCTTAAGTCATGCTCACTCAACATGAACCCGAGTCATTAAAGGTCGATAAATAGCGGAAACTAATTCAGAATTAATTCTACTTCGGTTTTGAATTCAAAATCCACTATAAATATAGGCTGAGGAAAGAGTTTTCACATATATTTTTTGTAATTTTATTCACCTCATTTTTTTCTAAAATACTTATATTTTCTAATTTAAATAACAGAGGTTTTTCTAGACAATATTAGAAAACAATCGTTACTCTTTCTAAAAAAAGAAGTCAATGTTTCTGTCTTTAGCCAATACCTAAAATATAAAAAATAAATACTAGGAGAGAAATACAAGTTTTAGACGTTGAAATCTTTTACAATTCCTATTTTATAGCTCACCAATAATTTTATTTTTTTTGTGAGATGTATTGAACACAAGGATCACCCAAAACATGTGGATGTATGATATTGTTCTTAGACGAAAAGTATGATTTGAGGTGAAAAGACTTGAAAGGGAAGTAAAATAGTGTCGATAGAGTTTGTTAATTTGACTCCAAGACTAACAAAATGCGAGGAAATTCTTACAAGTTTTTCCAATCTATTAAATATATTCAATTCATTGCATTCCAAGCTTTCATTTGCTTCTAACTTAATTGTGTGTGTGTGTGTCCATGTATATATATATATGGTACGATCGACTTGCAACTCTCGCATATATATGCGAAAGCAGAACTGAATTTACATTTTGATTCGTAGCTCTCCTTTTGTTTCTCGAGAGATTATTGCTTCAAGGCAAGACTAGCTAGCTAGCTAGCAATGGTGGGAAAACAAAAATTCCTCCATGGAACATTAGAAGCTACCATCTTTGACGCAACACCTTATACACCACCATGTCCCTTCAATGTAAGTACGTACGTAGTCCACCATTCGAGAGGGTATATACATTTCGTTTTATTCTTTTAATTTGGCAAGGTCGGCCCAAATTAATGTGTGTGTGTTGTAGGCTGTTATAAATTGTCTAATTAAGTGAAAATGAACAAGAATGTCTTAATGACTCTCACTTACTGCTCAAAACTCTCTTATGTAGTGTATATTTATGAATGGAAACCCCACTTACGTGACTATCAAGATAGGCAAGAAGAAGGTAGCAAAGACAAGCCATGAATGTGATAGAGTCTGGAATCAAACCTTCCAAATTCTCTGCGCTCACCCTCTGGATTCAACAATCATCATCACCATGAAAACAAAGTGCTCCGTCTTGGGAAAAATCCACATCCAAGCGCATAAGACTTTCACCGAGGCAAGCTTAATTAATGGCTTCTTTCCATTGGTCATGGAAAACGGAAAGCCGGATCCTCAACTCAAACTCAGGTTCATGTTATGGTTTAAACCAGCAGAACTTGAGACAACCTGGGCAAAAATACTCGACAATGGTGAATTCCAGGGACTAAGAAACGCTACATTTCCCCTAAGATCCAACTGTCATGTTACACTCTATCAAGATGCTCACCATGGCTCGAGTTTTCGGCCGCCATTTGATCTTTGTGGATCTCCTAGAAAATTATGGGAGGATGTGTACAAAGCCGTTGAAGGAGCGAAGCATTTGATATATATTGCAGGCTGGTCTTTCAATCCTAAGATGGTGCTAGTAAGTGAAGCTCTATCAGAATATAAATATATATACCCCATTAGTTTGCATACAGTTTTGATGAGAAACTAACTTGTCAATATACTAAAACTTGGACAGGTTAGGGATCCTGAAACTGACATGCGTCATGCTAGAGGGGTAAAGCTTGGTGAGTTGCTGAAGCGAAAAGGAGAGGAAGGTGTGGCAGTGAGAGTTATGCTTTGGGACGATGAGACATCCTTGCCGCTCATCAGGAACAAAGGTGTAATGGGAATTCACGATGAGGATGCCTTTGCTTACTTCAAACATACTAAAGTAATCTGCAAATTATGCCCAAGATTGCACCATAAGCTCCCCACTCTCTTCGCACATCATCAGAAGACTATAACTGTGGATGCCAGAGCACGTAATTCGAGAAGTGAGAGAGAAATAATGAGTTTCATCGGTGGATTGGACCTTTGCGATGGCCGCTACGACACAGAGAGACATTCCTTGTTTCACACACTCAACACAGAATCACATTGTTTTGATTTCTACCAGACAAATATTGCTGGTGCCAGTCTTCGCAGAGGAGGGCCTAGAGAGCCATGGCACGACGTTCATGCTTGTATTGTAGGTCAGGCTGCTTTGGATGTGCTAACCAACTTCGAGCAAAGGTGGAGTAAGCAATGCGACGGTTCTGTATTAGTCCCTATCAGCTCCATCCCAGATCTTATAATACACCACCCTTTTCCTTCAAGCTTTTCCAATGACAGAAACTGGAAGGTGCAGGTTTTTCGCTCAATCGACCATGCCTCAGCAATCCAACTGGCTAGAAACATGAGGGTGGAGCGGAGTATACATGAAGCTTATGTGGAGGCGATTCGGCGTGCAGAGAGGTTTATATACATTGAAAACCAGTATTTCATCGGAGGGTGTCAGTTGTGGGACGAGGACAGGCACTGTGGATGCACGAATCTAATACCTATTGAGATTGCACTCAAGGTGGTGAGTAAGATCAAATCGAGAGAGAGATTTGCAGTGTATATTCTGATACCAATGTGGCCTGAAGGGGTGCCTGATAGCGAACCAGTTCAGGACATATTGCACTGGACCAGGCAAACAATGGCGATGATGTACAAGCTAGTCGGAGAAGCATTGCAAGAAAGTGGCGATCCAGGCCACCCAAGAGATTACCTCAACTTCTTTTGCCTCGCGAACAGGGAAGAGGAGAACAAGGGAGATTTTGTTCATCCATATTCACCTCATCCCTCGACACAATATTGGAATTCACAGAAGCATAGGAGGTTCATGGTTTATGTCCATTCCAAGCTCATGATCGGTATGAGTAGAGCTCGACTCTCTTTATACATAAAATTAGTGAATTTAATCACTTGAGGGGGGACAATTTGTGATCATGATGCGCTAACCAATTATGTTTTGTTTCTTTGCTGGTGTTTTACTTTCTCAGTGGACGACGCTTACATTTTGATAGGATCTGCAAATGTGAATCAAAGATCAATGGACGGCAGACGTGACACTGAAATTGCAATAGGATGCTACCAACCCAGAAAGGGCTCGGCCATGAGTGATCCCAGTGAGATCCAAGCGTACCGAATGTCGCTGTGGTATGAACACACAGGACTTGCTGAAGAAATTTTCCTGGAGCCAGAAAGTTTGGGATGCGCACAGAAGATGTTTCTGATAGGGGAGAAAATGTGGAAGGTTTACAGTGGTGAAGAGGTTGTGGACATGGAAGGTGTGCACCTCGTAAATTATCCTCTGACAGTAACCAGGGATGGTTTTGTTGAAGATCTTGTTGATGGAGGTGGTAACTTTCCTGATACTAAAAGTCCTGTCAAAGGGAGAAGATCAAAGCTCCCTCCTATTTTCACTACCTGACGAGTCATAGTTTGGAAAACATATAAACCATTGTGGCAAGAAATATTTGATGTAAATATATGTTCAATAATTTGTAGCTTTTACGTTCTATAATCAGAAATGAACAAAAAATATTTGAATACAAGTAGCTCACTAACATCTTCATTGGATAAGTCACTATGAAATTCTCCAAACATTTGACACATTATCTCTAAATTAAGTATTTATGTTTGCATTTCAACAAGTTTTTCAAATTGATTTTTAAATATTCTTTCGTTGATAGAAACATCTAATTAATGTGTTGTTAGATGATTTTAATGTGTTCATATTAAGAATTAAAAAAAATTATTTTAATAAATATTCAATTAAAAAACATTTTACATCACAATACCAAAAATACTTGAAGAGTTAAAAAAAATTATATGCACCACATTAAAAAAAACATTTTCACCAAATTTGTAATATCTAATTCCTCTAAAGTGTTTCCTTTTCTCTTATCACTAACTTATTGAAACAAGAATCTTAATAAATGATTTGAACCTTGAAACGTAATCAAGCGATCTATAATCAAGATTGACATCAACCTTGGAAAACCAAAAGATATTTAATAGGAGTATGAGATAATAAAAACTTGTTCCAAGATATTATTATTATGACCATGTCGAATTGCGTCACAAAACTAGTTAGTCTTCGTTAAATCAAAACTAAAAAGTAATTAAGCTCAAACATAAAAATAATGATAAAAATTTGATAAATATAGTTAGATTAAAATAATAAGACAAAACTAGTTAGTCTTCGATAAATATTTGATCTTAACTAAAAATTAAAATATTAATTAAGCTCAAACATAAAAATAATGATAAAAACAAACAAGTTTGGACAATAGATTGTTGATTGCATATAATATATACAAGTTAGATTGCCCGCACTACATTGCAGGCTTAATAAATAATTTTTATAATTGGTAAGATTGAAGCAATTAAAATAAAATATAATATTCACACATGTAAGGTTTGATATAATGAAATACATCACCACACCCAAATATAACAACACTATCATAAACCTTACCAGCAAAGATATGAAAATAGATAATTGCTTCAAAATATTTTCAATACAAAGGTGTGGAAAAACATAGTTATTTTCCCAACAACTACATCAACCTTTATGTTGCCATTAGTCTACATGCGTGGTTTGATATAAATAGAAGATCATTAACATTTATTTACTTGTTGAAAAATTTGGTTCTAGTTGCCGTGAAGTGTAGGGCAAGTGACTTGTGTTTTTTCACTATAGATAATTTGGCCTAATTCATTCACTCGTTTTGTATACGTGTGACTTTGTATTATTTTTTCACGCCATATTATAAATGAAATACCATACATAAAAAAGCTGCAAAAATTACTTGTTAACAAACAACATCGTCTGGTGAATTATTTTGCTTATTATTATTATCGTTATTATCATGATTGTTAAATTGTCGCAAATATTATAGTTGTCATTATAAGCATTATTGTAAATAATGAATATCTTAATTATTATTATTGGAAAAACTATCATTGCCACTATCATTATTATAATTGTTTTTTTTCATTTTTTAGATTCTTTATATTATTAACAAAAAAGCAAGCAAAGAAAAAATTAAAATTATTATTATTATTGCGTAAATTACCTCAAAGAACAAAAAAAACACCTAAAAACTGTAATGAAAGAGCAATAGAGAAATAATTTGACCTGAAGAATAAAAAACAACAAAGAAAAAACATAATAAAGGGGAAAAAATAATAAATATCAATTTTCAAATGATAACCAAGACATTTTAAAATTAAAGGAATAAATTAAAAAAAAAATATTACCTCAACAAAATAGAAAATAATACAAATTAAATACAAAAACTAATAGCATAAACATATAAACATGGATAGAAATAGGAATTATTTTAGAAATATGTATAAAAAATTAAGAAAATAAAATAAAATTCAAAGTATAAGGGCCAAAATGAAAACAAAATATATGATTAATTTCAATTGAAAGACAAATTGAAAACAATCCAAACATCTATACCAAACATATTAAGGGATTTAATACCAATCCCAAATTTTAAAAAATAAGGACCGAACTGAAACTTAAATATATAATCAATTTCAATTGAAGGACACAATTGAAACAAATCAAAACGTACATAAAAGAAATAAGGACCATACAACATAATAAAAAGATAGGGACCAAAATGAAATAGCCATAAAAAAAGGGTCTTTCGTGTAATTTTGCATGCAAGAGAGAGAAAAGACGAAAAATTTCAACCGACCACTTTCACGTGTCCGACCACTGTGTTACCACAAGCCATACCGTGAGAAAGAGGACATGGGAGCACATCAATTGTGACGCTGAATGGATATTTTTTTCATCACCGTAATGCATCGCACATGCCAACCAAATGGAGCGTCATGGGAAAATCGTTGGCACGTGTGACACACGTGCCTACAGTGTCCGCAGGAAAATATAAAAAATATTTTGTAAACTACTGACACACCCGTACTGTCAACTAAAAAATTTGGTAAAACCACGCATTGTCTTATTGGAGGCATATCCATATTTGTATATTTTTAAAAATTTTGAAAATTTTGAAACACCCCCTTAAGCAAACCTTGTTTTTTGTCTTATTGGAGGGTAAGATGATTATTTTACACTGCAATGGAAATATGAAATTAACATGACACCCCGACAGAAACTGTTGTTTTTTGTCTTATTCATGGATATAATGGTTATTTTATTGTGCACAAAAATGCAAAAAATCAAAAATGACCCTGAGTCAAGGCTAAAGTTATTGTGCATGGAGGCGTAAAATAGGAATTTGAACATTATTTCATCCAAACTTCTTTAAACTACATATAGTTTAACATGAGTCGTAAACCCGCGCTTCACCGCAGGGATTAAATTTTTTTATCTAGATTTAACACATATTTTTGTATTTTGTTTTTTATTCTTTTATTTTTTATTTTAGTTTCAATCCCTTGATTTTTTTTGGTCCTTCTAATATAGTTTATTTTTTTTATTTATATCTATACACTTTTGCTCTTTGTTTAGATTTTTAATTTCTATTTTTATTTTTATTTTTATTAAATGCAACTCACGTAAAAAAACATAGTAAGTTTAACTTTGGTGGTGTAAAATTAGAGTGAAACTCTTTCCTATGCATGTATAGTTAAATGTGAAATGTTTGAAACACTACCGCCGGTGGCTCTTTTGTTTTGTCTTATTTAAGGCAACAAAAACTATTTTACTGTGCTCTAAAAAAGTAAAATTATCGAGACACCCCCACTAACAATTCTTGGTTTTTGTCTTATTTAAGGGTATTATAATTATTATACTATACACAAAAATACCATAAAAATTGAAAATACCTTTGATACCATGCCATTATTTTAAACACATTTTAGATTAAAAAAGTGAATATATAAAAAACTATTATATATTTTTAGATATTTTACGATGTCACACACGCCATCTGAAATGTGCATAAGCTCTGAAATTAACATCGTGCCCAAAGACACGCCTACAACACTACTACAAAAAATATAATCAAAAATTGGCAAATTACCAATACACCCTTATAGCCAACTTTTGGATTTTGTCTTACACGGGTATAGAAGCTTAAGTTGGCTGAGAGACCATGGTTATAAAAAAATGTATAAGTGAAAGAAGAAAGCACTGTAGCAATGCATATTATTTTTAAAAAAATCGGCTTAGAAATTAGTCATGTTGTGCTTAAGCTAGTTTGGAGATTCTGGTTATAAGAAAATGTATAAATGAATAAAACAAAAGTATAAGAAAAAACTATCAGCGGAAAAGCACTTTAGAAAAAAATATGGGTCCAGGGATTGTCATGGTACACATAAGTTGGTCTGAACACCCTAGTTATCAAAAAAATATGATATGGTCCAGGAATTATAAGTGAACAAAAAAAAGTTGATCTGGAGACACCAGTTACCAAAAAAAATTGGTCTAGTGATAAAGAAAAAAAAATGTATAAGTGAACAAAAAAAGTATAAGGAATTTGTTTTTAGAAAAAATAATAAATTGGTCAGGAGATTAGTCGTGGTGTACGCAAGGTGGCCCGGACACCCCAATTATCCAAAAATATTTGGTCCGGGGATTAGTTATCGAAGCAATCCATATTGTTTTAAAAACAAATTTGGCTTGGGAATTAGTTCTGGTGTACATAGGCTGACCCGTAAACCCTGGTTATAAAAAAAATATATAATTGAACAAAACAAAAATATAAGAAAAGTACTTAAGCAACAAAAAAAAATAGATCCGAGGATTAGTCTTGGTACACATAAATTGGTCTGGACACTCTGGTTATAACAAAAAAATTGGATTCGGGGATTAATTGTGGCACGCTATAGCTAGCCAGGATACCCCAATCATAATATATATATATAAAGAAATAAATTTAAAAAATAAGGAAAAACAAAAAAAAACTATAAAAAAATTGGATTCAAGGATTAATCGTGGTGCATTTAAGCTATCTCGGACACCTCGATCATATGTATATAAGTGGAAAAAGGAAAAAAAATATAACCAAAAAAAAATTTCATGGAAAAAAATGAAAAAAAAATAATAACAAAAAAAAAAGTCAAGGAAAAAAAGTAATAAAAAAACAAGAAAGAAAAGCAATAAACAAATAAAATGAAAAAAGAAAAACATAATCTGAAAGTAAAAGAAAAAAGAAAAAAATCACCACGACATTATGTGTGGGGAGGAACATGATTTCCCCGCACGGTTTAGATATTTATTTAATTTAATAATAATTCAAGTAAAACCCAATACAAAGTCTCTACTTTGTTGCTCGAATCAGACCCATATATGGGCTAACCTGATTGACGGCCCTGCATGAGAAATCCATGGCTGAACGGTATTAGCAGAGCATCAAAACATGATGAGACAGATTGATGGGAAAAGTTGAATTATTGGAGTGGAGTGGTGTGGACCCAGAAAGACTTGTAATCACTACGAGCGGTGTCGTGTCAATTATTGAGTTATAGCAATGAATGCCCCCCTCTCATCTTTTCAATAATTCTCTTCGCAGGCAACTCCTCATGAACAGTGACAGGGTTATCATTTCGCCTGGCTCTGGAGTACATCTTCCTCTTTAATCTTGTCCAGATATGTCTCGATCACCATTAGTTTCTGTGTTGAATTAAAAATAAGTAGAGGATTAGTTAGGTCAAGTGAATCTCTGGTTTCATAATAATGAAGCAAAGGTTGTTGCATTACAAACGGGAACTAATTATTTTGTTTTACTTGATGGGATGATACTACAACTTTATAATTGTTATTTTCTTACAGTGTTTTAGGACTTTGTTTCCATTTTATTTAGTATTAAATGGATTTAAATTTATTATTTAAGAAAAATGTTGCTCTTATTGAATAATGATGTTTTATGTTTCCGATAATTATTCCAATAGTTTATATATACCTGAATTTAAAATGTGTAGGTTCAATATGAACTTTAATAAAATTAAAATACATATTGAAATAAGTATTTAATAAAACTTTGATTGGATTAAGGTAGTTAACATTTGATCAAATATTTCAAGGACCATCTAAAAAGAGATAAGATTCTCTACACCTCTTAGAACACTACATCTAGATGAAAGCCTGAAATATTGGATGTTTAGTCTAAATCTTAAAAACACAAAATGTCTATCAATTTAGTGGGACTTATTATTCATTAATGAGTTAAAGATCTCACATGGAAGTTATGAATGACATGTTTCTCATAACTGATGAGCCTATCAGATACCTAGAAGTAATATATGATATTTATTGCAATAAATGACTTAAATCTATGGATTTTATATACGAACCAAGTTTGGAACTTGGTTGATCCACATAAAAGGACAAAACTCAATGGCTCTAAATGAGTTTTTTAGAGAAAAAAAATAATATAGAAGACAATATATAAATGTAAAATGCAAGTTTTAAGAAATAGGAATTGTTAAAGAACCATCTCACCTAAAAACTCAAGCTTGTAGGTGAGTCCCTAGAATATGATTATATCATTCTCTAACAGGAATATCTTAATTTGATAGTATAATAAACATACTTGACCTCTCATTGGCTCTAAATGAGTTTTTTAGAGAAAAAAAATAATATAAAAGACAATATATAAATGTAAAATGCAAGTTTTAAGAAATAGGAATTGTTAAAGAACCATCTCACCTAAAAACTCAAGCTTGTAGGTGAGGTCCCAGAATATGATTATATCATTCTCTAACAGGAATAACTTAATTTGATAGTATAATAAACATACTTGACCTCATCAGAAATATGGTTAAACCTTGTGTTCATAATAGGTTAGTGAGAATGGTGTTGTTTTTTAATAATATATGTAGATGACTTATTATTATTAAGAAATAACATGTCTTTATTTTAATTAGTAATTGTTTTGTTATCCAACAATTCTCTATAAATAAATTAGGAGAAGCAATCTATATATTTGATATAGAGATCTATAGAGATAAATTTAGAAGGTTGTTTAAATCATTTCAATCAATGTATAGAGACAAGATGTCAAAATAGCTTAGTATAGAAGAATGGATTCTTATCTATTTTATATGGAACACCTTCCTTCAAAGATATGTTCTAAAACACAGATTGAAAGAGATAGGATGGAAATGGTATCTTATACTTTGTTATAAGATCCATCAATAAAAAAGATAAATTATAAGTTCAAAATTCTTTGAATTACGATTTCTTTGAATTAACGATATACTCGCGCGCGAACGCGTAACTGTGAATGGACAGCAGCTCAAGCTCTTTGGCGATAAGTGAAAGAATTTGTGCAGTGTTTATACCTTTAATCGGTATTATACAAGCTGTGGTATTGAGTTTTACTGCTTGCTTTGATCACCACCTTCCTCCCAAGAAGCTCCAGTACACCATTGATGACCTCCGTAAGATAGCCAGCAAAACTCTCTGTATGTTCTCCTCTTTTCCAATCTGTCATGAGCTAATGGTTATGGTTTTTAGTTTTTGACTTCTTGTGTCTGTTGGTGTCGCAGTTACAGTGAATGAAGTCGAGGCATTGCTTGATTTGTTCAAGAAGTTGAGCAGTTCTATTATTGACGATGGCCTTATCCACAAAGTAAATCGAATTTCTTCCTCTTTTCTTTCCTGTATATGTCTTTGTACTGTACTTGATTGAGATAGATTTCAAGAGATTTGAGCTAATTTGAAATGCTAGTTTAGAGAAGTACAATTTCCTTAGTATAGCATATGCAGATAATTTTGGGACGCCGTATACACAGATCTGTGTTAGCTAAAACTTAATGCAAAACGTGTCTGATCGGAGTATCGGGGATCCGTATGAAAAGGACTTCCCTGAAGGTGGGCAATCCGAAAGATGTGTGATTTTAAGTAAGATAATATATGCATGCAGTGAATCAATATATGTATGTGAGGGTTTTCTTTAGGATATTATAATCATTGTAGAAGTCGATTAATATGTTGAACTTATCCTTGTTTCCTTCGTGGTTTGAAGGAAGAGCTCAAATTGGCCCTGCTGAAAACTCCAGCTAGTGACAATCTCATCTTGGACAGGGTAGACTCAGTGTGCCAACCTCTAACTCTTATTTCTCAAATCTCATGCAATTTCCAATCTAGTCATGTTGCTAGCTACAAGAATGCATTTCATTAACTTATGTGGATCATGGGGTGGATATACAAGTGCTGCTGCTGCTTCTTTCTTTTTCTTTCCTTTCTTTTATCCACCCAGCGCATGGTTTTCGATCATCTTTCCTTTGGATCTGTAGTTCATTCGCTCATACCTAACCTCTTCTTCTAGTTGTTTGCTCTTTTCGATGAGAAGAAAAATGGGGCAATTGAATTTGAAGAATTTGTCCATGTACTCGACGTTTTTCATCCTCGCGCTCCTTTGCAGGCTAAAATTGACTGTGAGTGACTTTGCGAGTGCAGCTTTTATAGCTGTTTATTTTATGTGACTAGAGCTTCGATTTTCTTGTTAAGAACCAGTGGTTCCTTTGGTTTCATGCAGTCGCATTCAGGCTGTATGATTTGAGACAGACTGGATTTATCGAGCGGGAAGAAGTGAGTGTCCCTATGTTTCTATTATGATTAGCCGAAACGCATCATCAAAATCACAAACATGTGTTGATTAGCCACTAACAGTGTAGTAGTTTTCAGGTCCGGCAAATGCTAAATGCCATTTTGATGGAGTCTGAGCTGCAGATCTCGGCGGAAAGTCTTGAACTTATCATTGACAAGGTGAAGAAAGCTGGTTTCTACGCTAGAATTTGTTCCTTGCGTGCTTCTTTCCCATCAAAGCTTTTGACATTCAAGGTGCTGGTTGGCTTATAGACATTTGCAGATGCTGATGCTGACAGGGATGGTAGAATTAACAAAGTAGAATGGAAGGCATTTGCTATTCAGCACCCAAACCTCTTGAAAAATATGACACTTCCTTATTTAAGGTAACCTGCCTCCTCAACCCCTTTCATTTTTGTTCAGACAATGATTTCTCTATGTTACCAGGTTGTCTGGCATTCATTTTCATAGCTTTTGATAATGATTGCTGCGCTTAAACCCAACATAGATTCTAGTCAGGAAAGAGCACCCAGCATTGAAGTAAAATTGTTTCTTTATTTCTCTTTTCAAATTGACTTGCTTGATCTTGCAAAGGGATCTTGCATGGACTGGATTTAATGCTTCTAACGAAGAGGAAAGATGTGGAACCCATGGGAGTCTCTCCCCAAAAACTTCCATTGGAAGTGAAATGAGCTTTCTGCACTTCTAAATCTGTACTTGAAAGACCATCACTCAAATGGTGTGTGAACTCATTTTGCAGGGACATCACGACAATGTTTCCCAGTTTTATTTTCAACACAGAAGTTGAGGACTGAGTTAAGTGGCAAGGCTTTAAATGCATGATGACAATTCAAAACGCTTTCAGCTGGCAACAGATTTTGGACTTTGCCAGCAACCTGTCTGGATTTACACGATGTATCTTTACGAAATTAAATTTAAAAGATGACATACTTTATTAATCACTTTTAAATTTATTAGGTGACAGTCTTGTCTAGTCATGCCATATGTGTTGTCTAATTTTTAGCTCTAATCTTATGTGAACATAAATAAATCATATAAAATCATTAAGTGAATCGAATTTTATAACAATTAACATCTTACTTAGATTAAAGGTAGCATTAAGTAGCTCAACAAGTTAGCTATCAATAACACTGGTTTTGTGCATATAAAATTAAAATATAACAACTCATGTTCTGAACATGTACTTAATATATTAAGGAATTATTTTAATCAAGTCTCAATCAATAGCATCAGTGATACATAACAATTATATATAAACATGATGGTATGGATATATTTAAAATAATTTTATTGAACCATTGAGGGGATAACAAGGAAGAACACATAGATGTATTTCCAGTGACAATCTCACCAATCCACTAGAGCTACCGCCCAGCAATTCACTCATCAATTAAAATAAATGAAAACATGAATAAGTTGAACGTTGAAAAAGCTATGTTGCCAGAACCTAACTGATCAGAATTGGGAGCAAGATGAAGCACCCCAAAATCCATAATTACAAAAATATGAAAATGCATCTTCAAAAGCCATATACTTCAAACCAGCCCCAAGCTTGTGAGTAGTTACTGCTACGATGTTTAAGACAACGGAAAAGCAAAGCTAATAACTAAATTGATCAAAAGTTGCGTACATAATAGAAACTGTAATTGAGATCATTCTAATTTCTACATGTCATTGAGCAAGTTACATCATTCTAATGCTCATAAATTGTCTGCATACATCATATTGGGAGGGGTTAGTGCACGCTTTAGCAGATTGTAGCTCAAAACTTCTTTCTTTTCATGTAGTTTTTTTTAAATCAAATTAAAAGTAGATGGCTTCAAGAACTATTAAATACTTACAAGACTGGGAACTCCTGCCCATCCAAAAAAATAAATCCTATAAGTCACCATTTTAGGCCCATTAAATATAAAACTGCATGGAAGGGCACCTGTTTTGAGGAGCTAACTATTTCGACATAAAAGTCATTTGATGGTTTTATCATCAATATAGGTGACTTTTAAAACATTATTGGGATAAACACATTAAAATACAACAATAATTTGATTTTAGCCATCTGTTTTGATTCATAAAAATACAGATGATTGCTCTCTTTCTATTTTTAAATCATTCTAGAAGAAAGGCACAGTCTTATACCATTCAGATCTCGAAAGGATAGAGCCACAGAACACACAAATACCTGACTTCTCCACCATGCTTTAGTCTCCATGGTACCTCCCTGATTGGAGTTGCATTTTCAAACTGCCTGATGGGGTGGGGAGTGAAGCGACTGGTACCAGAGAGATTCAAAAACATAATAACCTTCATCGCACTTAGAATCAGTCTTTCATCTGCAGAACATTAAGATAGTATAAATTACAAGTTATTCCAAATATGGTAATGTCAAGTTATACAAGAGAATACAAAAAACAATAGCACACAAGCTACGATAATAAATTATCAACAGGACACAACAGATAAAAAGATAAATTGTGCAGCCTAGGAACTACATTTCACACCCATCTCTGAGTCCACAACCATACTAGCAGCTTTAATTCATGTCAAAGGCTGTTTCACTTAACCTACTCTCATTTAGTTGACTCCTTTGATGATTTCACCAAACAAAGAAAAAACTGAGTTGTCCTTTGAATCAACGTCTTCACCTTAGCTCACCATGCCTAATAATGTTCAATAGTGACATTTGCCAAAAATGACCATAAATTCAGGTGAAAAAACAAAAGAAACTAGCAACTGTCAGAGCTATGAACCTAATGTTTCTTTGAATTATTGACATAATTCTCAATAACTAGGTACAGTCTATCCTGAATACAATGCAATTGCCATTTCACAAGACTGGTAAATTTCATAGTATGCCGGAATCCTACTTCAGGTAAACTTCTCACAGAACCTATAAAAAGCTCTATGATAACAAAAGGAAACTATAAACTGTAAGCAATAATAGTCCAATTTATACAAAAAGCTGACTACGCTAGCATCTTCTTTGTACAGAAAAGCAAATTAACTGAATCTACTCTCGTTCAGATGACTCCTTTGGAGCTTACACCTGACAAAGAAAAACCTGAGATATCCTTTGAAAAAAAGACATCTTTGCCTTTGCTCACCATTACTGACATAAAAACCCCTAAAATAAGACCACAATTATAGTTAAGAGGCTAATACACTAAAATTATAAGATCAGAAAAAAAATCATATATTTTGATATGAGTCAGCATGGGAGATAAAACAAGCAGTTTGTTACACTCGTATTAAAGTAAGGCCACCAAAATATATCATGCCATACCAAAAGAATGGTTGTGATTGTTCAATTGCTAGAATTATCTCATGGCTCTATAGAAATAGACATGATAAAAACCACATCAACCCAAGATCTCTTTAGTCCAGCTCTGCTACTTGAGTATACTATCTAATATAGCCCAAAAATCTATCCTGATATTACAAACACATATACTCATACCCAATCCTCATTTATGTCTCAATAAGTAAACATAAAGAGGTAATTATCACAAACTCCAATATATTCAACAATACTTTTAGCCTGCCAAATATAATCCTATGCCATCCTCAAGTAACATCTTAGAGGCTATCTTGCTCTTCTGCAATTTCTCTGACATGAGAGGGATGGTCATCCACCTTGTAGCATTTTGAACACCAACTTAACATGTCTATACTGTTTCAACTGCAAAATTAATATCTATGAGCCTAAAAGTTACTTGGCAAAGATGTAACCAAAGAGAAAAGGGTTCAACTTGTTCAGATAAACTGCAACAAGATATGAGAACTTGGACACCTACAACTCATTTGAATGACATACTCTTACATAGATCTAAACTAATAATTAAGTATTAACAAATAAATAATGACAGCATGTAGGAAGAATAGAAGTCACCAAAATTAGCTTTAAAGAAAGAGGCTAGAATTTAGATCCGTGAAACTCATAACAGAAGCAGAATACCTGCCTATGAAGCATATAGTAGCCAGTCTCTTGTAAGTTGTAACACTAGATGCCCATTTCCTTCAGAAATTCCATGCTTTATCTTCATGCATGAAGTGACTTGGTATCCATGGAGGCATCCATTATATATTTGACTAAATGGTGTTGCAGAACAAATCAGACGAAGAATTGGAGAGTGTGTGATGAAATAAGGGTTGTAACATTTTCGCACAGCCATAGATAGGATGAAAACCAGGAAATTTTAATCAGAGAGGAAATTGGCAATAACTTCCATCCACCATTCAAGTCTTGGGATGTCACGATCCAATTTCGACACACATTTTTGAAGTACTGAAAAATGGGATGCATACATTCCAATAAGTCTGTCCAAGATCCAAAGAATATACTATACCTTTACCACAAGCTGCACAAATTCTATCCCCACACAGCCACCTCTGGTAACTAGTCAAATCCAATCAAAATGGGAAGCTTTAGAATGGCTAACCACATCATACCTGTCAAGTGTCAACTTGACAATCTAAACCCACTAATTTGACATTAGTCCTTTTCCTCTGTCCATATTAACTCCAATCATGAACCACCAAAATGAAAACCAATGCCCTATGGTGTATCCTCCACACCAAAAAATAAATGACAGGACCTAGTAAAAAGAGTATAGAAACAGAAAGGGCATTTGCACATCAAAGAAAATCCCTGCACTCATACTCTAAGCCACAACCCTGGAACATTAACAGAAGTCATTCTACAAAAGCCACTCTATTGCAGTACTCCATACTGCTAAACACTTCATATGGAGTTGTGGGTACCAAACCATATGCTTCTATTGTAAACTAAACATAAATAGAAGCGTATAAAACCATGTAAGAGATAACTCAAGAAAAATTTATATCAATCATGTGAACCTGAATATTTCCATCTCAAATCCATGGCATCCCATGCTTCTTGCCTGATGGAATGTCTAGAGCAGAACAACTCAGTTGTAACCATGGTGCTATTAAACAAGCGTTTGTTTTCAAATGGTATCTTATTCTGCAGCTCCTATACTTCATGATTAAGCTCTGTATCTCATAAGAGAAACTACAACAATGGAATGATTGCACTATTGATGCAGGTACAAGGACTTTCTGTCTCCTTATGTGCCAGAAAGGAACAGCATGATCTCCAATCATATACCAACAGAAAAATTGCATAATTATGTACACAATATGCTACGATATACAACTCTCTTGTCCTACTCATACTGCACAGAATGACATGCATTCAGAACATAACATATCCTTCTCCAGCAAGCCATGCCCTAAATACCTTGGACCTAAGGAATAAATTGTATTGTCATATGTAATAAACAGCAAACCAGCTAATCTATAGCACCTGGAGCACCTTGCAATCGCAAAACTGTAAGCTTCAAAATCTACATTTTGTTCAACCAAAAGAATTGGCTGCGCTCATGTAGTTCCACTAACTGTATGCCTCCAGGCATTACTTCATTGATTTCCTAGCAACTAATATCAAACAAAATTGTTTCTAACCTTCACACAGCTCAGCCAGATGAGATGATATACATCAACACTTAAAAGCTAAAAAGGGCAGTCACAACATTGAAAATTAATGTTATATTATGTAATGGAAAACCAAGGTCTCTACTAATTAAATAAAACAGAACAAATTCCTATGAAAAGCATTTTAGAATAACTAAAGAAGGTGATCGATAAAAGACTACTGATTCATCATACACATATAGATGAAAGACACTCCTCGACTATTGAGATATTGGCAGGAACAGGCAGCCAGAGTACAACGTTGCACTTCTTGGATTTGAACAGAACCATCTCAACGACGATGCATGCGGGGCTTCTCCCATGAAGCAGGACCAGGGCCATAGAAAGGGCCCTTGTCAGCAGCACCCTGAACAACAAAGGAATTCCAATAAAAAACAAAGAGCATTCAACTAGGTGATGTAATCACTGAAAAGAGAAACCTAATTCCTAATTATATGAGCACACCTACCAAATGAGCTGCATACCCATCCCCATATGGAGGAAAAGCCCCTTCTGGATTACCGAACTTCATCCCATATGATCCACCTTCCACCAAAACAGATAAATTAAAAAGATTGGAAGCAAAACTATAAGTGCAGGAAAGAACCAAACAAGGAAAATGAAGTACAGATATCAGCTAAGTTGATGAAGAATGAGCAACAATCTGTGAGACAGACAGGATAAGGATGTGTTGAACAACAAGTAGGCTTGGTATAGGCAATCCCAACTCCCATGCGCATAGGAAATCAATTATATGGTAGATGCACTGGCAGGAGAGAGTGGATGACTCTTTCCATCACAATCAGAAGTAGAAACTAATCTCGACTCTTGTTAAGGTGGCTTATTAAGGTTCAATATTGACAAAATGAGGACAGGAGAGTTGATAGAAACACAGAACAAGTAGAAGAATCCCAACACATCAGTTAACAGCTAAACTAAACAGTAATAAACATATAAGACAGTTATACCAGCAGCAGCACCCCAGGGTGGTCGTTTATCAGAACTAGAAAGCTCTGCACGTAGCTTTTCAACTTCACGTGCCATGGAAACCAAACTCTTCTCCATTGATTGTCTCTGCTCCACCAACTCAATGTTGGCCTTCTTTTCATATTCAATTGCAGATCTACAAAAAAAATATTACAATTGAAGAAAGAAATAGGCACTCCAACCACAAACAACCACGACAATCCAACCAACCTAGTATGCATTAGCTCCTGGTGCAAGCCCTCAATCTCACCCCGTAAAAGAGGAATCTTGTGATTATCAGCTTGCAGTCTCGCAACATCTTGTTTCAGGGCCTGGACTTGCCCAACCAGTTCCTGATTCGAACTATTCAGTTTCTGCATCTCTGCACGGAGTTGTACAGTCTCATTCTTCAAAGGCTCAGTCACACGAAGATCAGCCTCCAGCTTCAATCCTTTCTTGATAAGCAAATCTTGTTCCGCACGAGTTTCAGCAATCACAATATTCATTCGATGAAGCTCTTCCTTTGCAGCACCAAGCTCTTGTTGCAGACCCATACGATCTTCGATCAGCCTACGGTTATCACTCAAGAGGCGTCGGATTTCAGCATGCTGCATCTCAAGTTCCTCCTCCAAGAAAGCAGGCTGTGGCATCGGATGGCCACGAATGAATGGTCGTTCAACGATGAATCCCCTCCGGTCGTTATAAAGTTCTCGGGGCATGCGATTTCTCCCTGCCATTTTAGGGTTTTCAGGAAAATCCCGGTTTCTTTCTTTTCTTCCGTACAAGACTCGAGAGAGAGAGAGAGATAATCAATCAACGATGCCGTTTAGTGAAAGGCTTTCAACTAAGCCTGTATTATTTGTTCTTCAAGCGTCATAGTTGAGGTTGATTAGTCAATGCACTTAAGTAATTGTTTTAATGTGATACTTATTATAAATACATATAAAATTATATTTATATGTATTGAAAGTTCATGACCCTTGAGTTTAGTCTTTTTGATTTTCATAATCCTTGAGTTCATTTTCTTCTCCTATAAATAGACCACTTGTGTCTTTATTCTAAACACCTTTGAAATAATAGAAGAATTCATAATAAGAAAGGTATTTCTCTCTTGTCTCTTTTGATTATGTTTTGATGTATATGCTCTTCTATATTAATTATTTATTCTTTTTATAACACGTTATCAGCACGATGCTCTAACCAACTTATATCAATTTTAATATCTTCACTTTTTATTATTGTAATTTATTTTTGGTAAATTTTCTTTCACTATTATTCATGGAAAAATTTATAGTTCTCGAAGAACGAGTATTATAAGTTCATGAAAAACTAAATAAATTAAAAATAGTTCCTGAAGAGTATTACAAGTTCTTGAAGAATTATATAAATTAAAAACAGTTCCTGAAGAACAAGTTTTACAAGTTCTTGAAGAACTAAATAAATTAAAAATAGTTCCTGAAAAACGAGTTCACAAGTTCCTGAAAAACTAGTATCACAAGTTCCTGAAGAATTAATAAATTATAAACAGTTCTTGAAGAACTAGTATCACAAGTTCCTAAAGAATTGCATAAATTAAAAATAGTTCTTGAAGAACTAGTAACACAATTTTTATGAAGAATTAAATAAAGTTCCTGACGAACTAGTATTTTAAAGCTAAATAAATAATAGTCTTAAAGGTTTGATGTTCCTAAAGAATTAAACAAATTAAAAACAGTTCTTGAAGAACTAATATTTTTCCTGAAAGATTAAATAAATTAAATGCAATTCCTAAAGAACTATTATTTCTAAAGCTAGATAAGTTACAGTCTTGAAGGACATAACTTGAATTTATCACTTTGGATATTTTTAGAAATAATTATTTGTCATGAAATATTGACATCGAGATTCATATGAAAGATATGAATCTTTAAAAGACCATCAAAGAAGGAAATAATGTGGCAAAATCTAAATAAAAGATATGGCCACCAAAATTTATCATACTTCCTCAAAGTTTTTTTGATTGGTTGCACCTGAAGTTACAAGATTTTAAATCAATTATTAAATATAATTATGCTTCTTTTAAAATTACCTCACAGCTGGAATTGTGTGGTAAAGATATCACCGAATATCAAATATTAGAGAAAACATTCTCTACTTTCATGTCTTAAATGTTGTCCTGTAGTAACAATCTATATTGCATAATTTCAAAAGATTCTAAACTATTCCCTGAAGTGAATGAATTTTTTTGTCCAATAGACAAGAAAGGATCGAGGATATAAGTATGAAAGAAATAAATGGAAAGGGAGAAAAGATAATCCTTTTAAAAAGTAAACCATCATACCACCAGAAGTGGAGAAATAATGAATAGTGATATGACTTTTCATGATGGAGATTTATGTCTAGCAGACAATGCAACAATACACATAATTCTTAAGAAAAATAAATACTTTGAGTATTTGACATTAACCAAAGTGAATGTCACTACAATATCAGGTCCAGCACACATGATTAAAGGCTCTAGAAAAGCTAATATTGTGTTACCAAATAACACAAGATTGAGCATCAAAGATGCATTATATTTACCTGAGTCCAGAAGAAATTGACTCAGTTTTAAGAATATACGTGCTAATGGTTATCATATTGAAACAACAAATGAAGATATAAAAGAATATCTTTATATTACTACACGTATTTCAGGCCAGAAGCTTGTACTTGAGAAACTACCTGCTTTCTTTTCCGAAATTTATTATACGATCATGAAATTTATTGAATCAAACATTGTGATACACCAGAAGTGTTCCGACCCACAACAATTTATGCTTTGGCATGATCGACTTGGATATCCAGGATCAATAATGATGAGACAAATTATTGAGAATATACATGGGCATCCTTATAAAACCTGAAGATTCTTTTACCAAGTGAAAATCCATGTGCTGCATGTTCTCAAGGTAAATTAATTACGAAACCATCTCCATCCAAGGTTCTTATAGAATCACCATTTTTTCTTGAAAGAATTCAAGGAGATATATGTGGGCCTATCCATCCACCATGTGGATGTTGGCCATGTGTTCATCAATTGTCCCGTGGCTAAAGCTTTTTGTAATGAACCCAGAAGTGTTTATTCTATTAAATTACAAAAATTTTTATATGGGTTAAAGCAATCTGGTCGAATATGGTATTATTTTATTAATGAATACCTCTTAAAAAGAGACTTTGAGAATGACGAGATTTGTCCATGCATTTTTATTAAGAAAACAATATTTGGATTTGCTATTATTGCAGTATATGTTGATGATTTAAATATTATTGGTACTTCTGAAGAGTTCATAGAAACTGCAACCTATTTGAAAAATGAATTTGAGATGAAAGATCTCAGAAAGATAAAATTTTGTCTTCGTATACAGATTAATATTTTTCAAATGGAATATTTGTACATCAATCGGTGTATACAGAAAAGGTCTTAAAGCGTTTTTATATAGACAATGCTCATCCTTTGAATACACCTATGGTTGTTCGGTCACTTGATGCAAAAAATGACCATTTTCGATCTCTAGAAGAGTGTCATCATCCAATTTTTGGGTGACTCCTCAAAATATACTGAAAATAACAAAAATAAAATAAAAAGGGTTGGTATTGGTAGAAAAATCAATATGGAAATTTTGGTTGTTTTTATATAGACAATGCTCATCCTTTGAGTACACCTATGGTTGTTCGGTCACTTGATGCAAAAAATGACCATTTTCGATCTCAAGAAGAGTGTCATCATCCAATTTTTGGGTGACTCCTCAAAATATACTGAAAATAACAAAAATAAAATAAAAAGGGTCAGTATTGGTAGAAAAATCAATATGGAAATTTTGGTTGTTTTTGCAAGTCCGATCGTATCTCTTTTGTCCCCAAAAATAGAGGAAAATACAGATTTAACGCAAAAATAATTTATTATTGGATGAATCTGTGTAAAATTAAGTCAAGAAATATAATTATATTTTTATAGTCCAATTTGATTTAACCATCGGTCAGTTTAAAAAAATATAATTATGTTTGAGAATTAATTTAGAGTCCAATTGAAGGATTTCATTAAGTGCAAGGACTTCATTATACTTTAAATTGGTCACATCAAATTAATTAAGGGTTTAATCGATGAAAAATCAAATTCTTGAGCCTAATATGGGTCCAATCGAGAAGTTTGGAATTTTCGGAGACCGAATTGTATTTTTCCAATCTAATTGCACAAAATTAGGGATTAAATTACACAAATCTGAAATTAAGGACCAAAGTAAAAAGAGTGCACAAATTTCCACTCTATAAATAGGACCTTAGTTGCCCTAAAAAAAGAAGACCCCCGAAATTGACCCCAAAATTAGCCAGAAAAATCAAAAAAAAGAGAAAAATTCAAAAACCCTAAAATAAAAAAAAAAGAAAAATTCAAAAACCCTAAAATCAAAAAAGAACCTTAATCTATCTCTTTCTCCCCTTTGGGGCTGCAACCACCAGCCCCTAAAGGGCAACTACAACCCCCAGTCGGCCGCTTCCCTATCCTTTTCCACTCTTCTCTCCATTTTTCGGTCAGTCCCCTTCTCCCCGTCGGTGGCCATTCCTCTCCCTCACTTCTCCTCCCCGTTCAGCCCTTCCCCGACGAGCCTCAGCCTTCATCTTCAACTTCCCTTCCCGTGAGCTCCTTTCTCCGGCAACTAACCAGCTGCTTCCCTTTCCTGTTAGCACGCCAACCCAGCTGTCGGTAGCCAACTCCTCTGCGCTGACGGCTGCCCTTCTTCTTCCCTAATAATCATCCCTCTCCGGCAACCATGATCGCAACCCTCGTCAGCTCTACCTTCTTCATCTTCTTCTTCGGTGGTAGCAGCGCTGACCACCTTTGCCCCCAGCTGCTCCTCTGTCATCCATGGCAACAACCAACAGATGGGTCACCATACAACCCCCACGACGTTGCAGCTGCCATCTGAAGGAGAAGAACAGACCCGAGTCGGTTGATTTTGTGGCTTTTATTTTTGTGTTGGCTGATGTTTGTGTGTGTTTTCTGTGTGCAGGTCTCTCCATGAACTACACCATCGACGAGAGAGTACAGAGAAGAAGCAGATCTATTAGACCCCTACCATTTTGTTCAATCTGCGGTGGCACGTGGTCCCACGCGTCGCTAGTGCCGAGGGCGCGTGGGCTCACGTGCCTCCATTGCCAATAGTGTTTTCGGGAGGTTTATTTTAATTTTTTATGTTGTATTTGTGTTTAAATTTTTGTTATGTTCATTTAGTTTTGTAAATGCTATGTTATGTAATTGTAAAATGTACCCCAAAAAAATATAATGAAAAAAGAGAATGGGTGTGTAAGTTGCATAAGAAAAAAAAATAAACAAAAAATTGCATTTCAAAAAAAAACAAAAAATGTGTTTTCATGCATATGGCCGGATTCCAAAGCTTTTCTCATTGTATTTTTCGTATAAAAATATGTTGCATCTTTTCCATATTTTTAAAGCGAAAATTGGATATTGTAACCGGTTTACGATCATCCTTTGGCATTCAGCCAAAACATCAAAATATTTTAATAATTATTTTGTTTTATCTATTGCGGTGTAAAATTATACTGTAATGTATACTCGTGAATAGTTAAAAATTAGATTTTCAAAATGCAGTGCAAAATTCTTTTTTTTTGTTAGTCTTTCAACCTGTAATGAGGTAGATTCTCTCACAGAGAGAATCCTACGTCGAATTTCATAAAAATACTGATAAAAAATAATTTAGAAAAAACAATCAAACAACAATGCAGCTTACCTTAGGTAGGGTGCAATGGGAGTGATGCGTCTTTCCCTTGCACAACAAGTCCCCTTACCTAGACTCTCGTAGACCAATAGGTTCCTAGTAACCTTAATACTAGGTGGCGACTCCTAATAATTATAGTCGTAATTTTTATGGCTATAAAACAACCCTATTTTTCACCGTGTGCCGTTGTTCCCCCGAAGCGCGTCCAAAATCGCCATCGCGACAAAGAGGATGAAGAAATTCTTAGTCCTAAAGTGTCATTTTTTAGTGCTATTGGAGAAGATATGTATCTTGCAAATTGTACAAGACCAGATATATCTTTTGTAGTAAATTTATTGGCAAGATATAGTTCTACTCCCACAAAAAGACATTAGAACGGAGTCAAACATATATTTTGCTATCTCCGCGGAACAACCAAAATGGGGTTATTTTATTGTAGATCAAATTCACAATTGATTGAATATGCAAATGCAGGTTATCTCTCTGATCCCCATAAAGGGAGATCACAAACAGTTTATATATTTACCTATGGAGGTACTGCAATTTCTTGGAGATCTGTCAAACAATCATTAGTGGCTACTTCATCAAATTATTCGGAGATTATTACGATACATGAAGCAAGTCGAGAATATATATGGCTAAGATCAATTGTCCAGCACATTAAGAGAAAATATGGATTGTTAGTCATTGACAATAGTCCCACAATATTGTTTGAAGATAATGCTGCCTATATCACTCAACTCAGAGCAGACTATATTAAAGGAGACAAAACAAAATATATCTCACCAAAGTTCTTTTATACTCACGAGCTCTAACAAAAGGGAGAAATTGATATCAAACAAATCAGGTCAAGTGATAATTTAGCAAACTTATTTACAAAGTCTTTACTGATCATAACTTTCAAGAAACTTGTCTGTAATATTGGAATGCGACATCTTAAAGATTTTTCATAAGACATGTACTTTTGAGGGGAATTCAATGCAAATTGTACTCTTTTTCCTTCGCTTAGGTTTTTTCCCACTGTGTTTTCCTTTGCAAGGTTTTAATGAGTCAATTTGATATTGTTTTAATGAATCCTGAAGTATTCATATATGGATCTTGAAGTATCTATATCAAGTTCTCATTTAAATTTTAAAGTACATGGTCATTCAAGGGGAAGTGTTATAAATACATATTAAATTATATTTATATGTATTGAATGTTCATGACTCTAGAGTTTAGTCTCTTAGATTTCCATAACCCTTGAGTTCATTTTCTTCTCCTATAAATAGATCACTTGTATCTTGTATTCTAAACACCTTTGGAATAATAGAAGAATTCATAATAAGAAAGGTATTTCTCTCGTCTCTTTTGATTATGTTTTGATGTATATGCTCTTCTATGTTAGTTACTTATTCTTTTTATAACAATCCTTTATTAATTAATTGGTTTTCAATTTGTGATGTTTTTCAATTAAGTTTCTTAAAGCATCCTTTCTACTTCGTTTTTATTTAGTGGTGTGGTTGCAATTGTTTTTTAGAATGATTTTTCTTCAAAATGTATCAATATAATGTTTTTTATTTTTAAAAAATTATTCTTGACATCATCACATGAAAATGATTTATAAAACACACAAAAAATAATTTAAAATAAAAAATAAAAATTTTGATTTTTTTTCAAAAATACTTTTGAAATACAGTGTTAAATAGAGCACTTTACCACCAAGTAGAAGTCCTCTCACCCAAATTTATATAATAAGCTATTTGACCTTTCTCTCATTGAGCAAAGGATATGAAATAAATCATGTTGTTTTTTCAATCCAAAGTACTATGCCATATAACTTGGTTTTTTGTTTTTTCCTACCCCTATCCTATAAGTATAGTGTCTGAATTTCTATACATTATTAGTGCAACTCCAATGGGATAGCTAATGAAAAAGACAAAAAAACAATTAGATTTTGATCTTCATTTTCATACCTCTTAAGGGAGAGTTAAAGAGTTATTCCTAACTATTCCAAAATTGAAAAGCTAAAATAGTTTTTCTAAGTTGAAGAGTTATTCCCACATGTTTGATCAAAAGAGCCAAAAGTGATTTAATATATTTCTATGCAAAAAAAGTGGTTTTCATTGTACTTGTATTAGGTATTTATTATTAATAAATAGTTATATTAATATTATATATATTAAAATAGATTTGGCTTCTATAAATGTTTTTTTTTTCATTTGAGTGCAAATATAAAAAAAAAATATACAATATTTACATTATTTAAAATTCCCTATTATTAATTTAGTTTCTTCAAAGAGCTTTTTCTCCTAGAGATGCTCTTACATTCCAATTCTTTTGTAAGTTTAAAAAAAATTATTTAATTAGAACCAAATTTATAAATTAATATACTCTTTACAAGTTAAATAATTTTATTTTGTAGCCATAGATTTAACACGCAAGTTCTTAGCCATAAGAAATTCTCATTTGAAATAAAATAAAACTTATGGAACTTGTCAAATAATTAAAGAATTATTCATGCCAATAAATATAAAAAAATGACATTAAGAATAAATTATAACATATAATAAAAGAGATCAAACATTCACTATGCATTATGAGTGAATTCAATGTGGATTTCAATAGTGTATTTTTGGGCCAGTTTGGTTGGTTTGCTAGTTTTCAATTTTTTTATCATTATTTGCACAGTAAATTAACGATTTTAGCCCTTGAAAAAAACAAAATACGGCTTCCGAGATGAGGGGCTCTGCAATAATTGTACATTTTTGGTTTGGTCCGGTCTGCCTTCCTTTTAATTTTTTTATATTTTTTTTGAAAATAGCTAAATATGGATATAGCCCCTAATAAGACAAAATTGATGACTTGGCCACAGGGGTATACCGATAATTGACTCTCTTTTTTCTTTATATTGTCGGCTCGTGTGCCAAACGCGATTGAAAGTATTCCGCCTCACGCCCTCTTTCAGGTGGTGCATGCGGGGTTATTGGATAGGCGGACATGGGCTACCAGCGTCTCTTTCAATTCACCTACGCGTGGTCTTCCTCCCTGTGCAGCGTGTTTTAGCCAAGGGTGGTTGTGGACACGACGATGGCTAGTTAAAGCCGCTAAACCCGTTTCTCTCTATCCTGCATGTAAAAGTGGAGGAGGGCCCCCTAATTTTGGTGCCTTTTCACTTTGGTCTATGTACTTTTAATTTTGTGTATGGTCCATATTTCTTTTTTATAAGTTTTAATTTAGTTTGATTGGATTCTACGATTGAAATTAATTCAGCGTTAATGTTTCACTTCGGTCCTCCTTTTAATTTTTGGATTGGGTATATTCGGTACAGAAGTTTCATTTTTTCCAATGTTGTCCTTTGATTAAAATTGATAATATGTTTGATTTTTATTTCTTCCCTTATACTTTTAATTTTTTATTTTAATAATTATTTGTGTCAATAAAAAATATATAATTTTTTAAAATTTTAACTAAGGACTAAACTAAAAAAATAAAGAGTTGACGTAGATCAATATACTTAATCTCACAATATGTGTCATACGCCATTTAGTTAGGTCATGCCTAATATGAATATTTTAAAAAATATAAATATTTTTTAACATTCTCCTTCTCCTCCAGTTGTTATTGTTCACTTGCATATGAACAGTAGGAAGGAAGAAGGGTTGGAAGTTGTGTCCAGCCCAGCCCGAGAAGACTATTGGGCTGAAATGGCCTTACATGGCTGGGTCGACCCATTTAGTTGGGTCAGGCTCAGTCTGAATATTTTTTAAAAATAAGAAATATAAGAAATGCATTTTAAAAAATACAAAAAATATTTTGTTTTTATACACACACCTGAATTCCAAATATTTCCTAAACATATTTTTTCACACAAAAAAAATCATATCTTTTTCTTATGTTTTTAAAATGAAAAATGGGATATCGTAACCATGTTATGATTATCTATTAGGGTTCAACCAGAATATCAAAAATCTTTCAACAATTATTTTGTTAATTTTTTTAGTTGTAGACTTTAATTATTGGGTTGTTAAATTACATTATAAAGTACATTCATAGATATTGAAGTACAATAAATGCAGTATTAAAATTTAAACATTAGAACAATTAAGTTGTTGACAAAATGAGGTAGAGACTCTTTCACGAAGAGAAATCTACTTCGAGGTTTAGGAAAGACCACCAAATAAAAATCTAGCCTAGAAAAGAAAAACAATCACACAACAATACAACTTAAGTTAGATAGAGTGCACTAAAGGTGATGTGTCTTCCCCTGGAACAATAAGTCCCCTTAGTCAAACTCTCACAGACCATTAGGTTTCATGGTGATCTTAATACTAGGTAGCGAAACATAAAAAAATATAATTATAATTTTAAAATATGGTTATAAAATCCCTTTTTCCATGCACCTCATCCTGTCTCCGGGAATAGCAGCGCACAAAGAAAAAAATCATTCGTTGTGATAAGAGGGATAGGCTTTGATTAATAAATATTAGCAATGGATTTCTTTGTTGTTTGCAACGAATCTGTCTGGTGCAAACAACCCTCTTTTCTTGTAATGAACCATCCAAAACAATATCAATACCTTATGGGAAATGAAAAAAAGGATAAGAGAAACACATTATGAAAAGCTTTTGGTATGAATGATCAAGAGCTCAACATGTAAGGTGTAACATCTCTTCATATTTTAAAATACAAATTAACACTAAAACACTTTTTTCTTTAAGTAAATCTAAAATAGAATCATCAATAAAATCACAAGCACATTACATTGAGAATGAATGACCAAAGTTTGATGGGTATATAATTACAATGGAAGAAAATAAATAGAAAGATGATGATGTAAAAGAATTAACTAAGCTAGCAAAACAGTCATAATGAGCTTAGAAACTAAAGAAGAAGAGTTAGAGAAAAGTAATGTAAGTATAAGGGAAGATGAGAAAATTTGAAAAAAGGGAATCTAATCATAGTTAATGAAAGGGAAAAATTGATCTAATTGATATGCAAGTATGTTAATGTGTTTTTTTAATCCTACATGGATATGTCTTATTTTAGATACTAACATTATATTACATAAGGTGCCATTAAATGAAGGAAATAAACCTATTAAGTGAGTCATAAAATAGAGAGGTAACACTCTAGGCATAACAATCCATCTATTTCATATAGAGATTTAGATGATTTCTCATTAGTAGTTCATATGAATAATTTTGGAAGCTTTTATAATTGGACGACTTATGGTATGCGATAACCTAACCTTTAAGAGTTATTCAAATCTAAAAAAGATTAAATCTTCAGGTAATAAATCCTAAAAAATTCTAGATTTGTCTAATGGAATCCTATAAACTCCCAAATAAGTCTATTTTATTTTTTCTACTTCGTGTATGATACCCTTGGACCTAAAAATCATAACCATCAAAGATTTCAAGGGTGGAGTTCATGTGTTTTTTTTAATATTTAAACCTCTTTTGATGTTATTTGAGCTTATCTTACTTTCTAGGTTTGATTTTGGTGCTAGAATAATTTGATGTTGTTCGGTGAATTTCTTTTCCAACATGTTTTAAATTGCTCATGCTTTCTTACAAATGTTTGTTTTAGTATTGGTCAACAATATGTCATAAAGGCTTGCACTTAAGGTCTTATCTTAGTTTTGATGTTTGTCATAAGCTTGTATTTATCAATATTAAATAACCGTGAATGATATATCATACACTTAAATTTTATTAGTTGATCTATCTAATAACCAAAACATTGAGACTTGGTGTAATGATGATGTCATACACTTGTTAACGTGTATCTAATCTCATTCTAAGGTGGTGTATTAAATATTTATTTCAACCATAAAGAAAGCTATACTATAGGTTTTGGACATGGTAATTAGATCCAACTAAAACATCTTTATAATGTCTTTTAAACCCCTTACAAAATATAATATAACTATTTCTAATGGGTTTGTGTCAACTTTATTATAACTAACCTTAATGATCAAGGAGAAAGGCATAATATTGAGTGAAATATCATTACTAGTTAGACTTCAAATAATAACTTATATCCAATAATTATTCAAATAATGATATCAAGAAAATTATATGAAAATAAAGAGATTAAGGGGATATGAAACCTAAAAAAATAAAAAATAAAGTGAAAGTAATGGATAAAAAAAGGATAGATAAAGGAGAAATATGTATGATTGATTTCAAATGATATATTGTAACTATTATTTATTATGATTTTTAATTTATTGAGATTAATTTGAATATATTGACCAGATGAAGAATTAAAGTTTATGTTTTAAGCATTGATAAATGATTGATATGAATTAATGATTGGATTAATTAGTTTTAGATGATTTTGTTAGGAATAATGATTTCATATTAATTGGTTTAATTAGTGTGTTAAGAAATGATACCAATCTCTACTAGAAATTCCAGAAAAAATGGTTAGGTAGTTGAACATGATGAAATTTCAATTTGATTTTTGATTTGTGAAAATTATAGTTTAATTCCTAAGCTTTGAGAAAATATGATTTGACCACCAAAACATATTTTAACATTATATACAAAATGATTGCAAGGTAAAAACGAATGAATTTTAGTTTGTTAATTGATTTATGATATTTACAATCTATCCTTAAAATTTAAAAAATTATGATTTGACCTTTGAAATATATCTTGAAATTTTGGATAGAACTGACTGTGGAATTAAATATGATGAATTTTAGTTTAGCCATTAATTTATGATCATATCTAGTCTATTAATTGGGTAAAATCATTATTTTCTCCCTAAAATTTAGAAATTTCATAATATAGTCCATAATGGTAAAGAATGAATTTCTAAAACTCCATGAATAATCAAATAAATACATTTAATAATAGTATTACCAAGCACACATATTATAATTTGCATATAAATTTTCATAATAGTACATAACCCACATATATCACTCAGCTCATATAATTAGCATAACATTTTGAAAATGTGTGATGACTAGCCATACCAAATACATCATTTGGTGCACCCATTAAATATATCATATGCATATTAAATACATCATTTGCTTGCAACATATGCACACATCAAATGCTTCCCTCCCAATTCATACCAAGATACTTTATGATAACCACCGTATAGATTCAAACACGCATGTTTCTTAAATACTTGTCGAAGGTATCTTAATATAAATTACCCACAATCACATCAAAATAAATCTGTATCCACAAATTTATTGTATTTTTAAGGATTAATTAATATAAATATTTACTTTCAATATTAGTACATCAAAATTTGTGAATAGATAAACATATTTGTTGAAAATATATCAAAACAATATATATTTTTTAAATTTATCTCTTATATCATCATATCAAAATAATTTAAAAATACTAGAAGTATGATTTAAAATTTAATAAAAAGTTAGTCCGACTAGTGCACCAAACGAGTCCATAATTGCGGTACCTACAAAAACAAATTAAGTGAGATTGTTGATGGCCCTCCCATGTGTGCTGTGATCATGAATGCATTCTTCGTCTTCGTCTTTTTCCCTTCCTTTCTCTAGTCTTTTCGTGCTGGGGTTCTATATGCTTGCAAACTTTCTTTCAAGCCTTTTCTTGCCCTAATTTTCTCTCCTTTTGACCCAAATCGGCATTCTTCTCTTCATTCTTACGGTAGGGAAATTTACAACAGTGTCTTCCTCAGCCACCCATCTACAAGTCCACAAAAGAGAAATTGAACCAATAGCAAAAATCTTTTCACGTTAATTAAAGCTTATTTTATATATATAAAAACCTAAAAGACAACAAACATTCACTGTAGCACCAAACTAAGCGCGCACCGTGGACTCGTTATTTTTTTGTTCGTGCGTCGCGCGAGTTCATCCACTTTTTTTCTTGTTTTGTTTTTTTCTATTGGGAACAGTGTTTTAACGGTTTCTCCCTCGCTAATAGGACAAAAAAGAGCTCCGGGTGAGGGTCACGGATGTAATTGCGTGCATACGGACCGGTCCGCCGCAACTTTTGTTTAATATTTTTTTTACAATGGCTAAATACGGATATAGCCCTTGATAAGACAAAATTGGTGCGGGACACACCACCGACAATATTCTGCCTCACGTTCATTTTAGGTGGCATGTGAAGTCTGATAGGGTGGCCGGAAATAGGCTACCAGGGTCTCTGTCCATGTGCCTCCTCTTGATCTTCCTCCCGATGCAGAGCATTTTGTCACACAGTAGACATGGACGTGACGGTGATCGATTAAAGTCGATTTCACCGTTTCTCTCTCTCCAGCATGTAAAAATGCAGAAGAGACCCCCAGTTTTGGTGGCGTTTCACTTTGGTCCCTTGACTTTTAATTTTGTCCATGGTCCTGATTTCTGTTATATAAGTTTTAATTTAGTTCGATCGGGTCCTTCGATTGCAATTAATTCAATGTTAATGTTTCACTTCGGTCCTCCTTTAATTTCCGGATTGGGTTGAAAAATATTTATATATTCGGTACATAAATTTCAATATTTACAACTTTATCCTTTCATTGAAAATGTAAATAAATATGATTTTTTTTATTTGCTCTGTCGTTTAGTTTTTTGTTGGTTGTTTTATATTTTCAAGTTAGATTAATTTTTTTGCCTAATAATTTTGATTTTTTTTTTGTTTGATCTTTTGTTAAAGTTATTAGGATTTTGTTTTGTCTTTCATTATTTCTGGTTTTTTTATTCATTATTAACACAATAATGATGATGATGATGATGATGATGGCAAATTTAATTATTTTTCTTACTTACTCTTTTGTGAATGTTTTTGAGTGTTTTTTCTCTCAAGATAATTTAATAATTTTAACTGTTTTGGCAGTAATAGCAATGATAATTTAGATGTTAAAATTTTGATTTTGCTATTTTTATAATAGATTGTGGTAATTTGTTTTATTATATTATATTTTGTATATATAGATAGTATATTTTTATTTTAAACCAATAAATCCTATTAATTTCTTTAATCCCAATAATCATAGAAATTGTTTGCTCAGCCCGCAATGTAGTGCGGTCAAATTTTTTAATTTTCAAGTGAAATGATTTTTTTTCAGGTAATAATTTTTATTTTTGTTTTATTATTTATTTTATTTTTTTATTTATTCTTTAGTTAATGTTTTTAGAATTCTTTTAGTCTTTGATCTAGTTTTTTTTGTTATTATACTATAATAATATTAATATTAAGAATAGTAATAATAATAATTTGAGTTTTTGTTCTTGCTTGCTTTTTTTCTCTCGAGGTATTTTAATAATTGTTATTGTTTTGAAAGTAATAATGATAATAATAATTTTAGAAATTAACACTTCGATATTACTATTATTATGACAGAATATTTTGATTTATTTTATTATATCAAACTTCATATATAAAAATATTATATTTTAATCTAAATAATTATAAAAAATATTTGTTCCGTAGGACATCAAACCAACCCTGTAAGGGCTAAAGGCAGTCAAAGTTAAGTTTAGGATTTGGATAGACCGACAACAATTTTGATTTTTCCGAGGTAGAGAAAATATTACTCTAGGGGATGACAAATTAGTTGCTAGGGTTTTTGGTCTAAATTACATCAATCGCGTTAATTGTCAGCTGATTTAACCGTAGCATACTATAGCTTAGAGTAAATAATTTTGGTCTAGACAATCATTTTCATATTGAGGTTATGTTTTATGTTTTGAGAATCTATTTTTTATTATACAGTAATTTGAAAGAAAAAAAACTCATGGGGTTTTTAGTCACATGTTTGGCAAATTATTATCTTTTTCATAAAGGTAAAACAAAGTGTCAATCCTTATTCTCAGATTTGTTGGTGTATAGTAAACTATTTTTATTTGATTTTCTTAATGGTGTTAATTTATTTATGTCCCCATTTATCATATTGATAATTAACTGATTTGAATGTAAAAATAAAAAATAAACTGAGATGCTGATATAGGGAGTTGGTGAGACTATGGACCTGTTTGGGAGGGTGGTTGTGGTAGTTTTTCAAAGTGTTTTTCGTACTGAAATATATCAAAATGATATTTTTTTTCAGTTTGAAAAAAATCATTTTTGACATCAACACATCAAAAATAATCTAAAAATAAAAATACCATAACATATTCATTTAAAAAAAATTAAAATAAAAAATTGATTTTTTTCAAAAACACTTTTAAAAACTCTTTGAAACACCTCCTAAATGCCTATAAAAGAAGAAGAAATAGAAAACTAAATAGCAAGGAAGCAAGTACCTAAAGTGGGTGACAAAGTGGTGCAAGAAAATTGAAGCTTCCAGCCTGGCCAAGTCAAGTCCAGGACATAATCTTTGTCCTCCTCCAAATGGAGTGAAGATACTATTGCTGATCATATCCTTTTCCTGTGATGGTGGCGACAGTCTGACATCCATAAATTAAACTCCTAAAACACTCGAATTAGGTGGCCGGAAAAGGAAGTTTCTTACCTGCCACCTCCATGGATTGAACTGGTAAGGCCACTCATAGTTGTTTTCATCAAGATGAACTGATCTGAAGTATGCAAAAGCGCACCATCCTTTGGGTATCAAATACCCTTTAATCTCGATGTCTTTCACTGCCTTTCGCATCACCCCAATTATAATGTTCCCCATTCTTAGGGTTTCCGTGATCACCTGTTAGAAAAATCAATGGTAATCAGTGCCTGGAATCACATCACATCCTTATCTTTCTCTCTCTCTCTATCTATCTATATATATATATATATATATATATATCTTGGTGTAATAGTCAACATTTTTTACTACCACTTTCATATCTTTTTTCCATTAACTGATGAGGATTCAAAATGGTACTCACTGTTTGTGTAAAGGGCAGAGATAAATAATCACTCCAGCACATTGGCTCCCCATGCTGAGCTTTGAGACTTTTTAATTTCATGTTCTCCTCCTGAGCACCAATTATCATCATGATTATCGTCGTGTATATATATATATATAAAAGACAACCTAAATAGAGATGAAAAGGAAATAGGAAATAAAAGAAAACAATAAAAGCGCGACTGGGCATGCAAATATAATTCTATATCGATGGAGTCTTCAAAGTTTAGTATTTTCTTTTCATTTTGATAATAACCTGGAGCCTTCAGAGTTAATTATTTTCTTTCCAGTTTGATGATAATTAATTCTGGAAATTCAATCGAAAAACCCCAAGAAATTAAGGTAGGAAATTGAAGATACCGTCAATTGGTATAGGGCAGGAGGGCAATCTGAAAGGTATTTAACAGCAAGAGTCATGAGGACTGGGACCGAATCTTCACCCGGAATCATCATATCGATCATATTATCAGCTATCAAATCATCTGTTAATTGCTCGCTTGCATCATTAATCAACACTTGCACTACATCACTTGGTACCATTGAAATCATCCCATGATCTCTTTTAGACCGGATAATCTTTCGCACTAGCTTCACCATTTTCTTCTTTGCCTGATGAAAAACAAAGTAATTACTCACCACCTGTATATCTGCTTTTTAATCTTTATAATTCAAACAAATTAAGGTGAAATATTCAAGAGATTGTCAAGTAAGTGTGTGTGTGTGTGTAATTAACTTGCCTGTAATGATCGATAAAGTTGACTTCCAGGTATGTTTTTTAGAGGTAAAGACATGAGACCTGCAATGAATTCTTGGAACTGTTTCTTTAGCAACTCCATTTCTTCACCAGGATCCAAACTAATCAATGCCTTGACCAACACTTGAAAGGCTATCTGAAGACATTTATAAACCCTTAGATAACTTTTAGAGATATTAAATTAATTAACTACTGTGAACATGCGTAATTATTACGAGTCTCTTCTACCTCGGACAATATGATTCATGCTCCACTCAACTTGGTCTTTGCTTTCCAGCAAAATCATTTCAAAATTCAAGTAGAAGCCACAGATAAAATTAATAGGAACACCAATCATTCATTTATTTCACTAGACAGAGAGAGAGTTATTGCATGTAGGTCGTAGTGATGTGATTTGGATCTCCTTCAATTTTCACTAGAGCATGTAAAAACAATAAAAAAAAAAAAGAGAGGCCAGAAATAGGGTTAAGAGACATGACATCCTTTGTTTTATCTTGTGTCTCGTTGGAACTCTACTCAAAAAGAAAAGGAAAGGGGGTAAACTGAAGATAGATTTCAAACTTCAAGGATACTGAATTCATCTCTCTAAAGAGAGAGGGGGAGAGAGAGAGAGAGAGGAGAAGACTAACATTCTTGGTTTCATCTTGTATGAACACAGGCTGGTCTTCTCTCCATTTCGCCATTGATTCTTGAACATAACTTTGCATGTCTCGAGTGATTTGAGCTTTCAGATGAGGTGACTTGAAGAAGGCACCTATGAGTCCATGAATTCTCCTCTGTAAGCTCCCGTTTATGAGCAAAATTGAAGATTTTCCCATCAACTCGGTGAGTGATTTCGGGTAAGAAGGAACGAACAACCTCGCATCACTTTGTAGTATAAATTTGCTCACTTCAGCATCTGTTGATACGATTGTTGGACTTCCAAATATATGTGACTTGAACACCTTCCCATACCTACAATTCATTTACATATATATATATATATGCTAATTAATTTTATAATTATGATAGTAATTATAACCCTCTTCTTAAGCATTCATTCTGATATATGATAAAATTAATTACTTACTAATCACAAATAAAATCACCTGACAAGATACAGTTAATTACCAAAACTAAGTACAGCATACATGTACCGAAAGAATATGGGAAGAAGATGAATGCTATAAATCTAGCCAGGGCTAATTCTGCAAGTGTTAGCTAAAGAATACTTAACTCTCTCTCTCTCTCTCTATATATATATATATATTATGTATCTCTATGTATGTATTCATGCATGCATGTATGGTTAAGTATGATATACTTACAAGCGACGACGTTTATCCATGAAGCTTTCAGGACGGTCTGTGTAAGCACAGGAAACGAAGTCGATGGTTTCACCGATAAAGGGCCATCCAAGAGCACCTAAAGGAATTAGGGTTTTCCTGTACATTGATGATGATTTGATCCTCATCATCACCGTCACCATCCTCATAAAACTGTTACTAAACCAGCTGCTTTTCCTGTACAAAAATACTATGGCACTACTGCAGGACAAGAAGATTGCGAACACAATCCACAATGAATTGTCCATGTTGAATAATAACTATCCTGCCTAGCTATTCCTATAGAGAGCTAGCTCTGTTTCTCGCTACTCTGCTTAAATACGGCTTCCTAATTATCTGTGAAGAAAATATATGGTATGAATGAATACGAGCTGGTGTGGTGGCAGAGACAGAGAGAACGAGGTTGTAAATCAACTCTCACTAATCATGTGGTAGATTATGAGCTGCCTAGAATTATTGGCTTCTTTCGGGAGTGTGGACCTGAAAGATGCCCCGTGCAATAGGAAATCGTCAACTTTACAATACCGATGAATGCCGATTCATATTTTCAGATTTTATATTAGCTACACGACTCCTCTTCTGTCCCATTGACTGCCGTGCGCACACACACACCCACGAGTATAGTAAAGTTTAAAGGTTGCTTAATTAATTTAGAAAAAAAACCCATTAATTACTTTAAGAGAGAAACACTCGAGGACAATTAATTTTATATTATAGTTGCATTTTCTCTCTTGTTTTTAATTTTACGTAAGACTTTTTTTAGTCATATTATATAAACAATAGACACACACACACAAGTAGGGCTATTGTCTTATCTCTTACAAGTCCTTTAATCGGTGAGGATCGATCGCAATTATATGGCAGCATGCATTGATCAAAATATGATCCTTCGAGGATTGAATACATAAAATAATAATCATCGCTCATATTATATACAGAGTATTGTATTTTCTTTTTCTTTTTTTTTTATTTGTTTTATTTTATCTTTCAGTGTGATTGCCAATTAAGTTTTATAATTTTTTTATATAGGGTTAAAATAGTTTGCAATTTTGATAGGATAACCCCAAGTTGCCCTAATTAAGAAATCTGGTAGAGTGTTGTTTTTATCCTCTCTTTTTTAATTGAATTTGATTTTTTATAGTTTATGTTTTTTTTCATATAGTTAAAAAAAATAGTATTTGAAAAAAAAATCATGTTATTAAACATTGTAAAGTCCATGCACTTGTTCACAAGTTTATTATTATTTTTTTATTCCATCTATAGATATTGGGTTAAATCATAACTATTTTCATAATTAGTGTCATCACCCAATTTTTGGGTGACTCCCCAAAATATACCAAAAAATAACAAAAATAAAATAAAAGGGCTGGTGTTGGCATAAAAATCCATGAAGAATTTTTAGTCGTTTTCGAAAGCCCGGTCGTACCTCTTTTTGCCTAGAAATGAAGGAAAATACAGATTCAAAGCTAAAATAATTCATTATTGAGAAATCTATATAAAAGTTAAGTCGAAAGACATAATTATATTTTTATGGGCCAATTCGATTTAATCGTCGGCTAATTTAAAATGTAATTATGATTTCAAGATTAATTGAGAGCCCAATTAAAAGATTTAATTAAGCGCAAGGGCTTAATTATATTTTAAATGAGTCAAATTAATTTTATTAAAGGTTTAATTGACAAGAAATCAAGTTTGGAAACCTAATTTGGGTTAAATTGAGACGATCGGAATTTTCGGTGACGAAACTTTTCGGGTGAAATTGGAAGTCAAAATTAAAGATAAAAACATCATTCTTCTTGGTTTTTCCCATCAAAAAATTCTTTTTTGTCACAACCTATTTATTTAAAATTTTCAAAAAAAAAGGAGCCCATCATCGGAGCCATGCTTCACCATCCCGTGGACACCTTCCACCATGCCTTCAACCCACTCCCTCTGCAACACCATCCCGTGGACACCACCACCATGCCATGCACCTTATCTCCTTCGGCTATAAATAGAAGAAGAAAATACACGAAGAAGGAGGGGGGAGGCACGGTGAAACCAGAAAATAAAAAAGGGAGAAGGAGAAGATAAAAAGAAAAGAAAAAAGGAGAAACAGGGAGAAGCTTTGCGTTTGCGAAACAGGGAAGATCGACACAGAAAAAAACACAAAGACGTAAAAGGAAATGAGGAACAGAGGGGCTGAAAACTGAAAACACTGGGAGCAGGCAACCATCGATCATCCTCTCCGACGACGGCAAGCTTGGCAGCAGGTGCTCGCGGCGTTCTTCTCTCTCCTCAAAGGTAGCTCTCTCACCCCAACATGTTTTTCTCTCTCTACAAAATTCAGTTCAGTTCTCGTCGGCCACCACGCCAGCATCTTCACCTCAGCTCAGTCAACCTCACCACCGTGAGCTCCGTCGCCAGCAGCTCCAGCTCAGCTTTCTCCTCCAGCTCCGGTGACCGTCGCGACAGTAGCAGCAGGAAGCAAGCAGGGGCGAGGCAGCAACAGACCAGCCCTTCCGACGCCTACTCCGGCCACCACGGGCCTCCATTTCGGATGTCACCACGACTGGAAGAACCACCTCGATCTCCTCTACCCAACAGCAGTGGCAGGTGAGCCTCTCGTGGTGGTCGGCCGACCACCATTTTCTACTGTACACTGCATGAATTCATGCATGCAGTGTAATGTAAGTAGAGTTGGGTTGCTCATGCCCGACCAGATTAGTCTGGTCGGGTCATCTGACCAAGCCTCTTAGCCGGGCTTTTGGCCCAATTTAGCTGGGCTGACCCATTTGGGTGGGCTAGACCCAGCTCAAAATTTTTATTTTTATTATTATTATTTTTTAAATACAAAAAATATTATAAAAAACAAAAAATGTATTTGTTTTCGTGCATACGGCCAGATCCCAAAGTTTTTCTCATTGTATTTTTCTTAAAAAATATGTTGCATATTTTTCATATATTTTAAAAAAAAAATACAAAAAATTGGATATTGTAACCAGTTTACTATTATCCATTGGTATTCGGCCAAAATTTCAAAAATAATTTAACAATTATTTTGTTTTAGCTTTCGAGGTGTACATTTACATTGTAAAGTACACCCGCAAATAAAAAATATTTTTACTACGGTGTAAAATTACATTGTATAATACATTCGTAGATTAAAAAAAAAATCAACTAAGGTGTAAAATTACATTGTAAAGTACACCTGCAGACACAAAAAAAATGTTTTCTTTTAAAAAATGCAGTATAAAAAGTTTTACTTAGAAAAACAATCAAACAACAATGCAGCTTACCTTAGGTAGGGTGCACTGGGGGTGATTCGTCTTCCCCTTGCACAACAAGTCCCCTTACCCAAGACTCTCGCAGACCAATAGGTTTCCTAGTGACTGTAATACTAGGTGGCGACTCCTTAGAATTATAGTCGTAAATTTTACGGCTATAAACAACCCTATTTTCACCGCGCACCGTTGTATCCCCCAAATCCGGAGAGATGGCAGGCCGTGAAGCACGAAAAAATCGTCGTCGCGACAATTAGTTTCTTTTTACTTATTATAAGGTTATTATTACTGTATATATAAGATATATAAGGTGTCATTTTTGCATACAAATTTACAAATGAATTTAAATTTGCTAGTAAATCCATTTTGCTTCGCAGCAAACAACTCAACCCCTCTTGATTTTATCACTAATCAACCTCCCACTAAAAATTCAACCACCCAAACACTATGTTTGTCAGCGTCTCTATTTTGATTCAAATTTTATTTATGATTCCCCACTTCAGGTAAGAAAGACCTATCCATTTTGTATTTCAAATCAATTTTAATGTTGTTGGATTTTTTTTTATTTTTCTTATCTTTAATGATTGTATATAGATTGTTGGTTTTTTTTTATGATTTTGATTGTTGGGATTTATTTATTTATTTGATATTAATATGGTTAACTAATTGATTTTCTTAAAATAACAACCAATTTATTTTATTTCATGAAATTCAAAATTATTAAAAATAAAAAAGAGTAGCCATCATAAACAAATAAATAAGCTAAGATAATAGTTAGGACAATGAATAGTTTTTATTGTGAAATATTGATGCTACAAATCCTTTATAATACACAAATGGTAGTAAGAAGATTCAAATAAACTTTGGTAAAATTAACATACTCAAAATAATTCATTTTGCATATAATGAAATAAAATCAACTAGTACAGGCAATATAATTTAAATTGTTGAGTATTTACAAGTTGATTTTTTTTTATACTCTCTCATATAGGAGTTGATAACAATTTTTTTTAAAAATAGGATTGGTTGTGATACCTTTATTATTTAAATTGTGTAAATGCTTAGGAAAAAAATAACATGTAAAATGGACAAGAACATTGCTAGTTCTTTTTATAGTGATTCACATGATCATGAGCCATTAAGTGTCAACCAAGAATAGACACTAGAGACTCAAGCGAGGAAAGGGAGGGAATTCGTGGTGGCCTTTGTCACGGCTGAAGGCAAAGAGGAGAGTTAATGAGCGAGTGAGGGCTGACAGTGGTGGCTGCTGAGGTGAAGAAGAAGGGTGACTGGTGTAAAGACGTTTGTCGGCCATGAGAGAAAGGGAGAAGGAAAAAACAGGGAAGCTGCCAATATGGGTCTGGCGGCTGCAAGCCCCAAATTGGAGAGAAAAGTTTAGGGTTAGGGTTTTTTATCTAAGGGTTTTTTATGAGTGTATTTTTTTTGTCCCCCTATCTTGTAAATGAACAACTCTATTTATAGAGTTTGTCATAGGCAAAATTTCAAAAGTAGCCTTCAGCTTGCGTGCCTTTTCTATTTGGTCATTGGTTTTTGATTTGTGCAATTTGATCGTTAAACTCTCAATTTGTTTAATTTTATCCCTTACCAAGATCTTTTGGATTCTTTTCTTTTCTTTTTTTTGATATTTTTTGTTTTTCTTCCGAAACCTAAAAATAAGTGGGTCAAAAAATGGGTAACAACAAATGCCCCCTCTTTACAATGCTTAGGACTAAAGTCTTGTAAAAGACTTTAAATAGTAAGTGTTGTAAGGAAAAATAGAATGATGGAGATGGTCTCATTATGACGGGTGACCTACCAGAATGGAATTGGTGACGAGACTCTCATTATGACGTTTGACCTACTAGGGTTAGAAAAGTTAGCAGCTCTCATTATGATGGGTGACCTACTAGGGTTAGAAAAGTTTGGAAGATGAGGAAGAGGGTCTCATTATCACGGGTGACCTACCCGGATGGAAGATGGGGTCTCATTGTTCTAGGTGACCTACCCGGATGGAAGATGGAGGAAGAGAATCTCATTATGACGGGTGACCTACCCGGATGGAAGATGGAGGAAGAAACACAAACACAAACAAAGCATTGAAAAAACACAAACAAACACATGCAGGCAGCTAGGTCATTCTTCCTTCAGATTGGAGATTTGTTCTTCTCGACTCATTCTTCTTCTAATCTCCTCTTCTCTTTCTTGTCGGCGAGGGTTTTCCATCATGACTATTAGTTAGGTTGAGAGGAGAGAGCTAGTTGGAGATGTTGCTACTGTGGATGAGGCTACGCCGATCAAAGCTGATGATGGGGCTCATATCTAGGAGAAAAGGGAGAGAAATCACGATGGCCTCTATCATGGATGAAGGCAAAGAGGAGAGTGAATGAGGGAGTGGGGGTTGACTGTGGTGGCTGCTGAGGTGAAGAAGAGGGGTAGCTAGTGGCTGGAGGCTCGTCGGCCATGGGATAAGGGGAGAAGGAAGGAAAAAAACAGGGAAGTTGCCAAGATGGGTCTAGCGTCTGCAGCCCCCAAAATGGAGAGAAATGTTTAGGGTTAGGTTTTTTTTGTTTTAGGGTTTTTTATGAGTGTATTTTTTTGGTTCTCTATCTTGTTAATGAGCAACTCTATTTATCGAGTTTTTCAGACGCAAAATTTCAAAAGCAACCTTCAGATTGCGCGCCTTTTCTATTTAGTCTTTGGTTTTTGATTTGTGCAATTTGACCCTTAATTGACCATTAAACTCTAAATTTATTTCATTTTGCCCCTATACCAAGATCTTTTGGATTTCTGTCTTTTCTTTGTTTTGATATTTGTTGTTTTTCTTCCGAAACCTAAAAATAAGTGGGTCAAAAAATGGGTAGCAACATGTATATTAATTAAATTATTTACTAATTTTGTTTTTAATTTTTTTTTGATATATTTGAAAATTATTACTAACAAGGCTATTAATAAACCTAGTTCATTAGTATATTTTATAGATTTAGAGAAGAATTATTATAAATATCATTGCTACTATTTACTCACCAATAGGATGATATGTGATATTCATTCATTAAAATACAGACAAAATAAGCATTTAAGATTTGTTCTTACAAGCTTTGTCCATCGATAATCTGTCGGTAAAATTATTATTGATAAACCATAAATCAACAATGAAAGTTCTTTTTATAAATTGTTTTTTATTCGTGAGTATGTCAGCAATATTATTGAGGATAGACTTTAAGTATAAATATCAACATAATATTTTGTCTTTAATCTAAAAGTTCAAGTCTTTGTGTTTCATTTATTTTACCACAACCCTTCGTTATGTATGGTTAACAAATAATGTAGTTATTTGGCTCTCACACAAAGGCAAAATCATATAGTTAAGGCAATGTTCTTGGGAAAAACATAAAGAACAAATGAAGAGCATTTAGCTTGAATCCAACAATATGGCTCTCACATAAGACTAGATAGACTCATCATGTTATAAATAATGGAAGGATCAATAATCTAGCATCCATTCACTTTGATTATCGATGAATTATCTCTATTTGACTAAAATAGTGTCGGTTCAGAACCAAGACCCTAGGATTTAAAGCCATTTAAACGTGTCATTGATGTGAATAAGTACTAGATTATCTGTTAATCATGCTTAAAAAAGATGTCTTTGCAGATAAATAGACCAAAATTGATCCAAATGTAAAGGTAAAGGCAATAACACAAAGAACACTTCCTAGAAATACTTATAAGTTATCGTCCTACGTGGATGAGTTTTCCGTGATTTTATACCTCGTAAAAAATGTTCCAATTGAAAATGAAATTGGTCAGCGCTCAGAATAATCATGCTAATTTTATTGGTTATTTCTACATATATAAATGCTAGTCTACTTGTAGTTTATTCATTTTTCACATGAAATTAACCATTAATACTCATGAATTAATATCATGATTGATCGATTCATAAAAAATCAACCACCGCTTAGAATAATCCTGACAATTTTGGTGGTTATTTCTGAATATGTAAATGTTACCCTACATGTAAATCTGACATTTTCTACCTGAAATTAACCATTAATTCTGATGAATTAATTTCATGATTTGTTTTAATATTAAGCCAATTTCTCAAGATTCATAAAAATATGTTTTATTTGCAACGGCCAAAGCCTTTTCTGAAAATTTACTCAAGATTTAATAAACTTATTATTAAATCTTGAGTAAATTTTCAAAAACGCTTTGGCCATTGCAAATAAAACACTTTTATTTTATTTTACTTTATATTCTTTTTTCTTAAGAAAACAACATAAAATTGAATAAATAAAACACAACACATAAACACACACACATTCTCTTTTTTATTTCTTTCTCATTACATTTTGCAAAAAAGTACAACAATCTCACATTCTCTTTTTCATTTCTTTTTCATTTACATTTCACAAATAACAGTAGGACAAGGGGGTGGGCCAATAGATCTACCTCTCCTCTTCTTTCTCCTATTGGCGGTGGGCTTCAACGTGACCTACAAAGCATAGAAAAAACACAAACAAACACACACAGGCAGCTAGGTCGTTCTTCCTTCAGATTGGAGATCTGTTTTTCTCGACCCATTCTTCTTCTAATCTCCTCTTCTCTTTCTCGTCAGCGAGGGTGTTCCATCATGACTATTAATACCCTCTCTTTGATTTTTAAAGTTATTTAGTTTACTTCTTTAAATAACATTTTGGTTTTTGTTTTATTTTATATGTATATAATGTTTTAAAAAGATTATTCTAATTTATTTGTAATTTTCTTTCTTTTATGTTTAATACAAGTAAATTGTATTTTTGTGATATGTTTATAATAATAAAAATCTTTTTTTTTTTGACAAGGAACATAAACGCTAGGGTAAAGAAATAAAAATTATCAATTAAAATAAAATAATATGATTAAATATTTTCACACTTATTTTCCTTTTGCTTTTATGAGAAATATTTGAATTTAATTTTAACATGTAATTATTATTAGCTACTCCTTCCAAATTTATTAGCTTATGTATTTTAAAATCTATTTAATCTAGTAGAAACACTATTTTTAGGTTATTTAACTAAAAAGTTATAATGCAATAGAATACAACCACAATATTGTATATTCTTCAACGGTATTACAAGTCAATTCTTTTTTGTATTTATTCTTATGTTATTATATTAATTGTATATATTTTTTAACTTTTTTTAATAACCAGAATATCTGGACGAACTTAAATATACCACAACTAATCGCAGAATTTACTAATCTTAGGATTTACTAAATAATATTCAAGCCAATAGACACATAAAGCATTGTGAGAACCAATGTTATAAATTTTGTTCCGTTCCGGCCGGAATAGCCAGAACATTCCGTTCTGTTCCTAAAACCAGGACAAAACGGTGTCCTTTTTGTCCCGATTTTAATTCCAGTCCGATCCGGAAATTCCGGCCAAATTCCGGTCGAAATGCCCCAGTTCTGTTCCGGGCGTTGCGTTCCGGGTTTAAAATCTATTTTTTAAAAAAAAATTATTTTTGACATCTATACATCAAAATAATTTAAAAACACCAAAATATTTTAAATAAAAATGAATTCAAATTCATCCAATGATTAACAAATATAATATTAAACGATTTAGTATTTGTTCGCTATAATCTAAAGATTCAACATAGGTAAAATATCAATACTATTATATTAGTAATTATTTTCTATTACATTGCTATTAATTTTTTAATTTCTTTCGTGTTTATTCTTTGTAGGAATTTGAGCAGAACAAAAGATGCTTTAGATCTCATTAGCCTTGACAACATTGATCTATTGAATGAATGAATTTGTGAAGAACTCAATCTTCTTGATGGAGAGGATATAAGTTGGGAGAGTATCGAAGCACCTTTCTCTACTTTAAATTTAGATGATGAAGAGATATGTGTAAATGAGGAGAATGAGCTTGGTGGAAATGATCAACTATTGGAATGTCTTGTTGATGACTTTCCTTATGTTCCACAACAAGATCAAGATCCTTATTTTTATATTAATGATATAGAAGATGTTTGATGTATTTTTCTTTTATTTTAGAACATTTTACTTTCATAATATTTTGAAATTTTAAAGATGTTTCTAATTTTGAGATTATGTTTGTATTGTATAATTTAAAGTTCATTTATCTTTAATTTAAATTATACTTGTTAAATTAATATTTTATTTTTTCATATATATAATTAAATAAATATGAACAGTAAAAAACCGGAACGGAATGCCGGAACGCACCAAAACCGGAACGTTATGTTCCAAATAAAAAACCGGAACGTGATCCGGAATGGATTTTACAACTTTAGTGAGAAATAATCTGAGGATTTACTAAATAATATTCAAGCTAGTAGACACGTAAAGCATTGTGAGAAAACTAATGGTTACTGAATAATATTCAAGCCAGTAGACACGTAAAGCACTGTGAGAACACTAATGGTTACTGTATATTTTTTGTTTTGTTTTTAAAAAATATTGATTTCAAACGTCTATGTTTACGTAACTAATACGAATAGAATATTGAAGTGTGATGGTGCGAGCGAGAAAGAGAGAATTCGACCCCACAAGTCCATGATTGTTTGGCGGCAGTACCAAGGCTTCTTTGCAGCCGGTGTCTCGTGCTTTCATGTGAGCCTCTATAAATCCAACTACTTTCTCCATCATCAAATAAAATGGGTGTTTATTATTGTCTTTCAATAATATTTTAACAAAAAATTAAAAAGAAAATTCGCTTTATTTTTTATTTTAAATAAATTATTCTGATATTTTTAAATTATTTTTATATATTAATATCAAAAATAATTGAAAAAAATAAAAAATATTTTAAAAAACAGCTTTAAACATTTTATCAAACACATACTCAACTTTTGTCGCTCCCAATGTCTCTCATGCTTCTCTGAAATAATAACTCCATCCACAAACATATATGCTACACACACACACCTAGGCCTCGTCGTGTGTTAATTTCAACCCCATCCTCTCTCGATGCCACTTACCTCTCTCTCGACCAAAAACACAAATTCATGTCTATCCTCCTAAACCCTTGTAATTTATGTCATAAACAAAGCAATGAGTGCATCATTATTGCCCATAAATTTATTTCGGTGGACTATATAAATTAACTATGTTTATTTGTATTGGTAAAGCAAGAAAGGCATCTCTTTTGGGACAAGGGTGTGTTAATTAATAGCTAGCTTTTTCACTTCAACACATCTCTCTTTGACTTGACTGCTGATCAAACGATAGCATGGATTATTGAATTCTAAGTTGGCCCATTTCTTGATTGCTAATGTAATTTATTGTTCAGCTCCATTCCTTAGCTTTTTCTTTTGCTAGCCCCTCTAATCTACCTAACTCATGATTAAGAATTATCCTTTTAAATAACCATGTAGTAAGTGGATCGGCGGCAAGAGTTTGAGACTAATAAATGTATTTTTTCTGGTCTTAAGTTCAAGCTTTATAGCTAATAATATAATAATTACTAAAAATTTACATGCATGTGGATCTAATTGAGGTGGATGTAAGCTCGTCTGGACATCCATATTAGTAATAATTAAACTGTTGATGTAATTGCACTGGATCTCTCTCTCTCATCAAATTGAGAGATGTTGATGGTCAGTTTCATAATCTATTTGGAATATTATTAGAGAATATACCGAATAGATATCTAGGCCCCGTTTGTTTGCTGGAAAGTGGTTTCCTGGAAAGTGAATCCTGGAAAGTGGTTTCCTGAAAAGTGAATTCCTGGAATTCACTTTCCTGGAAAGTGAATTCCTGAAGGTGGTTTCCTGGAAAGTGAATTCCTGAAAAGTGAATTCCGATGTTTGGCAGTGTTATGGAAAATGAACAGAAAAATAATTTATTAATAAATTAATTTTTTTTTCAAGATTATCTAATATATATAAAATTTAATATAAAATATTTAATCACTTAAAATAAAAAAAATGAAATCTAAAAAGTATAATGATGAATTTTTTTATTATATCCTATATTCATACATAGCTTATTTTATAAAATATAACAATATATGTCATATCATATTATAGAGAAATAAGCTTGTGAAATATTTTTTAAGTAAAACTTATTATTAATATATATTTTTTCCAATTTTAAAAGCTTAAAATAAGTTTTTTTTAATTTTAAATCAAAATCTCAATGCAAAATTTTAATTTAGGGTGATTAAAAAAAATAGAATTTTTAAGATTTAAATTATTATTTTTTGTGTTTTTTAATTGTTAATATGAGAATTATTTTTTTTATATATAAAAAATAATACTTTAACATGTTTCTATTTTTTTTTTTAAAAAAAACAATAACTAGCTAGCTCACGGAAAGTGTATTCCGGATTTTTAAAAGAGGAGTACACTTTCCTTTTTTCAAGCCTTAAGTTTTCCTGTGGAACAACTTTCTGAAAGTTGTTTCAGTGTTATTACAGAAACAACTTTCCGTGTTTGTTTCTGAAACAACTTTTCGGAAAGTAAACAATACTGGAAAGTTGTTTTAGAACAACACTGAAGCAGAAAGTGAATTCAGAATTCACTTTGCTTTGAACAAGCCCTAAATTCTTTTGAAAGACTTGGAGATTGGTAGTTGTTTTTTAATATTTCATGAGGTGGCATGGAGGGGAAAGAAAATCTTATGTGGTAGTGGCTGTAGGTTTGATTTTTGGATCTTTGCACGGCGTTGGGTACTCCGTCTTGTATACTTTATACAGAGCGTGTCCACATCCTCTTTGGAACTTGTTCATGCTTTCATTACATCCATGTCACCATGTGAATCTCTGCTAAATTGGGCAACACGCTCCATTTTTTATTTTGAATTCATCGTAATAAAATGAAATCCATGCTATATACCTTTCACTGAAAATGGTATACATAGCTTGCAGATACTAACATGATAAGAGTAAGAAGAGCAGGGAGTTAGTTCCCTCGTTCTCGTTCCAGGGCTAGAGTAGTGTTTGGTTTAGATGTAGTTTTTAAAATGTTTTTCATTTAAAAATATATATAAATAATGTTTTATTATTTTCTAAAATTTATTTTTAATATAGAACATCAAAATAATTTAAAAATATTATAAAAGTGATTTAAAACATTATAAAACACCATCTCTACCCAAAAACAAACAACATCTAACATTCCTCCTCCACAAACAGAAGGAACGCGAAAGAGTGTTAATACCAAAACCCACATCCATTATAAGAAAAGAATTTCAACCAGGAGGAGTAGGAGGTAATAAGAGTTCAGGATTAAAAAGTTTATTTTTTATGTAGTTTCAAATTGAGTCTTTTGATTGATAATACAATGGTTTGTGGAAATTTATATGATAATTAATTTCAAGCCAAATTATACGCCATTAATGGAGAAGTAGGCTGCTGGAGCGGAAGCAAAAGCAGGTATTATTATATACAAATGTTTTCCCAAAATAATGATGAGCCCCTCCCTCCTCCTGCATCCCAGAGAGAAGGAAGCAAGTGCATGCCTGACCTTATAAAGCTACGTGGAGAATATAAATTGATCATATGATTGCGTACACAGAGAGAAGCAAGCGCGAAAAAGCTAGTTTGCGGTCAGTCAGATCAAGATGATATGATCCCCGCGAACACCACCAACAATAATTAATCACAAAGCACTGCAGTGTGTGATGTTAATATCTGCAGAAAACTTATCTACAAGGTGGAGAAGTAGAACTGCTGAATGCTGATGCGTTGATAGCCAGCATGCTGGAATTTGAAAACTTATTATGTTTCTTTTTTTTCTTATTATTATTTTAAGTTTCTCTCTCTCTCTCTCTCTCTCTCTCTCTCTCTCATTGTTATTTGTAAAGAGACTCGAGAGAGAAGTAAATAGGATAAAAACAAAAGGTACACGGGAGTCTGAAGGAGGACATCATGAGTATCATAAAAAAATATCTACACCATACAAATCATAAATAACACTAAAACAAATCATAAATAACAGGTCTGATCACGAACTATCCAAATTAAGGTCTAGGCCGCTCACATGATCTTCTCTTGTTATCATTGATGATTTTTCCTAGTGTCGTTGGATTTGTCTCGTAAATATATTTCTACTTGTATTGGTGGGCTTTTTGAAGTTATTTCTTTTTCCTTTTGCTTTACCCATGTTATAAACCTTAACCTTTTTATATGTTTTCTTTTTTTCCTTGCCAAGGAATTGTAAAGCATATAACTTGTTGATATTTCACGTGATTATCATTCCAATTAAAGAAAAAACAAATTGTTCCATTACATTATGAAAGTTGTATGTTGATGGTTGCTAGAGTTTGAAATCAAAAGAAGTCAAGTATTGGTGCTTAAAAATGATGATGTTTTGTGCTTTAATGATTTATGTGTTTCAAATAGAATGCTCTATTTCCTTTAACCTTAACCTCATTACAACTATAAAATAAGATATTTTGATTCATGCATTACTAGTAATATTTTAGTAATGAAGATGAGATTGAAGAAAAAGCTGAACTTATTCATTAATTGAATTTGAGAGATTTCTATTCTTGTTTGATCTGTAATCGATCTTGAAGTTTTATATGTATTTGTTGCATTTGTTCCTCTATTTTGTTTCCCTTTTTCCTTCCAAAGCTCTGGCTTTAATGTTTTCTATCATTATTGATGGTTTGAATTGCGTTTGTAAGAGACAGGTGCTATCGTTATGGGCTGGATGCCATACAATATTAATAATAATGAATAAATAAATAAATAAAAATGCAGAGAGGTGGTTTGACCGTCCATTTCAGGTGTTCATCTCAGGTCTTCTTAATGCATTTAGAGACTCCTCATGACCCTTGGATGTTTGAATAAACCGGTAAATTTATTCCGGGAAAAAAAGAGAATAATATTGATGATACAGTGGTGTGTCGATAACTTGCAACTCGATTGTTACTCAACTTTCAACACTAAAGCACAGATGCAAGATCCTTTGGGCATAATTTAAAAGTTATCTTACACAGCTAACTGCCCTCTCATATTTATAACCAGCTAAACCATTCATGTAAAAAGAAGCAATCCAAATCTGGAAAGAAAGAAAAAATCCCTTGCCTCTATTGCTCTAGTCATACAAGTCTATCCCCTTTTGATAACACACTAATGGTGTCACCATGCTCATCACCCACCTTCATTCATTAGCTCCATGATCGGCCACCGCCGTAACCCCTCCCACGATCTCGGAAACCCCCGTGGCCTGGTGAGATAGAGAAGCAAAATAGAGCTTTAGAAAATTAGGGTGCGATACAAACTAATGGTTGCAACGTGCACATGCAACACAAAAACCAACATCTATCACAGGAAAAGGAAGAAATGAAATCCTTAAACCAATGACAGTTTGACACACTAAACCTATGCTGCTTCCACATTTCCACAACTTTTGAGACCTTTGAGAAGGATAAGGGTTCAGAACTCCAATGGTGGCCATGACACTTGTTTTCAAGTGGCTAAAGTATGCTTCTGGATTCTGACCTTAAATTCCTATCTAAACAAATCATAGCATTCAATGTCCATAAAATCTGGTTACCCAAAACAATCCAGATACCCTTACCCCAGGAAGGGCTCCTAAAAAGACAAGGAAAATATCCCTAGTCATAGCCACTTTTAAGATTGTAACCCAAAACAAAATGTGACAAGAAAAGGTTCCAGACAACTAACCAGATAGTAGAGAAGGTGCACCGCGAGCCATTGCTGTCAGTTCTGGACTGACCTTCTGTCCAGCTTCCTCGAGTATGGAGACAAGTTCTTTAGCAAATCTGGCATTTCCAGCTGTGAAGAAAGTGTAAGCTGTTCCTTTTGCTCCTGCCCTTCCTGTCCGACCAATGCGGTGAACGTAATCCTCTAGGGACCCAGGGAAGTCATAATTGATCACATATTTAACATCCTTCACATCTGCCATCAAAACAAACAGTTAATGAATCCAGAAACTGATGTGGCTAAGTCAAGAGATGATTCTCCCTTAAAAAGTTTTGCAGAGGTCAAAAACCTAAGAGCCCATGTACAGCTCCCTAGCAAACTCAATGAGAGGTCAGTGCCCCCCTCTGAAAGGGAAGATATAAATTCAACCAAATTATGGGCCAGATGAAATAACCCTTCCCCACAACCTCCAACAAAGAAAAGGAAAGATTGAGAGCAGAAAGCTAGTCAGACAAATTACAATAACCATCATCAAAATGGAAAAAATAATAATGAGGAAAGGATATCCTTGAAAAACAAAATGTACAGAGCAGTGATTTTCCATTACATTGAACCATAACAGACCATATGGAGAGCTGAATATTAGAATTCACAAAAAGATTATATACAGATAGATGTGCTAGGGAATACTAGAGGTGCAAACTCCATCAGACTGCATGATCCAAAATCTGTAGAGCATATCCACGAACAAGACTTGAATGATGTAACTAAGTTTCAGGCAAGAAAGATAGCAACAAGATCATGCATGATGGCAACACTATTACAAAGCTACAAACAATTTATTCAAAAAGTGTCAGAAATTGAAAGAGTTACTTTGTCTGGATAGGCATATATAAAATTGAGATGGACAGAAAAGGTAAAACAAAAAGGATCAGAGAGTGTGTTGATAGAGGAGAATGATAAACCTATCAACCATAGATAAAGGCAGGCTTAAATAAGGACAGCAAATACAGAAAGATGATTATTCTTTACAAAAGAGAATAATATAGAGTTTATAAATGAGAGAAAATCAGCTGCCTTAGTGAGTTGGCCTTATTGAGTTGTAGTTCTTTATAAAGGGGATAAAGTGACATTCAGAAATGAAGGCAAAAAATCACAAACAACCATGCATGTAACAACCAAAATTAGGGGCAGAGAGCACAGTCAAAAACCAAAGCTTTGTAGTGTCAGCAAGATGTATATACAGTGTGTACCTAATCCACGAGCAGCAACATCTGTTGCAGTCATTATAGGACTCTTGCCAGCTTTGAACTCGGACAGGACCCAGTCTCTTTCTGCTTGACTTTTATCTCCATGAATTGAAAGAGCAGGCCAACCATCCATGCGAAGTTGTCGAGTGATCTGGTCACAACCTTTCTTGGTATCCATAAATATCAGAATACGACTACCATCCATGATATCTTCCAGCAACTTCACCAATCTGTAATGTGAAGAAAGATACATGACAAATCCCATGTCATGTACAACAGCAGAGAGATGCTAACAAAAAGAAGCAATAAGAGAAACACAGAATACATCGTACTTGTTATATTTCTGATTCTCCGAAACAATGTCCACATGTTGACGTATTGCATGATTAGCTTTCAAATCTGGAGATCCTATTATCACCTGCACAATAATATCCAAGTGGAGAACCAACTAAAAAATTTGTGCAACAATTACAAAATGAGAATCCAGATGAAGCAAAGGCCTTAGGCAATAATATTGATTGAATGATCACAATGTTACTGGACAGATCATAAGATCATAAGACTAGAAACCATTAAAAAAAAAAACTGTAGTTAGAAACATTGAGCAATGCAATACTGTTTATTGTAACTTTTTGGAGGCCAGATGAATATTGCTGAGAATCTTAACTTCTTAAGTTGGTTTAAATGGCATAAGAACCCATATCAATCTATGAGATGTAACCCAAGTAAGATCAGCATGTAGCATCCTTGTTGGATGGTCATGTAGCTGTACTTATCAAGATCAGGATATGAAATAGGCATGCAGATCTAGCTCTTGATAAGCACCAGCTCATTTGAATAATTAGCGATCAATATGTTTGGAATATGTACATGATCCTAGGATAATAAGACATTGACAAGTTCCTTCACCACAAGGTAGCAAATGGTTGTAGGTTCTGAGGTAGCTCTATTGGGATTGATGCACTTGAAACTTACTGGATTTGTGGTAGTGGCAGCTCCTTTGGGCTGGGAATGTGGGGCAAAATGGAACATTTTAGCAATTTCATTCATACAATCATCCCCAACTCAAATACATTCTATCTGGGTGTTTTCAAGTATGGGGAGTGAGAGAGTTGCAGGAGATTGAATCATTTGATTGAAGTGCCACAAGGAGGGATTTCAGTACAAGATATTTTATCGCTGAAACATTTCTGTTCTTAGGATGAATGTTTTTGGTACAAGATATAATTATGCAGAACATCAATATCCATTTCCATTAGTTTTGTGATGGAAGTGGGTCACGTCATTCTGTCACATTTCATAGAATGTTGATGGAGTTTGAGTCATGTATTTAAACATTAGACTAATCTTCTCAATTTTACAAAGGCACAGGAGGATCCATTTAATTTCACAAAATAAAGTGCAGAGAATATTATGCCTGCATAGAAGATCTTACTTTGTATGGATTGTAAAGAGACTGACGTGCCAACTGTTCAACCTCTTTAGGCCAAGTTGCACTCCAGTACAATGTTTGACGATCTGGTCGAATCTGCATACCAGATTAAAAGGGCAATTGTAAAAAAAAAATAACCAAGAGTAGAACTAGCTAGAAAGTGTGCACTGGCAGGCACAAACAAGTGTGCACATGTGCATGAAAAGAGAAGGGAGATACTACAGAAAATTCCAATCAATCTTAGTGGTACACACTTTATTAACTTTTGACTGTTTGGTATGATTGAACCTTCACCAGCCAACTATGGCATGTATCAGATGTAGAATAAAGTAGAAAGGTTGAATTCCAAGCATATTCCCACCTATTCATGTCTTTTTTCAAATAATTGGCATAAATGAAGAAAAGATTACCTTTTAAATCAACTTCCTATAAAGCCAGCATTATAAATTTTATACCTTGCAAGTTTTTGAGCTAATCATAGTAGAACTATGTTCTTCTTCAGTTGCGCATGGTGAACTTATCATATCAAAAAACAGTATACCAAAAAATCAAACTTCCAGCCATTTGACTACTTATACAGCTAGGCCACCATTAAAATTCTAAACCTGTAGAAACCAACAATCAATCCATAGTTCACTTCTTTCATAGAGGCTTTAAAAGGCATCTGCTAACCATATCCAACTTTGAAAGAGTTCAAACTTAATACCAACAGCATTCCTAAACAAACCAGGAAAAGAAGAGGCAAAATAGAAATGTACTTAACAACCATATCGATGTTAGTTTTGCATAACTTCAATGAAAAGATATTTATCTTAACACCACTCTAAGAATATTGTTTATTTTCTAACAGAAAAAACAATAAGGTTAAAAACAAGAACCTGAGAAACAATTTTTCGTATCTGAGGCTCAAACCCCATGTCTAACATCCGATCTGCTTCATCTAGAACCAGATAAGTAACTCTTCGCAAATTTGTATGATGTGACTCCATCATATCAATCAATCTTCCCGGTGTAGCAATGACAATTTCAACACCTAAGACAAAATCAAAGTCATAACTTCAGAGAATCAAACAACCTGTGTAGTCCAAATACACCATTAAATGAAGTTCTAAACATCTAATAAATAGCAAAGCCATTTTAGTTCTCACACTCGAAGGCCATGAATAAGCTCATGTGTCAAAAATTAGTACAGAAGCAATGTCATCTAATGTTAACCATATACCTTTCTGGAGGTCACGCACTTGAGGTCCCTTTGGAACCCCACCATATATGCATGTATTTTTAATCCTTGATGATGCACCAAATTTAGCTGCTTCTTGTTGTATCTGAACAGCAAGTTCGCGTGTTGGAGCTAAAACCAATACAATAGGTCCATCTCCAGGAGCTGGAAAATAAGAGAGAACAAGCCTATAGTTAAGCCAAAACCACGATCAAAAAGATATGGAGGCTTGAGAAATGATATGAGAAGCATCAAAAACTAGTAAATTACACTTTTACCTAAAAATGGTTGGGCATTAACATGGACAATTGCAGGCAATAGGTAAGCAAGTGTCTTCCCAGATCCTGTTTCAGCAATACCAATGAGATCACGGCCTTTCATAGCCATTGGCCATCCTTGAGCTTGTATGGGTGTAGGTTCAGTAAACCCAGCTTTTGAAATTTCTTGCAGAACATAATCTGGAGAAAACTAAATAGATTCTAATGAGTTTACTACCAAGTAAACATTGTAAGGACTCTCCAAATAAATGTTATTCATTTCAGAACTCAATTGGCGTAAAACAACAGCCTATCCTAGTTGATTAAGTGGTGTAGGTTACTTACCCAACCATTTCCTATTCCAGAATGTCCTATTACTAGTTGTATTTCCTATAGGAGAAGGAACGGGGTGTTGGGAGAAAGTGGTCTAATAGCTGGGTATCACTCTAGTGAGTAACCCTTCCCCTCTCAGGTAGTGTGAACAGAATATAATCTCACATCTCTTGAAACAACAACGAGTGATTTTACCAAACTATTGAATACTTTTGGGTACCAAATTGAGTAGCTAGGAAGCATTATATTAAGTTGCACCTTAAACCTACTCTAAATAGCCATTATGGCTGCAAAAACAAATGCTAGCCCATCTTTATAAGAGATAGCAGATTAAATCTGGAAGAACATGTCATAAATCCCACCTCGAGGAATACCCCTCAATCCCTCGGGATTCAACCGATCTTAAATATCCCCTATTCTATCCCTATGCAAGAGAAACAATTGGATTATAAATTATAACAAGGATTTGAAAGGCAAAACTTAAAGTTCATTTCAAATCCAGCAGTACCTGTTAAGAGTAATAAATTAAAGTTATCTAAAGAATGAATCGTATACAGAATCCACATTTTCCTATCCTATCTACCAACCAGTCACAAAAATTAGAACAATTAGCATTTCTACCCACACCAACATTTCAAAATAAGTTAAACAATTTGAAAAGGATAGGCTGATTGACAAATTTAAAACTCTTAATCAGCCCTCCCAGGAGAATGACTATCCTAGGTTTCAGTTAAATCAAGAGCACCTCCAGCAACATGGCAATTCCAATACCACGTGGCAAAGAACCTCTCATCCGCAATCTATCAACTACCTACCAAATCCTCTAAAACAATACGCAAAAACATACGGCAATAAATTCTAAGTTCCAAGAAAAATCGAAATCAAAGGGATTTAAAAAAAAATCGATACACTGTACCTGGAAAGCCGACATCATGAAAACTCTTAACAGGCTTGGGAACATCACGGCCCTCTACAGTAATCTCTCTGCGTTGCCTATACTCCTCCACCTCCCTTTCTGACATTGCTGCCACTGCCGGTGATTCCACATGGAAATTCTTCTCAAATGGAGTCAGACCATCTAAATCCGACTTCGCAGGCGAGTCACCACGACCATACTCCCTCCTCTCGGATGATGGCCGAGCGGAGCCACCACCATAACTGGAAGCGCCGCCGAAACCTGAACCACTATGAGCCACAAAATTCACAGAAATGAAGTAACAATGAAAGAGCAAAACAAGCTATCCTAATTCAGTTGCTGACTGCTGTACAATTATAAAAACATAGAAATGATTACCTTTTCCGGTCACGGTAAGAAGTTGGGTCGCCGGAGCGGCTGTCGTATCGGCTCATGGTGCTACTCCAGGTGAGATTATCAGGGATGATTTTTGTTCTAGGTTATGAATTTTAGGGTTTAAAAAAAATGAAAGCAACTGGGCGATGGAGGAGTTGTTTCTATCCTACTCTCCGGTTTTTATAATCGGGCGTGCGTTTCCGTTTGTTTGGTTGACGGTGCACTCGCTCACCATACGTGTTTTTTACTGTGACAAAATGAAATGACAATTAAACCCCTATCCAATGGAATTATTTCTTACATTAAAACGATTAAGAATTAAATGTGATAATTTATTTTGCTTTCTTGAATAGCAACGCTACTTTGGTTAGTCTATTTGCTATTCCAACATCATTTTGTCCTCTTGAATAGCCATGTTACTCTATGATATGTTGTAATACGTTAATCTATTTTTTTATGTGTTTTCAGCTCTTTGATTAGTAAATTATTTTATTTGCTATTTTGGCTTTAAAATATGAACATTTTAATAGCTCTAATTATTTAGATATTTTCTCGTATAATAACTATGCACTGCTCTCAATTTGTTTTATTGATAATATCTTAGCTATCATGTTACCAACAAAAAAATTCCACACTCATTACTTTGTGTTTCTTCATAACTTCAAGAAATCCAACACAAAAACTCGTCGCGACACGCGGACAATACATATCGTGTGTGTGTGTGTGTTTTGTCATCGAGTAGAAAAATGTCTCACTAAGATGCTGACACATAAGGTTTCATAAGAAATGCACATGCAACGCACTTGATGATGATGATAAAGGTTAAAACCCAACAAAAAAAAAAGCTCAGGTAGAACCAGCCGATACCCCACCCAACAACCACAGTCTCCTATACTCTTGTCAAAGTCCCACAGATACATATATCGAAATTGATGGGGAAAAAAAGAGCAAACAAAAACGGCAGTATATCTATTAATATAGATATGGATATGAATATAGTGTCCAGAAAAGTAACAAAGGTAAGAGTTGCATTGGTGGACACCCAACAAAGACTCCGTAACAATCCAATTAAAGAATAAGGTAAATCATGCTAGTTTTTCATTATAGTCATAGACATATATCATTGAGGATTATAATAGTATAATTACTTTTGGACTCAAGAGCATTTTAGCCTTTTTCATGAGACAAGTTGACATTCTCTAATTGTTTGGGGTATTTAAGTCTTTTTTCTGGTATTTGTACAATGAAACTATGTTTTCACCCCTATCAGGAAACAATAAATAGTTGACTACCTTAGAGTATTTTAAATTTTTACACTGTTGTGAATAGTAAAATAATCATATTAGCCCCAAATAAGAAAAAAATCAAGAGTTGCCGATAGTGGTGTTTCTGGTTTTCAAATGTTTTTTTAATTATGTTTTCTATAGAATATTTTTCACGTGTCAGTCAGACACGTCAACGGTTTTCTTCCTTACGCTCCTTGTTGGCGGAGTGTGCGGTGGTCAAAAATTTTCTTCTAGCATCTTTACAAGATGCATCACCTCGTCCTCTCTTCCATATGCTGGTTGGTTGTTCTTTTTTTCCCTTTCTCTCTCTTACAACATAAATTACACGTAAGTTCCCTTTTATTTATAGTGTTTTCAGTTCAGTCCATCCTCTTTCGATTGATTTTTTTGGTCCTGATTTCTTTTATAAAAGTTTTGATTTGTTTTCATTTGAAATTAAGTATATATTTGGCTTTCATTTCGGTCTTTATTCTTTTAATTATGGGTTTGGTTTTAAATCCCTTAATTTTTTTGGTACACAAGTTTGGATTTTTTCAATTTTGTCCTTCTATTGAAATTGATCGTATATTTTTTTTTTATTTTGGTCCTTATTCTTTTAATTTTGTATTTTATTTTAATTCCTTTAATTTTTTTATCCTTCTGAAATAGTCCATATATTTTGTCCATGTTTATAGCATATGCTCTTAGTTTTGGTTTTAATTTTATTATTTTCTCTTTTGTTGAGTTTATGTTTTTATTCAATTTAAACCTTAAATTTTAGTTTGTGTTGGTGGTGATAATTTGAAAGTTGACATTTCTTTTTTTTTTCCCTTTGTTGTTTTTATTATGTATTCTTCAAGTCAAATGATTTTTTAACCTAATATTATTTATCTATTTTTTTCATTTTTTTGTCTGCTCTTTTGTTAAAGTTTTTATTTTTTATTCTTCGAGGTAATTTTGTTATTTCCATTATTTATGCAATAATAATTTTAGTTTTTTTTCTTGCTTACTCATTTATTAAAGATTTTGAGTTTTTTTATTTTTCAAGGTAATTTAATAATTTTTTATTTTTTAGCAGAATAATAATGATAATTTTAGGTGTTATAATCATGATAATTATAGTGACATTACAAATCATAATGATAATAACAATTGTAATTTATTGTAATGGTCAGAGTGCTTACGATGTTAATAATTATAACTTTGATGGTAATAATAACAATTACTCGTAAAATAGTATGAAGAATATAAATAATAAAATAATATATAATAATGGTAATAATACTCATTATAATTTAAATTATATTAATAAAAATATTAAAAAGAAAGGTAAACCTAGGTAGAATGGTGCTAGATTTTTTTTAACATGTAAAAAAATTATTAATGGTGCTAAAATGTTTTATGATGCTATACATCTAAGCGAAATAATCAACCTAAGCAAAATTTTTATTAGATAATATCAAAAAAACTAATTATAGGACAATTTTTGTGTTTAGCACTAATGTTTAATAATATAATTCTTAGGAAACAAGGTAAAAAAACATTAAAGACAACATTGAGTTATATAAGTTTTAATGAATACAACATTGAATGATAAATTATTAGATTTGAACCATAATATATAGAGAAGCTACAAAAAATAATTCTTAATAATTATAATATTGGATGATAAATTAACTCAATTGTTATTCTCATTGTTATTCTTATGATTGAATCCAAAACAAATATTATTAGCATAAAAACTATAATTTAATTTGAAGAACAAATGAAAAAAGTTAAAGAACATAATTAAAGCAAAAAAGCATTACTAATAGTATAATTTGTATTATTAAAATTATGAATATAACTATTATAATTGTTTTCATTATAATAAAATTTGTTGTTTAATATTTCTTGTTTCATACTAATGTTAAGCCATAAAATTTTTTAAAAAAATAAGATAGAAAATTAAAAACAATATTGAGCTATCAAAAAAAAAATTAAATCATTAATCCAAGATACATAAATATGAATAAAAAAAAATCTTAGAAAAAATGAAAAATTAAATGGATCAAAACTAAACAAAACAAATAAGGATCAAAATGTGTATATATATATTAAAATGAGGCAAAAAAATATTGTGGCGCGCGAGGCAAATTGCTTTCAATCTGCTTAAAAAACCTTGATTCGAAATCCAACAATGTTTATGTCCCTACCCCACCATGAACAACAACTGCTTTCTCATTGACTTTCACTTTTACTGTTCAGTTAAAGAAAGAAAGAAAGAAAGAAACTAGTTATTTGTAATAATGGTTTGCCAAGATTATTTATGTTATTTTGGTCTTCTTTCACCTGCTGGAGTTCATTGGGGTTTATTTGGTATTGTAATTGTTGTTATGGTTGAGGTTTAAAAAAATAGTTTCATGAAAAACACTTTTAGTTGTGGTTCATATCTGAAATTGAAGTGTTTAATTATAACTGCAGTTGAATTTGAGGTTTAATGAAAAACAGTTTCATATGTTTGGTTCCCATGCTTTTTATATTGCTATCAATTTATAAAATTACTTTAAATGACATACACACAAACAAACAAGATAGATAGATAGATAGATAGATTGTGAAATTATTCATTCCAATTATTTTCGAAGGATTGCATTTTATATTGAACTTGAGCATATTAAACATGTATAAATCATTCATATAATTATCAAATCCATAAAAACATCATCATCATCATCATTATAATAATAAAATAATAATATTTTCCTCGATAATAAATTTAAATCCAATTAATACTAAATACAATAAAAAAATCTCTTAAAATACATGAATAAAAAATTAATTATAAAGTTTCAGCAAAATAACTACTTCCTGTAACTAATGCATCTAGTTTATACAATTAATATAGCCACTCTTGCTTTATTATTGAGTTATAATGATAATAAAAATAAACAAGTCATTATTTATGGTGTCACATATTACAACCCTCCATCCAAAAAATCTAACAGGCCCAACCTTCTCTTTTAATTGCCCAGCCTTTACTAACATCTTCTCCCCTTCCATTCTCAACATATAAACCTCTCATTCACCCAGAAACAAACCAAAATCAACATCTCTTTCGCTTTTTTTCCTCCTCTAGCAGCTTGTCTTCCCACACACAACTCACCAACTCAACCTTGTCTTTTAATTGACCCAATATCTAAACTTAGAAACTCAATTAACCTACAGAAAAACACCATGAACACCGCCAATCTCCTAGAAAAGATAACTCATTGTTTGTACTTCTCACCTTAATAGCAATCTCGCTCTTCTCCTTCACTAACAAACCCAAGAACCCATCTAACATAGCATCAACCCTCCATCAACGATCAAAACTCAGCAGCCCCTACCTCCCCTTTCAACCCAAACCACCAAAAACCATAAATCTACTTGAACCCATGGCTAAAATACCACTGACTCTCCAGTCTGTTCTTTTCTCCAGGGCTATACAAGAAGAAACATTTGTCACCAACGTCATTTCACCATGACCCATCATCAGCCACCACACTCACTACCATTAAAGTCTCCATCTTTGACATGCTTGGCTTGCTTGGAAGACCCACTCTTCGATGTGCCTGGCTCCATGGGATGATAAACTTGTTGGAAATTACCTTTTACCTAATGACAGATTCATGTTCTTGATCATGCAAACCCATGACCATGGAGATAAGTTATGGGGTTTGATCTTTGGAATCAATGAATTGATCATGGCTAATTATCTCATTGATGGAAGGAGAAAATTGGAAAATAAATTAGTGAGTGGGGTCCTTGATCTATCTATAAATAATATTTTATGTACTCCACCTACTACTACTAGTAGGCATAGATCAAAAGGTTCATCTCGTAAAATATTTTATTATTTTGTATTGTTGTTACTGCATTGAGAAAAGCTTTGTTGTTGCTATTATTGGAAATTCATTTAATTTTGGTACTTGAGTAACAATGGTTGGAGGTATTTATAATCTAAATTTCCGCTGCTATATGTATTTAGCATTTATTGTATAAAGTATGTCTAACATGTGGTATCAAAGCTTGTCTTTATGCTATTTTGCTCAATATATTCGTTAGTGATTCTCGTATATTGAATCATTTATTTTAATTTTTTAATTTATGAAGTAGCATTGTTATTTTACGTAAATTATTATAAATGACAACGTGCTTAACTAAATTATACTTTTTGACATGTTGTTAATGACAACATGCATAACAAAAGCAAATTGAAAATTAAAACATTAAAAAAAAGTTGCACAGTGGCCTCTCCCGTCCAGTGAACGGCGATCCTTACAGGTCGTCGATGATTGCAGTGACGGCCCTTCAAAGGTCATCTGCTACATAGAAAGAATCCACCCTCTCCCTAGCTGACGGAGGGAGAGGCTAGTAGCCTCTCATTATTTTAAAGACCAGAGTACCAGCAATCTTCACCATTTCGCTAGATACTCAAGGAGACACGGCGACCCATTAGGTCATCGTGACTAGATTGGGCGGTGAATTATGTGGCCGCTGCATAGGGATTTGTGAGTTGCCAGTCGATGACACTATTTCCAATGCTTTTGGGAGCTGGTGCAAGTTTTGGTAAATGGGTTATCGGGTTAAAAATCCGGGTAGGATTTTCAAACCCATAAGAGTCAAGTCAAAAAAAAACTTGGGTCATTAAGGGCAAGTCCAACGGGACAGGCATCCCGAGAGCCAAAGGCAAATTTTTTAAATTTTAGCTGTTCTTGTTATATTTAGTGTCTCCAACGGGAGAGGCATCCCGAGAGGCAAAATTCTTTTTCTTCAACCAAAGAGTCATTCCTACAGATCGAGCATGCAGAGCCATTGAAATTATACTGTTGGAGAACAATAACAAAAAAAAACACCATAACAACAACAATAGAGGGAGATGGAGGGGGCAATGAAGAAATAACAAAGCATGCACATAGCTTAAATAAAGCAACGACAATAACCTGCACTTCTACAACATCTTCCTTCATGCTATTGTGCGCCACCTCCACAATACATCCACAAGACCTAACCCCTTCTCTCCTTTCTTTTAAGCCCAAAATCTTCATCTTCACTGTATGCCCATTGCTTTCAGACGAGTGCGTGTGTGTTAGGGATAGTTGGAGGGAGTGGAGTGTGTATGGGTGGGTGGGTGGGTGGGGTGGGGCGGCAACCAAGGATGGAGAAAGATGGGGTGGGTTTTTTTTTAATTTTGAAAGTGAGATTGAGATGAAGGGGATAGACGGGTGGGGTTGGTTTATATTATAGTGATTATTATATTATAATAATAATTAATTAATTTATATTATTATTATTATTATTATTATTATTATTATATAATAATTATTATTAATTAGCATAATATTAATTAGCATAAAAATAGGGGTATTAATTTAATTAAATTATTTGTAATGGAATATATTTTAATTAATTATGTTTGAACTTATTGGTTATTTGTTAATATGTTCATTTTGTTTTTTTTTAAGTTTTTCTAACATTCAAAGATAGTAAGTAACATTAATTAACTTTAAATACAACAACCATAAAAAACATACAAATTACTTGAAAAACATATGAGTATCTTAAATATTGTGGGTCTTTTTATTATATTTAAATTCATTTTTTAATTTAAATATAACTAAAAATAATAATTTTATTGTTGGAGGGTTTCTCAAAAATAATTATTTAATTATATAACTTACTCATATTAAATGTATAATGAATTGTATAATTACATTATATACAAAATAATTGAATTTTATTTAAAATAAGTTTTAAAAAAATGACTCTTAAAAATGGCTCTTACCATTGGAGACCAAATCAACTCAAGAGTCATTTATACACTATTCAAAAAGCTATTTCTATCATTTGCCTCTTAAAAATGCCTCCTGCCATTGGACTTGCTCTAAGTAGGTAGACCGGTTTGGTCCGACCCAATACAAAACCAACCCAATGGTTGACCTGACCGTATAATAGTAAAAAAAAATGAAAGGATTTGAACTTGGGTCTCCCATGTTTATAAAGACAACTCGTCCACTATGTCATCCTTCTTTTATGTTGACATGATGCATTGTTTATTGCTTTAAATTATACTATATTACATTATGCAGTTTTTACATTATGCATTACTTTTATGCATATGTAATATAGCTTTATTCTTATGATTTTATGTTGTAATGTGTTGAATTAATACAGTACATTAACTTAGGAATAAATCTTTTAATTTATATTATTTAAATATAAATTAATTAATGCCTAGACATAAGAATAATCAATCAAACCATATATGTTAATGAATATTATGGTACTATCCATTTTTCAATGTCTAGGAATGTTTTGTGTAGGAAAGTCTTGGTATTTAAGCGTGTCTATTGGGACCTACCTCACTTTTCTAAGAACTTGCTTGGTTGTAATTTGGAAAAATATTGTTTAATTTATATTTGTTTGTTTGATTACTAAGGTACCTTATCATAATAATTTTAGAAATGCCACAACGTTTGATTTTATAAATGATAGTTACATCAAGAAAATATATGTGAATTCATAAGGAAAATTAACATCGGGTTGTAATTAATTCATAAATTTAATTGTTAATCCTCACATGGATGTTTTTATTTTTATGACTTAATTAGAATAAGATAGTAAATTTAATATTTAAGAAATAAAATATATTTTAGGCCCACAGACACGGAAAATTTTATTTATTAAAATTTAAATTTATTAGACTTATTAATAAGTAGTAAATTTCATCGTGATGCAACCTTTGCCCACAGGTAGGTTCAAATTTATTATTAATTTGAAATTGGTTAATTTAAATAAAGTTATTTCATAGCAATACAGTAATTTTAGTTTCCTTGATAATTGCAGTTATTCCTTTTGGTTTAATTGAAATAGTTCCAATGCTAAATGGTAATAATTTTCTGAATGGAAAGAAAATTTGTTTTTTACATTGGGATGCATAAAACTTGACTTGTCGCTTCGTGAGGACAAACCACCCATCCTCACAAAATATAGTACTACACTATAGATCGCTAAACATGAACGGTGGGAGTGATATAATCGCTTAAGTCTCATGTTTATGAAATCTAACATCATTAAGGGCATTCAGGGTTCAATCCTTAAATGCATCAAGACTAAGGATTTTATCAAAGTTGTTGAGGAACAATTTGTCAATTCTGATAAAGCCTTATCCAGCATTTTAATGAAAAGGCTATCAAGCAAAACCTTTGACAGTTCCTAGAGGACATGTTTGCTCAACTGAAGTCCCTAGAGGTTGATGTTTCTAAGAAATAAAATATCATATCTCTAGTTTGTCATGACCCTGCCAAATACAGAGCAAGTAGAATTAAGAAGATCCTCTAGAATAATTAGAATTGTAATCTCTAGTGATTATGTTGTATATCTCCAAGAGTTCGATTTTGATGTTAGGTCTAAAGATGATCCAACAACATTTTCACAAGCCATGAGTGGAGAACACTTCACATTATGGATTAATGTCATGAAAGGAGAGATGGAATCCATGGGTAAAAATCAAGTCTGGGATCTCGTTGACTTACCAAAGGGAGTTGTAGCCATAGGCTGCAAATGAGTTTACAAAACCAAAATAAAGCTAGACTTGTGGTCAAGGGTTTCACTTAAAAAAAGGCATTGATTATCATGAAACCTTCTCTCCAGTATCTAAGAAGAATTCATTTAGGATAATCATGGCATTAGTAGCTCATTTTGATCTTGAGCTACATCAAATGGATGTGAAAATAACCTTTCTAAACAGGGATCTTGAATAGGAGATTTATATGAAACAACCTGAAGGTTTTGATGATAACAGTTAGAAAGCTTGCAAACTAAGAAAATCTATTTATGGACTAAAACAAGCCTCCCGTCAATGATATATCAAATTTCACAAGGTCATTACCTCATATGGTTTTATTGGGAACCTCGTTGATCAATGTATATACCTTAAGGTTAGTGAGAGTAAAATTATTTTTCTAGTCCTGTATGTAGATGATATTTTGCTTGCAAGCAATGATTTAGGTTTGCTTCACGAGATAAAAGGTTTCCTCTCTCAAAACTTTGAAATGAAGGATCTGGGTGAAGCCTCATATGTCATCGGCATAGAGATTCACAGAGACAGAAAACAAAGAATATTGAAACTATCTCAAAATGCCTATATTGAAAAGATTTTAGAGAGATTCAGACTGAAGAACTGTAACAGTTCTGTTGCACCTTAATGATCAATGTCCTCGAAATGCATTGGAAAATTAATAAATGAAGGAGATCTCATATTCATCTGTAGTAGGCAGCCTATTGTATGCACAGGTCTACACTAGACCTGACATATCATTATTATTATTATTATAAAAGAATAATATTTTTCTCAATAATAAATTTAAATCCAATTAATACTAAATAGAATGAAAAAAATTCTCTTAAAATACATGAATAAAAAAATAATTATAAAGTTTCAGCATCAATCCATTAGGCAAAATAAAATAACTACTTCCTGCAACTAATGCATCTAGTTTCTACAATTAATATAGCAACTCTTGCTTTATTATTGAGTTATAATGATAAAAAAAAAATCATTATTTATAGTTTCACATATTACTACCATCCATCCCAAAAAATCTAACAGACCCAACCAGCTCTTTTAATTGCCCAGTCTTTACTAACTCTTATCCCCTTCCATTCTCAGCATATAAACTTCTCATTCACCCAGAAACAAACCAAAATCAACATCTCTTTCGTTTTTTTCCTCCTATAGCAGCTTGTCTTCCCACACATAACTCACCGACTAAACCTTCTCTTTTAATTAACCCAATCTCTATAACCTAGAAACTCAATTAACCCACAGAAAAACACCATGAACACCACCAACCTCCTCGCCAAGACAACCCATTGTTTGTGCTTCTCACTTTAATGGCAGTCCCGATCTTCTCCTTCATTGACAAACCCAAGAACCCATCTCACATATCATCAACCCTCCATCAGCTATCAAAACTCAGCAGCCTGTGCCTCTCCTTTCAACCCAACCACCAAAAACTAGAAATCTACCTGAACCCATGGCTAAAATACCACTAACTCTCCAGTCTATTCTTTTCTCCAGGGCCATACAAGAAACATCTCTCACCAGCGTCATTTCACCACAACCCATCATTATCCACCACACTCATTGCCATTAAAGTCTCCATCTTCAACATGTTTGGCTTGCCTGGAAGACCTACTTTCGATGTGCCTGGCTCCGTGGGATGATAAAATGCCCTCTCTTGAAACACACATAAGCCAACCAAATATGAAATCATATTCCATTACTGCGTAGAGAAATCAAACGCAGGCAAAATTTGTGGTATACAAACAATAAAAAACAGTTGTTTTTCTTCCACTAATGTTTCGTTGCTTTTATTCTGTAGGGCCCATGGAAATAGTCTGTATGGTTGAACTATACGAACACTTAAAACCTCAATTTTTATAAACACAGTTTGTACCACACTATCAAACACCCATTTAATCGCTCAGAGAAATAATCAAAACACAAAAATGCTATGGAAAACATATCAATGTCTAGTTTGATAAAAGCAAGCCTCCCTTGTTTGTTTTTTATTTCAATTAATGTCAATTTGTGTTCCAAAAGTCCATTTTCAAAATCCTAGGGAGGATAGTTCAAATTGAGAAAATAAATAATAGAGAGGAGATGTTAACTGAATTATAGAAATTAATTAATGTATCACTTGCCTCATACATTTTTTACAAATGTTTATTTATACAATTTGTTCTACCCTTCTTGTAACTAATCTAACTAACTCCACCTAATTTAGTTAACTAACCAATTGTTTCAATAGTTATGCAAAACACATAATTCAGTAAATTGTATTGTTAATTGATTATTTTTTTAAGATTATATTTATTTTTCATTGGTTTCTCAAAAAGATTTAAGAAACGACACCTTTGTATGGAGTTCCTTATATTGTGAAGCTACAATAACTAACTATTCTACATCTCAAAAACAATTGTCTAAGGTTTAAGAAAAATCTTCCAAGTAAAGAGATAATAATCTCATTAGAATAAAATTTAATCATTCAAAAACACAAAAAAAATATTATTTTTTAAAATTTTGATCAAATCCTAATACATAATTACAAACTTGTTTTGATACCATTAATTCATTTTTTTAATTTTCAAAGTATGATAAAATGAGATTTTTATATATATTTTTTATAAAAAAAAACTATGCATGAAAATTTTATAATTTGGTTGTATGCATCAAAAATCAAATTTATTGTTTCCATTTTTTAAATGATTAGATTTTTATTATTTCTTATTTTTTTCAAAGTTTTAAAGAAAAATATATATTTTTAATACAAAGTTATTATCTTATAATATAAATGTACAACCCAAATATTAAATGAAATGATTAAGAGAAAAAAAAACAAAAGAATACTTTTACTTCTGTATTTTTAATAGAGAATTGTTATTTTATTTTTTCTTGAAGTTTCATTGAAAAAGATACATTTAATACCGGGTTAATATATTAATATAGTGTATGTCTAGAATCCAAATATTAAATGAAAATGGTTGAAAAACATGTAAGGAATCCATGTATAATTTCTAAAACCGAAACCAAACATTCAATAATCCAAGCATCAAATGTTCTCCTATTGTTCCAAATCAAGCTAAATCAAAAAAATAATTTCAAGCAACATCTCGCCTACAAAAAAATCAATTCAATTCAATATGTAAACAAATTCCTTCAAATATTAATTTTTCCATCGTGTTTTATTCTTTCTTATCTTTAATATCTTCGAGTATATTGTATAGTGTAGTTTTACACCTTTAAATATTAAAGTCCATGGCTAAATCCTAATGATTTAAATATAAAATAAACAAAATGATTGGTAAAGGGTTTTAGAAATTTTGGCCAAATATTAATGGATAATCATAAATTATTTATGATATCCATTTTGCATTTTAAAACATGATAAAGATACAAATTTCTTCTTTTATAGGAATATATTTGGAAAACATTTAGGATTTGGATGCATGGATGAAAACAAAATATTTTTTTTTCTTTTTAAAATAAAAAAAATATTTATTTAATTTCAAGGGAAACCAAGTATATTGCATCGGGTTCATATCTTTAGTATAAGTCTATAGCTCAATATTGAACACAATTGCTAGAATAATAGGTGAGAAATAACAAATAATTTGAAATGAATCTTGAATTTTTTTTTCTTGATTTTAAAAAGAAAATTGTTATCATTATATTATTATTTATAGGTTAGGTCTAATCCAACCATCTAGATTGGATGCAACCAACACAAGTTAGGTCGATTGACAACCTAACATTCCTTTTTTTCTTTTGAATTGGGGTGGTCTCAGCCCAATCATGTTAGACTTTTGGGCATAGGGACCAAACCCGATCTTGTTGGGATAGCTAAGGTCTAACAACAATTTCATTATTATTGATAGGACACAAGTTAACCATCTGAGTTGGGTTTAAAAGGGTTTAGCCCATGCCCACATGGTCATTCTATATTGTCATTGCATCCAATGTATGCAATGACCACAATTAACAACTAAGAAGAAGAAAAACAAGAAGAAAAGGAAAGTTACATGGCATAAGAGATAATATGGCTAGTGGTTTGCATGATGTGGCTGGAAGGCAACATTAGTGGAAAAGGTGGTGGTCGGCATTAGTTGTTGAAAGAAAAAATTGTTATGAAAAGAAAGAGATTACAACCAATGAGGAGGAGGATTATAGCTTTTATGGTTGGTCACAATGTTGTTGGGTAGGAGTATCATGGCAGATGAAGGGTAAAAAGGGTGGTGTCACTATATGTAACTAGCTGGAGTTGAACCAGAGAGAGCATAAGGCTCGGCGAGGAGAAGGAGAGAGAGAAGAGAGCCAAACAAGCTCTGAGAAAGAAGAAGGCCAAATGCACTTGAGTCAACAAGGCAGCATCCTCAACAAGCCAACCTGCACGGGAAATGAGAAGATGTTAACGTGTGCGGCTGAGATGGGAGCAAGGACAACTTACATGGACGAACAAGATGAAGGGAAGCTGACAGCAACCGAAGAGGCGACACCTGGCTTAGAGATAAGAACAAAGGAAACGGCATCGTTTGGTAGACAAGAAAGACAACTGGCGACCCAATAAAAGTCAGATACGTATACGGGCCAAATACCGATATGTTGGTCAGCATATGCAAATCAAAGACCATGCAGATAAAACACTTATTACGGAGGCTTATAAAAGGAGAAAACAGGCAAGATTCAAGGGCACCGAGTGAAACTGCTTTAGAGCAAATCATTAACCAGGAGGCCCGGGCTACCTCGAATCTGCCCAGAGAATTCAGTTGTTTTTAAGCTTTAGTTCTTAGTTTCATTATTTCCAGTATTATTTACTTCTGTTAAGAAAAACCTCAAAAATATTGTTATTTCCCTTTTTATTATAAAAAATCCTCGAGAGAACTTTTCTCTCACAAAAAGATTAATTTAGAGAGAAAGGTCAAGGAAGGTTACACTATAGTTATAGAGGAGAGAGAGAAAGAATAAGGGTGCTAAAATTGTAGAAAGGCGGGGAGGAATACTAATATTTTTGCATTTGAATTTCTTGATGATCAATGTTTGCAATAAACCCTTATTTAAAGAGGGTGGAAAAGGGACATATGTTACCCTTTAATTTAGTTAGAAAAATCTCAACGATTGTTTGCTTTTTTCATGATACACTGGATTCTTTGCTAATGCAATCGTTGATCATAAACTGTCAAATTTGACAGCAAAATGTTGTCTGAGTTGTCCTTTTTGAGGCGACATTACAATGACTTTAAGGTCAATCAACCAAAAAAAAAATATGTCAAGGTGTGGTACAATTTCGTATCATCATTGTGGTGTATGTTTTGTCAAATTTCATGATGAAAAAAGACATTAAATGCACTTGAAAAATAACTCTTGATTAGTCTTTCCTAACCAAAAAGAAAAAGACAATAAGCAATGAACTAGATGACTCATTGTTTGCTCGTTTTTTCTTCTCTTTTCAAAACGGTGTTGTTTTGGCCTTATGGTTTTAATTTGGGAATTTGGTCAAAGTCTAATTTAGTCCTTTGATTTTAATTTATTTTAATCACACTCTTAATGGAGTTCAAACTTTTATCTTTATGTAACTTTACCCCTACTGAACTTCAAAATTTGCTCTGAATTTCAGTGCCTCTTTTTATTTTGGTCAGTGTTCTTGAATTTATGCAAATTGACCTTCAATTGACAATCAACATTTCAATTATCTTCAATTTCACCTTTGATTTCATCAATTGAGTTCCTAAAGTTTGATAACTTTTACAAAATAATTTTTAGTTATCCTTGAATTGACCTTAAGCTTCTATTATTCTTGCAATCTTATCCCTAAATATCAATTGACTTGGTAAAAGATAAATTTGGTTCCCTAGAATTCCAATATTCTCAATGAAGCGCAAATTCAAGTCCCAAACTTAATTTTCACCAACTAAATACCTAATAAAATTAAACTAATTAAAAGAATAATTAGGTCCTTACACCTAATTAAATCTTTTAATTTGATCCAAATGAATTCTTAAAGATAATTAAAATTTTAATTTGTCCCATGATTAAATTAAATTATCCTATTAAAAATCTAATAGATTATTTTATTTAAGAGTTAGATTTTTTGGAAACTCACAGAGAGATGATGAATTGTTTTTCTAAAAAGAGATCATCAAATGTTTGTTAGCATTGCCAAGGTGATGAGAGATCTTAGTTAACATTTTTCTTGAATTATTGTAATTCATTGAAGATAAATTATAAATTAAAAACTGTGATGACATGTTATAAAGAGTACCTATTTTCCACACAAAAAAAATCATCTTCTTGAAATAGTATCGCAAGGCTTAACTTCCTTTTTGAAGTGTAATTTCCTCTCCAACCAAGGGTGTTAAAGAACCATCTCATCTAAAAACTCAAGCTTGTAAGTGAGATGGTTCTTTAATATAGTATCAGAGTCTTATTGACACAGCAGTCACGAGTTCAAATCTCATCACAGCAGTCACGAGTTTGAATCTCATCACTCCTATTCTATTTGACAAAAATCAAGCACAAGATGATGTGGTCTTGTACAAGTTTCAAGCCTAAATAGTTTTCACTTAAGAAAATGTGTTAGATAATAATATAAATTATATTATGAGATCTCATTTATAATTTATATCATTCATTAACAAGAAAGATTATAAAGTCATGCCCGGAGAGAAAGAAAAAAAAAAAAACAAGAGGGAGTCGTATACTGAATTGTATCATCAAATATATAAATTCTGAATTTGATCCGTACCATCAGAAGTAAAGTTGTAATGACATGTCGATGGTGAAGGGCTGCAAATTAGCTCAAGTCATGGATCTACTTCTGTAAGAGTTTTCAACCTGGAGAAGATCCAACCTTGTGGGCCGGCCCACAAGGGATGGACAGGCTTTTCATACTGAAACTTTGCATAGATTGGTTATCCCTTTGTGAGCAAAGGTATGGTAAATAGACTCCATGATGTGACCCAGCCCAGCTCGTCATTTATAGCCATGGGTTCGCTGTGCTAGCTATATTGGAAACGACAGTTTGGATGCCACCCTTCCACTTTCTAAAAAAACAAACGACATGTTGTTTATCATAACCTCATTCCAGCCACCATAGTGGCTGAAAACCAGGGTGGTTATTTTTATTCTTTTAGAAATCAATCTTCAATGCATTCTCAACCCAAAACACCATAATAACCTTTTCCAGCCGGTCATTCACCTCCAAAAACTGAAAATAAAAGGTCAAAAACCCTAAATCAATCCCGAAACCGAATTCTTCGTCGTCTCAATCTGCTTTTCTAAGCACTCTCAATGTAAAAACAAAAAACTCAAAACCTCCTACATCAATTGGAATCATTTGAAACAAAAATCTAACGTTTTGGTACCTAGACTTTAAAAAATAACATTTTCATCTCTTTAGACTGGATTCCAATCATTTTCATTCTATCCTCTCGTCCACTAAGGAGCAAAATTGTCAATACCGTTTCGGTTTTTTATTAGTACAAAACGTTTCAGTTTCGGAGCATTTCAGCACGCCGTTTTTGAGGTTATACTGTTCATATATTATTAATTATATATATATAGGGAAAAAATTAAAATATTAATTTAACAAATATAATTAAAATTCAAGATAAATTAACTTTAAATTATATAATATAAACACAAAGTCAAACAAACATAATCTCAAAATTAGAAATACAGTCACAAGTTAATCAAAATAAAAAAGATTTTAAGGGCGGAATGGCATGCCTGGAACGGTACCGAGACGTCCCAGCCAGAATTTAGCCGGTATTTCCGAAACGGGCTGGAATTAAAACCGATACGAAAACGCCGCCGCTATATCTCAGTTTTTTTAATGGCACGAGATGTTCCGCCCAAACCTGCTAGGGAGTGAAAATAATGAGAATAAAGTTTAATACATAAACGAATTATTTAAAAATAGAAAGAACCGATCACCTTAATTATAGCAAAACTACATGGGGGGACAAAAATATACTTCTCAAGTAAATATGAACGTGCTATCCGTGTTGCCCTTATTTTGTACTTGAGTTTCCTGAATTTCAACAAAAATTATTACCTGAAAAAAAAATCATTTTACTTGAAAATTATAAAAATGACCGCACAACGTTTAGAGCTGAGCAAACAATTTTAATGATTGTTGGGATTGAAGAGATTAATAGAATTTTTTGGTCTAAAATTAAAATATAATATCTATATATACGAAATATAATATAATAAAATAGATAAAAGTAGCAAAATCGAAGTTTTATCATCTAAAATTATCATTGTTATTATTGCAAAAAACAATTAAAATTATCAAATTATCCTAAGAGAAAAAACAGTCAAAAATATTAACAAAAGAGTAAGTAAGAAAAATAATTTACTACTACTACTACTACTATCATCACCATCATCATCATCATCATCATCATTATTATTATTATTATTGTGTTAATAATGAATAAAAAAACCAGAAATAAATGAAAGTCAAAAAAAATCCCAATAACTTTCACAAAAAGACCAAATAAAAAAAATCAAAATTAATCTAACTTGAAAATATATATAAAAAAAACCAATAAAAAACTAAAAGAAAGAGCAAATAAAAAAATATAATAGATGATAAAACAAAAATTAAAATTTTTAGCTAGAAAAATCATTTAATTTAAAATTTTAAAAAAATATATATATCCTACTTTGCAGGCTGAGCAAACAATTTTTATAGGATTTGTTGGATCAAAATTAAAATATAATATTTATATATGCAAAATTTAATATAATAAAATAGCTCAACACACCCTACTATAACAATAGAAAAATCAAAGTCTGAAAATCTAAAACTATCATTGGTCTTACTATTAAAATAATAAAAATTATCAAATTATCCTGGAAAAAAAACACTCAAAAACATTAACAAAAGAGCAAGTAAGAGAAACAATTAAATTATTATTATTATTATTATTATTATTATTATTATTATTATTATTATTATTATTATTATGTTTATGTTTATGTTTATGTTTATGTTTATAATGAAAGAAACAAAAATAAATGAAAGACTAAAAAAAATGCTAGAAACTTTAACAAAAGATAAAACAAAGAAATAAAATAAAATAAAAATAAAAATTATCATTGATATTACTGCCAAAACAATAAAAAATAATCAAATTATCCGAAGAAAAAAAATAAAAACATTATCAAAAGAGTAAGTGAGAAAAACAATTAAATTGTTGTTGTTGTTGTTGTTGTTGTTGTGTTAAACACACTTATATATATATGGACAAAAGTAGGGGTTATTTTAGAAATTTAAAAAATAAAAGTATAAGGGCTGAAATGAAAATCAAATATAAAGGGATTAAAATCAAAAATTAAAAGTTTAAGGGCTGAAATGAAAATCACATTTATTAACATTTTCAATTAAAAGACAAAGTTGCAAAAATTGAAATTTTTGTACTGAATATATTAAGCCTTTTCAACTCAATCCAGAAATTAAAAGAACGAGGACTGAAGTGAAACATTAACATTTGATTAATTGCAATTGAAGGACCCAATTGAACAAAATCAAAACTTATATAAGAAAAATCAGGACCATAGACACAATTAAATGTAAAGGGACCGAAGTGAAAAGCTACCAAAACTAGGGGCTCTTTTGCACGTTTACATTTAATTGTGTCTATGGTCCTGAAACCGGCTTTAACCAAGCAGAGACGCACCGGAAGAGAAGCTGGTAGTACATTTCCAGCCACCATATCAGCCTTCAACCACCACCTAAAACAGGTGTGAGGCGAAATATTGTCGATCGCGTGAACTGCATGCGTCGACAGTAATTCAATAAATAAATAAATAATAAAGGTCAATTACCGTTATAACCCCGTGCTAAATTAATTAATTTTATCTTATTATGGTCTATATCCGTATTTAGCCATTTTTAAAAAAAAAAGTTGCGGCGAACTGGACCGGTCCGTACATGGGCAATTACATCTGTGACCCTCAACCAGAATTGTTTTTTGTCCTATTAGCGGTTATAAAATCGTTAAGACACTATTCAAGGAGAAAAAAAGATGGATGTCTTGTGCTACAAGGAAAGTCAATAATTAGAGTTAATTAGTTGGGGGTGGGGCATTAAATTGCTTCTAAGAGAAACTCGATGGGTTAGCGCAGTGTGAAGACAGGCGGCGTTGCCGTCCCTCTCATGCAAACTATTAATCTGTGCAATGAATGAATTGAGACTATCTATCTATCTATCTATCTGTATTCACAGATTTGTGGTTGGCAGCAGCTGCTCGCTATTTATTGCTGAGACATCCTTAACAGAGCGTGCGATCCATGGAGATTAAGTGCAGATAAGGCAACAGAAGGGATATATATATATATATATATATATATATATATATGTACATAAACACCTACACATGCATGCATGGCCTACCTCAAGGCATCAACAAAAGCTGCCGTCAAAAAGGGACTGTTCTAGAGGATAACTCCGGCCATCCACATCAGGAATGTAGGAAGGATTTGATGGATTCGTCCGGGCAAAAGAAACCCCACTGTCTGTCATATTTACACGCACCAGAGCTCCTTGCCCAACTCAATTTGAGGCTATTGCTGGCTCGATCGGACAACAAACAATACCTCCAATTCCATTCCAACAAGTCATCTAGCATATTAATAATTTAACTGGATAAACAATGTTTTTTGCATGGAAATGAAGGTCTGTGACTGGATGATGATAAGGGTCCTATCCTTTTATCCTCTTTCTTGTCATTGGGCAATCAAAACCAGTAAAGAAATGCTATCTATATATAAAAAGAGAAAAATGCCCTTTCATTTTTCTTCGTTTCAGATAAAGCTGACGTGTCGTCCTCATCCTCCAATCAGTCTCGTGTAACTAATTGTTTTTCTCAAGTTAAAAGTCGCATAATTAAGACTAATGATCATTTCCTACCCTGGAAGAAAAATAAAAAGTTCTTATTCGAGAAAACATCATTCTCTCTCTTTAGATACTATTTACGAGCTCGAGTTAATCGAGTAAAACTCTTATAAGTTAAGTATTTAATCCGAAACTGCAAACTCTTATAAGTTAAGTATTTAATCCGAAACTGCAAGACAAATTTCAAGTTTTTTTGATACCGCATCATAAATAATACATAGACATGAATATTTTCTCTAGCCCATTTCAATAAAACAATCTATTTGCTTTGAGATTGAATGCCAAGACAACTTGTAATAAAGTATATTGATTTGATTTTCAAGTTTTTAATTTATATATTTATATATATATTTCTCATGCTGAATATAAGTGGGGTTTCAGAAACGATTGGATCAAGAAATCGTTTAGCTTGATGATAACGACATGCATGCACCTCTTATCAATCAAGAACAACCTTGCATGGGACCCCATTTTGCTTCAGAATCAAAGCAACAGGGAGAATTTTCAAGGCCCCATCGTAACTAAATGTTGGCATCTTGTGCAAGCCATACAACATGGGTTTAACTGCTTAAGCCCAGGCACGGTGGGTGAAAGTGGTACGAGCCGATGATATTGTTAGTTGCAAGTCTCTGGTGGTTGAGCCCAATGGTCCCAAGTGGTTGGAAATTGACTAAACCGCACCATGTTCATAGCAAGGGTGTGGTCCCATCCCTGCCATGTTCAATAAGCTGAGAGTTTTTGGTAATGGAAGTTTACTTAATTTACCTAATCCTACTGGCCTGAAACCAAAGAACATGACTATTTTGTAATATGGCTAAGCACATCTTTTTACCTACCATTACCATATCAATTCGTTAAACAAGCTAGGTGTTTGAAAAATATCTAGTAGATGATTCAGCGGTAACAGATGGGGACTAAAAGGTTCATTCTCCCTGTAATTTCAAGTTCAAACTTTATGGTTGTTAATGTAATAGCGTACAAGCTGGTATGGATATCCACGTTAATAAAAAAAACTATTGAATACTGGGATGGGATAAGGTGTTGAAAAATGAACAAGGACATGGACGAGAATAGATTTGAAATTAAAACACCCTCAAAGATGAATGGCAAAATAAGTTGATGAACAAAGAAAAATAGTGATTGAGTAATGACCATCGCTCCACATTATCTCGAGCAAACTCCATCATATGCAAATGGGGACTCAATGAAGAGTAAAGGGCAAGACAAGACCGAACCCCTCGAAGGACATGCTTTTTAATTTGAATGGGTTTGGCAAGAATAGAAATCAATTATAGAATAAGGTGGGAAGCATCATCATCCTCACTAGGTTGTGAACCATCCAATTGCCGTGTATAGCTTAACTTGATCATAGAATAACATTAAAAATTCTAGTTTCTAGTTCATGATTTAGGTAGTCCTCAATCAAATCGCTAATCAACATTATCATCATCATTATTATTATTATTATTTAAGAATAAAAAAGTGTTGAGATAATGGTTCTTGATGGAAAAAGACATTTGGACAATCAAGTGAAATCACCCAGCTAGCTGGTGCTATATGTAATCTATAAAACTATTAAAAAATCAAAACAATAGAAATAAATGTTTTATCCAAGTCTTTCACAAATCCCATGACGCACACCCCTCTCTTTCTGGACCACATCCCCGTCCAACTCAAAGATCGTGAATTAACTCACTGCTGTAACGGATTAGAAGGATGAAGGGCCGCTGAATCCATGCACAAGAAAGAGCAAGAGATGTTGACATCCATGGCTAGCCAAATCGTGCATGTGGCAAGCTCATCAACAAGAACTAGCCAAATCGTGCATGTGGCAAGCTCATCAACAAGAAGGATACTTGGGCTGTTGGGCTGCACATATCTCCAATTTTCTTGTAACATCAAACTGTTCCCGATGGGCAGGATGCCAATCTATGTTTTGCATCATCTTTTTTGTGTGTGCGCGCGCTTATGTGCCACCCTCATCTTGTAGCCGGAGGCAACGATGGCCTCACAATGTGCATGTGATTGATAAAAAATATATTTATTTATTATATAAAATTAGGTGACAAGTCGAGAACGACCTAATTCGAGGATAAAGTAGAGGAAATTGAGGCCTTCACTTCAGCTTCATCCCGTTTAGATTCTCTTCTCGCTTGGCCTCACATGGATACGAGATATCCTAAGAAAAAAAAAAAAACAGAGAGTCGATGTTAGCATCATCATTATTCATGTTTTTGACTTACAAGTCTCGAGTTCAAGTTAAAATGTGTTTAGTTTTAAAGAATCCAAGATAATCAAAATTTTATTCGTTTAACATGAACTATCAAAGAGTTTTTTTGAAATAAAAAACAAAAATCATGAAGAGAATTCATGTTCTAAACAGTACATTATCCTAAGAAAAAAAACAGAGAGAGTCGATGTTAGCATCATCATTATTCATGTTTTTGACTTAAGAATCAAATTCAAGTTAAAACGTATTTATCTTACAAGAATCAAGATAATTAAGATTTTATTCGTTTAACTTGAATTATCAAAAGAGTTTTTTTGAATTAAAAAACAAAAGTCACGAAGAGAATTCATGTTCTAAACAAGTACATTATGGATTTATCACCAAGTTGGCATTTTATCCATTTTGATGGGTTCAAGAATTCCTGTCAGTCAATGAACATGGGTCCACTTTTGGGTAAGAGAGAGAAAGGCCAGGACCTCCAGGAATGGAGAAGACCTCAGTAAGTTAGCATTTTGTATTATTTAAATTTTTAATACAATAGAGTTACATCCTGGGACAAGCAGCATCATGTAGGTGTTAGTCACCTTGAAGTACATATCTTAAATTGATCAAATCATGTAAATATAATTTCTAAACAGTTCATTAGGTTTTGATGAGAAACGCACATTCAAATCATTATAGTTTTTTATTTTATTTTATTTTCTTGGATAATGTTGCTTTTAAAAAAATAAGACGACATGGTTTTGTATTTTCTCCGCGATGGTCAAATGATAAGGGCTTGAGTTTTTTTTTTTGACCCATAAACATTTATTTAAAAAAAATGTTTATCCAAAAAACCTATAAAACATCTTATAAATCATGATAAATCTACCATGTTCTCAAAAAAAAATCAATCCGAAATAAAAAATTAAGTGGAGTTCAAATTCGCTCTATTATGAAATTGAAGGGTAAAAGGAACCTAAATATGATTTGAATATTAACTATTTTGGTAACTTAACATCTCTCTTTCTATACTGCTGGGATCCAGTGGCCTCTCTGTCTTATCTCTCAACCAAGGACTAAAAAGACATAACAAATAAACTTTTGTACCATAATTGGATTGGGAAGATATTAAGGTGTTGAATTTGTATAGTATGAATTATTTTTAATATCTGGTAATCAAGGTGTATTTTTCTCAGAACTTCTAGTATGTCACCATAATTGATGTCTTTTTTTTTGTCATTTAGGTCTCTTTTCTTTTAATTTCACCTTTGATTAAGAATTCAAGCACAGTCAACCTTCAATTAGGATTAAATAATACAAAATGATACTGTATAGGAATTTAAAACGGCATAGTTTTAGGGATTATATTTTTATTTATTTATTTTCCTTTTCTTTGTCTTGTCACATTCTTGTTAATTTGCTGAAGAGAACGGGAAGGAGAGAGGACCCTGCCCCTAGTTCCTTGCTAATAATTTCAAATTATATAATCTTCGTAATCTTTACAAGTGGGTTTCACCATCGAAACAAGAAACAGAGCTGCTAGAAGTAATATATTTTTTAAAAACAAAATAATTATTAAGCATCGCTATTTCCAATCACGTCAAAATAATTATTTTGCCACGCCATGTAATGAAAAAGCCTTCATCACCGAGTAAATTATTATATTTTTTATAAAACATGTTACACTCACTCCCTTACGTGCCTTTTAATTACTGGTGCCAGTCCATCGCATGAGAAGAAGAGATACTCAAGAACAGTAGTGATCATCAAAAAGCGCAACTCTCTCTCTTTTTTTATTGTCTGGAAGTGTAGCTTAGGATTTCAGGTTGCTTATAAAAAGTTTTTTTAAATCCAATAAAATTATATCTTTTATATTATTACATGAAAATTTAAAAATAAAAATAAAAATTATTATTTTTCAAAAATATTTTTGAAACGTAACAACGTCAAACACATTTTGATCTTGTTATAACATTTCTTTATCCTCAAAAACCTTATTTAGGAATTCAAGGACTCAATCTTGTTTGACACTATATTTTAAATATATTTTTTAAAAAAAATATATATTTTTTAAATTAAAAATTATTGGCGTGTTTAGATCATTTTAATTTTAATATGATGATGTTAAAAATAATTTTTAAAAATAAAAAAAATATATATTATTTTAATATTTTTCTAAATTATTTTTTAAAAAAAAATCAATTTAACCACATTCTCAAACAACCCCGCATGTCAAGAAGAAAAGGAGTTAAAGTATAACATCACTCTAATGATATTTGAAATTTTATTATACTTAAAGATAATACGTATAGAATCAATAAGAAAGAAAAACAAGCTAAAAGACCCACATGGGGTTCTAGAAAAACTAGCATGCTGGGCATGGAGAAGACTCTTCTGCTACCTCAACAGAATCTCTTTTTTTCTTCCTCTTAATATATACAAATGTTCTGAATAATCTCCTGATTCCATTTGAACAACTAATTTGTTTTAACTTGAATAATTTTGTCCACATATACGTGGGAACACATGGAAATACATTCATTTTTTTTTATTCTCGTGTACGTAATGACAAAAAACTTTAGATATGTACAAGAGATTTTGAGTTAGAGTGAAGACGTGCAGCTCTTACACGAGAGCCTGAGATAACAAAACAAAAATTTTACTTGCTCAATTGGACCCACAAAACACACTTTCCTTGCAGAGGTGTCACCGAATCCAAAAAAGAAATATACGCGAATTGCGGAAGACATCCAAACTAATATAAGATGGAGATCTGCACCCAGATAGCATATAAAAAGTTAAATTCTAGTTGAGATTATGATTTGGAGCTGGAAAATATTGGAAATTAAAGGAGGGCGGTGTGTGTAATAATGGAGGTTGAAGTGGGGGGGGGAGGAGCATGTGTGTGTGTTCATGCATGCTTATTTTGCTTGCTTAGTTTAGAATTTAGATGCAAATCCCAACCAATTGTTCTCCGGCTGCTTTTTCTTTCTCTCCCCGGCAAGCAAACCACGCATTCCCTTTTGATTTCTGAATGTGGAAGTTTCATTTTCTCTTTTTGCCCACTAGGTGGCAACAACGCGTATGCTTATGGCTTAGAGAGAAATTAGGGTTTATTTGCTTTTTATATGGATAAAAGTAGTGAAGTGGTTGGTATAAATGGTGTTTTTATTTTTATAATTTCATGTTTCACAAATAATTTTGTCCAAACTTAATTCCAAAATGAAATTTACTTAAATAGAGTAATGTATTTGGGTTGCCTCCTCCTCTAATATATTCAATCAAAATGACGTGTAAACTATCGCAAGGAATCAAATGATGAGTTCGCTTAAGTGAAAGCAACAAAAACCTTTTTGATGCCACTGCGATTATTTGCTTTAACAGATTTAATGTTTTGACGTTGGTGGAACATACACGGATTAGAAATATATAATAATATATATATATATATATTACCATTTCAAAATGAAATAAAATTTGAATATCATTAGATATTCATCCCAATATTATATATATATATATATATACATATACATATGTATATGTATGTATGTATATATATATATATATATATATTAATAGAGACTGATATTAAATAAAAAAAATAAGAAAATGGATGTTCTTGCTGTCATAAGAACTTGCAAGTCCGTTGTGTGATTTTATCATGAAATTTATTTCTTTTCGATGAGTAAAATTAACATAAACTAAACATGAAGGAAAACACAATTTAACTATTTTTATTTTCCTGAATCCAGAAATTACGTTTTGACCCCTGCCCTGATTTTTCATTATAAATAGAGTTATAGAACTCTGTTTTGAACAGACTTGTTCTCGTGAAAAAACTAAAATATAGAGCTACAATTCTCTTAAAGAAAAACTCATTGTTACCCCTAACCTTCATGAAATTTAGCATAAATATGACAGACCTTTTGCTTTGTAGAGTCTGTCATACATGGTTATGTTCGGTGGCTCATAATTGGAGTTCTAAAATTCTAAATTAAATTAAACCATTTTCATGAATGGTAAACAACCCAGGCTACAACTCGTACGAAGTAAACCGGACCTAATCTCTCCTAATCCCTCACTTTACACTCATATTAAACCTGACAAAAACATGAAAACTTAAAAATCTTCAAACCAAAACTAGTCAACCATGCAAAATAAAGAGCATGAGATATATATATATGCATGCATGTGCATGTGTATGTGTATATGTATATTATGTATATATATTTGGATCTGGGCATAATCTGAGGATTAATTCATTCTATTCTTAGGATTCGAAAACCTAGTGAACAGTGAAGCATATCATGGTCAACGAACTTCCAAGTCGTGTAATTAGAGAGCCGGCCGACCCACCCGGGAGACATGCCGATTTAGTTTACCATTGACATTAATCTTGCCAACTCACACGCATTAACCGGAACTGAAAGATACTTCTTGCCTGCATCTGCATCTATCTGCCCTCTACATCTAACCACTCGGATGGGAGACTTCTTTTATTTCGCCCACAAATGATAATAAAAGCCATCAAAATACACCCTTTTCCCCCTTACAAAACAATATTGTTTTATTTATTTAATTAATTAATTTTGACCCCTCTTCCCTGTGAGACTTGGATCTTAAAGTTTTATAACTGTTTCAACTTTCAACCATAAACTGAAAATTGAAGGGTAACATGGAAATTTTAAAATTCAAACACCCTGATAAGTGAAGCTCAGGGGATGGATGGGAAAAATATTATTCTCCGGTGCTGCTTAATGCTGGTAGGTGGTTGAGATGATTAACTAAGAAGAGGGAGTTTTCTTCCAATTCTATTTATAAAGTCATATTTAATGGAATATATTTTTTTGTTTTTTAATATTAATTTTATGTTTTACTGAGTTATCACAATCTTACTCAGTACAAATTAAAGATTTGATGGTAACCACTTGACTCAACTTTTGTTTTTTCTTAGATAACTTTGTTTTTCAAATTCATATGTTAGTATAGGCTGGGTTGATTAAGGATTCAATTTTATGATTAAGAATTAAATTTAATAATTTATTTTAATTTTTAATTTATGAGTTTATTATATTCTCATCACTCAAATTGCCTGTTTGACATACTAATTGAGGCCGAACAAATATATTATTAGCTTGATTTAAAAATAAATATCATCTTAAAGTTTTTTTTTTCATAGTAACTTGCATTGATAGTTTTTGGAGTCACAAAAGTCAATAAAATTGCATCAGGTTAACCTTGTATTATTTAATTTTTTGCTAAAAAATATGAGTAATATTTAAATATATATTTTTATATTAATTTGTTTTTACCCAGCCTACAGCATAACGTATTATAGAATAAGAAAAAGAATAATCAGTGAAATTCCGTGCCAGTTTCACACCACTAGGTTTTTCACAGTGCTAGAGCACACATCCTGATACACGCGCTGCAATGACGCGTGAGCTCAATACAGATGAAAACAACACATTAAAATTAATATATATATATAGACAATAAAGTAAGAACCGACCGTCTTGGGATCATGCTAAGAATCTTTGTGCTCTTCAAGGCCCAAGAAAAAGAAACAGAAACAAAAACAAAAAAACAGGAATATTTTTGGAGAGCCAGCCAAACAGGGCTTTATCGTACATCTCCAATTTATTAGCAGTTAATAAATATACAATTGCTTTTTTTTTTCCTATCCTACGGTCATGGTTTGGAACATCGAGATGAGTTCATTCGACTTCTTCAGTAAAAGATAAATTATTTATAATAAAAAATGAATAATTAAGAAAAAAACACTTAAAATTAAAACCTTGATAATCTAAAAAGCTTGATTTTTTTTAAGAAAAAAATCACACTCTTGAAAATCATAATTAAGAGATTCATAATATATAAACTCTAATAGTGCTAGCATGTGTGTTTAATTAATAACTATTAATTCTAATGCTTGTTGTCTCTCAAGAGACATGCCGTGATGATAAAGAATTTGCGATTTGTATGGATGTTCGTCTTGAATTCGAGTCAAGATATATATTTTTTATAAGAGTCTGAAATAATTAGAATTTTAATCGTTTATCTAGATTTATAAAATATATTTTTCAGAGAGGGTGAAAGAAGAATAACACATCTTTTGAAAGACGTATCTATCTAAAAACACATAATTAGATGCTAATCGCAGAGTTTACATCCAAGAAATCAAATACGTTTTCAATCACCTACCTAACTCATTAAGATTAAAAGCTTGCAATTTCTAGCTTGGAAAATATAGAATGAAAATGGAGTGCCTAAACAAAAAGGGGACCCCGCCATCCTTTGAAAGTCGAGGCCGCCCCCCTCCCCTCCCGGTTTATAAAAGCAGCTGCAAAGCGCCTCCATTTCACGCCACAAACCCTCTCCCCCTACGACTCGTCTACTAAAAAGATAAACAAAATAAAACCACAGCTGCCATCAACTCTATCCTACAAGCCAAAGCAACAACACATTATAAACCACTCCAGCTGTTTTCTTATTTCTTCTATCTTTATAAGGAAAAGAAGCACGGAATAAAGTGTGCACAGGGAGAAAGCAAGAATAAAGAGAGAGAAGGCCAAAGAAAAGAAAGGCCATTGTTTTGAAAGTTGTCATTTTTTTCTCCTCCTCCTCCTGCTCTTTACTCCATCAATGGCTTTCAAGAAGACGCCAATGTGCATTAACAGTAATGTGCTGGTAGTTTTATTGTTATGCTATTTGGCTTGTTCTGTCACTGCCTCTGTGTCTTATGACTCTAAGGCCATCGCCATTAATGGACAAAGAAGGATTCTTATCTCTGGATCCATTCACTACCCAAGAAGTTCCCCTGAGGTATTTTCCCAAATGTGCTTCATGTTCTTCGTTTTACTGCTCCTTTTTGAAGCTTTTTCTTCAAATGGGCACCTCTAAATAGGCTCCAGGCTTGTGTTCTTTAGTTTTTAATTGACGGGGATTTTTCTTTTCTGGGAATATGGCAGATGTGGCCAGATCTTATCCAGAAGGCTAAAGAAGGAGGACTGGATGTCATTCAGACATATGTTTTTTGGAATGGACATGAACCTACACAAGGAAAAGTAATTACAAAAAAAGGGAACCTTTTTTCTTGGGTTGTATTTAAGTTAATGGAGTAAGGCGAGTAATATCCTATCTACGTTTTGGCTCTTTGCAGTATTATTTTGAGGAGAACTATGATCTGGTCAAGTTTGTCAAGCTGGTGAAGGAAGCAGGCCTTTATCTTCATCTCAGGATTGGACCTTATGTCTGTGCTGAGTGGAATTTTGGGTAATAAATCTATATCTAAAGCTGAAAAGGTTGCACTTTCCATGAACAGAAGTAAAAAAACTGAAATAGTTTTGAAGTTCTGCAAATTTAAGCGAAATGTTCTGTTTTAATTTTCAGGGGTTTCCCAGTTTGGCTCAAGTACATTCCAGGCATCAATTTCAGAACAGACAATGGCCCTTTCAAGGTGAGGCTTCTCTGAATAATGTTCCCTTTGCTTTTTATCCTGTTGTCCTGATTTGCCTTCTTTCCATCCCCCTCTCTTTATGTATTTAATTTTGGATTTAAAATTTGCAACAATGAAGGCTCAAATGCAAAGGTTCACAACAAAGATTGTTAACATGATGAAAGCAGAAAGGTTATTTGAGACTCAAGGCGGTCCAATTATTTTATCCCAGGTAAGCCATATCCCCCCAATCTTATTGGTTTTCTTTGCATCCAATGCGGTTTATATAATTTTCAATTCATTATAGACCTCATTTAAATTCTTTATTTTGTCATTCATTTGATAGAACAAGGTACTTGACTAAGAAAAGTATCTTCCTTTCCCTATCAATCCCTGTGACAGATTGAGAATGAATATGGACCCATGGAATATGAACTTGGTTCACCTGGTAAAGCTTACACCAAATGGGCTGCAGAAATGGCTGTAGGTCTCCGTACTGGTGTCCCATGGGTCATGTGCAAGCAAGATGATGCCCCAGATCCTGTTGTAAGTTTTCTGCTCATCATTTTTCTTTTACCTTTTAGCAGCATCCTTTTCTCTTTCGCTTCTCACCACCCATATCAAATTCCATGCTTAGTGGCCATTGATGAAAGATGTATTCCTTGTCCATTTATTAGGAATAAAATGTATTCAATCAAACCTTTCACATGTCAGAATCGTATGGTCTTATCATTGAATTATCGTGTGAGGCATTTTATTTTTTCGACTTGTGTGTTTGAATGCCTCTAAAGCATTTTATTTGTCTGTTGTTTTGAAAAGATTAACACCTGCAATGGTTTCTACTGTGATTACTTCTCTCCAAACAAAGCTTACAAACCAAAGATGTGGACTGAAGCTTGGACTGGCTGGTAAATTGCTTGCTTCTTGCCTCAACCATCATTTTTTATCACCCCCAAATTCTACAGGTTTATAAGAACACACCGGTATTTGACTGCTGATCACCTTCTTCCATTGTCTCTTATTTTGCATACAGGTTTACCCAATTTGGTGGCCCAGTTCCTCACCGACCAGCTGAAGACATGGCATTTTCAGTTGCAAGGTTCATACAGAAAGGGGGATCATTCATAAACTATTACATGGTAAGTTGTTTTGGAAACTCGAGTGAGTTGTGCCCAAGTTGAATACAACTGAGTTTTATATACTTTTGTGATTTCAGTATCATGGAGGGACAAATTTTGGCCGAACTGCTGGTGGTCCTTTCATTGCAACAAGTTATGATTATGACGCCCCACTTGATGAATATGGTATGCACGTAGAACTCTTTAGTTGAAAAGTGTTGTTTCCTTATCCTTGACATTGTTTGCCTATCATTTGATATGAGTTTGCATAAACTTGTTCGTGCATTTCTATGCATAATGGAAAAAAACTAAGAGAATTTAGTTGTAGCAGCAGATGGTATCATAGAAAGTAAAAACCATATTTGACAATTGTGGGGACTGCATGTTTCTCTGACACCATAAAGTGCAGCTCGGTTGCTCAAAACTTTTCTTTCTGGTCAAGTGGTTATCGCTTCATTATCTAACATGTGGTGCGATGATGATTGGCATATTGTAATTAAAACATCACTTAGACAATGATGTTCTATCAGTTTCTTTAGCTATTCTCTAAGAATATTGGTCCTAGATGTCATTCTCCTTGATGTTTCAAAACATTTCCAATATCGTACCCGAAAAAAGTTTTGGATTCAAACATATCCCATGCTATAGGGGGTCATTCCTGAAGTCGTCAAACCATATTTATTGTCTTTTAATGTTATGGAAGCATGCTTTATTATTGTTTTTAATGTTTCAAAATGCTGTTGTTAACAAAACTTTGAAACAATTTTACCTTTTCAACAGTATCTTGTCATTAACTTTTGTCCATCCTGTTTTGTTGGTCAAGATCTAATATGCATTATTAATATAAATCTGAAGTATTGGCACTCCTTTGCTTTTGCAGGACTGTTAAGGCAGCCTAAATGGGGCCATTTGAAAGATTTGCATCGGGCAATTAAGCTGTGTGAACCTGCTTTAGTATCTGGAGATGCAACTGTGATACCACTTGGAAATTACCAAGAGGTCAAATTTACCTTCTGTTTTGTATGAAACATTGCTTGTTTCGTGGTGTTATTGGATTATCCTTAATTTTGTTATTAATATACAGGCTCATGTATTCAATTATAAGGCTGGAGGTTGTGCGGCATTCCTTGCAAATTACCATCAGAGATCATTTGCAAAGGTGTCATTTAGGAATATGCATTATAACCTGCCTCCATGGTCCATCAGCATTCTTCCAGATTGCAAGAACACTGTTTACAACACTGCAAGGGTTAGAATTTCTATATTTTTTTTTTGAATAATTTATAGTTTCCAGTTTATTACATAATTCCAATTGCAACATTTGTACCAAAATTCACTTAAAGGTTGGAGCTCAAAGTGCAAGGATGAAGATGACCCCTGTTCCTATGCATGGAGGGTTCTCTTGGCAAGCATATAATGAAGAACCATCTTCAAGTGGTGATAACACATTCACCATGGTTGGGTTGCTGGAGCAAATAAATACTACTAGAGATGTTTCAGACTATTTGTGGTACATGACAGAGTGAGTATTTTGGCAAGATCTTTTGTTTTTTTATCTTTCCTTTTCAATTTACCTTTGTTTTCCTTTCCTTCTTTTGTATTTTACTCATGGGATGATTTTCTGGTATTCTTTATTCTAGCACTTAGATTATTACTCATCTTTTCCATGTTATCTTGATATTTCCAGCGTTTATATCAACCCCAGTGAAGGCTTTCTGAGGAGTGGAAAATATCCTGTTCTTACTGTTCTATCAGCTGGGCATGCTTTACATGTTTTCATCAATGGTCAACTATCAGGTAGGTTTCTGTTCTGTTAGTTTTAGGGTGTATATATACGTGTGTGTGTGTGTGTATAGATATATGTATGTATTTAAAAAAATAAAAGGCTCCTATTGGCCAATGATCTGTTTTTCATACTGTTGGTTGGAAGATATTACTGAGGCGTGAAAAGCTGATAAATTTATTTATAATGTTTGGTCAAGCTACTTTAACTGAATGGGTCAATGGATTGATTTATAATGCCTGGCCATACCACTTTGACTGAATGAGTCTCCTCTGCCATACAAGCCAAGTGATATTTTGCCTGTGTTAGAGAGAAGTGCCACATTGCATTCAACCATTTGGTGGAGCAATGATTAAGGGTTTTTTTAAATGATCAATACGATAGTGATCATAAACCTAGATAAGTTGATACGTCAATCTTAGTCTTGTTTCAAGCACAACCTAAAATAACCACTATAGTTCATGGTAATTATTCAGGGCATATTGCTCCATGCTTCCTGTAACTTAGCATGCATTCTTGTTATCTTGAGCAGGGACCACCTATGGAAGTTTAGACTTCCCAAAGTTGACATTTAGTCAAGGTATAAAGTTGAGAGCTGGCGTCAACAAAATTTCACTTCTCAGCATTGCTGTTGGTCTCCCGGTTTGTTCTTATTCACTCACTCTCAGCACATGGAAATTTGGTGCTCAAAAGTGTCCATAGGTCCATTGTAATTTTCATTTAACATTGCTTTTCATCATGATGCTTTTGAGGACAGAATGTTGGCCCACACTTTGAGACATGGAATGCTGGCATTCTTGGTCCTGTGACATTGAATGGTCTCAGTGAGGGAAGAAAGGACTTGTCCTGGCAGAAGTGGTCCTACAAGGTTTGTCTTCAAACATTGTTCCTGTTTTTGCTTGTCTTCCCAGCATGCAAAAGATTCATTTGTTTGCATTTTTCAATCAGGTTGGTCTTCATGGGGAAGCATTGAGTCTCCATTCAGTCAGTGGGAGTTCTTCGGTTGAGTGGGCAGAGGGGTCTTTGGTAGCCCAAAGACAGCCACTGTCATGGTATAAAGTGAGTATCTTAAACTTCAATCAATAGTACGTTGATAATAAGTCTCAAAAGAATGTGTTACCTGGTATTGCATTAAACTATAATCGTGTTTTACTTGTTCTTGAAAAAAAGAGGGCAAAACTTACATTTAGATATAATGAATGCTCGTCCCTCTTCAAAAGAAAATACTCTGGTTTTCTGTTGAAAGTTGTGACCCAGAAACATGTGTCTTCTTCTATTATTGTGTGGCTGATTTGCAACTCCCAGAACATGGTTTGTCCATTTTTAACCAAAAAAATTGAATGATGAAGCACTTGTGTAATTAGCAACATACAGCATACCATGTTTCTACATGTTACATATGCTTTGCTTTGTAGATTGTGGTACCAGGGACTGCTCAAAGCAGACCTCATCTAGATCTAGGTCTAGAATTGACATCGTTCTGTCATGTTTGTTTCCAGACTACTTTCAACGCGCCTGCTGGGAATTCCCCTTTGGCATTAGATATGGACAGCATGGGCAAAGGTCAAATATGGATAAATGGACAACATGTTGGACGTCACTGGCCTGCTTATAAAGCATCTGGAACATGTGGGGACTGTAGTTATATTGGTACTTATAATGAAAATAAATGCTCAACTAATTGTGGCAAGGCTTCCCAGAGATGGTAAATAGAAAAGAATCTTGACTTTTCTCTTTGGACTCTTGGATTCATTCATGTAACTAACAAAAGATTTGTAATTTTTTAGGTATCATGTCCCTCGGTCATGGCTAAAGCCAACAGGGAACTTGCTGGTTGTGTTTGAAGAATGGGGTGGAGATCCAAATGGGATTTCTTTGGTTAGAAGAGAAGTAGACAGTGTGTGTGCTGATATTTATGAGTGGCAGCCAACTTTGATGAATTATCAGATGCAAGCATCTGGTAAAGTCAATAAGCCACTGAGGCCTAAGGCTCATCTGTCATGTGGCATTGGACAGAAAATCAGATCAATCAAGTTTGCCAGCTTTGGTACACCAGAAGGGGTTTGTGGTAGCTACCGCCAGGGAAGCTGTCATGCCTTCCACTCCTATGATGCTTTTAACAATGTATGTAGTCTTGCATTTGCCTTTCTCCTCTTGGAAACTAATCATTTAACAGGTGACAGCCATGAAAATGCTGTTTTACATTTCGGTGGTAATTTTAGTTCAAGAGACCTATTTCTTTATCACTTCCACACACTACTTTTTTGATAAGAAAGAAGTCCAGACCATATAGCTTCTTATTTAGATTCAATGATAATCTATCATAGAGTAAACCCAGAACTTTCCCCTTTCAGTACTTTGGAAAAGCTCCCATCTTGGCTGAATGACATTTTAATTATCCTCTCAAGTTCTTATGACAATGGCTTTTCACAGGCTTGGTTCTGTGAACATTTGAAGAGTATCATTTGCTGGTGAACAGCATTTCATGCTCCATCCCAAGCTTATTGTTTATGTTCTGATGCTTGCTTTATCCATTTCCCCCCCTGCAAACACTGATGCGGACTTTGCTTTGCTCTTGCAGCTTTGTGTCGGGCAGAATTCATGCTCGGTGACCGTAGCACCTGAAATGTTTGGGGGGGATCCTTGCCCGAATGTCATGAAGAAACTAGCAGTAGAGGCGATTTGCAGCTGATGAGCTACAACAGCTGTGGTATATGAAATAAAGAAGATTCTGGATTGATTTTCTCACCCTCCAAATACATCATCTTCGGTATACTATGTTATGGTTAAATTAAAACCTTCACAACCAGGAGCACTGCAACCATTTGTTCTGGCTTTTCACAGGGTGAAGTTGTACAAATATACAGCACACCATGCGGTCGAAAGCCATATAGACTCTGCAAATGATTGCAGATAAGCTTTTTTGTGTTTATTGTTGGTGCCCTGTATATGCAGCCGCCAACAAGTGAAGATGGGGGTTCGGTAGAAGCACATTGAGATGAAAAACTAAAACGAGTCCATGTGCAAATTTGGTAGTTTTTAGAGGATGGAAAACCTGTGGTTTCCTGTGATCTTATATTTTGTTTATATTCAATGTAAACTTACTGGGAGCCACTTCCTTTTTGGCTGTGTTCTTGTAAGAAAGTTTCTTATTAAAGCAAAGAAATGACACCGAACTTTTCAAATCCCATGCCCTTTGATGTCAATTGTAGTTTTACCATTGATTGCTTGTGCTGAAAAAAGAGAGTCAATTTCCATGTTCAAGATATCCGACGGGCTGCCCCTTTTTGCTTGGTGGTATGCTTGGAGCTGGAGCCCCATAATCATCATTGGTTTAAGACCATCCCTTGGCTTGCTGGTGTGCCCCCCACTTTCTAGCTGGCCAGCCCGCCCTGTGACTATTTAGTTGACACTATTTTGATTTCCTGTACTGCGGGATGAAGCATTTTGTTTTCCTCAACATAGAATATATATATACTAGATAATTGCCCGCGCGTTGCCGCGGGTAGTTTTTTTTGTATATAATTTAATACAATTAAATCTACAACGATCAATTTATATGATAGAAACAAATAAAAATTATAGATTAAGAGATAATATGTTTAAAATTTTGATTTGAGTTTGTAACGTATGTATAAATTATATATTTTCAAATGGGTATTATTGGCAAACAAAATTTTATCAAATTATTGGGAGGGAAAAAAATAATAAAAGAGTAAGAATTAAAAATAATTAAATCATTATTATTATTATTATTATTATTATTATTATTATTAAAGTAGGGATAAAAAACAAATACACTTATATATACATTAATAAAGTAGGGATAAAAAAAAAATTATAAGGGCTGAATTGAATATATCAAGGGCGTAAATTAATTAATTAAAAGTCAAAGGGCTGAAATGCAACTTGCATTTATTGTCAATTGCAATCAGAGGACACAATTGAAACAATCGGAACTTTGGTACCAAATTGATTGCGTTATCAACAAACAACCCCACCCTATACTGTGTGGGACTTGCATATATAGGGTGATATTAAATTTTGCATATATAGATATTATATTTCAATTACACCAGCAAATCCTAATAATTTTTTTTTTTGCATTCAGTTGTATATCTTCCTCTTTTTACATGCATCTACTTCTATTTTTTTTGTTGTCTTTCTTTGCTGATTTTATTCGGTCTAATTTTGCTCACTCTAGAAAGAAAGAAAAAATTGTGCAATCGGACGACGGGCGCACGCGTCGCATCTAGCCCGGATTCTGACTTAGAGGCGTTCAGTCATAATCCAACACACGGTAGCTTCGCGCCACTGACTTTTCAACCAAGCGCGATGACCAATTGTGCGAATCAACTTCGATGTTACTGTTGTTATAATAGAGTATGTTGATCTTTTTTATTATATCAAATTTTATATTTTTAAATATTATATTTTAATTTCAATAGTGGTAAAAATTATTTTTTCTATCCACACTACGCCCGCAACGTAGTGCGGGCATTTAACTACCTTGAATATTTCCTCTCTCTACGTTGATGGAATTATATAGATTTGGCAAGCAAAAAAAAAAAAACTTTAATCATAAAAACAATTCATGAAAAAACAAATCAGAAAAAAGAAAAAAAATAAACGAAAAAAAAATCAGAAAAAAAAGAAACGAAAAAAAAGAATCAGAAATAAAAAAAAATAATAATAATTTCAATTTTATATAAATAAATTATATATAAGAAAAAAAACTTTAATGAAAAAAATTCATGAAAAAACAAATCAGAAAAAAGAAAAAAAATTAACGGAAAAAAAAAGAAATGAAAAAAAAAGAAACGAAAAAAAAAAAACACTGTGCGAATCCACGAGTACATGTGTACTGCATGTGCATAGTGCACTGTACTACAGATAAATGTGGAGCCAGCTTATTGTTCTTTTAATATATATAAATGAATTTACGGCTGCTTTTGGTATTTTTTTTTATTAAACTAAAAGATTTATAATGCCTTCAATAAAATAAATTGAAATTTGTCTTGATGTAAAAGAATTAATACCCTATTGGGAGGTTACGATGCAATTCGATTTTCACCAAATTTTTTAAAATAGTTTTGCTTAAAATATTTCTTATTTAAAAAATGGTTTTTTAAAATAAATATAAAAATATTTCAATGTGTTTTTAATTGAAAAACTATTCAAAAAGTAATCCGCGTTCAAACACCTCTTAATTATTATTATTAATTAATAATATTATTAAGATACAAAGAGACATTGCCATCATTTTTTATTATTAATTATTAACTAATAAATAATAATAATAATAATATTTATTAGTTAATAATTATTATTAATAATAATAATATACCGACTTGCAAAAATCCACAAGGCCAAAGGGATAGCATGGCATTGAAGGAGGTTCAAAAGCAAAGCAAGGAAGGTTCAAAAGCAAAGCAAGGCAAAACACGGCAGGCAGAGTCGTAGTCCTCGGAAACGGAAACCGCTGCACCACTTCCCACCTTGATCCAAACAAGAAACCTTCTCCTACTCAACTGCAGCAGCACTCCCCCTCTCCCTCCCCCTCCCCCTCCTGATCCATTTCCATTTCCATTTACCTGACGCAGCCTTGTTTCTTTCAATGGCGGCGGGGTCTCTTCTTACTTTTCCTGTAACTAGCAGGAGCTCCGTCTTTTCGAATCTAATCTCCGAATTCCTAATTTTATCGAACCAAAATCAACTCTTCTTCTTCTCTATCTTTGCTTTCTTTCTTTCTTTCTCTCTCTCTGTCTTTTTTTTCTGCGGAAGACTTCGTCGACGACCCAAAACCCATGACAGCCCATTACTTACTGGCCCTTCTTTAACGAAATTGATTAATGGAGCTCGAAAAACGGGTGAAAATGGCAAGGCCTATTCGCTTCTTCTCGATATCTTTCCAGGTGCTCTGACAAGCGGTGACGTGGATAAGAGCGGGTCGGGTCATGTGGAGGAGAGAGACGGGTCGGTTGAGGATCTGCAGACGGTTAAGAAGAAGAAGAAAAAGAGGGCGAAGAAGAAGAGGTTGCTAGATTTGAAGAGTGAGGAAAATGGTTTTGGAGGTGATTCAGAGAGAGAAAGGCAAGTTCCGGGCTCGCGTCCGGGTCGGGTCAAGCCAGAATTGGTATGCCTGTATCCTTTTACTTCTACGAGTAGTGCTACCCAGAGAAAGATCAAGCACCAGTATGATCAGCTTGTCAAGTGCAATGAAAGCAATGCACTGACATTAGCTCAGGTTTTTCATTTTGCGCTTGTTTTTCATATTTTATTTAAATAAAATATCCAAACTTTTGTGCTATTTTTAAGAGTGGAATTGTTTGTTATTTTTGATTGAGCTAGTTTGTCATTCTACTAATACTATATGCATGCTTATTTATAATGATATCTGTTTGGAGAATATGTAGGTCGAGTTTGTATGCCCCATTTCATTTTCCTGCAATGAGGAAAGGTGCTTACGTAGACTACTGCTTAAGGAATTCTTTTCTTGCAGTGCTATGCTACTCATGCACTTTTTTATGTGATCAAGTGATTAAAGCAAGCGCTTAATGCTAGTGTGTAGTGTGAAGAAATGTGCATAATTTGAATTTAACGTGGATGGATTGTTATTAAGCCAAGGGGGAAAAAGATTCACCTCTGAAACATTTATAACAGATTGCCACCATACTGTTTTTTGAGATTTTTGGCGTGATCCGAAAACCATATAATAGGACATGATAGACGAGCAGTGGTGATGCAAGTAGTAATATCATCTTGTCTGACGTACTTAGGTTGCCAAGCTCTAAACATGAAGTTTCGGTTTCTCAAGTCCTTGAACTTTATGCACCATGGCGGAATTAGATAGTGGGATACGGCAGTTTGTTCTGAGCCACAGCTAGTGAGTGAAACTTCTGCAAATGGGGTTGATTGTTGGCTTCATTCTTGTAATGGTTATCTTGTATTTGTGACTTAGTGAGCTCTGTCATTTTTTAATTTGTTTATCTACATTTAAGTGTTTAGATTCTTTGAAGGGCGGGTTCTCCTTATCAGTCATGGACAATGCTCTGTACTTGTAGCCAGTCATTACTCATGCTAACAAACCACTTTCCGACTACTTGCTGAGTAGGATATAGCTGAAGCTATATTAGTTTGAGTAGTTAGCTAATTCTTTGTCACTTGTAGGACATCCTCTCATGATTTGGATTATGATTTAATCAGAACATTTAAAAGGAGTCTAGCGATTTGCTTGCCATCTCTATTCAGTTTCTATCGTTCCCTTTACAATCATTGAAATAAAATCTAAGCAATGATTTGAGGCAGAAAGATGTGGAATTGAACTCGATCTGCAAAACAATGATGCTAAAGTGTAGATTAAGATGTGGACGTGAAGCTCAGAGGTTTAGAGTGAGGCACAAAAAGTACAGGTAGGTTGAAAGAAAGAGTTTGGTTCATGGAACTTGGGAATATAAGTATGGTCATGAAGGATTTAGACAATCTTCTTGAATTTCAAATGTGCTATATCAATATCATTTTTCTTTATTGCTTTCTGAAGTAGACATTGGTTTTTAACATGCTTCATCAGATATTGGATTTCTAGTGGAGTAGAGGGTTTTTTTTCCCAAGTCTAAAACCCTCTGGAATTCAGAATTTAAGGATACAATTGGAAATGTGGAAGTGACAGGATTTTAAGCTGCAAGAATATTGGTCAGGTATCAGGCATGATGGATCAACGAGTAGTTAGTTGCAAATGATTTTAATGTTCCGGCAAGTTACGTGTGTGGATGCCTGTTCACTGAATGTTAGCAATGCAACGTAATAACCATTTAGAATATTCATAGTGGAGATGAAATCATGAAGTGAGCGAGCTGGTGGAACATTATATACATTAAATTTGCGTCGAGTGGTTGTAAAAATTTTGCTTCTTGTTTTTTAATTTGAAAATTTTGTTCTCTACAATAATGGAGTAAATGAGGTTTAAATGCTGGTCTTTGGCTCATGCATGCACTTCTGAGTACAGGAATGGACAACGTCATAGAATTCTCTGGAACTGCAGGGTGGAATCTGGCTCATTTGATGTATCATGTCCATTGTTTAAATCATTATATGCATTTAAAATGGCTTATTAAGGCTATAAAAATGAGTATTTTAGAATTGTGTGCTTGAACAATAGTCGTACTCATTGTGATTTGACAGTAATGAGATTTTGTTTCGTCTTGTAATACAGGTTGGAGAATTTGCAAATTGCTTGATTGAGGCTAGAACTGAGTTGCAACAGAAGTAAGCATGTTGACAAATTATTCTCAGGAAACCAAATGATTGGCCATGTTTTATTTGTTAGTGTTCGTTCCCTGCTATTCTAGGCACCTTCTTGTGGATCGACTATTATTCTCCCCCTCCAGTGTGCTCATCTTTGTTAAGCATTTATGAACTTGCACTGCCTTTTATTAATTCATAATTCATGATGTATTCTCCCATGATGCTGGTATTGCTTCCAGCTATCCTTAATTGTGCCAAGAATTTTGTCATGGCATTCAGCAATCTGTTCTCTTTTATTTCTCCTGAGGACTTGGCCACCTTTTGGAGTTTGTTTCAGCTTGTGGACTTCTCTTATAATTATTGATCCCGTCACTTTTGATGATAACCATCCCAATTGGCTTGCCTTATCCCCCACGGGTCATTAAAGTATGTTATCTTAATTCTTCTATTCCTGTTTCAGGTCGGAGGTCATCAAGCGTAAGTTCACAATAACGAAGGCTCTGCTGTTCAAGGCAGACAGGTCTTCAATCGATCGCCTTCGTCAACAGGTAAGCAATTGACTGATCAAGCGTATGTGTTCCCATTAAACATGAATTGATGATTTCTCTCAATGTCAGATATACAAGCTAGAGCTAGAACAAAAAAGATTAGAGGAGGATACTTTTGTTTATAATTGGCTTCAGCAGCAGCTTAAACTCTCACCAGCATACCAGAAGGTAAAAATGAAAAAAAAAATTTATGACTTCAAAAAAGCTCTCAACTGCCTATTAATAAATCAATCTCTGAAGTATTGTGCTGCGCTTAAATTTCAATAGAGAAATGAAGGAAATTGAGCATGATCTTTTCCTAGTGCAATATTAGAAAGGAAGTTATCATGCTTTTTTTTTTTTTTTTTTAAGATGCTTGAAATCAGTGCCTGTGTGGAGTCGAAGGTCAAGTCAGAAGAGGTGATTGAGATGAAAGATCATGAATTTGGTGATATTTCCTTTGAAGAGCTGTTAGCACAGGAAAAGAAGGATGTTTTTTGGTTGGTTGCTAAACTCATCACCCAGTTGTTCTTTTGTGTTGGTTTTGACTCTGCCCTGTGACTAATTTTATTTTAATCACGCACAGGCAGAAAAATGGGAAATTGCGAACACACTCAAGCTGACAATAATACTGGATCACTAACTGTATGGATGGATTAACAGTTTTTGGTATGTATATCAGTTAACCCAACTGGCGCGGGAATATTTTTACTACCTGTGCTTCTGTGGGCTTTCATTGCTGAAAAGACTAATGGCTGTTGCTTTTGAATCCTTGTTTTAGGTTTTAGTCTCAATGACTTGAAACTTTTGCTAAGCTACTACAATGCATTCTAACATTGGCTGTGGTTTGCTCCTGCCTGGCTAACGGAATCGAGGCTAAGGTCGCCGTGATTGTCTCGAGGGCATGAAAGCCGATATGTTTGAATCTCACCTTTGTAACTGAAATAGTAGTTGATGGCAGCCAAGTCTTCAAATAAGTTTTAGTCGGAGTTTTAAGTCTTACGCCTTGTTTGCCCACTAAAGGACCAAAACATGGAACCTCTCAATTCGTAGGATATGGTGCATGGAATAAAATCCTCCTGTAATTTATTGACAGTTAACGTGTTGGGGATTCGTCATGACTAGTGTTATACCCGTAATATACTTATTGGCTTTCATTTAATATGAAAAGGAAAAAAAAATGGTCTCCGACTGTATTCAAAACAAGTAAATCAATGAACTGAATAAATGGTCGGAGCTGCTATGGTAGTTTATTTCAATCAAAACATGGACGCCGATTGATTTCGCACAATCCATCACTAATCTTTGCATGTCCCAAAGAAATTAGGCAAGTGAAGCATTGAAGAGCTAAGATTTATATGATTTGGCTGATCACGTTGGATGTATCAAGATTCACGAAGATCACTTCTTAAAACATATGACACCAATGTAAACAAAGTTATCATCTCAAGCGCTACCCTACCACCAACAAAATAAAGCTTTCACTCCGACAAGGAACCAAAAAATTCACTATCAGCAAATCTGTGCATCTTGCAAAAGAGCCGAGGAGATTTTCAGGTTCCATCTCAGGCCACAAATTTTGATGCGAAGTCTTCGTTTTACTCTTCTGCAGATCAGTCAATTTTGACGGAGGCGTAGATCTTCTGGACAAACCAGAAGCAAGCATAGAAACCAATAGTTCCCGTCAAAACAAAGAAAGCATACGAGATAATTATCATGTACCCGAAGTAGAGGACACCGGAAACAAACTTCGTAATCTCCAACTTGGTAAAGAAGTAGAAAATTGAGTACAGGAAGAGGTACAGAGCAGAGGAGCCAGCAGTCAGATAAGACCTCCACCACCAGTGATAGTCTTCACTGCACAACTGGAAGTAACAGAGCACAACTGTTATTTCTGCACAAGTGAGCAGAAGGATAACAAATACTATGAAGAGGAAGCCAAAGATGTAATAGAACTGATTGAGCCATATGGATGTCAAAATGAAGAAGAGCTCGATGAACACGGCACCAAATGGAAGAATGCCTCCGATTAGTATGGAGAAAACTGGTTTCATGTACCATGCCTGCTCTGGGACTTGCCTTGGAATTTTGTTTGTTTTCACAGGATCTTCAATGGCTGGCTTTTTGAAACCCAAATAACTACCGACAAAGACCAAAGGAACTGATATACCAAACCATAAGCAAACAAGAGCAAACATTGTCCCGAAAGGAACTGCCCCTGAAGATTTCTCCCCCCATATTAGGGCATTCAGAACAAAGAAGATTGCGAAAAGAATACCCGGAAACATAAATGCAGTTTTGAGGGTATTTCTCTTCCAATCCGTGCCTTTGAACATTTTGTGCAAACGTGCTGATGAGTAACCAGCAAATATGCCCATGAAGACCCACAAGAGAACCATGGCAGTCATAAGGCCACCTCTGTTGGAAGGAGATAGGAAACCCAGCAAAGCAAATATCATTGTCACAAGTGTCATTCCAAAGATCTGTACACCTGTACCTGCATACACACAAAGTAAACCAGAGTTGATTGGTGCCCTGAATACATCTCCATGGACAAGTTTCCACCCAGTTTCCTCTTGTGCCTCATCTTGAGTTTCCAGCTGATTGTAGTTTGCAATATCTCTATACAGAGTTCTCATCATTATCATGGCCACCATACCGGAAAGGAAGAGAACAATCATCAACGAGTTAATGATGGAAAACCAGTGTATCTGATCATCATTCATTAGGAGGTACGTATCCCAACGAGATGCCCATTTAATGTCACTTTCCTAAGAGAAATAGGGAGGGTGAAGAGAATGAAGAAGTGAGAAAACATGTACAGGACAAATGAAGCAGCTCGGGCAAGGAGGAGAAGAGTTTATTAAGAAAAACCTTGAAGGTAACATCATATGTGAACACAATTTCCTTTCCTACATCCACTTCTTGTGGAACAGTGCTGCCTTGAATTAACTTTTTGGTGTCCTTATTGCAAGTTGTCAATTGAGGATCATTATCATCCCACTCCTTGTATTCATGATTCACACTGTTTGCAAGAGTCAAACATATAAATGAAATAGCAAGTTAAATACATCAGTATCCCAAAGTGATTCAAATACAAAGGGAGTTAAGAGCTCAGTGTTTGAAATTTTAATTTAAATGGAGACAGAGAGAGCTTAATTTATCAAAATTTAATAGTCACAGCATCAAAGAGATATACAAGTAATGACATAAGCAATCATTGAAGTGAAATCAATCCAGTACAGAAACTCTTTAAGGAACTTCATGGTATCGAAATAGAAAATAACAAGAGATCAAGCTACATTGCCAACATGAACAATAACAGCTAAATCCTTGGAAACTAAAACTTGCTTGCAGCGAACACACATGTTCATTTTGTTTTCCTTCGCCAGTGAACAATACAAAAGAGAACAATCACAAAAAAGAAGGTGGTAGAAAACCTGTTTGGAGTAACCTCAAACCCAACAATGCGAGCAGACTCAGTCTCAGGATCCCTGTGGTACATAACTCTAAAGCTCAAGTGGTTGTTGATAAAATACTTCTCCTCTTTGCTCTGCAAACAAGATATCTTTAATCAATAATAGACACAAATATGCTCATCCTTTTATGCTTGAAAATGCTTCCTGAAACATACCCCAGCGTAATTTCCTTTGAACCCAACACGGAAACCATGCTCGTAAGTTGTTGATTGACTCCCATCCCTCCTTTGTCTAAGAACAGCAACCGGAAGATTATCCAAAATCCTACACATCCATTTCCAAGCTATCAGTACAAAGAAAAACTATTTCAACATCTACGAGATTAGCATCCATAGAACTGATGCAGCATGCATAGACCAAAAGGCGAGTCTGTAAGAAAATATCTTCAACTTACATGTTCACACGATACTCATCATCAATTTTTTCCTTGAAATTCTTTGCAGATTCAGCATCAAGTTTCTTTCGACAGCCCACTTTGCATGACTGTTCATTCATCATTTTAAACTGCAATACAATTCATTAATTAATAACCAGGGTTATGAGGAAAACAGTAACTCGGCAAGTTCAATTGTTTACTGAAGCTTACAGTATATACTGAATTCTCAATGCGGTCACCTCGAAGAACTTCGCCCAAATTTTCTGCATTGTTCTCAATTTTCTTAGGCTTACAGTAGTTCAGGTAGTAGTAGTCATATGGAAGTTGTGTCTTTGTAGATGATAATTTGTTGACTTTGACAGAAAGGATGTTATCCTATTCAGAAAGAGTGCAAATGTCAAACAACCAGTAAGGTCTAACAAGTCTAAAATAATAAATTCAAAATGAAGGAAGAAATCATTCAGGAATCATAGCAAACTTCCTTATAAGAAATATGAAAACCGCACCCAATCCATTTAGATTCACACCACTATAGATTATTAGAAGGGCAGTTCCAGCTTAAATTGAAAGAAAAACAAATTTGGACAATAAGGCCCCGTTTGTTTGCTGGAAAGTGGTTTCTTTTTGGAAAGTAAATTCCGAGGAAAGTGAATTCCTGGAAAGTGAATTTCGATGTTTGACAGTGTTATGGAAAATGAACTGAAAAACACTTTTCAGTGTTTGTGTTATGGAAAATGAACTGAAAAATAATTTATTAATAAATTACTTTTTTTTCAAGTTTATTAAAATAATGAGGAACAAATCTTACAAATTAAAAAGTTGAATGAGAATGAAATTGAAATTGAAAAAAAATATAATCTCATAAATTATCTCAAATAAAATAAATAAAGATCAAAATAATAAAGATCAAATCTAAAAAATTAAAAAAAATGAAAGATGAATAAATTAAAATAATAATAATAAACATTTCATAATTATTTCAAATAAAATAAGTAACAATAAAAAAAATAAGGACCAAATTTGATAGATAAAATTTTTCAATAAAAAAATGATAAGAAAAAAGCAAATAGGAATTATAAAAATAAGGACCAAAATTAATATAAAAATTAAATTTTAAGAGATGGAATTGAAAAATAAATATTCAAAACAAATTATATATAGCAATCAAAAGTTTGAGGATCAAATTTGATATAATCAGCAAATAATGATATTTCTAAATTTTTCACAACTTCCGGAAAGTGTTTTCCGCCCAAAATTTCCGGAAAACACTTTCCTGAAAACCAAGCCAAATTCTTCTTTGACTGGAAAGTGTTTTCCGTTGACCGGAAAGTGTTTTCCGTTGACCAACCTTCCAGAAAGCAAACAAACACAGGAAAGTTTGGAAAGTGGTTTCCTGGAATTCACTTTTCCGGAAACAAACACTGCCTAAGTCAATACCATTGCACTTTGAACAAAAAAAATCAATGATCGTCCTAAAACAGCGGATACACATTAGAACATATAAATACATGGTCAGACAGCTAGGAACCTTTGCAATGACTCCTAGCTCAAACCATTTTCATTTTAGCTCGAAACACTTTTCTTTTCTTTTCCTCTCTCTCTCCAGGTTTTTCTCCTATTCTCTTTTTTTTTTCTTCTTTCTCCTCAAATTTTACAGCAATAGAATCCTCTACATGACAACAAACAGGTGATATGGTGAAAGCATGAAGATACTATCGGAGTGAAACAAGGGATCTAAAGAATGACTGAGGCTAAACTCTATTAGTAACAAGTAAATTCTTTGTATGTAAAAAGTCTCGATATTCTTTGTAGATAAAGGCCAATTGAAAGGTCTAAGACGTCCCAACAAGCAATTGGTTATGGGTTATGATCACCCTTGTAGGCCTACTTGGGTAGTGAGCATTTATTTGTAAGAACCGAATTCCTCGCGATGGATGATTGCAACTTTTGAAAAAAAAAGAATCCAGTCAATCCTGTCAGTTTTTTTTATCATGTCAAGTAATTCATACATGTGTAGATGCAGATTTTATAACATGTAGAGATACCATATATGGATCCATTCAGTTTGATTTTAGCTTTATTGTCAATTTTAAATATATTAATTTTGAAATATTTTAGATATAAGAATAGATAGCACAAGAGACAAGATTATCTATAAATTTTGACTTGTAGCTTTATCTATTCTTTATTTAACTTTATCATCAATACTTTATATAATGTTATCTATGTTTTAGTTGCTACATTTTGTATTCAAGAATCTTTTGTATTCTTATTTGGTCTAGTCTGTTCTCTTTATTTTATTTTTTTAGTTTGGAATTGATAAGAAATTTTTCTATTTCATTTCTTGGTTTAAAATGTTGATTGTTTTGTAAATTTTAATCTATTTGCTTATTCTCTTTGATTTCTTTTGATTTTGATTCTATCTACATAACCTAATTATTTTATTTGGATTTGGATTGCTAACTCGATGGTAGAGTACTCGGCTTTTAAGTGCAGCTAACAGCTTTTACACATTTATACAAAACAAAATGGTTTGTCCATACCATCTAGATTATTTGTAAGACCACAATTGATCCTCAAAGAAATGCATGGAAAAAAACAGCATGCTATTTCAATAGAGAATTCTAGGGATATTTATTTTCACCAGATCAGTTCCAAAGAAATCTTGTTTGAATTTTGCTGTGGAACATAAGAACAATAAATTAAGATTCAAAGTTGAGATAGCGTCGAGTAAATAAACGGATAGAGTTGCACGGTTCCAATCATATGAAAATAAAAAAAAGAAGGTAAAAGCCCCCATTCTTAATTAAATATGATTTTCCCATCTAATTAGATATTAAAAATAGATTAGAACCCAATGTGGTAAAGACTTTTTCTTGAGTGGAGATTTTATTGATACATTTGCTGGCTTAAATTGATCTATTTTGTAAGAAAAGGTTGGTTATGACAATATATATAAAGTCTACTACTGGTTAAACGTATTAATCAAACAGATGTCTCAAAAGAATCAGATGATTATTTTCTGCTAGTGATAACTGCTTGTACTGGAATTGAAATTCACACAGGAAGTCAAGACTTGTCATTAACAGTCCAACAACGGAAACACCAACCCCATGATCCAATGGTATTCAAATGAAACCAAATGATAGCATGGCAGAGTAAATTTCAGAAAGAAAAATCACTAAAACCTATAAGATAATACACAAGCCCATAAACTTAAAATATCCATATCTTCATCCTTGTGTAAATTTTCTTAATCATCTTAAATGCAAACTTTGAAATAGCAAGTTGAAACAACAGCCCATCTTATCCTAAAACCCGATAGGCAAATCAAAAAACAAATCCAGGCTTTGACCCAGAAAAAAAAAAACAAAGCGACAGATCTAGAAGAACTCGAGATGGAAAAAGAATAAAAAAAGGATTAGATCACACAAGAAAAAGAAAAGGGTCAGCCTAGATCCAGTTCCATTAAGATTAGAAGAAAAACAGAGATGTAACTAATGAATAAAAACGAGGGAAAAAACAAACGAACCTTTTGAAAGTCACGAGGAGCCACACCAGGAAGGTAAAAAGAGTGCGAGGAGGATATGAGGAGAAGAGCCAAGAAGAGAGTTGCAGAGATCCGACCCATCTTCTTCTTGAGAAAGAGAGACTATTGTTCTCGAGTGAGGAGACGAGTTGGGGGGGCGAGAGGAGAAATGAAGGATTTACAGTGGTAAGTAGACTCTCTCTCTGCAGTAATAGTAATAAAGAGCAAAGAGGGGGGGCTTTCTTGGCTTTTTCTATTTTACTTTTACACACAGGGGACCGCACCACGCTGCAGTATGGCATAATGATACTGTATTCTTAAAAAAAACTAGCATCTTTTTTTAGTTTATTTTTTTATAAATATATATTTATAATTTGTTTCGGAATGCTATGTTAAAAATAAATTTAAAATATAAAAATATTATTTTAATATATTTTTAATTCAATTTTTTTTCCATCACAATTTAAACACATGTCTACAAATCTTAAAATTTCAATTGAATTGACCAATTATTTGACTAACACTTTGTCGCAAGTCAATATTTATTTTTGTATAAACAAATATGCAAGTTTTTCTAATATGTTTGTTTACAAAAGTAAATTTTTTAATTATAAATAGAAAAATATGGATAACCAACAACCATTTATACCAATAAAAAAATAAAAATATTAACTCATCCTTTCATTTTTAAGAGCCAAATCATAGAAATGAATATTTCAATAGTGTTTAAATGACTCTTGAGTTGATATGCTCTCTAATGGTAAAAGCTATTTTTTTTAATATTATTTTAAATAAAATTCAATTATTTTGTATATTATTTAATCATACAATTCATTATACAATTAATACGAGTAAGTTATATAATTAAATAATTATTTTTGAGAAACCTGACAACAATAAAATTATTTTTTCTGAAATAAAAAAATGAATTTAGTTATAATTAAAAGATCTAGAATATTTGAAATTTGAGTTGTATGAACATTAGGTTCACTTTGTTGAGAAACAATCTGTTCAGACTCATTTATAAGAAAGTTAGTGAATGAATCTGACAAATTTGAGTCCATCTGCATAAAAAATACATTGTTAATTAAGCTAGTTGATCAAAAAAATCATAATTTTTCAATTTCGTATAATTATTTTTTACTAAATATTATTATTAATTACCCTTTTTCTAAATATTATTATTAGTTACCTCCATAACAATTTTAACAACTAAATTTACACAATTCTTAAATCTAACTATAAATTTAAAACATGTAATTGAAATTAATTGATGTCACTATAGTCTTTGAATGCTAGAAAAACTTAAAAAATCAAAATGAATACATTAAAATACATTATTTCAAACACAATTAATTAAATACATTCTATTACAAATAATTCAATTTGTTATAAAAAGGATAAATAATTAATGTAGAAGTATGTATTTATAACATTTTCCCTTGAATGACCATGCACTTTAAAATTTAAAGGAGAACTTTATATAGATACTTCAAGATCCATATATGAACACTTCAGGATTCATTAAAAAAATGTCAAATTACCTCATTAAAACCTTGCAAAGGAAAACCTAGTAGGAAAAAACCTAAGCCAAGGAAAAAGAGTACAATTTGCATTGATTTCCCCTCAAAAGTACATGTCTTATGACAAATCTATAAGATGTCGCATTCCAATATTATGGACAAGTTTCTTGAAAGTTGAAGTCGATAAAGACTTTGTAAATAAGTTTGCTAAATTATCACTTGACCTGGTTTGTTTGATATTAATTTCTCCCTTTTGTTGGAGCTTGTAGGTATAAATAACTTTGGCGAGATATATTTTGTTTTGTCTCCTTTAATATAGTCTCCTCTGAGTTGAGTGATACAAGCAGCATTATCTTCAAACATTATTGTGGGACTATTGTCAATGACTGACATTCCACACTTTCTCTTAATGTGCTAGATAATTGATCTTAGTCATATACATTCTAGACTTGCTTTATGTATCGTGATAATCTCTGAATGATTTGATGAAGTAGCTATTAATGATTGTTTGACAGATCTCCAAGAAATTGCAGTATCGTCATAGGTAAATAGATAACCTGTTTGTGATCTCCCTTTATGGGGATCAAAGAGATAACCTGCATTTGCATATACAATCAATTGTGAATTTGATCCACAATAAAATAACCCCATTTTGGTTGTTCCGCGGAGATAGCGAAATATATGTTTGACTCCATTTCAATGTCTTTTTATGAGAGTAGAACTATATCTTGCCAATAAATTTACTGCAAAAGATAAATCTGATCTGTACAATTTGCAAGATGTTGACATATAATGTCATACTTTGTATGCTTTATATATTTTGATGATAACAATAAAAAGAAAATGGACTAATAATATGCTTGGATGAGATTAAGCTATAAACAGGTATTATACAAAGAATACATCAACAAGCATAATGGAGTACACGAAGAAATCACTTCAGGAAGTCCAAGATGCAAGCAAGTGAAGACTTAGAATAAGTGTTCATTTTAGTGCTTTATGTAAATTTCTATTTCTATCTTGATAGCACAAATTAAAATGAACTCACACACTTCACATTGCATGCAAAGGATTTGATGATTAAACGGCTAGTTTCTAACGGCTATAAACGGCTAGTTTCAAACGGCTAGTTTCTAACGGCTAGTTTCAAACGGCTAGTTTCTAACGGCTAGTTTCAAACGGCTATAAACGGCTAGTTTCAAACGGCTATAAACGGCTAGTTTCTAACGGCTATAAACGGCTAGTTTCTAACGGCTAGTTTGAAACTTATAAATAGACCTCTTAATTGCAAAACAAAAAAAAAAGAACTTTCATATCTTATATTGAGGCAATTAGAAGTGCATAAACACCTTCATATCATCAATCCTCATTAATACTCATATTTGTGTTTAAATCTTCATATCCTAACACAAAGAGTATTTCTCATTCTCACTACACTTAAACACCTTCAAATATCCTAAGTGCTATTAAGTGAGAGAAAGAGATCATAGATCTTCATTTGTAATATCCACACTATTAAGAGTGTATTGTTGTTTTACTAAAACAACCATTGTGAAACTCTTGAGAGTTGAGTATAAAACTCTTGGTATTGGTGAGGGAACATCACCAAGGAAAAATCTTGAAGAGGGTACATCTTCAAGTGGGAAAAGGAAAATCTTGAAGAGGGGACATCTTCAAGTGGAAAAGGAAAATCTTGAAGAGGGCATATCTTCAAGTGGTGTCAAGTCTTGGTGTGGAAAATTGTAATCTTGTTACTTGGTTTAGTAAGAGAGTACAATACTCAAGTACGGGTTGGTACTTGAGTCGTGGACGTAGGCTTGCCGAACCACGTTAAAAACCCGAGTTAGCAATCTCTCTCCCTTATCTCTTTACTTTAAAGTAATTAATTTTAAGATTGCATTATTTATTGTATTGTTGCCTTAATCCGTGAATTTCAACAATTGGTATCAGAGCTTAGTTCTCATTTATTAAGTTTGCTTAGACTTTGAGTAGAATGACAACTATATGCAATAATCTCCGAAATGAAGGTGCTTCAACATCTAGACCACCATTTTTTGATGGTGATGATTATGCCTATTGGAAAGCTAGAATGTCAATATATCTTCAATCTATAGATTTCGATTTATGGCTTTCTATTGAAAATGGACCTCATAGACCACTTAAAATTGTAAATGGTATTGAGATTCCAAAAAGCATGATAGAATATAGTGACCTAGATAAAAAATTACTTTCTATGGATGCTAGAGCAATGAACACTTTATATTGTGCATTAAATAGAAGTGAATTTAATAGAATATCTTCATGTAAAAATGCTAGGGATATATGGCATGCTTTGGAAGTAACTCATGAAGGAACTAACCAATTAAAAGAATCAAAAATTGATATGTTAGTTCATCAATATGAGTTATTTAAAATGTTGCAACATGAATCCATAACAAGCATGTTTACTCGTATGACTAGCATAACAAATAGTTTACATGCTCTTGGTAGAACTTACTCAAATGCAGATATCGTAAGTAAGATTCTCAGATCTCTACCAAAAGCTTGGGAAGCTAAAGTGACAGCTATACGAGAAGCTATGCAGATATCGTAAGTAAGATTCTCAGATCTCTCACAAAACTTCCATTAGAGGAGCTCATCGGTTCTCTAATGACGCACGAGATATCTATGGATAATCAAGATCAAGAAGAAAGGCCAAAGAAAAATTTGGCATTTAAAACTGCTCATCGAATCGAAAGCGAGGAAAATGATGATGATGAAGACAGTAATGACGATCTTGAAGAAGACCATCAATCACAAGACAGTTTCGAAACTTTCTTAAAAGGAAAAATGACAAGAGAAAGTTCTCGAACTACAAAAAGGAAGGAGATTCAAGTAAAGAAACTCCAAGGTGCTACAAATGCAACAAGTTGGGGCATATCAAACCCGACTGTCCCCATCTTCAAATGAAGAAGAAAAATCGCTTTCAAAAGAGAGCTTTGAAAGCAACATGGAGCGATGACTCGAACTCAAGCTCTAGTGATGAAGAAGAACATGTGGCTAACATGTGCTTCATGGCAATCGAAAGCGAAAATGAGGTACTATCTTCGGATGATGAATCCAACCCTTCTTATATTGAATTACATGAACAACTTGAAAATTTGTATGTAGAATATAAGAAATTAGGTTCAAAATATAGTACTCTCAAAAGAAATCATATATGCTTAATTGAGGAAAAATAATTATTAGAAAAGAAAGTATTTGATTTAAATGACAAGAGTAGTAAAACTAATCAACTTGAAGAAGATAATAAATCTTTAAATGAAAAAGTTGATGAGTTAAAATTAATTATCTCTAAATTCACACAAGGCTCAGAAATTTTTGAGAAAATGCTTTCGAGCCAAAGAAGTGTGTTTAACAAAGGAGGATTAGGTTATAAACCTAAGATAAACCAAAAATACTTAAAGAATTACTTTGTTAAAGCTAAACATTCTTATGATCCAAATCATACATGTAATTATTGTAGAAAATTAGGACATTTGATTTATGCATGTCCTATGAAGAAAAATAAGAATGTTAAAATGATTTGGGTTCCAAAAGGAACCACCCCTTGAATTCTTTGGTAGAAATAATTTCATTTTGGATATTTATTATTATTAGATATTATGTCTTTATTTATCTAAAATGTTAATTTTCTTTTTGTTGATGCCAAAGGGGGAGAGAATATGATGAAAATATCAAATGCATCAATAATGGGGGAGAAAAATAGGAGAATATGAAAAATATATATGCATATATTTAGGGGGAGAAAAATGAATTTTTCTTGTAATTGCATATGATATTTTTACTTAGATTAAATTGCTAAAAATGTTCAATGTCTCTTATATATTGCATTACAAAATATAGGGGGAGACTCAATTTTTTATCTAAGTTTTTTTTGTTTATTGTCATCATCAAAAAGGAGGAGATTGTTGACATATAATGTCATACTTTGTATGCTTTATATATTTTGATGATAACAATAAAAAGAAAATGGACTAATAAACAGCTTGGATGAGATTAAGCTATAAACAGGTATTATACAAAGAATACATCAACAAGCATAATGGAGTACACGAAGAAATCACTCTAGGAAGTCCAAGATGCAAGCAAGTGAAGACTTAGAATAAGTGTTCATTTTAGTGCTTTATGTAAATTTCTATTTCTATCTTGATAGCACAAATTAAAATGAACTCACACACTTCACATTGCATGCAAAGGATTTGATGATTAAACGGCTAGTTTCTAACGGCTATAAACGGCTAGTTTCAAACGGCTAGTTTCAAACGGCTATAAACGGCTATAAACAGCTAGTTTCTAACGGCTAGTTTCTCTTTGAAACTTATAAATAGGCCTCTTAATTGCAAAACAAAAAAAAAGAACTTTCATATCTTATATTGAGGCAATTAGAAGTGCATAAACACCTTCATATCATCAATCCTCATTAATACTCATATTTGTGTTTAAATCTTCATATCCTAACACAAAGAGTATTTCTCATTCTCACTACACTTAAACACCTTCAAATATCCTAAGTGCTATTAAGTGAGAGAAAGAGATCATAGATCTTCATTTGTAATATCCACACTATTAAGAGTGTATTGTTGTTTTACTAAAACAACCATTGTGAAACTCTTGAGAGTTGAGTATAAAACTCTTGGTATTGGTGAGGGAACATCACCAAGGAAAAATCTTGAAGAGGGTACATCTTCAAGTGGGAAAAGGAAAATCTTGAAGAGGGGACATCTTCAAGTGGAAAAGGAAAATCTTGAAGAGGGCATATCTTCAAGTGGTGTAAAGTCTTGGTGTGGATTCATCAAGCGAAAATTGTAATCTTGTTACTTGGTTTAGTAAGAGAGTACAATACTCAAGTACGGGTTGGTACTTGAGTCGTGGACGTAGGCTTGCCGAACCACGTTAAAAACCCGAGTTAGCAATCTCTCTCCCTTATCTCTTTACTTTAAAGTAATTAATTTTAAGATTGCATTATTTATTGTATTGTTGCCTTAATCCGTGAATTTCAACACAAGATACATAAATGCTCTAATAGCATTAAGATATGACACTTTAGGACCAAAAATTTCTTCATCCTCTTCTGGAGGTCGAAAAGGGTCATTTTTTTGCATCAAGTGACTGAACAACCATATGTGTACTCAAAGGATGAGCATTGTACATATAAAAATATTTTAGAACCTTTTCTATATATATCGATTGATGTACAAATATTCCATTTAAAACATGTTCAATCTGTATACCAAGACAAAATTTTATCTTAATGAGATCTTTGATCTCAAATTCATTTTTCAAATAGGTTGCAGTTTCTATGAGCTTTTCACGAGTAACAATAATATTTAAACCATCAACATATATTGCAATAATAACAAATTTGGATATTGTTTTCTTAATAAAAATGCATGGACAAATCTAGTCATTCTCAAACCCTCTTTTTAAGAGGTATTCATTAAGATGATTGTACCATATTCGACCAAATTGCTTTAACCCATATAATTTTTTTTGTAATTTAATAGAATAAACACTTCAGGGTTCATTACAAAAAGCTTTAGGCATTGTAAATCCTTCAGGGATTTTCATATGGATGTCTTTATCTAATGATTCATATAGATATGCTACAACTACATCCATTAAACGCATAACTAACGTTTCTATGACCACTAAACCAATGAAAAATCTAAAAGTGATTGCATCCGTCACTAGAGAATAAGTTTCCTCAAAATCAATACCAAGTCTCTACGAGAAACCTTGTGCAACAAGTAGTGTCTTATATCGCACAATTTCATTGTACTCATTGTGTTTTCTAACAAAAACCCACTTATATCCAATGGGTATTATTCCTTTAGGTATATGGACTAGAGGTCCAAATACTTCACGTTTTGCGAGTGAGTTCAACTCTATTTGGATTGCTTCTTTCCATATTGGCCAATCATTTCTATGTCGACATTCTTCAACAATTTGTGGTTCAAATTCATCATCACTTCTGGTGATGACAAAAGCAACCTTAAATGCAAATACATCATCTATGATAATTTTATCTCGTTCCAAAATCTCTCCTGTATGAACATAGTTTATAGAGATCTCATTATTTCCAAGTACCATGTTCTCTTCAAGAGGCCCCTCTTTAGGAGGATCAATATTAGGAGATGATTTGGATACATGATTTGATGTTTGTTTTATGGATAAGGACTCTCCAAGGGTACCATCATCTATTCGTTGGAGTTTTGTATTCTATGATTTTTGTCTTTGGCTCTAATAGGTCTTCCGCGCTTCAAGCGTGTTATAGATTCATTTGTTGCTATATTAACCTTTTTCTCTTCAGTAATTTAAATTCTAAATGGAGCATTTGCAGCAGGAATATGAGATTTAACCTAAATAAATATAAAAGCTTCATCACTAATAAAATAAATTAGCCTAGCAAAATGATCATGAGCAGACAATTACAGAGACAGAACATGGAGATCATGAGCAGACAGATGAGTAGAAGAACAAAAACGGAAATCTTATTAAAAACAATAGAATTTTTTAAAACACCACTCTTAAGAATTGAAAAAGATTTTCAATCCTTGACATGTAGACGCAGAATGGAAGACAAGATTTACCAATGTAAATCGTAAAGAAAATTTAAAGGTTTGGTTGGAAAGAAACTTGATGTATATTATGTGATCTCCCCTCTATTCGCAGCCTTTAAATAGGCATTACAATGATTTTAAAAGATGATATTGCAGCAAATCTACAAAATATTCTAAATAGGAAATAAGAAACACAAAAAGGAATTCAGACATTAATGCATGAAGGAAATAAAAACAATTGGAAAGAAACTAAAAAAGGAATTACTGACATAAAAGAAATAAACGTATATCAGCTGGAATGCGTAAAATTAATGTGATGGAATTAAAATGTTAATTGTCTAACACATTCATAGGTTGTATGTACATTAAGGCTTACTTTACTTCCATGCTGATGAGAGGATCACATTTGCTCTTGTAATTGTTCTAAACAATCACATCACACATACAAGATCCCAACTATGGGATTAAACTAAAAAAATCCATAAAATAAAAATGGCACAACACAACCCAATCTGATAACTTTTTTTTCTTTTGTAGTTGCTGATAATGAAAGCATAAAATACACTTCACCTGTGTGTTTCAGTCATTCAAAAACAGTAACAATAAAATAAATGATATTCAGAGCCATTGGAGAACCCATAATTTCAAGGCCCGGAAAGCCAACACTAATTGGAGAGACATCATTTGAAAAATCAGAAAAGAGGTTAGGTTAGATAGGGTAAATACACCAAAAACTTTTTTCTATATATATAAAGCAACTCAGTTGAATAGAAAAATACAATCAAGAATATCTCTCAAAACATAGTTCAAATATAAAACCTATGCTTTATCATGGAGAGCCAAATTAATGAGGTATTCTAACAAGAAGGCGATCACAGCAAGACTGCCCCCAGCATATCATCATCATCATAAACAATTTGTCTTCTGCCACTGTTGCACTTTAAAAGGTTTATGACACCTCATCATTTTCCATTTTGAAGATAAGAAGAACAAGAACCTTCATGTTTAGTATGCACGAGCGGTATTGCCCATGCGATACGCTGGGCTTTTTTAATTATATAGAAAATTGATTGATTTTATGTGTGTTGTATTTTGTTATTTTAATATTTAATCAATAAAATTATAATTGATAAAATTTGTTAGAAACAGTTTTTTTCCCCCGTTAAAAAGTGATTGAATTTTGCTGTTGTCAAGACTCTTTTGATAAAATCTGTTAGAAATGATTTTTTTATATGTAGAAAACTGATTGTAAAATTTATTACTCATATTATTATATTAAAAATATTTTAGAATAATAATATCAAAACAATGACAATGATTATTTGTAATATTTTTTTCTATATATATATTAGAGTGTTGATATTAAAAAATATCAAAATATATAATTTGTCTCGCATATTGATAATAACATAATATTACAAATAATCATTATCATTATTTTGAATGTGTTATCTATAATAATAAGAAATTTTAAAACCTGATAATATTAACAAAAAAACTAAATAAATGGAAAAATTAAAAAGATATTATTAGATTTTAAAAAAATTATTTGAATGGAAGAATAAAAAAAGAAAAAAAATAGAAAATATCATTTTTGAAATGATCATGAATAGAAATTAAAATGTAAACATTAAAAAATAATAATCTAAATAACAATGGAAATAATAAAAATTGGCGAGACCATAATTATTGTTAGAGAAAAACATTTATAAATTAAAATTTAATCATTAAAAAAAATCTTAATAATAGTGGAATTTAAAAAATTGGAAAAAAAAACTAAGAGCATGTACATATAAGAAATATATACATGGAAAAAAAAACATGGACAGAAATGAGAATTATGTAAGAAATATATACAAAAAGATGGGTTTTTTTATTCAAATAGTAATGAAAAGTGAAAATCACAGTTGAAATAATTGTTAATTATTGTGTGTGTGTGTGTGTGTATATATATATATATATATATATACAAAAGGTGCAAGAGAAAAGTATTTTTTTTAAACAACAATGAGAAAAGAAATTGTTGTGAGCGTAAACTTTCTTGTACACCCCGGTTATGAGAAAAAAAACAAAAAAACAAATGTATAGGTGAAAAAAAGACAGGGAAAAAAAGGGATCTGGAGATTAGGCGTGGTGCGCATAAATTACCACGGATATCACGGTTTAAAAAAAACAAAAAAAAAGCCTGTAAAAAACAACAACAGTGGATCAGGCATCCTAGTCCACATTGGATCTAAGCACGCATGAACAGTAAATCACAGATCTCTTTTGGCTCTTTTATAGTTAATTGCTCGCACTTATTTGTGGGTCGAACAAATATATTTTTTAATTGTTGAAATTAAAAAAATTAATAGATTTTGATGGTTTAAAAATAAAATATAATATCTATACATGCAAGGTTTGATATAATAAAATATATCTTATTATAACAATAACAACATCGAAGGTTTAACACCTAAAAATATCATTATTATTGCTAAATACAATAAAAATTATTAAATTATTCCAAAGAGAAAAGAACTCAAAAATATTAATAAAAGAAATCAAGAGAAACATATTATTATTATTATTATTATTATTATAATATCATGAATAATAGAAAAATAAATTCAATAAAAGAATAAAAAAGCTCAAAAACTTTAACAAAAACACAATAAAAATAAAAATTATTAGCTAAAAAAATTATTTAACGTGAAAATAAATGAAAAAGCTAATAAAAAAACCAAAAGAAAAAACAAATGAAAACAAATAAGAAATATCAATTTCCAAATGATCATAAACACAAACTAAAATTTAAGAGCAAAATTTTTGGGAAAAAATGTTATCTCAACAAATAAAAAAATAATAAAAACTAAAAATCAAAATTAAATGCACATATATATATATATATATATATACAAAAATAGATAAAAAAAAAAGGAGATATGTAAGAACTATAAAAAAATTAAAGGAATTAAAATAAAAAATCAAAAGTATAAGGGCTTGAAAAATATTATCAATTTCAATTAAATGAAAAAAATTAAAAATTACATAAAGTATAACATTTTTATATATATGTAAGGTTTGATAAAATAAAACACATTAACACACTAGGGGTGAGCATTTTCGGTTCGGTCCGGTTTTTTGTCAAAAAAGTAACCAAACCGTTTTTTTTTAAAAAAATTCAAACCGAAACCGAACCGAAACCATTCAAAACCGACCACTTTCGGTTTGGTTCGGTCCGGTTTTTTTGGTTAAAAAAATCATAAAACCGAATTTGGTTTTTGGGCCATCTGATGGGCCTTTTGGTGGGCTTTTTTTTTAGCTTTCTAATAAATTTTCTGATGGGCCTACAATTAATATAAAGAAAAACTATTTTTGTACAAGAACCCAAAGTATTTTTAATGTTTTTTTTGCAACAAATACAAATATTAATGTATTAAATTGTTAATATAGTGTTTATCAAGGTTTTTTTTAGCCTTTCTAATACTTTTGTTTTGTTTAATTTAGCATGAGGAGAAATTATTAAAACTACACAAGTTAACAAATTTAAATTTAAATTACAGAAAATGCCTTCAAAGGGCTTCAAAATTAACAACAAACAACATTAACATAAAAAACTTCAAGAATTACAGCCGATTTTGAACTAATTATCATCCGTTGCTAGATTTAACTTTCCACCAAAATCTACAAAAAAAATAATAGAAATGTTAGATTGCAAATAAGATTATTATTTAATAAAATAAAAATACAAATATATAAGAAAAATAACCTAATTCAAGATTTTCATATTTTTCATCAAGGTTGTAATGTCGATCAGGATTGATCCATGATGTAACCAATTTTGACAACAAACAAGTACTTCTCAGCATATAATCATAATAATTCCACAATATTTGCAGCATGGTATAGTCACATTATACTGATTTGTTGATAATCATATAATCATAATATGCTTAACTAAACAAAAGCCAATTTGATCAGATGATCGATTGTTTTGAGATTGCAGGTACCAAGAAGCATTCCACAGGTGTAAGTAGACACTCTCTCATGGAGGAATGAATATACATCAAGAAGCTACTTAGCCAGAAAGAAATTACAAAATAAAAACGAGAAACCTCACTTTTCAGAAACAACATTAAGACAAGCACAAACTGATCATGTCTATCAACACAGTGGCAGAGAATCACACACATAGACCAAAACAAACTATGCCCTCTAAAAACATGTGCTATAATCATCATTAACAGAAAATCTGGCACTTTAAACAGGAATAAAACTTGAGATAACAAACAGAGAAATACTTCCTTCATACGTAATGACTCAAAAACTAATCCAAAAAAATAAAGGGCTTGCAACACAACCAGCGAACAAAATTCAATAATAAACTGAAGCTCAAAAAACCAAGTGAAATGGCAGAAATATATGAGCCGGTAAAGTGTTACGGTTACCTGCTTGGCCTTATAGCCCAACCAGCGAGCCTTGTCAATGTAAACCAAACCGAGAGAGAGGTTGAGTTTAGTTGCAGAGGCGAGAGGGAGGCGACGGGAGAGAGGCGAGAGGCGAGAGTTGTGAGGCGGATGACTTTTCATCAGTTTAGGGTTTCATCCGTTTCTATTTATAGTAATACTTCAAACCGAACCAAACCGGTTCGGTTCGGTTTAATCGGTTTTGTCCGTACAAAACCGATACCGAACCGAACCAGACATTTTTTTAAAATTTTATAATCGGTTTAATCGGGGTTTTTTTTCGGTTCGGTTTTTTCGGTTTTTTATTTTTGGTTTTCTCGGTTAAATCGGTTTTTCGGTTCAGTTTGCTCACCCCTATAACACACCATATTATAACAATACGAACATCGAAGCCTTAACATCTAATAATATCATTATTATTATTGCTAAAACAATAAAAATTATTAAATTATATTGACAAAAAAATTTAAAAAATAGAAAGCAAGTAAAAAAAACTAAAATTATTATTCTTATGACGTTAATAATAGAAAAAAATTCAATAAATGAAAAAAAATCATTAACTTTGACTAAAAAACAAATGAAAAGAAATAAAATTATAAGCAAGAAAAAACTAAATAAATAAACAAAAAAAACAATTAAAAGAAACAAAAAGAAGAAGAAAAACAAAAGGAAAAAGAAAAAGAAATAAGAGCACAACTCAAAAATAATCAAAAGAAAGAAAAAAACGAAAAAAGAAAAGAAAATAGAGAACAACTCAATTAAGCAGGTGCGAGGTGCGGAGGTTGAACCCTTTCCCTCGTTGCTATCCACGCGTTTTCCACTGAGCTACAAATATTTGGTGGTGTTTCACAACGAAAGAATATATAAATATCATTTAAAAGGCGAGGGACAGCAAGACACCATACTTAAATGACATTTGCTATACCAGATCACGCACCCCAGTCCACAATGGATCTGGGTGTGCATGGACAATAAAAATTATTGTTTAAACTACCTTCCTCTTTTAGATATATAGTAATATATTAGTGCACAATGCTATTTAATTACCAACAGAATTATTGATGATTATCATCATCAAAACTATCGACAAAATATTACCAATGGAACTAATGACAGTGTTTTTCTTGAAGATACATTTATTATATGAATGTATACACTGATGAAATTAAGTAGGTATAATTGTTTATGCGCTTTGTCATCAGTAAAGTCATTGGTGTATTCAATACCAATAGAAGCACTGATAGAATTATTGATGAGAGTTTTACCAATGAGTGGTTTCTATCCGTGAGGTAGTTAGTGAGACAAGTATGACAAATAATGAGTGAAAAAACCGAAAGATATTTTCATTAGTAAAACTGTTAATTCTAGTAGTAATAAAGATGGAAATGGATATGCATGGGTTAGATTTTTTTTTAATATTTATATTTTATTTATTATCTACTATGAAAGAAATTTAGGTCTTTATAAGCTATCAATCTACTTTTGGGCATGTTTTTTAGTTTACTATTATTTATTATTTATTATAAAATGAAAAACAAAATATTTAATATATTAATTCAAATTGTGTGTGTGTGTGTGTGTTAAATGATAAAAATCATAAATATTATACATATATGATTTTATATCAATATTGAGATATGTATATATCATATTGTATTAAACAAATCTATACAAATATATCTATATAATATAAATATATTTTTTAGATTAGGTTTGAGGTTTGACAATATGTGGAGCTAGGATAAATGTTTTTTGATTTGTTTAGTGTTGGGGGGTGGGGCTAAAATAACAAGACAAAAAAAAAAATTACCATACATGATATGGGCTAAAGATAATAAGAGAAATAACCAATCAAATCTATTGACAATCTCTTAACATCATCTTTTTTCTATATAAACAATCAAATAATCTTTTTTCTATATAAACAATCAAATAATTATTAAGAAAATCATCCTCCTTCTGATTGCGAGGTTTTGTCTTAACAGTCTTTATTGGTGAAAAATGTTCTTCAATAGTTATTGTCAAAACACAAAGAGTCAAAATAAGTTGTATCATTATGTCAATTAGTAAATAAATTATTGATTTTCCAATTTCAACTAATCCTTGGCATGAATCAGCAATTGATGACAACTTTTTTTTTTTTAATTTTGGATGAATGGGTTGGGTGCATGAAGCTCATAATGTTGCCACTGGAATCTCAACTAGGTTTTTTCTTGGTCAAGAAAGTCTTCAGAAATTGAACTAATCAACAAGCCTGCATATATCCTTGACATTGAATAATGTGTAGGTATTTCTTGGATGCAAAGCTGTGCTCAACATAAGAAGCTCGATTGTCTGCTCACTGAATCTATTACTTAGTTCTTTCAATTGTTGATTAATAGTAAATGTAAATATATCAGCTCGGTAGTGATGTTTACTTGTTACTAAAAACATTTACGGTGAGATCATCCCACATAAAAAAAAAAAATCTCTTTAGAATTGGATTTGAAGTGTATTTAACATTTTGTAGAGCGGTATTTGAAATAAGAGCACCTACTTATTCATTGTATGATTCTAAGAGTTCCATCATTTCAAGAAAATTATCCTGATTTTTTTATTCTGGACATTCATCATGTCCTCTAAAAGAAATCCAAAGCCCCAGTTCTTCTTCTCTCTTTTTTCCGTCCTTTGAAGTAGAGCCAAAGAGAAACACAAGGTGCATGAGATACAGCGTTAAGATTCTCACAAACAAGAATCAACCACGACCAATGTTTAGATAAGAGGAGCCATGTCCGATAAAGAAACAAATGAAAGCAACACCTAGGGTTGATACACAAAAACTATTTAATGGGGGCTTTCTCACAATAAACCAGCCCCCTGTATGCGGCACTTACACAAAAATTAATGCCTTCAAAATCTGTTGTTCCCACATGCTTGCATGAGTTGAAAATCGCGGTACCATACACATGCAATCCACCATGGTAAGAGCAGAATGCTGGCATCTTCAAACGGAGAAAAACGAAAATGATTTCCAATATGATAGCTATTTCCACCTAGTCATCTTTTAAGGTGTTTGAGTACTCGGTCCCGTTTTCTGGTGAAAGAACCCCAGAGGAAGCACTTGATGAGGAAGGACTTGATGAGGAATCACTAAGAGGGCTTAATCCATTCTGAAAACTTTTTGTTGCGTTTCTTTGAGAATCTGCAGTCGCAGGTTTCTGCCCCTCTTCTGCTAGTCTTTTGAGAAGATTCATAATAGTGGGAAGGAACTTTGAAGATAAGGAAAGAAGCCCAGGAAGCTGTGACCATGCAGACAGGGAGTGTTTAGAAAGCATACCCCACGAGTAATTTGCACAAGTACAAGAATTTAAAAGTCAGTATGGAGAGTTTGGTGGTATCATTAGGATGCTAGTTTCAAGGGTAAAAGGAGTTTGTCAAAAGCAAGATGTGCGTGGAAAATCAGAACCAAAAGATGAGATTGTGGTTTGAAACTTACAGCACCGTTGCGGAATTCGCCTGAAATGTCTAACTGCACCCATAGGGCTTTAATGAGTAGAAAAACTACAAAGATGACACCTAAATACAAAGGATTTCTGCAACAGAAAAGAAAGCCAAAATAAAGAATATCAGCAAACAAGGGATATAATCTGTCACCAAAAATATCTAATTCCACAACCATGTTACCTCAAAAGTGTCATGAACTCATTAAATCCCAGCACAACCAAGGCAACAATTGCCCATGGGGGTGGTAACCAGTTGTTATTACGTTTGTGAGCTTCCTGAAAATTGAAAAACTGAATAGATTACTGTGTGTTTGTGTGTGTGTGTGTGTGAACTACCAGAAACAGCACATATATGATATAGACATTTACTCATCTATATCAACTATAATCGCACAATAATCAAATTCCAAGAATTAGCAAAAATAACATTTATAGAACATAAAACACTCAATGCAGCAGCACAAGGGTTTTGACTGTGACACGAAATCTGAAGCCATTAAATTGCTCTCTATAGTGGCAACACTTTTATAGTGATATTCATGCAGTTATATAAGGCCACGAGATGAATCCTTGTCATATTTTTGCACCACTGCACCTGCCACATCCTGTAAAATGTCATCTTATACAAACTTGATATTCTGCACTCTTAAGAACCAGATATCACTAGATGTACAGCAGTTCATGCGACTGACCAATCAGGACTAGGAACTCAAGTTTTATTTATTTGGAAAAGCCTTATCCCAGGCACAGCTTTGCAAACATGAAAGTGCAAAAAAGGTGTCCATTATGTTTCATCTCTACGTTGACAATCGTAATCTAAAGACAACTGTGAATAGATGAAATAAATTTGCAAACCTAATCACATGCAAGGATATACCTGTGCAGAAATGGCCTGGGTAACAGTGTACTCTGTCTCTGTCCTGAATTGCCTCCACAAAGATTTGCACTGGACAGGTGTGATCAATGTCCTCGAGGATGGAATCTGCAGTAGCAAAACCAGTTCCAAGTATAAAAAGTGCTGTGGTAAGTAAAGAAGAGTCCAATGGGATCAGTGCACGCAAAATCAAGGGAGTGGTGTTAAGCAATGATCAATCAATACTATGGTGCCAGTATGTACTTATAATATCCATCCGCCAATTCCGAATTAATTTATCAAAGAGAAATGCATTTGTAGATATCTAACATATATCCTCTGCACCAGCATGACAGGCCCATTCATAGCTACAGGCCTAGAGTGCACTATTTATGGGATCCACTATCACAAGTTCCACCGCCATCTTCTTGAAATACAGAACTAAAGAGATCCATTGATCAACTTAGAATGGCAGACCTCGTTCATGCAAATGTCATCTGTCAACTGATAAGAAAATGTTCACAAGAGTTGCAAATAAAATAAAAACCTTTCAGGATTTTTTTGAGGATTTATCCTAGAAAAATGATCTAGTATAAGGTCCACAAAATTCACTTCTTGAATTGTTGATTACATACTCTCCCTTTGACAATAATAAGCAAGTTTGACAACATGTTAACAAAAGCTCAGGAAAAAGCTCAGAAATAAGAAAAGCTCACCTTTTCCCAAGAGCTTGAGGCCAGCGGGTCAAACGTTATGATACTTCTGTCTTTAACTGCAGCATTGTTCTTTGTATCCATCAAAGCAGATGATAGTGTAGTCTCAATATTGTCAACATCATCATCCAATCGGATTGCGACCATTACAGATAACAACTTCAAAGACTGGCAAAGTTTAACAAATGAAATTAGTTGAGATCCATATTCAAAACAAAACTTGAGAATCAACATTTGTTGAAATATGTATTCATCATACTGCAGAGCGAGCAGTTTTAGTAATTGCTCGAATGTCTTCCTTTCCGGTCCAAATCCGTGGCATTGAATCGGAGTCATGGCTAAACAACATTGAAAACCTGCATGCAAAGTTTACATTCACTCTCCATAAGATGGGTATGAAACAAAACAAATAACTTAGTTGAAAAATTGCAAGGGGTTGTTACCTGTCTTTCATACGGATCAGGGCCCTTCCAGATTCTTCTCTTGCTTTTGCCTCAACTACACCTCTTGCATAATTCTCCAAACTTGCAATTAATTTGTCCTTGGATTGTCCGTCCATGTCAAAACCAGAGATTGCATTAGAGAACCCAGCAACAGCCAATGCTGTTTCATGCCGCAGAAGTTTCTTTATGGCTGCCCATGTCCCACTATTAGCTCCATCTAAAAGAGCTTCCACAGGCCCTGATAATGCCTCATTTAGTTTTGCCTGTAGGTCAGAAAATTTAATTAGCACATATATATAGATATTGAGTTTCTTTTGTGAGAAAGTCCAAACCATTTGACCATTGTCATTCACCTCACCCAACTTTATTGATAAGATATCAGTGTCTAACAAGGTTTCACAACATATAAAATCCATAAAGCATGAAACGTTACAGCAAACATTTTAATTGTTGACCTGCAAAGACTAAACTTCAGGCACAACCATATTCCTTGAGCATTTTTCCATGTTAATTTTAATTTATCTTCAATTGAAGACAATCAGAATATTAAGCTTTCACACACAGAAGCAAGAAAGGATAATCATAGAAAAATTATACCTCAAATGATGAAGTAAGTTCAGAGAGTTTCGCAGCATGGACAAAAGCAATATGTGCATCTATATCACGACGTAGCTTGTCCCGTGCTTTAGATGTGTCCCAGTTTGCTTGTTCAATAACAGCATCTGTGATATAGCATTTCAAAGGGAAGATATACTTTATTGAGCCCAGACAGTAAAGCTAGTTTTTCAATACTTTCAAATTCGATACATGGATGATTAAACAAAAGGCTGCTCATATTACCCATGTGCTTTTAATCATTCAAGAGTCTATTTGATATTATTTTTCCCTAAAAATAAAGTGTGATAAAGTTAATTTCCACTTGTTTGACAGCTTTGCTTTCTAAGCCTTGTTTTCTACATCATCAAAGCTAATAATGAAATGACAATATGAATTTATGTCATGTAATCATACCTGCATGCCACTCATCAAATTGAGCCATGTAAGACTGAGTACAAGTTTGAGCAGCCAAAGAGAACCCCTCTCCTGCATTCAAAGCTTTATCAAATGCTTCCTTGAATTTTTCAAGAGTTCCAGACCTTATATGACTCAACATGGATTGATGTGCTGGTTGGACAAGCTACAAAGCACAAGAAAACAGATATTCATATTAATTATTCATATATTTGATATCAAACATAAGAAAGCAGTTGAAACTGCTATAAATAAGCTGCAGAAGATAGAAACCCATAAACAGCACTCTGCAAATACAATCCTCAGAGCAAATGAATTGAGTGGCCAATAAGGAAACTACAATCCATCATGTAATGAGCACGAACATGCTTGATATATTTTTTTATATTACATCTTTCAACTTTCACAATTTCAGCCAACATTTCCACCCCTTCTTTACTCCAAGGACTTGCAGTCAATAAATGTTCTACACCAATGCTTTCGTAGATCTATGCATGAGCAAACCATCTCAAAATGCACTCCCTCCACTTACCCTCATTCAGGTGCATTTCCACCATACCAATCACTTATAATCATACTTCGTATTTCATACATCTGATCTTCTTATGTGCAAACAACTCTCATTTCCATAGAGAATAACTTGACATGATACACAGTCCTCTCTGCCAAATAGCTTGAGTTTTTTGGGTTGAATGCTTTGATGTAATAAGAAAGCAATCACGTAAAAAGGTTTGATATCAAGCCACGTGCTTATGCATTCAACGTTCCCCATGCATTCTAATATATAGCTCAAATCAACTGAGTATTAACATAAATTGTTTGATTCTAATTCCATATAAATGTGACAACTGGTGGCCACTTTTCTGGACTGAAAAATGATCATGTTAATTGTTTATACACAAATCAAAAGAATTAGGAGCCTAAATATTGACATGCTTTTAGTTCCAAGTGGACAAGCATTGACTGTACTTCATTATCCTAAGTTCTCAATTTTATGGCAATATCTAAGATTTCCATCAATCAAAACACCATAAAATTTTAGAAGAAAAAAAGAAAAACTCTTGAGATTAATTACTTGGAGCAATTTTTCCTCAAGCTGCTGTCGCTTTGCAGATCTTACTCCTTCGTCAAAATAAATAGCTTCAGCGTCATACCTAGAATTAAACAAGCCATTATTTATAACCAAATCATAAGGCTTTTAAAGCATATTTTAAGTCAGAACAAGTACAGAATAAAAGGTTCTCAGATAATGACAGTATAGAAAATTGAGTTATAGATGCAACCAAAGATGAAGCAGATCTACCTAGAATCATAAGATACTCTATTTCATGGCGCATAAAAAGTGAAAGGGCCAGCATTAAAAAAACGTTTTTGTGGTAAGGGAAAAAGATTCTAAAGGCAACAGATAATATGAAGATATGAAATCTGATATATTATAATCAAGAAGTCAACCCAACCATCCCGTCATCAACCAGCAAACATTATCTAATCAGCTTTATTAGATATGAACCTAGTTACAGTAGTCATCTTGTTCACCACTTTTATTAGGATTCTAGAGAAAATAAATTCCATTAGAATCTAACAATGCTTATAAATTTCTAATACTCTCTTGTTGGATGAGACATGTGGAACTAAGCACAAAGCCACCTGCATATAAGCACCTTACAAAAATAGAGATACAGCTTTCAGTTCTACACCCAAGTTCATATCTTTCAAAGTTTAAGGCAGTTTCTAAAGCTTTCTGCTATCCCTACACCGGAACATATCAGTAGCAGAGCCATTGTAAATTTACATATTGCACAAGGAAAAACACTTACTCAGACAAACTAATATTTAGAATTGCACTAAGCTTCTTTCCAAAGCCAGAGACTGGACCAGATTCTACAGCCTCTTGTATTTGACACCACTTCTGTGGGAGATAATAAAGCACATTTTCTCAATGTCAATGCTCACACTATGGATAAGATCAAGAGATTAGGAAGTAGAAATAAGAAAATAAAGGATGACAGAATACTTTAAGAGCCTATACCTCATTTGCAACAAAACTACCGTATTTCTCATTGGCAATTTCTTCACAGCGTACAGTAGCAACCATAACCTACAAGAATATGGGGGTTGAAAATGGCATTAACAGAATGTGGATGTTCTTGTTCCATGTCCATGTTAAGCAAATATTCACAAAATTACCTTGTGGGAGGGATTATGGATATCACATATGGCATTAATAAAATGTGGATGTACTTACACTAATCCTCTGCTAAATATATATTCACCAAATTACCTTGTGGGCAGGAAGGTCAAGGTCCTTATTTTCCTTAATAACTTTCCAGATTTCCTGTGCACTGAAAGAGAAACCCGAAGCAGGAACTACACCCCTCCGATCTCCTGCAAGCCCACCAGGTGTAATAGAATGGAAAAATCGCTGTCTCAAACTAGCAACCTTCATTCACAAGAAGAAGTCCATCAAATAACAAAGTTAGCAAGCTAAGTTCCAGCTCAATGTTCAGATCACAAACTAGAATCCAGATGGTAGGCAACAAGTTTGATACATGTAAACTTTGATATGCAAGGGCTTTAAAATGGGATGAGTGGATACAAAAATCCATCTAATTTCCATGCAACACAAACAATGGGGAGGCACAAGGAAAAAAAACAGATACCAGTCATCCTTATTTCTTCAAGACTAAGTTTTAGAAAAGCAAGCAACAATGACAAGATGTCCAGTGTTCGGACATTGCTTAGGAGTCACACGAGAAACATATTTTCTCTACCTGATCCTTGAATTGCTCTTCTTTTTCTTCATAACTAGAAAGAGCAACAACTTCAACCTGACCATCATTCATCGGAAATATTTGCAAAGTCAAATATCAATGTTCCACATCTCCCTCTTTTAAAAAGAAAACAAGTTCAGACAAAAGCATAACATCTCACATTAAAAAAATCACTCAACGGAGTTTCCTTGTGAGCTTCTGGCTTGGGAACAGAGTCCCATATCTGCAGTTACAGAGATGAAAAAAGGTTAAGAAAATACCTTAATTCAGTAAATAAGGAAAGCATGGTTTCATTTACCTTCTGAATGTCCTCTCTTAGAACAGGTTCTAAATTCTCCAATGGTGTCTGTAAACAACCAAAGATAAATATGAAGGATACAAGTAAAAGCACAGTCAAGCTACAATATTAACTAGCATGAAGGAGAGAAACACACCCTTGTTTTGTCACGTATGACAAACATCAAAGTTGTTTTGCGTGGACTGAATAATCGCATCATGACCTGAGAAAAAACAAACAGATCAAATTTCAAAACCATGGGAACTTCAAAAATCCATACTGAATGTTTGCAGACAACACAAGAAAGGTTACCTGAAACACAGTCTTTAAAAGAGGCTTATTTGCAGCTTGCTCACGACCAATATCGTGACACCACCTAGATAAATATTTCTTACAAAGGTTATGTATACAAATTATGGAAAACCTAAACATATAAGTAATATGAAAAATTTAGGTCCAGTGCTAGATAGAGATCTTACATGTTAATCAATACTATATCTGAGACAGCAAGGGCAAAAAGAGCACTCTGTTTCTCAAATGCTGTATCATCCTAAAGATGAAGAGATGAACACTAGATAAGAGAAAGTAAACAGCAATATACTGATCCATTCCAGGAAAGACCCTTTAATGTGCTATTTCTCTCAGTGGAAGTCAATATATTGAGCAGGTTTTGCTACTATACAACAGAAAGACAGCTCTCCAACCTACCCATTTCTTTGACCCTTAACTAGAGGATTGTTCACTTACATCCAATGAGGTTCGATACAAAATAATTTCACTAATGCAATGCTCAGCATTTCCAAATCTACATTGATAAAATCTTAATCAAACAGCTCCAAATTATTAATCTAAATGCAGCCAATACAATTACAGCCCTAACCATAACTGACAAACCATTCTGGTAATACCATTGGAAGGATCATATGCACATGAATCTTCAAAAAATTCAAAGGCAGCTCAAGGATGTATTCATGACCAAAAAGGTATTGTTGTCATCCAAAGCATGTTTTAGGTTAAAAGTGCATCATACTCTAGTGATTTTTGGATTCAGAAGTTCACTGCAAGTTTTTAAGAATTAATTTACTCATTCTATACTGAAAAAAGCTTCATGATTGTAGAGCAGAGGAATGGAGAGCTGAGTATCTAAGAAGGTAATATAACATAACCAGTTTTAGAACATAGCTGCATTTGTGTAATACAAAATGAATTTACAATTTAAACAAGGTATAAAAAGATTACAGAGAACTGAAAAGCCCATAAAACTTTAAATGAAGCTATAGAGGAGGGAGGGACGGAGGGAGAAATGAAAGTGAAGTTATTTCAAAAATTATAATAAAGGCACCTCTCCACGTTCTCTTCCATCAGTTCCCTCCAAATCCATTACAAGAGTACAGGGTTCAATACCAGCACATCTTGCCATCCAAATTCCCTTGGTGGTTTGAGACCTGAAAATAAATGGAACCTATCAGGCTTTGGCAATTCCAGAAAGTTTTTCATGTTCAAGAAAAAAAGTGCAATAAAAGATAATCCTATTGGAGAGTGCAATGCAAGAACGTGCCTTCCTTTAAAAGCATCCATCTCTCTAAAGTTAGTACCAAACAAATGATTCAACAAAGTGCTCTTCCCTGTCCAGTCCAAAGAAAACAATGTAAGACTCTTCGGGCAACATGAGCCATTAACAACAGGAGTAAATTATCAACCAATAAAACTGGAAAAGCAGTGGAACTTGAATTGAACTAAAACCAGAGACAGCTTGATAAAAGTAGATAGAAGATTCAAAATCGCATTATATACACCAGCTATGCTGTTAATTATTCCAGGTTGACTACATTCCAAAAGTTGCAGCATTGAGTCTCACAATCAAAACCTTCTACTGTTCTAACATCTAGTGTAAAGCAATTTGGTAAATCAGATATCGGAATGAAAATATTTTAACCAAACCAAAATAAGGACAACCAGAGAGAAATAAACAAAAGGTTAACTCATCAACGAATGAAAAAAGTTCATACCACTACTTTGTGGGCCCATAATGGAGACTATAGCATATGACAATCCACATTCCCCCAATCTCACCTCCTTGATTAATTGTTCTAGTCCAGTATCATTAAACGTACCATCTCCATCAATAAGGTGAGCAGAACAACTATCACTCTTTTCTGAAAATCAAACGTTACATGTGTTAATTTCAGAGCAAAAATTATAGACTTGAGATTACATATCTTACAGTATATACATAAGCATATAACCTTTAAAACAACTAACAGCCCAAAAGTTCCATGCCATATCGATCTGTGAAAGTTTCCCATACAAACTAATGATGAAAGCAATAGAATACACAAATCTTTGTTCAATTCAAAACAGAGAATCCTTAAAGCCATCAAGCTGAGGTTTTCACACTTAAAATAATACTTTTACCCCATTAGAAACCAGTTAGGGACTGTTTGGCACTGCAATTGGGGTGCTTTTCAAAAGACTTATTGTCTGAAAAGGCATCCAATAGATTGCTTTCTTAGGTGATTTGATTTTTTTTTATTAACATCAAAACCATTGAAAATCACCAAAACATTAATTTGATTATTACTTTTTTTAAGGAAAAGCACTTTCAAGCGCATCACCAAACATGTACATAGTTCAAAACATGTATCAGTCCTTGGTTCGGTCGCCAAGAAAAAGTGAGAAGACAGGGGAGGGGGGGAGAAACACAGCCATAATTGTGTATGAAATGGCAATTTCTGATTCAATTTCAAATCATTTGAATGAAAGAAAACTCACTTTAATTTAGCCCTCTAAAGTAGTAAACTCTTTTCAAACTCTTCCTCAAATCAAGAAAAAAAAACAGTTTCAAGATCTCAAAATCCTCTCCTCTTATTCACATTTGCATCAAAGTAAAATCATGATCCAAACTCCATACGTACACGAAAAATGATAATTATCAATCTGCAATCACAACACTTCTTAAAAACCGCAAAAAGTGAATCAAATTCATTCATCTAGTAATAAAAAAAGTCGCAGGGTAACAAAATTCAACAAATTTAACAGCAACAAGAAAGTAAGAAACTGAAAGAACAGTTACAAATTGAACCGAGGAGACACCAATCCGGTAGATAATAATAATAATAATAATAATAATAATAATAATAATAATAATAATTGAAGGAGATAAAATGATAGAATGGATTGAAGCGATGATGGATTACCCATATGAATTCGATCGAAAGGACAGCACAATTTCACCTAAAATGAATGGCAGTTCGATTGGGAAAGAAAGTAGTTCGATTGGGAAAGAAAGTAAAGGGATCTCAGAGAATGCAGTATGTCTGTGTGTTTAGCTTGCCTCTCCTCTCTTGTTTTATGCTTTTTCTTTAAATAAAATAAAACATTTAATGCTTGTTTATGATTGTGGTGTCTAAAGTCTTCTATCAGTATTTTTTTGTTATTATATTTATATAATTTGTTATATTATAAATATTCTGTTTTTTCTTAAAGCAAATATTTTTTTTTAAATCCAAAATACTTTAAATAGAAAATAAGAAAAGAAAAGTAGAAAAGAGAGTGACGTGAGCTGTGAATGTAATTAAAAAAGATTGTTTTTCTTTTTTATATAATTGGAATTCAAGTTTGTACGCTCTTGACTTGAATAGAAAAATATGGAGCGATGCTCTAACTTAACCAGGTAGCCTGTATTAATTAAGTGAATTTGAGTGGACCCATTCAAAAACATAAATGAATTTCATGTAAATATTCATATTAAAAAGAGACTATTTTTTTAATTTCATTATATTAGCTATTTGTTTCAAACTTGAGGGGGGTGTAGCTCTTTAGTCCAGCTCTAAATTTATTTTCTAGAGATCATTCGATCAAGTCTCATAATTCTCAGGATCACTGAAGATTGATAATAAGTAGTTCAATTCAAGGTGTGTAAAACTAATTAATACTGGTCCGAATATCCACGTTAAAATAAATATTGTTTGTTTCAATTATTACCAGCCCATCATGTAGAAAAAGTAGATTGCCAAAGGAGGATTTATATATTAAGACTTGACCAGGAGAATACAAGTAAATACAACAAAAAGATCATGTGCGCACGCACCCCTTTATCACAGATGCTCCCAACAGCGGTCTCACTCGAGAATATATAAATATAAATAAATATATATATATATATATATATATATATATATATAATATAAGGTCAGTTAATTTCTAAATGGACAGTTAAAAGTAGATTTATGTCCATGGTCAGCAACACAAATCGGCAGCCATGGAATCTATTCATTCTGACAACGTGTTTGGTACTATGTTTTGAATATTGTTTCGTCAAATATTTGATTTTAAGGAAAAAAATAATTACGGTATATTTATATTATTTTGTTATCATATATAATTTTTTTTAAATATATTATTTATTATATTTCTAAATATAAATATATTTTACAAGAATAACTGATACAAAAATATTAAGCATGCAGCGAGAAGTGGGATGATAGCAATGAAGTGACAGGAGATCAGGGGGTTCAGACAAGGGTATCTATGTGGGGAATTTTACTCTCTTTAGTTTGTTTCAAATTTAGGGATTGTATCAATCAAGTACATCAACTTTAGTTTTCTGTAATTTCAGTATCTAAATTTCTGAAAATAATTCAATCAAGTGCATACTTACACTTAAGTTGGCACACTCTACTAAAAAGCCTGCGCGTCATCCACGCAATGACATGCTCAAAGCTTTTCGCAGCACCCAATGCTTTACAAGTAGTTGGTGTGATTGTGTTTTAAAAATTAATAAAAAAAAATATTATTTTTATTATCAATACATCAATATAATCTAAATATATATATATATATAATCATTTTATGCAAAAAAAATTCAAATTTTAACAAAAAAAATCAACCACCCAATCAAAAACATAAATTCAAATATTAGGTTGTTTGATCTGTTTAGAAGGAGTTTTATGTAATTGTAAACCAAAAATTAGGATTTTTTTTTGTAAAGATAACATAGTAAATGTAAAAATTGACAAAAAAAAAACATTTAAAAAAATATTGTAAAATAACATCGTCTAACCATGTTATATTTGTTCAGAGCAACAAGGTGAAACTTCAATCTTCTTCCTCGACCAGTCACAGATCTAGTTTTATTAATTGATTGACTATTTCATATAAAAACCATAATTTTATCAAGTTTTCCTCAAATATGTTTATAAGTCAAGATACATATCTTTATTCAATCTATAAACTTAAAAATACTTAGGTTAAAATCTCAATAAGTTACTGTGAATTATGTGAATGACCTAGCAGATATATTTATAGACTAGTAAAATAGGTTTAAACCAATAAAAAGTATGGACGCGCTCTACCAAAATAACAACTCAAAAATACTAAACTTATTATAGAAATTTCCTGATACTACTTTCTTTATAGTAGCTATTGCATTGGTACTTGAATTGTTAGGTCTTTAGATATGAAAAATCTTGTTAAGACCCTCTAATTTTGGTAGTTTCGAGATTTTCCATGTTTTTTTAGATCAATGAGTCTATTCTAATGATTAATATGAATAGGTGATTTAATATAGAAGATTGGAGTTTTATATTATTTGATTTTAGAAATATAACGAGCTGATTTGCCCGCTTCGCTGGGTTTTTTTATCTACATAGAAAATTAATTGATTTTATAAATGTTTTATTTTGTGATTTTAATATTTAATTAGTATAATTGTAATTGATAAAAATCGTTAAAAGTGGTTTTTTCAGCAAAAATGTGATTAAATATTGTTATTGCTAAAAACTTTTTGATAAAATTTGTTAGAAAATTTGCTAAGAAGGTGAAATGATTCATTAGAAATTTATTGTCACGGATACTCTGGTTTAAAAAAAAACTCGGTTAAAAAAGAACAACTGACTTGGACAGTAAAAAATAAAAAATACATGTGAAAAAAGGTCACCGTTTCTTAAAAGGAAAAAAAAAGAGTCTAAAATATAAATTTAAATTCAAAGTCAATTTTTTTGTATAAGACTTATTCATCATATTATTATATTCAATATATTTAAGAATACCGATATTAATTTTTTTGCAAGAAATCGTAGGTCATTTTTTTTCTCTTTATATATTTTTAGGCGATAATATTAAATAAATATTAAACACATATACTTAGTCTCACATACTATATAGTGTGATCGAAATGGAAAGTGATTTTTATAGTTTTTTAATTGTAGATATATTAGATAAATTTGTAAAAAAAATATGAGTTGTATGTCTTCCCCATTAGTATTAGATATGACATATTATAAATACAAATATTGCAATTTTTTTAAAAAAAGAACTATAAATTTTTTGTGTGCTATAATAATTTATTTGCTCTCTAAAAAGAACAGTGCAGTCGAAACGGAAAGTGCCTTGTATATTTTTTAATTGTAGATAATGTAGGCAAATTTGTTTATCTTTTGTTATTTTGAGTTATATTTTTTCCCGGGTAATATTAGATCTTAAATATTAAAAATCCATTTTTTTTAAGAAATCAACTTGAACAAAAGAGCACAAAATTAAAATTCACAACAATTTTTTTTATAAGATTTATTCATCATATTATTATATTAAATGTATTTAATAATGTTGATATAAATTTTTTTCCTGCAAAATATCTGAGGTCATTTTTTTTTCTCCTTATATATTTTTAGGCGATAATATGCAATAAATATTAAAACATATAATAATGACTTGTTTGCCATGTTAAAGAAACAATGTAATCGAGACAAAAGTGACTTGTATCGTTTTTTAATTGTAGATAATCTAGGTAAATTTATCTATTTTTTGTTCTTGAGTTGTCTTTTATCTCCAGTAATATTAGATACAAAATGATAATTATTATTATTGCAAAAACATGGTAGTTTAAAAAACTAAGAATAATAAGAATAATAATAAAAAGAAAAAGAATTTAAAAAAAAAGGTACAGTTGCTTTCCCAAAAAACAAAATAATTAAAATAAAAAAGAATTATAATAATAAAAAAAGAATTATAATAAAAAAAAAGAAGGAAAGCAACTGTCCCCCAAAAACTCAATTGAAGATTCGAACCCTGCACGTCGTGCAGGGCGAGCCGCTTGGCCACAATACGCCGTATTGTTCTCTTCCATCATTAATGTTATAAAAGGAATCTTTGTGAAAAAAAAGAAGCAAAGACAGGTGCACATACTCGCGCGGAGCAAATAGGAAAAAAAGCCAGTCCACCGTAACATTGTGTCTGAAGCTACAGTGACGGTTCCGAGCTGTTTTAGCACTTTTGTTAATTAATATTTACTAAATATCACTATTTTAAAGCGTCATAATTATCCTATCACATTTAGAAATAGTAAAATTTAATAAATATCATATTTTCAAAATATAACATAATCAAAATGCTATTTGGGCAAAACTTTTTGTTTCTATATCAATTTGCTATTTTGTTTTTTAATTTTATGCTCTAATTGCTAGGCGAGGGATGGTTAATAATCTATGGGGAATGGGTCCCATGCTTAATTCTTCAAAGCTCAAAGTTTCAAACAACGTTAATGGGACCTACTTCATCACCGCCCATCTTTCCTTTCGACAAAAGTGGACGGTGCGGTCGCATTCATGTTTATGGCACGTGGCACAACGACCCGCCACGCTGCCGTGGAGAGGGCTACTTTCGGCCCCCACCAGCTCATTCATGACCAACATTCCAACGCCTGATTTGAACCATCTCTTTCTTTTGAATAACATTCGTGTTTTCATTCGACTCCTTTTTTCAAACCTATTTTTCTAATCAAATAGATATTTTATCTATAATTTTAATATGATAATATTAAAAAATTATTTAAATATTTTCAATTAAAAAAATACATGTACAGCATAACCGGCAACTAAATTATATCAAGACCTAACCATTTATTTAAAATCAATTAAAATTATGTAGTTAATTTATAACATCGGGTGTCAATATTATAAATACGTTTTTAATTTTTTTAATTAATCTGTTTCATTTTATTCAATGTCTAACTGGCTATATTGTCCTCAAATCCATATTTCTCTTTAAGTGTGTGCGAGCTTCGAATAATAAAATAAGTAAATAAAAATCGATGCATGGTTTGGTCCATAGTTGTTAATACCGTTCCGGTCGTCGTTCCGGTTTTTCGATTGGAACGGAACGTTCTGGTTTTGAAGCGTTTCGGTGTCATACTATTGATATATAATTAATTATATATATATATGAAAAAAAATTAAAAAAAATATAATTTTTATTTTTTTATAAAATTAAAGTTGACACAACATTTTTTATAATATATATTTTTTTTTTATTTTTAATTATATATATATATATATATATATAAGCTACAAGTTGTACTTGTAACATTAAAGTTACAAACTAATACAAACAAATTGTTGATTATTTGATTTGTCTAGCGGACAAATCATTGGACAAATCACTTGATCGACCAAAAAGGATTTCAACCAAAAACTTTTCTTTATAAATATAAATCAGGAAGTCACTAGATAACATGCTCAGTTCACCGGGTCTGATCTTAGGCTCAGTTCACCGGGTCTGTTCTTAGACTCAGTTAATTTTATTTATAAATAAAAAAATAAATATTATTTTGATAAAAATAATTAAAATTCTTGAGAAGAATTATTTGGCCGAAACGGAACGCTCGGAATGATTTCGAGGCGTTCCGACCAAAATTTGGCCAGAATTTCTGAAACGAACCGGAATTAAAACCGAGATAAAAACGACGCCGTTTTGTCTAGGTTTTTTGAACAGAACGGTATGTTCCGGCCAAAACAGAACGAAATTAACAACTATGGTTTGGTCTGGCTGAGAATACCCTACCCTCTTTTTCTCTTTTTTTTTTAAAAAAAAATAGCATAATAAACATAAAAAATAGCAGAATAATAATGCTCTAAAAAATTAACTAAATAACACAATTTAACCATGTCACGCTTTTAAATAACAACATTTAGTGAATGTCACGTTTCAGAAAGGCGACAAGGTGAAACTCCACTGATTTAGCTCAATTGGTTGACCGGTTTGATCCATTTGCATTAACCAATCAACTGTTCCATATAAAAACCATAATTTTATATAAAAAAATCATTGTAAATATCTTTTATGAGTTAAAATATACATATTTGTAAAATAGGTTCTCATTAAATCTTAAAACATTATTGTTCACACAGTAGTTGTTCTTAGTTCTTAAGAGCCAATGGCATGTTCGAATTTGTTATAGCAGGTGATTCTGAGAGACAAGTCTTCCATAACTAAATGATGAAACATCCCAAATAAATTACATGAATGACTTAATAGATGCATTATAAACTAGCAGGGCAAGTCTAAACTCAAGAGTAGATATGGTCACACCAAACCATAATAATTGCTTAGAAGAGACGTTTTTTTTTTTATATGATCATTTGATCACACTCAAATCTTTATATGAGTTTCTAAAGATTGTTTTTCATATAGCAATGATCATGTCGCAATGCGAACTATATGATCTTTAGACATAAAAAAATCTCACTAAAACCCCTCGATTCTGATAGTTTTAAGAATCTCCTTGTTATAAAAAATTATCACAAACCAGTCAACCGATTGAGGTTAAAGATTGGAGCTTCACGGTGTTATGTTTTAGAAACATGCTCTTTACTAAATATCGCTATTTTGAAGTGTGACAATTATATTGTCCCACTTAAAAACAAATATATTTAGTAAATATCATGCTTTATCTTCTTCTTTTTTTCTCTATTTTGTTAGAGAAATCATATTATGGAGCCTTTACTTGAGGAGAGGTGTTAAAGAAATCATATTATGCGGTCTCACTTATAAGCCTAAGTTTTTAGATGAGATGATTCCTTAACATGGTATCAGAGTCTGGTTGACACAGCGGTCATGAGTTCGGATCTCACCACCCCCATTTTATTTGATAAAAATGAAGCACAAGGTAATGTGGGCTTGTACAAGTTCAAATCCAAAGAGCTTTCACTTGAGGGTGTGTTAGAGAATACTATAAATTATATTCTGAGACCTCACTTATAAATTTAAATTTTTAGATGAGATGATTTATTAACATAGTTCACTGCCTATTCCAGCCACGTGATTCTGATTTGTCATCACAGGTTGATGGTTTCCTAAAATCTCCGCATCATGCCCATTCATCACTCTAAAATCACTAATCTTCATAACCTCCATGCAATCACTCACAGAAGATCAATCAAGTTAGTTAATCTGTGAAAAAAAGAAAACGACGATAATTAGTAGAATCTTGACATAGTTTTTTTTTTGTTTGCACTAGAATTAGTTCAACATCGTTGTCAGGCAAATCACTTGATGCTGCAGTCGGCATTTACTTTATTTCTTGTAAATGATGGGTCGCCTCTAGGAAACGAATTAGCTGTAGTAATAATAATAATAATAATAATCTAGAGTCAATCAAATCAAGATGGGAAAAAAATAGACCAACATAAATGAACTGTGCAAGTACTATTATATAAAATAGTAAATTGCCTGTGAAATGTCTCCGGGACTATAGGGAAAATATTCTTCTACCCTTTCGTTCTTTGATTTTTTAAGTTTTATTTGAGAGGGAGAGTGAGTTTTACACACAACCATTTTGCTATTTTTTATTTGTTTAGAGGCTGTCTGGGACGGTTGTTTCCTCAAAATTTAAAAAAAAAGAAAAAAAAAGAAAAAAAAAAACTCAAGTACATGATGTCTCAACAGATTTCATTTCAGGAGATTAGATATAAAAAAATCCCTTCTCGTTTATAGTTAGGTTTGTTTGTTTGTGTTTTTCATTGAGATCGACTAATGAATTTGAAGTTTCCTCAAGGTTTAATAAGTTTTCAAGGAAGAGAATAATAAACTCAGATCATGCTGGTGGAAGCAGAAAAATGGGATTAAAAAGGTTAAATAACTCAGTTTTATCATGGTTCTCACTTAAATTCGCTGTCAATAGGTGAGAATTGGAGAACACAAAGGATTTTTCGGTATTGTATTTTAAAAAATAAAATATTTTTATTTTAAATTAAATATTGTTAATGTATTTAGAGTAAAAAATAAAAAAAATTATTTTAATATATTTTTAAACAAAAAAATACTTTAATTCCAAACAATACTCTTTAAGATAGAAACAAGAGAAGCGGAGACGATTTTTATTTTATTTTTTTTTCAGTTATTTTTTATTTTCTCGATTTTTTTTATCACCCCTCTTTTGAATACATCTCAGGTGGTGCAAAAATCTCTTCTGGGTAATAATAGACTGTCCGTACAATGACAATGAGCGCGCAAGGAAAATATCTCCTAGTGGGAAATTGCAATGTCGTGCACATCTGGTTCCAAGATATATTCGGATTAAAGATGAGGCAGTTTCCCATCTGGTTCCAAGATATTATAAGAGGCATCTCGACAGAGACGAAAGATTTGTTTATGATCAGCTTGATATCCACTATCTAAGGCCTAATCTATTTATTAAGGAAATCATTATCTCACGGTTTATTTTTATTTTTGTTAGAAAATAATACAAATCATATTTTGGATCCTCACCCAACAGTCTAAGGTTTTAGATGAAATGATATTTTAATATGGTATCAGAATCTTATTAATCCAGCGGTCATGAGTTTGAATCTCACTACCTCCATTTAATTTGATAAAAATCAAGCACAAGGTAGATTGAGTCTATGCAAATTCCAGGTCTAAAAAGCTTTCAATCTAGAAGAGACGTGTTAGAAATAATATAAATCAAATTTCAAGCCCAAAAAACTTATTTCTGCTTGCATCCCATTATCTAATTGCATGAATTAAATAGATAATATTATCTTTTTTGCATTCTTATCACAGTTGACCAACTCTTGGTTCATGAATATTATCAGGATCATATAGCATATCAACACATATTTGATGCTGGTAGGAGTAAATAGCAACTACTAGATCACTTGATAAAATAACAAGGAAACACCACAATTTATCGATTCACTATTCATGTTCTACAAAAAAAAATAATGAGCCGAACTCCCTAGATCACTTTCATCATGTATCAGAAAATTCAAAAAATAGAGTGGCAGCAATCTATAAGATGGCAATTGTATTTAGGTTACTGGAAACTTTCAACCAAAAATTCTCCAAAGTGCTTGTGATCACGACCATCCATTTGACACTAGACTGTACAACTTGTAAACTCTTGTTCCACTCCTACTTTTTATGGGATTTCAGTTCTTCCCTGTCTTTGTCCCTCCAAGGAACATGCAATGGTTTTGGCTTGCTTGGTAGTCGAAGCCTTGTTCGTGTCACATTCACAACCTTGCACGCTTGAAAACTTATTTACCTACTGTATCTTCTAGTTTGCAGTTCATTAATATTGAGCTCAACGATTTAACAAAGTTTGTGTGTCCTTTTTTTTTTCATGAATTACAAGTGTTTAAATAGATTACAAAGTAACAACCTTCTCTATACATCATTAGATTTGAATTTCAAACATAAACATAAGCCTGTATGCTAGAATCTGCAGATAAGAGGAATGAGAGATTTTCTTTAGATTTCACATTGACTTGATCTTCAAGTTGACTTGATCTTCCACATGCCCCCTCAATCTAAGAGCTAAAGAAATGACCCTTAGATTGGTACGTAGAAGCTGAAAACGCTGGGAAGACAATGACTTAGTGAGAGCATTTGCATACTGATCTTTTGTAGAAATGAGACGAATAAGTAGTTGACAACTTAGCACTTGATCACGGACAAAATAAAAATCTATTTCAATGTGTTTTGTTTGTGCATGGAACAGAGGATTACGGGTGAGATAAGTAGCCCCAATGTTATCACACCAAAGAATGGGAGGCTGTATTGGTGATATAAATCAGAAAGCAGAGTTTTAGGCCATTGAATTTCAGTAGCAGCATTTGCTAGAGCCTTATACTCTACCTCGATGCTTCTACGAGCAACAGTGGGTCGTTGTTTACAGCTCCATGAAACCAAGTTCTTGCCAGGATATACATAGTAAGCCCTAATGGATCTTCTGTCATCTTGATCTGACGCCCAATCTGTATCAATGAAAGTTTGAACTGAAGATGAGGATCTGGTTGAATAAAAAGAGCATGAGAAATTGTGGCTTTCAGATATCTAAGAATTCATTTCACGGCCACTCAATGAGGATTTTTCAGGTCATGCATATATTTGCTAACTTTGCGAATAGCAAAGGCAAGTTCTGGCCTTGTAAACGAAAGGTACTGTAGCCCCCCAACAATACTTCAATACAAATGCAGATCAAGAAAAGAATCACCATCTAACTTGTTTAATAGCTAGGATGTGAACATAGGTGTGCAGAAGGTTCTAATTTGTCCATGTTGCTGCGAAGAAGAAGATCAAGTATTTAGTGGTGTTGTGACAAATAAAGACCTTCAGGAGTTCGAATAGCTATGGGGGCCTTTGGGAGAGGGTACCTAATATGGGAATCTGGTGGGAGTTTTGGTTTGTGGATGTTATTCTTGCTACGAGTAGTCATGGGATGAAGGTTTAGAGGTTGAACTAGAGGAATAGACGGTGAAAAAAGGAGAGGTATGTCAATTTCAGGGATAGGGGAAGTGGTTGTGGTGGATGAGATCTTCAAGGCAATATTTGCATTGAGAGGAGCTATTGGTGAAATCATAGTTTGTGACAGTGGTGCTGAAATATGGGACATAGAACCTATAGAAGGATTAGTATAACCACTTGACAATTCGAGATTAGAAGGAAGAATAACAGAGGTGTTATGAGCAGGGGGAATAATAGGAGAAGAGGAATCATAGGGAAAAAGAGACTCATCAAAGACCACATGACGGTAAACATATATTTTTCCAGTGAAAGCATCTAAGCATTTGTAACCCCTATGACCAATGCTATAACCGAGAAATATACACGATTTGGAATGAAAATCCATTTTATGTTTATTATACAGACACAAGTAAGGCTAACAAGCACAACCAAAACACACATAAAATGAAAATCAGGTTTGCAGTGATTTACCATTTCATAAGGTGATTTGTGCTGTAAAATTAGGGTGGGCAGACAATTTATGATAAAAACAGCAGTTAAGAACAAAGTTATTGATCCCGTCCCGTTCCGGCCGGAACGGCCCGTCCCGTTGTAAAATCCGGGACAAAACGGCGACGTTTTTGTCCCGGTAAAAATCCCGGCCAGTTCCGGAAAATCCGGCCAAATTCCGGCCGGAACGCCTGGCTCTGCATCCGGGTTCAAAAATTCCAAATAAAACTCTAAATTAAAATAAATACATTCTCGCCACGGCTCAAACTTCAAAACGGAGCCAAGAAAAAACAATGGAGAAGAGGATGAGGAGATGAGGAAGAGAGTAAAGGAGATGAGGAGGAAGAGAGTAAAGGAGATGAGGATGAGGAGGAAAAAAAATAAATGGAGAAAAGGAGATGACTGATGAGGAAGAAAAATAAATGGAGAAGAAGAGATGATGAAATGAGGGTGGGCGGCGGCTGGGAGAAGGAGATTGGAGCTTTAGGGTTATGTTGGGTTTGCCTTTTATACTTAGTTATTATAATAATAATAATAATAAAAAAAGAAAAGAAGAAGGAGGTAGTTACGGGGGGTTATGTTATATAAATTATTAATAATAATAATACTTTCTAGGGGGGGTTATAATAATAATAATAATAATAATAATAATAATAATAAAGTAGGTTTATACGGGGGAGGGGTAATAATAAATTAATAATAATAATAATAATAATAAATAACTAAATAAAAATATGTTTCTAACTTTCTAGGGGGGGTTATAAATTAATAATAATAATAAAAAAAAATATTTTTTTTTGGAGGGTTAATTTTTTTGTGGGTCTTTTAATTATTTTAAATTTATTTTTTTAATTTAAATATAATTAAAAATAATAATTTTATTGTTGGAGGATTTTTCAAAAGCAATTATTTAATTATATAACTTACTCCTATTTATTATATAATTAATTGTATCATTAAACTATATATAAAATACTTGAACTTTATTTAAAATAAGATAAAAAAATGGTTCTTTTATTAATGATGTAGAAGATGTTTGATGTATTTTTCTTTTATTTTAGAACATTTTACTTTCATAATATTTTGGAATTTCAAAGATGTTTCTAATTTTGAGATTATGTTTGTATTGTATAATTTAAATTTCATTTATCTTGAATTTAAATTATACTTGTTAAATTAATATTTTATTTTTTTCATATATATAATTAAATAAAAATGAACAGTACAAAACCGGAACGGTACCCGGAATGGTACCGAAACCGGAACGTTCCGTTCCAAACACAAAACCGGAACGATACCCGGGACGGGATCAATAACTATGGTTAAGAAGGCATCTTCCCAACAAATGTGAGGTAAATGTGAATGAGCAAGCAAGGTAAGGACAACTTCAACAATTTGGCGATGACGTCGTTCAATGACACCAGCTTGTTGATGCGTATAAGAGCATGTTAATCGATGAGTAATACCTTGATTTTGTAAAAATTGAGTGAAGCTGTGGTATTATCCATTGCCAGCCATGGGATATAGCAATGGATAATACCTTGCGTACTGTTGTAGGTTTTATTACAGGACAAAAAATCTCTGAGAAATCAACACCCTCCTATTGATTAAAACCTTTGACAACAAGACTCAACACTCCCATGAGCCTTTTTTTTTAATTCGGTACACCCACTTGAAGCCAAGAATATTGGCAACAGGAGGTGATGTAATATTAAAAGGAAGTCTATCATAACCTTTATCTATATATATATATATATATATATATATATAGATCATACGGAAGTATTGATCATAAAGAACTACAGTAAAAAATAATGGAAATAAGGCGTTCAAATAACATATGGGTTTTAATAAATAAAAAAACTTCATCTAAGTTTTCTTTTATTAATCATTTCATGACTCATTTCAGGTTATTTCAAAAATTTATTAGAAATAAAAAATAAAATAAAAAGGATGATATAGTGAAAAAATCAAGTTGAAAATTTTGGACAGATTTGAGAGCCAAATTATACCTCTATTGTGCTCATAAAATAAATTTGTATAAAACTTAATATTTAATATATAATTGAACATAATAAAAAAGAAAAGTATGGATGCAGTATATAACAGTAATGCAAGATATTTTTTAAAATGTTTTCACTAAAAATATATATAAAAATAATATTTTTTTTTATATTTTTAACATAAATATATCAAACAATAAAAAAAAAACTAAAAAGTATTAATTAAAAAATCTTAAAAAAGAATAAAGACTTAAGAAAATCAAGTTTAAACGACCTCGCAAAACCATAGTTATTGATCCCGTCCCGAGTACCGTCCCGGATTTGTGTTTGGAACGGAACGTCCCGGTTTCGATCTTGTTCAGTACTGCGTTCGGTTTTGTACTGTTCATTTTTATTTAATTATATATATGAAAAACATAAAATATTAATTTAACAAGTATAATTTAAATTCAAGATAAATGAAATTTAAATTATACAATACAAACATAATCTCAAAATTAGAAACATCTTTGAAATTCCAAAATATTATGAAAGTAAAATGTTCTAAAATAAAAGAAAAATACATCAAACATCCTCTACTACATCATTAATATAAAAGTAAGGATCTTGATCTGGCTGTGGAACATAAGGAAAGTCGTCAACAAGACATTCCAATAACTGGTCATCTCCACCAAGCTCATTCTCCTCATTTACACATGTCTCTTCATCATCTAAATTTAAAGTAGCGAAAGGTGCTTCGATACTCTCCCAACTTATGTCATCTCCATCAAGAAGACCGGGTTCTTCACAAATCCATTCATTCAATAGATCAATGTTGTCAAGGCTAATGGGATCTAAATCATCTCTTGTTCTGCTCATATTCCTACAAAGAATAAACATGAAAGAAATTAAAAAATTAATAGCAATGTAATAGAAAATAATTACTAATATAATAATATTGATATTTTACTTACCTCTGTTTAATCTTTAGATTATAGCGAACAAATACTAAATCGTTTAATCTCTTGTGCTCAAGCCTATTTCGCTTTTTTGAATGAATGAATTCAAATACACTCCAATTTCTTTCGCACCCAGTTGCACTACAAAGATTGACTAAGAACTCGAATCGCAAACTTTTGAAGTTCCGAGTATCAATGCCGAATTGCTCCCACCATGAAACTAGATAACAAATTTTGAATAAATCAATTATTATAGATAAAAAAAAACATTATATTGTAAAAAATAAAAGTTATTACCTGGATTTAACTTTTCTCTTTGATGAATAGCCATGGTTACACCAAAAAGACCAGTTGCTCTCTTATACTCCTCAATTTGGGCACTGATGTTATCTTGAGTATCACAATCGGGAACCAATCTCATAATTGTGGTAAGCAAACCTCGAGTTACCTCCCTTTGTTTTGAAAAAGAAGGCCTAAAATATATTCCAGGATTAAGAAAACATCCTGCTGCATGTAATGGACTATGAAGTTGCTTATCCCATCTAGCATCAATTACCCGAATATATGGTCCATATTGAGACATTCTATTTTTCAACCTTATTTTGATGGCTTCTTTTGCTTTATCCATTGCCTCATATAAATAGCCCATTGATGGTTTTTCTTCACTGTCTGCTAACCTTAGAACTCGTACTAAAGGCTCGCTGACGTTGACAATATGTGCACATCTCGGCCAAAAGTCGTTATCTTGTAAAATTATAGCAGCAATTTCGGTTCCAACCCGACTTTTGCCATGACTTGATTCAACCCATTTTGTGCAAGTAAACATCTGTCGAAGCTCCTTCTTAAACTTCAGTAAACATTGGAGGCTTAAGAAATGGGTTGCAAACCTTGTTATGCCAGGACGACATAAATCATGTCCATTTGTGAATTCTTTCCTCATCAAAGCTAGAACCCATGCATGATTATATATAAACTTGGTTATATTTCTTGCCTTTTTAATGGTTTCATCAATCATTGGAAAATATCTCGGATCACAAATATTTTCTAGCATTAAATCAATGCAATGGGCAGCACAAGGAGACCAAAAAAAGGTGCCATACCTTTGCTGCAAAGCTTTCCCAGCAGCCTTAAATGAAGCCTCATTATCACTAACAAATTGGACAATATTCTCTTGTCCAACTTCTTTGACAACTTCATCAAACATCTCCAGCAATGTCTCTTTATCTTTTCGAAGTCCTGAAGTGTCAACAGACTTCAAGAATACGGTGCCTCTCGAAGAATAGGCAAGGAAATTCACAATTGGTGCATTCTTCCTATTTGTCCACCCGTCAGCCATAATTGAACATCCATAAACTCTCCAATCAGCCTTGATACTTAAAATGTATTCATGGACATTATGAACTACATCTTTCAAAAGTGGTCCTCTTAAATCATGAAATGATGGCCCTTTAAACCCAGGTCCTATGGATGCTACGGCATCTAGCATTGGCTGATAATAATACGAATTAGCACTGTTAAACGGTATATTAGCATCATACCACCATGTTGCTACAGCTATTCTTGCATTGTGTTCCATCTCTTTAGTAGCCATTGCACTTCTAATACTAGACTGGGAACCCGGGGTAGTTCGTGGAGCAAATAAAGGAATCCTTCTTCCAGATGTACTTGTTCCTGCTTTTGTCATTCTTGTACTTGTTTGTGAACGTGTATAACCTGAACGAGGATTTGCAGCATCACCCACTTCTATTTCTTCATCATTGGAAGCTGACTGAGAATTTCCAATATCGGTTCTAATTCTTTTTCTTCTCTCTTTCTCCATTGTCATGTCATCTACCAGTTGTTTCATTTGCCACTTAACCTCCGGAGGGACCTTTTTACAAGGTTCAACTTCACCTTTAATACCAGCAAGGTGGTACTTCAACCGAGTAACACCACCACCATTGATCCGTTTATTACAATAAATGCATATACTTGCATTCTTTACACCAGGAACCACCTGTCCATGAGCCCATGCTGGATCATCTGATCTTGTTGGAGCTGAATACATGGAAGTCCCACCACTAGATGAGTTTTCAGCCATGTAATTTAATCTGTTGTAAAAAGATAACACAAGTTAGGCATGTAAAAATAATTACAAGGACTATACATGAGTAATTTAATCTGGGTTTGTCAACATATGAACAAGCCTCGTATTTTGCATTATCAAGTATCAACCATGTATCCATGAACACAGCTCACACGATCCCCATAAAAACCGAAACAACTGAATATGATCACCTCTAGTTTTCACCAGCCCCATAAAATTACTTGTCTATACCAATAGCATGACTTGTGCAATATGATGTAGATTAGATTTTAGGTTGATTTTTAAAGTGAGGCTCGGCTGCTTAGTTTATAATTTATTTATTTTGAAAATGCACATTCCCGTTTTATATTTGACTGTACATGAATAATTAATAATATACTCAAATTGAACAGCCCCGATCGAAACTATGAAGGGAAGAAAATGTAATTTTCTACTGAAGCTACCCTTTCAGCTCACGACAGGACATGGGTTGAATTAACATGAAGATGTGCCAACTGCTCGAGACAGAATCTCAGGGAAATTCGCAGGGATGTGCAATGTTATCAGAGGAGTGGTATCAATATGCGTTTGCGCTCAACCTCAATTTACCCGCGACCTCTTGTCACCCAGCTTGAAGTGCGTTTCCCCCTAAATAATGCATGAGATAATTTAAAGACAGTGCACACTTGAACTGGTGGAACAAAGATTTGATAACGTAATTTTGTTTCGCTCTCCTAAAACACCATTGAACTGGGTTTTCGACTTGTGCTGAGAGAATAAGCACTACTGCTTCCTTCAGCGACGGGGCATCCCCTCATTGGTTTCACCAAAAACAAAGAAAATACGATTTGAACTAGGGAAGAGCTGTTGAATAGCATATTATGAAGGTCCGATGCATTGGCGGTCACAGAACCAGGAATTCTTCCAGCAATTAACGTAAGAACACTAGATAACTTCAGTTAATGTTTGCCTGCGGCTTCTAAGTACTTATGTTTTTTCCTTTTGGAATCTAAAGGTAGTTTATCATGACAGATGCCTTCAATATTGTGGTTTGAATTACAAGCATGGGCCGTATTTTGTGACTGCTGCAAATTGTTGCCTTCAACTTAAATACAGAACAGTGAAGGAACTTGTGATGCTAGAACATTATTGACACATATTAGCCTTGTTTTCTCTATCCGATTACATGATCATGCTCGTTAATTTGCAAAATATTATGGCAGGGAGGAGCCACACCAAGCCCACCAGCGAGATACACAGCTGGGGAGCTCGTTCGTGCATTATTCAGGGAAAGCCTGACGTGCTTTTAGGGAAATAAAAGATATTACCTCTCTTCTTTCCTGTCACTTAGCTTAAGCTTTTTAATCTAAGTCTTTGTTCTGTTGTTTGTTGTCTGCTACAACACCCAGAAACTTATTCAGACCACCTCATGTAGGACTAAACTCTAAAGCCATGGTTTCCCCCCCCCCCCCCGATAATAAGTTGCTATCACTCGCAAAACGACATGAAAAAATAACAAAGAGGAAGCAAATCAACAAAGCAATGAAAAAATATCATGCAATGGGATCAACATGTAACTGCTCACATATGCAATAAAAATCAATAAAAGGTGTATTTCACTCGGGACTTTCATCAAACACCTTGAAAGCCGAAATGCCAAACAACTATCATTCCCACAATTCATCAACAATAATCTATGCCCAGTTTAACAAGATCAATGAACATCTTCCAACTTCAAGTTTATGCAAACATTCCATACATAAATGCCCAGTTTAATCATTCATGCAAAGTTTCGGCAATTTCAATTTTTCAACAAATTAAAAGATTTGGGGCCTCGAATGTGTACCTTTCACTGGAGATTTGGGGAAGAAGAACCAAGGAAGAAATTGTGCCGCCGTGTGGAAGAAATTATGCCGCCGTGTGGAAGAAATTGTGCCGCCGTGATTTTGAATTTTGTTTTAGATTTTCAGACTTTGAGCTTATTTAGGGATTCAAAGTTTACAAATTAAGCTTTTCAAGTGAGGGATTACTGGATTATGAATCGAAAACTAGAGATTTGTGAGGTTAATTTGAGATTAGGGTAAGAGAAATTGGGGGAGAAATGGAAAATTGAAATCGGGATCGGGGGGAATGATTTTGGGGCTCTGTCTTCTGGATTTTAACAAGTGAAACGACGTCGTTTTGTTACATAACTAAACGACGTCGTTTTGAATGATTCCGGAACGGAACGCCCGGTACCAAACCGGGGCGTTCCGGCCGGAATTCGGCCGGTACGGCCGGATCGGGCCGGAATTTTACCCGGGACAAAAACGTCGCCGTTTTGTCCCGGAAATTATACTGGTACGGGCCGTTCCGGCCGGAACGGAACGGTATCCATTACTATGCGCAAAACTGCCTTCCAGCAAGCTGCAGGCAAAAGGAGAGGGGCTAGTTCAGTCTAGTACCGTGCCCCATGATTAAAGGAGGAGAGAGCTTACTGTAACAATGTTTGGAATAATCTTTGTTATAACGGCATTGATGTATTTTTGAAGTATTTTTTTAATGTAATAAAATAATTTCTTTTAATATTAAAATTGATTTTTAAAACTCGCCGAACGCTGTGAAGAAAAACAAAGCAAACGGTGCCGTGGGTGACTCCTGGAGAAAGAGAGGGGGGGTTGCAGAGGAAGGCGGGAAAGAAGAAAGGAGAAGGGATGGTGATATCGGGAATGGGGGTGAACGAGAGATACACACAATGGAAGACTCTGGTGCCTGTACTCTACGATTGGCTCGCTAATCACAACCTCGTCTGGCCCTCTCTTTCTTGCCGGTCTCTCTCTCTCACTTTTCTCTTTGTTTAGGGTTCGGACTTCATTTTGTAGTTTCTTTATTCATGCTGTATAATAAATTAAATGCAGAAGCAATATCATCCTTTTCGATTCCCATTACTTTTCCGAGAAAATTGTGTGTGATATTTTCCGGGATTGTATTTGGGTTTATATATGTTAATGAGGGTTGCCGGATGGCAGAGCAAGAAAAGGAGGGTCAAGCTCCTAGGACTGCTTATTATCTTATTTTTCTTCATTCTGAGAAGCTAGTTTAATGGAGATGATAAAATGACTGGACACCTTCACGAGCAATCAACGGGGACCTCTGTATAGTTCATGTAGATTGACATGCTCTAATGCATGATCATATTCTTGTCGAAATAGCTCTAATTTTCAAATGCAAGGTGATTAATCCTTTGCCTCTGACTTCTTTTTAATTGACAGATGGGGTCCACAGCTTGAGCAAGCTACGTACAAGAATCGTCAGCGCTTGTACCTCTCTGAACAGGCAAGATTGTTAATGTTATTTGCTTGAGATTCATCATTTTACGTATTAGGCATCGTAATGCTGTTTTTCTTTATTCATGATTCGAAGGCTATGTCAGCCTGTGTTCTTGTTGCCTGCCATGCTATGTCCTATGTATTCTGTTCATGGATTGTTGATTTGTTCTGCTATTTTTAATCAGACGGATGGCAGTGTTCCGAATACTCTGGTCATTGCTAACTGTGAAGTTGTTAAACCAAGGGTTGCGGCTGCAGAACACATATCACAGGTGATGCCTTTATGATTTGTTATTTTTCTTTTTACCTTGGTTTTTACCCCTTCATCCTTTTCTTTTTGCTGAGAATGCATGGATTATTGGTTGGTTGCTTGATCTTTCAGTTCAATGAGGAAGCACGCTCTCCCTTTGTAAAGAAGTATAAAACTATTATACATCCTGGCGAGGTACCTATCCCGTCTTAGTAGTTTCTTTTACTTACCCATCTCCTTGTTGTATGGTTTTTCAATTTGAAAGGGGAACTAAGTTCTATAAACTGTGAATGCTCGGAAAGGTATATTGGTTGCAGCATTTGTAATTTGCCCCTAATGTTTCCAAGTGATATTCATCAGTGTTAGATTTGGATTGGTGTGATTTTGAGAAATGATACGCGCCACTCTCCTGAGAAGGAAATGATCCCATAGAGGAAGAAGTTTTAAAAGCTTTATATGAAAATTTAATTTAATTTAATTCGTAAGGGTAGATCCTTTTAATTAAAAACTCCATTTAGTTTCTATAGCTCCAGTTTGAAGTGCAGAAATCAGTTGAAAGTGTAACTTGCGTATAGCTTGGTTACCAAAATATCTATATCAGTATTTATTATTGAATTACTGTAATAAGAAAAAATTGAAACAGGTACTTTGTTTGAACATAGTTGAGTATGATGCTCCATAAGCACATTTGCTTTATTGAGTGAGAACTAGAAAAATATCTGATCTGTGCTATTATAACTTCTGTTGTGAATTGCATTCATGGAGCCTTGTGTTAAGTAAAAATGTCATAGCATGATGAATCCTTTCATGAAGGGGTTGATAGAGGGGGGGTACATTTCACAAGGTGCATGGGATATATTTAGGATGAAAAAGAATTATTATATTTCATGACTTTGATACTGATAATTACAGGTTAATGACAGAATAGCCTGTTGCTTTTGTTAAGGAGGAAAAGGAAAGATTCATATCCTGTAGATGGAACCAAAAATGAAAGGTTACTTTGCAGCTTAGGCAACAAACATGTCACTGATGAGTTTTTTTGCTGTCCCTCTGATACTTTTCTTTTCTCTCTCTGTTATTTTTCACCCCTTGCTTTTCCTTTTTCTCCTTTTATATGACTCAGGATTTCTCATTTCTGATAACTGAGAATTATCTAGAAGTCATTTAAGGTGTTCCAATGAATTACCTTTCTGTTTTCTTTTTTCTTTTCTTTTCTTTGTTTTTTTTTATAAATTCATTGGGGTAATTACTTTACTTTTTGAGATGCAATCCTCCAACTTTTATTTTGTGCTGCTAAGTCTTCAATATTGCTTGGAAATAATATTTAGTATTTTTTGTTTGGGAAATATTGCTTATATGGGATGTTTTTTCAGGTGAACAGAATCAGGGAACTCCCACAGAACACTAACATAGTGGCTACACACACCGATAGTCCTGATGTAATCATTTAGTTACCTTTCAGATAATGAAAAATCAAGAGTTTTAAGCATTTAGCTATCGCTCAAATTAAAAAAAAAGTTTTAATTGCACATTGTCTCCAAGTTAAATTGTCTGAATTTTCGAGCAGGTTCTCATTTGGGATGTTGATTCTCAACCTAATCGTCATGCTGTCCTGGGAGCTACAGAGTCTTGTCCAGATCTGGTTAGTTCTGTGCCAGTGATTTTTCCTTTCTTTTCTCTTTTATAACTCTATACTAGTTAAATATATTAAATAATTGTCACGATCCTTTTATTACCATTTTCTTGGACATTTGTTATATCATGTGTTCTCCAGGATTTACTTGGTTAGAAAATTAATTTTTGTATTTATCATTGGCATGATTCTCCGACAACCATTAAAAGTTCATTGATTTTCAGGAAATTTTTGCTGTTCTTTTTAATTGAGGCACTTGTTAATGAGATACATCTTCTTGCAGATATTGACTGGCCATAAAGACAATGCTGAGTTTGCTCTTGCTATGTGCCCAACTGAGCCCTTTGTGCTCTCTGGAGGTTGGGTTTTAGTTTTAGTTTTTTTTTTTTTTTTTTTTTTTATTTCAGTTCATTAGATTCTCTTGCATAATAAAATCATTAATTAAGCAATTTATTCATTTTTCATATATCATGACTATGGTTGTGTGAATTCAATTTCACAAGGAAAATTAAACTTTTCTACACTAATGTTGATATGCAACTCACTTTTCCTGCTTTGTTTTTTGTTATTTGTTGGCAACTGCATTAATTAGAGTTCTCATAAGCTTTTCTGGTCGGGAAATTTTTTGTTGCAGGCAAGGACAAGTCCGTGGTTTTGTGGAGTATTCAGGACCATATTTCGACTTTGGCAGCAGGGCCAGGGTTGTCAAAGTCTCCTGGATCTGGTAGCTTCACAAATAAATCTGCCTCTAAGGCAATTGGAGGTAATGAAAAACGTACCAAGAGCCCTTCCATTGGACCACGGGATGTCTACCAAGGGCATGCAGATACTGTTGAAGATGTTCAGTTCTGCCCATCAAGGTAGGTCCTGTAATCATAATCAAACGAATTTAGCCAAGCAATCTTGCAGTTTTTTTTTACTTTGTGTAACTATTATCTGCCATATAGGAGGCACTTTCTTCAGATATCTATACTTATTCTCTTTTCCATTTTTTCAAGAAAAATGAATTGCACCAGTGTAACACTAAGGTCTTCTTTGAACTTTTATTCTTTATGGTCTGCTCTCATTTTATCTATTTCCTTGACTAGTGCCCACGAGTTCTGCAGTGTGGGTGATGATTCTTGCCTTGTATTATGGGATGCAAGAGCTGGCTGTACTCCGGTTGTCAAGGTTACATTTCCTCTTTCCATGTTCTGGTATTATGCCTTTTCCTTTGCACATCCACACACTAGACTTTCCTAGCTAATGGGTTAAGCAAGAAAAACTGTGATTGAATTTACTTACTTGACTGGTAAAGCAACAGTAAGAAAACATCCTGCTGTGCATTGTCAATGCATGAACCACAAGTGTGGTTGCTATCACACTGGAATATCATTGTTTATGTGAATGGTAACATAGCATGGGTGGGAAGGCAACGTGACTTGGATTTCCTGCAATTTGTTAATGGTTAACAGAATTGAATATGCCATCCTTCATGTCACAATTTTGCATTCCTAGTTGATGATTTATTTATGAGTTCTGTTGTTTTATGGCAGGTTGAGAAAGCTCACGATGCTGATCTTCATTGCGTCGATTGGAATCCTCATGATGTAAATCTAATTCTGACAGGGTACTTATATAATCTGTCCTCCTGCATGTTTATTCTTTCTCATGAGACTGACAGTGTGAGATCTGTATTCATGCTTCTGCCCATAGTTTGGGTCAAATTACATTTATTTTATCTCTCGTTTTTTTCTCATATCTTTGTACCTGTATTTAACTTGTGATGAACTTTGGCCTGTCTCTTGGTTCATGTTTCCCTTACTTAGGTCCGCTGATAATTCTGTTCACTTGTTTGATCGTCGGAACCTCAATCCTGGAGGGGTAGGAACACCTGTTCATAAATTTGAGGGTCATAGTGCTGCTGTCCTCTGTGTACAGGTCTGAAAATTATTATGTCTCTTGGCTCAATTTCGCATTGTCTTTTTTATCTATCTCAGTACAAACTTTATTTATTCTCTGTTATATCTGACAAAGTAATTGTTTCCAGTGGTCTCCAGATAAATCATCTGTCTTTGGCACTTCTGCAGAGGATGGCATTCTAAATATATGGGATTATGAAAAGGTTTTAAGGCTATACTATGATCTTTCTGTGTGTGTCTACACCGTGAGGGAAACTCAATCAAATGTACAGGAGATGATCTTTGAAATGGCTTGGCATGGTGTATTTTCTGCCAATGGGTTAAAAAATTGATGTTGTTCCATTTATGGGATTGGTCACAATTAATGGATTGGGATGTTATGACAGTGATGATGATGGTACCATTAGAATTATTCAAAGTGACTTTTCTGTGAAATTATTGTGTCTGAGGTCCTTAGGGAATACGTGGTTTTGTTTGCCAAGTAATTATGTAGAAACTGTTCCTGTTACTTTCAAGTGACAAGAAGGATAAGACTGATTTCTAGGGTTTTAAAAAAAAAAAAGAGTTCCACTTTTAACATATTTATCACATTATAGAATAATATTGAGGCCTCTTAAATGTTTCATCAGAGCAAGTAGACTGGAGTATGACATTCAAATTAATTTTTTCTATTGTCATGTTAGCATTCTAGAATGTATAAATGCCAGCACATCCATGACTATCTGCTTTACTAGATTGGTGTGTTTCCAGCCTGATGCACCATCTGAAACTGGTTTGGGGCCTTGATGTTTATCCCTGTAATTTTTGAATTTTGATCATCTTTCTGAACTTGCATATTTCTAACAAAGTTTGCTGTTTATCAGATTGGTAAAAAACAAGGCTCAACTGGACTGAAAGTGCCCACTCCTCCAGGATTATTTTTCCGGCATGCTGGCCATCGGTATGTCCTGCATTTCTATTTGTATTTTGTGCTTTTTTTTCCATGCACGGAAAATTACAATGATTCCTCAAAGTTGAACTTCTATGCTTAATTATTTTTTGATGCTTATGGGTCTCTTTGGAGGTCGGGGATTGATGATTTTGCAACCCCCCCCGAATGCTTCCTTTGATGAGGTTTTCAGAGAGTAATTGCTAGACCATGTACTTGTGTGTAGGGATAAGGTTGTCGACTTCCACTGGAATGCATCTGATCCATGGACAGTTGTCAGTGTGTCTGACGATGATGAAAGTACAGGAGGAGGTGGCACTCTACAGGTGAGAAAACTTTCTTCATAAAATAAAATTAACGAAGTCAGATCGACGATCGTACACCTTGCCCGTGTGGAGGGAGACTCAATCGAATGCTGTGGTGCTCGTTATCTGAGACATTTTAATTTTGATGCAGATATGGAGAATGATTGATATGATTCACAGGGACGAGGAGGATGTCTTGGTTGAGCTTGAGAATTTCAAATCTCACATTCTCGCATGTGAAAGAAGTTAGGACTGCAAGGATTTTTTTTTTTTTTTTTTTTTAAATCAAAGACTCGTCGTATTAACAATACTGAGAGATCTTCTGTAGAACTTTTAGATGATTTTGCCATTGGCTACTGTAGAAGTTTTGACCATTATCTACTAGTACCTTTATTTGCCCCTTTTATTTCTTGATGTTGGGCATCAGGTTATGCAATCATTTCTAAATATTTTGGTAATTGTCTCATAAAAATATTAAAAGAGAAAGGAGATTTTGGAGCTGTTCATTTAGATTTTAGTTGTATAGATAATTATAATTCCCAAACTTTATATTTTGTTAAACTTCATTGTTTATCATATTTCGAAACTTAAATAATAATAAAAAAACAACTGAAAGGCGGTCACAAAGATATAGATTATTGTGGACTCCATTGGTAAGTAATTTATCTACTACCATTTTATCCTTAGGAGCTAATAAAGATGTGGAACTTTGAAGGTGTTTTAGGTTTATTATCTACTACCATATTATTGTGGACTCCATTGGTATCGTGAAACTATGCAAATACCCTCCAAAAGACAAAAGGCCTAAAGTTGGGGTCATTGTAGTGCTTTCATTCCTGGTTTTTTCATGGTTATCGTTGGGTCTGATGGTGTATATGTAATCTGCTATTTTTTTATTAAAAAAAACACTGCAGGTTTGTCGTACGAATGCGCCAAAAATGTTTCACGTCTTTCAGGTGACACGTGTTGTGTCACAACGACCAATGAATCACTAGTGGCAATGTTTAAAAAATCGCGATTTTGACACGAATCAGAAAGCCATTCTGAAACTTGGATTATAAGATCGGATCGTAAAATCGTACCTGAATTTTTCCGTATAAAAATTGTAAAATCACAGCTAAAATCGTGGAGGTAGAAAAATCATAAAATCGTAAGTAACATATTTCTGAATATAATATAACATAATTATGGCCATAAAACTTCATTAGTAAAGATTCATGCATGATTCAAAATAATTGAAAAATACATTACAAAACAATTATGTCCATAGAATTTTATTAGGTAAAAATTAACAAACTAAAAAAAAATATTTTGTTGATGTGATATATAAATTACAATCAGTTTCATGACCATCATTTTTCTCGTTATTTTTAATACATTCATCAAAAACATTATTATTGAAAGGATTACCAGTACTAATACTGGTATCAACATCGATATTGCTAGTAGTAGCTCCAACTCCAACAAATTATTTTGACATCAGGTAATGAAAATGATTTAAAAACAATAAAACATCAAAAAAAATTAAATAGTATATATATGACTTTTTTGTTGATGTGTTCTCCAATGATAAAAACTATTTTGGAGAATCATTTTTTTATTTTATTTTAAATAAAGTTCAGTTATATTATATATAGTTTAATTATACAATTAACTATATAATTAATAGGAGTAAGTTATATAATTAAATAATTACTTTTGAAAAACCCTCCAACAATAAAATTATTATTTTTAATTATATTTAAATTAAAAAAATGAATTTAAATATAATTAAAAGACCCACAATATTTGAGATTTGAAATTTAAACTACTTATTTTATGTTTTTCAAGTAATTGTAGTTTTTTATGATTGTTGTATTTGAAATTAATTAATGTTATTTATTATCTTAAATTAATAGGATTTTTTTTTAAATTATTTTTTATGCTTATTATTATTATAAACCTCCAGATTATTATTATTATTATTATTATTATTATTATTATAAACCCTCCCCCCATATATATTATTATTATTATTAATAATAAAAATAATAATTTATAACCCCCCTCCCCCGTGAAAGTAGAAACATCATTTTTATATTATTATTATTATTATAAGTTATAACTACTAGTATACCCTAAATCCTTCTCTTCTCTCACGCCGCCCACCCTCATTTCCCTTATCCTCTTCTCCTTTACTCTCATTTACATAGCTCTTTAAATTTGGGGCTGGAAAAAACCCTAATTTTGTTGTTCGTAGAGATAGGAGTCTTGGTGGGAAAGAAGTGATTGTTGCAGTGAATGAACAACAAATGGAAGAGAGTAAAAGAACCAAGAGACTCGCCAACCCGTTTGAAATTCCGGGTCTGGTTGATGGGTTGGGTTTTGAGAGGGGTGATTGGAGGGGTCTTGAAAGTTGAAGAGTTATGTAAATGAAAGAAACGAAAAATTGAAAACAAAAGGTCAAAGCTCCCAAATATGATGAACTCGTAAAATCGGACCGATCCGGTTTAACGAGTCAACCAGATTTTGACAGAGTTTGATCGATTTTGATTTTTCTTTTTGGTCCAACCAGGTTTGCTGAGCCAACTCGTATGAGTTGCGAGTTGACTCGCGAGTTTTATTACCTTGACTAGTGGAAGATTTTTAGTTTTTTCTCCCTTTTTTCTCCCTTTTCTCTCTCCTGCCACCGGAAAATACATAGTCTTTCATATTTGTGATTGTTTATTTTAGTTCTTATTCTTTTGATTTCATTTTTCTTCCTGATTTATTCAATATAAATTTTGATTATTTTCAATTATGTCTTTCAATTGAAACTGATAATATATGTTGGTTTTCGTTTAAGTTCTTATTGTTTTTGATTTTTGGATTGTTTTTGGTTCCTTTCATTGTTTTTTGATATGCAGGTTTTAATTTGTTTAAAATTTATCCTCGAATTGAAATTGGTCATATATACAAATTTTTACTTCAGTTCTTATTCTTTTAATTTTTTTTAACAAACTTACACTACAATTTTTTTTAAATATCTTTATTTGTTTCAGTCCCAAAGTATTTATTTGTTTCAATTTTGTTATTCGATTGGAATTAATTACATATTTTATTTTTTTATTTTGACCGTTATTCTTTGAATTTTTTATTTGGTATTAATTCCTTTGGTTTTTTCCGTCCTTTTTGGACAATGTTTAGTTTTTACCCCTATTTATGCATCTATACTTTTAGTTTTTGTTTTTATTTTTATTTTTTGTTATTTTTTTATTCAGATAAGTCCTGAAATTTTAATTTATGTTAGTGATCATTTTAAAATTAATATTTCTTCATTTTTCCTTTTTTTTTTTCTCTTATTTTTATTTGTTCTTAGGATAAAATATTTTATGGTTTCATTGTTTGTATAATAATAATGATAATATTTTTTTTTGTAACAATGTTTTTTTATTATTTGGAGCAATTTAATGATTTTAATTGTTTTAGTAATAATGTTAATAATAATTATAGCTGTTATAGTTATAATAATGATGGTAACGTGGAGATGAATTTGCAATGATGTTTTAAAAATTAAGTTCTTATATTTATTATTTGATTATTGAAGATGTTTTCACAGTTTATATTTTTTGTTATTGTGTTTAATTTTAATTAAATTATAAAACAAACTAATCCTAAAACAATGAATTCAATAATTCAGTCATTTGAATCTTCTTGTTTTTTTAATGATAATAATAAGTTAATGCTGATGATTTTGTTTGTTGCGACGATAATTTTCTACGCGCTTCGCGCCCCGCTGTCTCCTCGGGTTTAGGGAGAATACAACGCGTGGTGAAAATAGGATTGTTAAATTATTTTTGATATTTTGGCTGAATATCAATGGATAATCGCAAACTGGTTGCGATATCCAAATTTTTGTTTTAAAAATATGCAACATATTTTTTTATGAAAAACTATGTATGGAAAAATCATGGAATTTGGCCGTATGCATAAAAAAAAATACATATTTTGTATTTTTTTTATTTTTTTGGAATAATATTAATAGTAAAAAAAATAAGAATACTTTTTTAATTTTTTAATTTTTTTTGGTTGGGCTGTCAGTCGTAGTGGGCTGACAACCCACCCTGAGTGGGCTTCTAGCCCATCTTTTATGGGCCTCCAGTCTAGGAAGCCCCCTGGAAAACATTTGGGTTGGGCACAAAGCCCGCCCCATCTCCCTCAGCCCTCAGCCCATGAGCACAGTGGGATGCAAATTGCGTCCCGCTGCATGGCCGAAGGTTGAAGACGAAGGAACAATAAAATGGCCGACCATGATGAGAGATTTACCTGCTAATACCTATAGGTAGAGGAGGTCGAGGTGATTCTTCCTGTTGTGGTGGTATTGAAAATGGTTGGCCGTGGTGGCCGGAAAAGATGTTAAAAGATGCACGGTTTGGCTTGCTGTCGTCGGGGCTGTCACCGTTTCCTCGCCTGAGCAACTACTGAGATGTATGGCATGGAGTGGAGGCTACCAGAGGTGATGAGGGTAGATATAGGTGGATGAATGGTGGTCTAAGTTGGCTGGCCGAGAGGGATGAAGGGATGAGGTGAGTTGCAGAGCTGTGCTCTGCACTATTCCGTTGTCGGAACAGTGCAACACATGCAATCTTGTATTTTTGCAATTTAATCCTTCAATGTTTGATTGGTTCAATTGCACCCTCAATTAGTTTTAAATTATTAATTTTATGCAATTGTATCCCTGTCAAAATTTCAACAACAACCATAAATGTGCGCGTCCTTTTTATTTTGGCCTGGTGTTTTCCGATTGCGCGATTTAACCCTCATTTTACTGTTAAATTCTCATTTCGTTCAATTTGGCCCCTGATTTCGCATAATTGGCTTGAATAAATTCCGATTGGCACAAAAGATGTGCACAAAAGCTAAAGCCTACTTCCCAGCAAGATGCCAGCTCAGTTAGTTTAGTTGGGTTGGTTGGTTGGGCAACTATTTGGTTACTTAATCTATCCGGTTGGAATTCCCTAAATTCAATGGCGACGATCCTATTGGTTGGGTCTATAAGGCAAGCCAATTCTTCAACTTCCACAACACCCCGACCACGCACCGACTGTTCATAGCCCGTATCAAAGGTGGAGGGACCAGGAGGGGACGGGGCAGCGGCAACACGAGGGGGTTTGATGTCATGTCTCGGAATGATAAAATGGGTGAGATTTAACCATCTGGACAATAAGAATAGACTCGGCTACTAGTGACGAGGCCATGCCTTGCAATTGACTGCTACCTGACGATACCTGACCCGCGGCACGTGAGACCCTCCCCAACGATGCCACGACTCCTCCTTTCACGCGGGTTGATATTTTGTGTTAGATCATATGATACAGTCTTCCCTCGTGGGGATTTTGGTTTCTTGTTTGTTGATTTTGGTTCATTTTGGTCTCCCAGTAAACCTCTCAAAAGATGTGCACAAAAGCTAAAGCCTACTTCCCAGCAAGATGCAAACTCAGTTAGTTCGGTTGGGCTAGTTGGTTGGGGAGTAATATATTGTGCGAAATCAATGTTTATCGGTTGATATATCAATAGTTCAATTGTTATTGTATTGTGTTTTAATTGTTATTGTATTTTGGAGTAACATATAGTGCAAAATCAATATATAGTAACATCATCAACATGACTTTACCATCATATTCTCAACAATCATATTCTCAACAGGTGATATATCAATAGTAACAATTGAACTATTGATATATCAACCCATGTCAAATGACATCAAAAACAGCAACATCATCACATTCATGCAGTAACGATTTTTGTGTTTAACTGTTACTGTATTGTGTATTAACTGTTATTGTAATTCATTTCAACCGTTATTGTATTGTGTTTGAATTGTTATTGTATTTTGAGTAAGATATTGTTCAAAATCAATGTTTATCAGTTGATATATCAATAGTTCAATTGTTAGTGTATTCTGTTTAACTGTTACTGTAATTTATTTCAACCGTTATTGTATTGTGTTTGAATTGTTATTGTATTTTAAATGTTCATGTATTTTAATATATTGTTCGAAATCAATGTTTATCAGTTGATATCTCACTAGTTCAACTGTAACTGTATTGTGTTTCTCCCTAGTTCAATTGTTACTGTATCGTGTTTCAACAGTAACAGTATATGGTTATTGTATTGTGCTTACCTATTACTGTATTTTATTTCAACAGTTATTGTATTGTGTTTGCAATGTTATTGTATTTTGGAGTAATATATATTGTGCAAAATCAATGTTTATCAGTTGATATATCAATAGTTCAATACAGTAACCACTATTGTGTTTAACTGTTATTGTATATTATTTCACTCGTTATTGTATTGTGTTTTAATTGTTATTGTATTTTGGAGTAATATATTGTGCGAAATCAATGTTTATCGGTTGATATATCAATAGTTCAATTGTTACTGTATTGTGTTTTAATTGTTATTGTATTTTGGAGTAACATATAGTGCAAAATCAATATATAGTAACATCATCAACATGACTTTACCATCATATTCTCAACAGGCATTCAACTTTTGAACAATAAACCCATATCATATGACATCAGAAACAGTAACATCATCAAATTCATGCAATAATGATTTTTATTGTGGTCATATTTTTCCATGCCTCACTCATCATTTTGAATATATTTTCTAAACATGCAAATTAATATGAGAAAAAAGAAACAGAATGAATGGTGGGGAGAAGAAAATATCTTCACGGTAAAGTCGGATAAGGTGTGTATTATATAACATTAACTGTTACTGTATTTTATTTAACTGTTGAGCCATTTCAATTGCTAAATTTACGTGTCTTTTCAACATTGTTTGTGTGATTACAATATAAAATTCTAATTTTTTATTTTTGTTTTGCACTTTAAATTAATTTCATCCGTTACTGTTTTTTTGTTTCAACTGTTACTGGATTTGAATGATTAAATCAATGTTTATGTCACGTGCCTTCTGTGTAGTCCCTTAGTGTTGTCTCAACTTGTCAGCTATCGGTCAAGTCAGCAGCCTTGTCAATCAGGGCGTAATGGGCTCAGTTCGGGGAGTCAGGTGCAGAACAAGAAAATTTATAGATTGAAAATATTTTATCGTGTTAGAAAGTTAACTATATTTTTTTAACTGATACTGTATTTTATTTCAACTGTTACTGTTTTTTGGAATAATATATTGTTTAAAATCAATGTTTATCAGTTGATGAATCGTCTAAATGGCTTTTAATGTTGGAATACATATGAACAAAAAGTATATTTATACTATTCAAATTATTTTTGATGTGCACAAAAAAATAAAGAGGTTTTCAGAAAAGTGACTTAACAAAGATGAAGAAGTTTGCAATATTCATATAAAGACATCGAAATATATTAATAGGACATCATTTGCATAAGATTGAAGGGGATGAGAAACAAGATACCTTAATGAGTAAAAAACTCTCCAATGTCTTCGTAGGGTTTTTGCTTCATGTGGTTACCCAAGGTTTACAATACAAATCAAACCTCGATGGGATAGTCAGGGAGTTCGAGAGTGTAGAAATCACATCAAATCTGAAAATGGACCTCTCTGACTATCCCAACAAGTTTGATTTGTCTTGGGCAATGGATAGAAAATACAATAACAGCTCAGCTTCAGAAAAAGTAACATCATCAAAATTTCGTGTGCGTCCTTTTTATTTTGGCCTGGTGTTTTCCGATTGCACGATTTAACCCTCATTTTACTGTTAAATTCTCAATTCGTTCAATTTGGCCTCTAATTTCACATAATTGGCTTGAATAAATTCCGATTGGCCTCTGAAAATTTCATTCTCATCAATTGAGCCCGAATTAAATTCAAGAACTTGATTTCTCATTGACTAAACCCTTAATAAAATTAATTTGATCCATTTAAAGTATAATTAAGTCCTTGCACTTAATTATGGTCACTAAGAAACCTATCCGTCAGAGGCTGGAAGCCCAAAGGTTTTTGGGCTGTGGTGGGTTGGACTTGGCCCAACCAAACTGAGCTGGGCTGTGAGCAGCCCAACCCACCCAACACACACACATAGAATACATATATATAAATATATTCACGCTGAAATCATGCGGCGTGCACAGTAAATGGTGGTCGACCGACCACCGCAAGTGGTTCACCTGCCACTACCACTGGGTAGAGGAAGTCGAGGCGGTTCTCCTTGTCGTGGTGGAGTCGAAAATGATGGCCTGTGGTGGACAGAGAGAGCATTTGAAGTTGCCGGTCTGTGCTGTGTTCGTTGCTTGCCGCAACAACTTTCACGGCTGGAGCTTCTCGCCAGAGATGGAGAAGAAGGCTGGGCTGGAGCTGCTATCGACGGAGCTAAGGAGGAGCTTCTAGCGTGGTGGTCGACGGGAGCTGGAGCTGCAACTACATTTTTTTTAGAGAGAGAAAACTCGATCGGAGAGAGAGAGTTACCTACAACGGGCTATGACGGAGGAGAGAGAGGTCTGCGAGAGTGAATCTGTTGGCATTAGAGAAGAAGAACCGAGGGAGATGAAGGGACAACTGTCGTGTGCAATTTTTTTTGTCACGGCGTCTGAATTGTTGCTTCGTTTCCCCTCTTTAATTTTTCGGTTCTCTACGTTTCTCTTTGCCAAAACTCTCCCTTTTTTTTTTGCTCTGTTTATCTTTCATGTAATTCTCTCTTCTTTCGTTTTCTTTTCTCCGTTCCCCCTTTTTTGTGCACGTTGCGAAGGTGTATTTATAGTGAAATTAGGCATGCAAGTTATGTGTGTGTGTGGCGTGGCCTCTGCATTTTGCAGAGGGCTGAGGCGCAGAGTTGTTCCTGCACTATTCAGGTGCAAGACATGCAAAATTGGTGGGAGAAAAATAGAATTTGGTCCCTCAATGTTTGATTGGTTCAATCACGCCCCTGATTAGTTTTAAACTTTTCATTTTACGCAATCGTATCCCCGTCAAAATTTTGACAATAACTTTGAAGTGCACGCCTTTTTTTTTGGTCTTTGGTTTCCGATTTACGTGATTTAACTCTCAATTGACCATTAGATTCTCAATTCGTTCAATTCGGTCCATGATTAACTTAAAAATTCAAATCGGTCTCTGAAAATTCCATTCTCATCAATTAAGCCCGAATTAAATTCAAGAAATTGATTTCTCATTGACTAAGCCCTTAATAAAATTAATTTGACCAATTTAAAGTATAATTAAGTCCTTGCACTTAATTAAATCCTTCAATCGGACCTTAAATTAATTCCTGATCATAATTAAACTTTCAATTTGTCGACGATTAAATCGAATCAACCCATAAAAAATATAATTATATCATTTAACTTAGTTTTTACACAAATTCATCCAACGATAAATTATTTTGGCTGAAATCTGTATTTTTCTCTATTTTTGGAACCAAAGAGATACGATTGGACTTGCGAGAACAACCAAAATTTCCACATTGATTTTTCTACCCACACCTTATTTTATTTTTATTATTTTTATTTTATTTTGGGGAGTAACCCAAAAATTGGGTTACGACAGTTGCCCCCTTCTTTACAATGCTTATGACTAAAGTCTTGTAAAAGACTTGAAATAGTAAGCGTTGTTAAGAAAAAGAAAAGTGGATTTACCAAACCAAGAAATGATCAATCCATCCAGCAATGAGAATGGTAAAGATGATGGAATGGAGGATAGGGTTAGAAAGAAAGCTATCTAGAATCTATGGTTGAGAGTTAGAAAACTCAATCAAAAGAGGAAGGAAAATATTGCTGGAAAAACACTATCTTAATTAATGGTCTAATGTTGGAAAACACACTCGACAAGGAGGAATTGGATGGAAAACACACTATCTCGATTGGTGGTTGGAAAACACACTCAACAAGGAGGATAAGGATGAAAAATGCACTATCATGATTGGTGGTTGGAAAACACACACGAATAGGGTTGGAAAATACACTATTTTAGCATATGATTACGGGTTGAAAACACAGTAAAACAAAGGGGATAGAGATGGCTAAGAAGCACACTATCCTAATTAATGGTCGAGGGTTGGAAAACGCAATCAAATGAGATGAAAGGAATGGTTAAGAAGCGCACAATCCGAATGGATGGTTGAGGGTTGGAAAAAGGTCATTGACGAGCGAAAGAAGTGGCTAAGAAGCGCACTATCCTAAATGATGGTTGAGAGTTGGAAAAAGCACTCCAATGAGAAGAAAGAAATGGTTAAGAAGCACACAATCCTAATTGATAATTGAGGGTTGGAAAACACACTCAAGAGTGGAAGAGATAGGGTTGGAAAAGAGGCGAGAGCTTGAAAGCGTGCACATAAAATAATGAATGAAGGTTCGTAAATTACGATCTCTCCAAAACATTTTTTAAATTCTCAATAGGGATGCAATGCATGATGATGCCCAAAATAGAGAAAATAATAAAGCTGAAAAGCAATGCTCAAAGGAATGAAAGTGGTGAGAGCTTGAAAGCATGCACACAAAATGAATGAAGGTTCATAAATTACGATCCCTCCAAAATATTTTTTTTAGATTTTCAATGGGGATGCAATGCATGATGATGCATGTATACTTACCTGATAGATATAGGTCTCCCCTTTCTTCTTCCTGGCCTTCCTTTCTTGAGGTTTGGATCTCCGACTTTGACGGCTTCTCGCTTCTGCTTACTCGAGCCGCAATTTCAAATTTTGACCATTGAAGATGATAGATTTTACATATAAACATGCCCCCCAGAGTTTGATCCAGATTCTTTGAAAAGGAATTATGGAGTCAACTTCGTGATTTGACGACTTCTTGCTTCTGCATACTCAAGCCGTAACTTGTTGATTTTGACCACTGCCAATGACAGATTTTCCATATCAACATCCCCCAGAGTTTGATTTAGATTCTTTGAAAAGCAATTATGGAGTCAACTTCGTGATTTGATGACTTCTTGTTTCTGCATACTCAAGCCGCAACTTGTTGATTTTGACAACTGCAGATGATAGATCTTTCATATCATATGCCCTCCTGAGTTTGATCCAGATTCTTTTAAAAGGAATGATGGAGCCGCTTCAATTGCATTTGTAGATTTCCCTCAGTTAGGTCATGCCCCAAAAGTGTTCTAGAATTCACGGGTTTGCAGGAAGTGGTTGGTTATTTGCAAAGATGGTGTTTTCATGTGGGATTTGTGGAATTTCAAAGTCATTCCAAGCACAAAAATCATTTTGATTGCCCAAATCGGGTCATATCACACTAGTGTTTTAGGCTATGAGTGTTTGTAGGAAAGGGATGGCTATTGGAAAAAAATATTTTCCTGTAAAACTTTTGGAATTTCAAAGTCATTCCAAGCACAAAAAACCATTTTGATGTTTGTTTAACAAACTTGTTCTCGAAAAAATTCAAGTGATCTCATTGTCAGGTTTTATGTTGACTTTGACAAAAATATGAAATGGTATTTGCAAGTCTCGTATGTCAGGAAGGGTTCGATCAGGTCATGTAAAACATTTGTAAGGATTGTTTCAAATGGAAAAGCATTGCTTATCAATCCAGATAACTCGTATTTGATCAGAAAGGGCTTTATTAGGCTTGTAACGTAGGCTTAGGTTACGAAAAAATGATATTTGTAGGCTCAAAAAGTGTTTAAGGGTTTTTTAGACTAAGGATCACTTAGTGCTTACTATTAGAATTTCATTTGACCCTCATGATTGATTTTTATAGTGACCTAGCATGCCTCCCAGTGTTTGTTTGGGCTTTAACCTTGACATATCCCCCAGTATTTGTTTGGGTTTTTTCATTGGTATTTGACACTAAAGTTGTGTTGACTTGACATGCCCCCCAAGTATTTTGTTTGGGCTTTTTCATTGGTTTTTGGCACTAACATTATGCTGACTTGACATGGCCCCGAGTATTTTGTTTGTGCTTTTATTGCGACATGACCCCCAATATTTTATTTGGGTTTTTTCATTGGTTTTTGGCACTAACATTATGCTGACTTGACATGCCCCCAGGTATTTTGTTTGTGCTTTTATTGCGACATGCCCCCCGGTATTTTATTTGGGCTTTCTATGTTCGGTTTTTAGTACTATCAAAAATGTTGAATTAATTTGTTATAGTGTACTAAAACTCTTTTTATGTTTATGCCCCCCAACTTTGTTGGGGTGTCACTTGTCATTGAGGACTGTTTTATAGAATTATTTTTTTTTTGCACTTGCTCCCAGTGTAGGGTGTGATCCTTGTCAGGGTTAATTATCAAGAAAAAAAAAATATTTGAGACTTTGTCAAGGCATATCAAAGATGGTCTTTCCTCATTTAAAAAACATGCAATATGAATCAATAAGCTTTTGCTTTTTCGTGCGAAACAAGTTTTTTGATTTTTTTGGATTATATGTTTGGCTAAGAGATTAGCTTTATTATGTGTGTTTTGGTGGTATGAGATCACCTTTCAATGAAATCCTTTAAATTCCCGGAACACATTTGTTAAAAAAAAATCAAATTGGCATTTATTTTCATACTAGAATTTGATTTGCCAAAAATCTTGATGAAATCATGAGATCATGTATATGTGGGATGAAAGGGATATCAGGTGTGCTGGTGTTATTTAAACAATAAGCAAGAATACATTGTAAACATGATCACTGAAGAGAAATGTTTGCTTAACAAAAGTCTTGTAGCGTTACAAACAAAATTGCCGACAAGTCATAACAGGAATATAATGTGCGGACATGACCAAAACAAAAAGGAAATCATGGAAGTAGACTTCATCTATTGATATTGTCACACTCCCTTACAAAAGCGTTTGCCAATGTCACTTTAATGGTGTAGACACTTGATATCATATTTCCGTGAAGCCTAATTGGATGCAGGACCTGAATTTTCTTCGAATGTTATCCACCCCGCTTTAATCAATTGCATGAGCTTCTTCTTGAAAGCACCACAAGTGTGAATGCTATGCTCTGCAGCTCCAGCATGGAATTCGCAGGTGAGATCAGGTTTGTACCAATCAGGGTAAGGTGGTTGCAAAGGTGCCTGAGGTTCAGGAGCTACTAGCTTAATTTTTACCAACTTTTGATACATTTCATTTAAAGGCAATGGTAGCAGAGGTAGCTGTTCTTGGGTGTTCTGGTAATTTTTTTTTGAGAAATTTTTAGGTGGATCTTTGGCTTGAAGATTGATGTTGGCAAGTTCAGATGAAGGGATATGGTAGTTTTGGAATTGACTGTTCCTACCCTTATAGTCGTCTTTATAATGCCTGACATTTGTTCTCTGCCCTTCAAAGCCCTTTTTCTCCACAGATGCAGAAATTCTACCACTTCTTATTCCTTGCTCTATTCGCTCTGCCACGGCTATAGCATCAGTGAACTGCTGTGCTGAACTGCCCATTATATATTCATAATAGGGCGCTTTTAGCGTGTTAGCGAATAATGTTACCATCTTCTTATCTGGAAGCGAAGGATGTACCTGTGTAGCGAGATCCCTACATCTTTGAGCATATTACCTTATGCTTTCTCTGTCCTTCTTCTCCAAGTTGGACAAACTTGTTCTGTCAAGAGCAATGTCCATGTTGTAATTGTATTGCTTGATGAAAGTATCTACTAGATTTTTCCAGCTACGGATCCTTGTGTTGTCTAGTCTCAGGTACTAATTCAAGGCTGCCCCACTCAAACTATTTTAGAAAAGATACATCAATAGTTTTTCATCATGCACTACTTCTGCTATTTTGTTATAATATGATTTTAGGTGAGTGATAAGGCATTATGTCCCGGTGTATATGATAAATTCAGGGACACGAAACTTCTTTGGTATTACAACATTCGGGACTAGACACGTATCTGCAGCTTGTACTGGGTCATACAAATTTACCCCTTCGATGATCCTTATCCTGGCCTCCAGCATTGCCATCTTATCTTGGTCGATACCCTCTGATGCTTCGATAACTGTTGGGGTTGGTGTAGGTGTCGGATCCTGAACTCCTATCACCTCTTCTTGATGGTTCATTCCTTGTGTTTGAGTATCCGTTGTAGTTCTAGTTGAAGGACCCTCGCTAGAGGCATTTCTCAGTGCTTGCTCGAGTAAGCTGGTAAGGCTAGCCACACTAGCTTTCAGAGAATCCAATTCTTCTTGAAAATAAGCATCGTGGTGTGCACGGTCTTCGTCCTCCATGTTTCTCGGTTGGAATCGATTGGTTGAAGCTCTTCGGGGACCTATATTTAAATTTGCTGATGATATGTTATGCACAATGATGGATGCATGTGGATGCAAATGTATGTACATGTACATCGGCAAATTATCAGGGAGTTTGTAATCAAAGGCAAGTTCTAAGTCATTATATGAGGGGTAAGCCTTCTATCTGGTCTCAAAAGGTCTATGAACTGCCTAGTGACCGCCTTATGTGAAGGTGCTGTAGGGGTTTACAAGAAATGGTTGGGGCATAGTATGACCGCCATTATCAAGTACACACTCAGTTCATAGTTGGATGTTTCACGAATCTGAACCCCGACTGAAAGTCATGAGGCAGACCGTTAATCCCCACCTAACCTAGAATTGGGTTTACTTGCAAAATTAAAATAATTCACATCCGGTGATATGCATTGACAAAAATTAAAATTGCATGCTAAAGCAGTAAGAATGCGAGTAAAAAAAATGAACTTAGAAATAACAATCAAATAAACAATGCTTAGTCCAGCAAAAGTCCCTAGTGGAGTCAAAATCTATCGCGACTGCGATTTTGGACGCGCTTCACGCCCTGCCGTCTCCCCGGGTTTAGGGAGAATACGGTGCGCGGTGAAAATGGGGTTGTTTATAGCCGTAAAATTTACGACTATAATTCTAAGGAGTCGCCACCTAGTATTAAGGTTACTAGGAACCTATTGGTCTGCGAGAGTCTAGGGTAAGGGGACTTGTTGTGCAAGGGGAAGACGCATCACCCCCAGTGCACCCTACCTGAGGTAAACTGCATTGTTGTTTGATTCTTTTTCTAAGTTAAAATTTTTACACTACATTTCAAAAAAAAACAAAAGAAAAAAATTTATCTGCGGGTGTACTTTACAATGTAATTTTACACCGCAGTTATAAGTTTTTTTTAATTTACAGATGTACTTTACAATGTAATTTTACACCGTAGTTAAAAATATTTTTTTAAAATCTACGGATGTATTATACAATGTAATTTTACATCGTAGTAAAAATATTTTTTATTTGTGGGTGTATTTTACAATGTAAATTTACACCATGAAAGCTAAAACAGAAAAATTGTTAAATTATTTTTGACATTTTGGCCGAATACCAATGGATGATCGCAAACTCGTTGCAATATCCAAATTTTCGTTTTAAAAATATGGAAAAATATGCAACATATTTTTTTACGAAAAACTATGTATGGAAAAATCATGGAATTTGGCCATATGCATAAACAAACAAAATATATTTTTTTTATTTTTGAATTTTTTGTAATAATATTAATAGTAAAAAAATAAAAATACTTTTTTTTTTGTAAATTTTTATTTTTTTTATTTTTTTATTTTTTCTTCTTTTTTTTGGGCTGGCCTGTCAGCCACAGTGGGCTGGAAGCCTAGATATTTATGTGCTGAGCTGAAACTAGGTGGGCTTCTAACCCACCTTTTATGGGCCTCCAGTCTAGGAAGCCCACTGGAAAACATTTGGGTTGGGGCACAAAGCCCGACCCATCTCACTCAGCCCTCAGCCCATGTGTACAACGAGATGCACTTCATAAAAAGCAAGAGTAAACACCCAAAAATTGTAAACCCACACAAGTCTTGGATTTTAAAAGTGGAAGAACACAATTGGGTGGAGAAGTAACAAGAAGAAAGTGAAGAATTTGGGGAAGAAAGGAGGGAGAAGAGTGACTGGGTATTTTCAAGGAGAAGAAGGCTAAGATTCTTCCAAAATTGTTAGATTTCATCCAAGTAAGGAGTTCTAATTCCAATTTCTATGAAATTAACTTCAATTTGATTAGAAGTTCATGATTCTTCTTGAATTGGGAATTAGGGTTTTTAACACAAAATGTTAGGAAAATGCTTAAATGAGTAGAAATTCATGAATAAAGTGAAGACATGGCTGTTGTTGATGAGAAATCAAGGATTGAAAATGAATTGGAGATACTTTCTCTCTTTTCTCTCTTCAAAACAGGGCAGTTTTGTTTCCCTGTTTCTTAGGGACATTTGGACCTGAAAAATACATAATTCAGTTGTAGCTGGGAGTGTTAGCTTTCCAACAAGTCCAACCTCGCCTAATATGGAGTTCTAGAACTCCAAATATGGGTAAAAACTCTGAGGAGAAATCAAGCTGTCACCTGTGTTCACAGTTTCGGCCAAGTTGAGAAAATAGCAAAACTTTAGCCATGCTAAGGGTAGAAATTATCCCTTTCCCTTCATAAAATGTGTCTTAATCTTCATAAAATAAAACAAGAGAATAAATTGTGATAAAAAAATTGAATTCATGATGTCTATTTCGACTATAAATGGACTGAAAAGTTAAAGGATGATAATGAGGAATATAAGTGAGAAAGAAAAAAAATTGGTAAAGGGAAATGAATATTATTACCATTTTTATTGTTATTGTGTGTGATATGTGGATTAATATGAAAAAAATGGTGGGTATTTGGGGTTTTAGGAAGAAACGTGGGTGGGGGCAACAACAATAACAAAGTAACGCAAGTTGAACATTCACAGCAGGTAGGTACTTGGTACCTATATTTTCTTTATCTAATAATTATTTTCTTTACTAGTTATTAAACTATAAGTTATAAATTGGTGCTTATTGATGAGGAAAAGAAAACGAGTAAAGGAAAAGGTTAGGAGATGGAAAAATATATATGTGTGTGTAGAAATAAACAAGCCGGTTGTTATCGGTATTACCGATACGTTGGCGGTGAGATATAGAACTTGATTAGATATTCGGTTTTAGAATAGTTAATGATAATGGTGGGTGACGTTGATATCGGCATAATGTATAAACTTGATTAGCTATTCGGTTTCAGAATAGTTAATGATATCGGCGGGTGACGTCGATATCGGCATAATGTATAAACTTGATTAGCTATTCGGTTTCAGAATAGTTAATGATATCGGCGGGTGACGTCGATATCGACATAATGTATAAACTTGATTAGCTATTCGGTTTCAGAATAGTTAATGATATCGGCGGGTGACGTCGATATCGACAAAATTTATAAACTTGATTAGCTTTATGAGATGAAAGCATATATATATAGTTAATAACAACAACGGTTATGTTCGTGACAAGAAGTTCATGAAACTGATTAGTTGATTTCAGGATGGGTGACTAGAGACACTATTGGAGGTCATTAGTGTCGACTATAGTTTCTTCAATGCGAAAAAGGGGAAAGAAGCAATCAAATGAATTAAATCTTCTTTTATATAACCTTAAAAGGGCGTATATGGTGGTGTTCTAGAAGCTCATATGATCTAAGTAGATTAACGAATATATTGTTCAAATTCTTTTGTAAATTACTAGTATTTACTTAATTGTTTTATTCATACGGAAAATCTATATTTTACAGGTTCTTCCCATTCTTGCCAGGAATAGATTTTAAGCCTTACTTCCTTTTTGTATAAGATAAGAACTTAGGGAGTTATGGTGAAATTAAATTGTATAGAATAGTATATTTGTAAATTTTGTTTCCGTAATATTAAATGTATCAACTTATGTTTAGGATATTAGAAAGTACTAGATTATCATAGAATAATAAACTGTTTTATGTCCAATGTATATGTATATATATGCTACTACATGTGAATGGGTTTATATCAACTCTAGTGTAAATGGTTGAATAATGCTAAATGTATGGTTATTGTTATTGTTATGATCTGTTACTGTTTCCAGACCTGTTATTGTTGTGACATGCTACTGTCTGGAAATGTTACTGTTTCTAGACTTATTATTGTTGCGACATGTTAATATTTGGAACTGTTACTGTTTCCATACCTGTTACTGTTTGGAACTATTACTGTTTCCGGAACTGTTATTGTTATGCTCTGTTACTACTCGGACCTGTTACTGTTAGTGTTAAGACTTGTTACTATTTCGAAACATGTACTGTATTGATACATGTTATTGTTTTGGATCATGTTAAAAAAAAATTTGGGTTGTTACATATAAGTTTCAATTTTATACACCACAACCCTACAATAATCATCTTCTTGATTATCTTTTTTTCCTCTTCTATGCTACCATCTCCAATTTTTACAGCTTTCTCATTAGAGACTTGATTGTAAACCCAATATGGCTAGAAAATTTCGCTAGACCGTTCAGCCAACACATTCAATTTTATAAACATCAACTTTGTATGAGACGCTCCCGATATTCTTGTAGAATAGTTCCGGCACCATGTAACCTATTGTTCCTCTTGCTGCAGTGAGAGATTTATGTCTCTCATTTGCTGGACACAACCTACCAAGCCCGAAGTCAGATACTTTTGGATTGAAATGTTCATCGAGACGAATGTTGTGAGGCTTTATGTCAAAATGTAGGATCTGCATCTCACAACCTCGGTGCAAATATTCGATGCCATGAGCCACTCCAAGGGAAATCTCAAGTAGTTTTTCCCAGCTTAAATAGACAGATCTTTCTTGAGAAAAAATGAAATTATTGAGAGATCCATTAGGCATGAAATCATACACAAGAGAACACTATCGTTCCCCTTGCTGCAGTGAGAGATTTATGTCTCTTATTTGCTGGACACAACCTAGCAAGCCCAAAGTCAGAAACTTTTGGAGTGAAATGTTCATCGAGAAGAATGTTGTGAGGCTTGATGTCAAAATATAGGACCTGCATCTCACAACCTCGGTGCAGATTTTCGATGCCATGAGCCACTCCAAGGGAAATCTCAAGCAGTTTTATCTAGAAAGAGACAAATCTTTCTTGACAAAAAAATGAAATTATTGAGAGATCCATTAGGCATGAAATCATACATAAGAGAACGCTTTGACCCCTCAGCACAAAAACCAACTAGCTGCACGACATTATTGTGGTGAACCCTTCCAATGGTAGCGACTTCATTAATGAAATCTTGTCCATTAGCCTTCAACTTGCGCAGAATTTTTATTGCGGAAAAATTCCCACCGCGAAGCTTTCCCTTGTACACACATCCAAAACCTCCTTCGCCAATTTTTTCCTTGAAACCCCTGGTCATCTTTTTAATCTCTGAATAAGAATACCTTACTACTGGCACAAGATTGTTGTGAGTCTAAAGGAATTCCTTAATGGTGTCATATGTTGATAGATGTCTTCGACGCCATTTATAGATCAAGAAGGAAATAACAAACGGACTCCCAAGGATAAATTTTGCCCCCTGAACTAGTGCTTTGTGTGAAATTTGAGGGGGAACAAAATTTAAGATGGAAATTAATATTATTTCTTATTAATTATCAGATAAATACATACCCGGAAAATCAATATTATTTCTTATTAATTAATATTATTTCTTATTAATTATTAAATATTATCGCAGAAGAGAGTTATTGCCTTAGTCTGCACTTCATTTAAATCATCAAGCACAACTCTCAGCCATAGTGCTTGTGCAGTTGCCTCAGAAGCTGAGACATACTCAGCTTCTACAGTAGATAGTGCCACAATAGCTTGTTTTACTGATGCCCATGAAAATACCTCACTTCCAAATCCAAATGCATATCCAGAAGTGCTTCTAATGTCATCTCATGATTTGCAGAAAAGGAGTTCATTTTCTTAAATACATACCCGGTAACCTAAAGGTCTCTATGAGGCGTAGGCCTCGTAACAATCAATATCATTTTTTATGTGCTGATAAAATATGATCCAATATCATAAACTAATAAATAAATAAATAATAATTAATAAGGGAGGATCTTTTCAATGAATATGGATGTTCTCACCAATTAACTGGGATACAATCAGCAAGACGCCTGTAGAGAAGGTGAATAAAATTTAGAGATATTTTTAAAGAACTGTTTGGAATTATGGAATCAAGCATTAAAACATTGGGAGATAGAATCCTCACCTGCGGTATCTTGAGCCAAGAAGATACTGTTGGATGAAGAAAGCAGTTACAAAAATCAGATTTTTTTATTTGATCAAATATTACAAGATGAAGAGAATTGAGAAAAGCGGATGGACATAGAAAAATGTTGGAAGAAAAGTAGGCGAGGATTGAGAAGAAGGTATAATTCTATTGAGTGTTCCTATCCAAGCTCTCTTAGTTATTAGCTATCTTTCTAGACTACTTAATAATGCTGAAGTACAAACCTTTTATAGGCATAAAGTACTACACAATCAAGGAATTAAACCAAAACAAAGAAATCTTACTCTAAACTAAAAACATACTTTTAGTCACTCAATATTGCCCACCTATGCACTGTGTATGATTCGAATCTTCAATGTAGCATCCGACTACACAACTGTTGACATATAATGTCACACTTATATGTTTTATATATTTTGATGATCACAATAAAAAGAAAATGGACTAATAATATGCTTGGATGAGATTAAGCGATAAACAGGTATTATACAAAGAATACATCAACAAGCATAACTGAGTACACGTAAGAAATCACTCCAAGAAGTCCA